>CM057001.1:62064181-63264181 GCA_029891345.1 Dryococelus australis | reverse complement strand
ACACAAAATGCGTGCTTCTAGCGTCGCACCCCCCCCCCCCACCCAGGCTCCCCGCGTCCAGACAGCCTACTCACGCCCTGTGCCGTCTCCCCCCTTCAGGTATTCCGACCTTCCCCTCCCGCCCCTCTTAATCCACGCACTAGCCATCATTACCAGGCAGAGCTCGGATTTTTCGACATATCATCTGAGGGCAGAGCCGCCGTTAGACTGCCCCAATGGCGATACACGCCGTTGCAGGGTAAAAAAAATATCGGCGAGTGGGGGAGTGGTTTAGCCTTTTTCTGCTGCATCCAGTTGCAGTCCGCGAACTCTCCGTTAATAAATTAAATTAAAGAAAAATACGCCCCTCCGCTACCTTTCCCTCCCTCCATCCCTTCCTCGCTCTTGCCCGAGTAATTTTTAAACTCCCAATGTCAATATATTGCACTAAAAAAAAAAGGCTTTAATTAGATCGACATTATTCTTTTCACCCTTCCGACACTGGCTGCGCTTCTGCCTCATGGCTCTACAACTCCATAATCAATAAATATTGAAATTTACTGTACGTTAAGTTACTGATGACTAAAAATATATCACGCATGCCTGCTGATTTCTGTTTGTTCGGAAATATACGTCTTCCTTGTGACTGCAAGCTCACGCAAGATTCAAAACTAGCGTCTAAATTTAACTTCTTTAACCAAACTGCACGAAACTGCTTCTGACGCCTATAAATAATAGTTCATATTGTTCTAACTGCAATTTTCCTGCATGTATACGCAGTGACATATCGCAACCACAGAACGTGAGTTATGTTGTGACGATCGATCAAAGTAATTAATTTAGCGCAAGAATGGTGGTCGCTGTGGTTCCAATTTCGCATACGGTCAAATATGTTTGCAATCATTTATAAAAGCCAAGCTTAAATTTTTGGTTGATATGAAATAGCTTGTCCTTAATATGCAATAGAAAAAAATAAAGTCTTTGGTCAACAACAGTTTTGAATGCACAGATCAATCCCTTTACGGGAAGATTTTTAACACGCGTATAACTTTTATTTAAACATTTATTATTTAAAATCTTTTGCGCATGCTAGCATTGTGCTTTATGCACGAATACTCTACTTAAAAAGGGGTTTCCACAGTTTGACATAAGAAAAATTCTAAGACTTTGTCACCTCGTAATTAATTTAATAAACACTTACAAGTATTATTATTAAATTAATGAGAGCTAGGGGATCTCTCTACTGCTAAGATTGTTCATTTAAAAAATAACAACAGTTTTTCAAACGACAATGAGTGTGTATGTGTGTGTGTGAGAGAGAGGGGAGAGAGAGAGAGAGAGAGAGAGAGAGAAGGGAGCTGTGGTATTTGTGTATAAATGGAGGAAGCAAAAGTTTGATAATTTTAACTTTGTAATAATGTGCGTGAATTATTTGTAAGAAAATCAGTTAAGAAGAGAATGCCGCCTGTAGAAAAAATAAAATTACAATGACGTCATACTAAAAACTTGTATTTAATTTAAGATACAAAACGTTATCATTGACGGAAAAAATGCTACGGGAAATAGAATTCAGGTGACAATACGTCTAAACGTATTGAATAATGCTGAAGATAACGATACCATGAAATGATTACTTATTTTTATTTAAATATATATTTTTTACAAAAAGTTACACCAGAAATTCATGACAGAATTTAGATTTTTGTCAGCGATATCCTGGCCTGTATATCACCACTTTTCGTCATGTTTATATAAACAATAAAATTAAAGTAATGACAATTATTTAGGGAACTAATTCAGTGTATTCCGCAGTACAGACAATATCATGATCTAATATATAAGTTAAAAGACTAAATAACTTTATATATATATATATATATATATATATATATATATATATATATATATATATATATATATATATATATATATATATATCTGTGTGTGTGTGTGTGTGTGTCATAGTTCTCAAAATTAGCAAAAATAAATAAAGTAAAATCACTGCACACCAATATATAATTTATGGGAAATAGAACTACATGTGATATCTCAGTTCTAACAATTTAATTTAAGGCAATACTTGGTACAATGTGTTAAAATTTTAAAACGATTCTTGTTAGTTTGGGACTTAACAAATTAAAAATATATATTACCGAGAGCTCTTCTTAGTATCAAAATTCCATGATTCATAAATTCATGCTAAACCTCATAATGCAGATTAATATATTATATGTGGGTTGGGAGTTAACTATGAACTATACCATATATTAAATTTGTAAAAATATATTTAGTAGGAGTGATGCAAAATTGTGCTGTATGACTAAATAAGACATATTATTGCACAGGACGCCTGAGGGGCGTATCTTAATTCGTTAGGGATGGAGGTCTTAAAAAAATGTAAGAAACTATTCCTAATTTATTCACTCCGTCATTCTTTAAAGCATTAAATTATCTGTATCCACTTTTACTGTTTTTATTTAGCAAGCAGCGTATTATTTTATGTCTCTTTCAACTTTAGTTAACGCCCTTCTTAATTATCTCTTTTGGTTAAAGTTAATTAGCTCATACTTATTATTAACATGTGTTCAGTCTATCTGTTGTCTTCAATTATAATGTCTTTCACTCACTCATCTTGTCCAATACTCCAGCCTGCCAGCGGCGTCCTTCACTGCTTGATACTCGCAGTCGCAGACTTCCCTTCCGCTGGTCAGTTCTCTCGCCACCCGTTCTTCTATCGCTCGGAACTCAGCCACTCATTCACTCATCAACTCCAACTCAACTCACGTCCCGGAGGCCTATCGCAATATTTATAGTGTTGCCGTGACCATCTAGAAGGTACCCCGAGTCGCGCTGAGGGAATGAGGTTAGTAATCCAGAGCATTATTAAGATAAACGCACAAATCAATACAACCAGGATCAGGAGAGTTGCGCCGTAAAAAAAATAAAGTGTTGGCTTGCTTATTGTAACTGATATGGGGCCACCATCGCTCGTACTGCCACTGCTATCATATAACGACTCTCTGTCCTCCTCTTCGCTCGTTCGAGTAGGAGGCGAAGAAGCGAGTGCGTGACACTGCCCCTCCTCAAGTCTGTTCGACCCGAACAGACACTGCAACATCCGGACAAATGTAGAGTGCCAGACGGTCGATGTGGACAACCTTCGGCTTCACCCGAGAGTATTGGCGACAAATCCGAAAGATCACATCAGTGATCTTTTTCAGAATCCTCTGGGGAAATTCACAACATTTCTGTAGTTTTGGGCAGTACCCTTTTCCCTCTTTGGGTTGTACAGCCACACCAGTTTTTTTCTTGAAATACCTCTCCCGACATTCTCCTATTATACCGCATCTTCATCCTGTCACTATTTATTCTGAGGTGCTGTCGAACAAAATTATGAATGCCAACAAGTCTGTTACATAATTCGTTGGCATAATCAGGGGCTGCAGCTTCCACTTCTGTCGGTCGGCCAAACAGCAGGTCACTGGGGAGACATAGTTCTCTTCCAAACAGTATCCTTGATGGTGATAAACTTATCGACCTGTGATCTGATGAGCAGTAAGCAAGAAGAAACAATGCAACATTTGAATCCCAATCCTTTTGGATGCCTGTCACGAAGATTGACAGGTACTGTTCATGAGTGTGGTTAAGCCTCTTGACCATTCCATTCGACTGAGGGTGTAAGGCTGTAGTTACAGGCTTTTTCATTCCCAGAATTTTCATCATCTCCTGGAAGACCACAGCTCAAAGTTTCTTCCCTGATCAAAATTGAGTTCTAGTGCACCCCAAACCACGAAAAGACAGGTTCTATGAGTGCCTCAGCCACAGTTTGCACTTCCTGGTTCGGTAGGGGAATGACCTCAGACCACTTAGTAAAATAATCTTGAACCATCAGTAGATACCGATTTCCACTCTCTGTGACAGGCAAAGGGCTTAAAATGTCTACTGCCATCCTTTCGAATGGGACTCCAACATTGTATTTCTGAAGGTGACCTTGTCCTCCGTCCTTGGGCCCTTCCTCGTAAAGCAGGTGTCGCACAATCGGTACCACTTCTCAATATCCTCCTGTAAGTGAAGTCAGCATAATCTCAGTCTAATTCTATAAGGTGTCTTATTAACACCAAAGTGCCCACTGGCTACCTCATTATGTAGTTATTTTAAGACTTCTGGAACCCGAAATTCTGGAAGGACCAACTCTAACCGTATGTGATTTCCTTCATTACTTTCCCAGTTTCTGTAAAGTACACCATTCTTTAGTATGAGGGAATTCCATTGTGCCCTTTATGCTTTGATTGCTGCACTCAGACTAGATATATCTTCCCATTTTGGCCGACAGTCAACTTCTTTCCACTTTAATAATGGCTGAAAAGTGGGATCATTCATCTGATATTTCCTAATACCCGCATCACTCCAGATAGGTGCCCCATCACTAGATAGTTAACCATGAATTCTTGTCTTCCATATCTTCAGCGATTCGCCACTCTTTACTTTCTGATGTTCCCAATAACGACAAAATGGCTCCGGTAGCCTTCTAAAAAGTGAATCTGCATTTCTGTGAAGGCATCCATATCTGTGCTGTATTTCAGAGTCATATTCTTGAAGATGTATCTACGGGGCTATCTGACCTTCGGGGTTCTTAAAATTTAGCAGCCAGCATAATGAAGCCTGGTCGATTCTTAGAATAAAATGTCTGCCGTAAGTTAGGGGTGGAAGTGTGAAATTGCCTTCTCCATTGCAAGAGGCTTCCTGCGTGTAACACAGTAATTTCTCTCAGGCTTATGCAATACCTTGCTGAAGTATTCTAGTGGTATTTCGTTCCCATCTTCAACCTGAGATAGCACAGCTCCGATGCCTGCATCACTAGCATCAGTCTAAAATGAATACACCCTCACTTCTAAGGGAAACCCAGGAATGTGAGGAGATATCAGAGTTTTCTTTAATTTACTAAAAGCATCTTCACACTCAGTGATCCAATGAAATTTCCTTTTCGCTTCAGTCAGATCATGTAGCGACTTGGCAATCGTGGCGAACCCAGGCACAAATCGACAGTAATAGACATATAATCACAGAAAATTCCGCACTTCAGTTTTGTCGATTGGTGTCGGCCAATTTCTTGTTGCTTTGGTCTTATCGGAGTATGTTAAATTCCACAGGCCAACACTACATGCCACAAGAAATTTATTTTCTTTTGAAACATGTGGCAATTCTTAGGAACCAGTTTCAAGTTCACTGCAGCCATTTTATAGATTACAGAGTCTAAGCAATATTGGTACTCTTCATTAAATGTCCTTCCTGTCACAACAATGTCATCTAGATAGACTTGACAGTTATCTAAAGACAAAACTTTCTCTATCAGGCTTTCGAAGGTGGCAGGGTCATTACATAGCCCGAAAGGCATAACTTTAACTGTCAGGTTCCTTTCCCTTGGACACAAAATGCTCTCATCTCTTGGTCCTCTAAAGCCACCTCGCACTGCCAGTACCCTCTCGTTATGTCCAAAGTAGAAAACCATTGTGCTTTTTAATGTGTCATCTATCACGGGAAGCAGATAAGAGTCTCTCTTTGTCACATTATTAAGCTGGCGATAATCTACACAAAACCTCAGAGACATATTCCTTCTTAACAAGTGCAATGGGTGACGACCATAAGGCTAACTGATGGTTCTATCACACCTAACTCTTTCATTTCCTTCAGAATACCTTCAACCATCTCACACGAAGCTAGTGGCAGTCGTCTTGGTGGCTACTTCATAAGCCTGGTATCTCTTGTAACAATATGGTGGTAGATCACATGAGTCTTTCCAAGGTCATGTGGTCCATACGAGAAGGTATCCCTATTATTTCTCTACAGTTATAGCTGATAAGGTTAAGGTAACAGCCTCGTTAGACTCCGGGGCTACATGTCCCTTGATCAGTCAAGAGTATTGTAATAATTTGCTGTGTGTTTTACCTAAAGGTGTAATTCATGTTCAATGATAAACTGCCGAAAACCATAACGTTTTGTACCAGTTAATTAAAATTCAACACAAAACTAAAAGAATTATTATGGGATAGGTACAAAAATGATGAGTGAATATTTATGTAAATTTAATTTTTCCCTTCTGTATCTATCTCACCTGATCTCACATAATAATTTTTTTGCAAACTGTAGTCAATCTTTTTATTTCTGTTATGTTAAATGTATTTGTTATGTATGTTTTGAAAGGCCTATTATAATCTCTTTCTCTTATCTTTCTTAATACTGTATATTATTGTATGTTTTTTTGTATCACTTAGGTACTTATGCATTACAAACTGCCAATTCTTTTGGTATTCTATCTCACTTGTTATTATTGTAATTCAGAAGAGCACCATTAAAAAAAAAGGTTTTGAATAATTTCTCCCCTATTATCGAATAATTTTGTAGCCAATCTTTCTCTTTCTACTGAAGAAAAATGTAGTTGTACTGTATTTCTGAAATGCCTACTTTAACTCCTTTTATCTTGTTTAATACTGTGTGTTATTGTGTATGTATTGTATGTTACTATGTATGTAATCACAAACTGCCATGATGTTTCTTGTGTGACATTTCTCCTTTATGAACAGGGTTGTTCGTGGAAAATTGCAACAAATAAGTAAACAGTAAATAAATAAAATAAAATGTAAAAGAAAGTGGCAGGAAACAATAGGGTTTTCACTGGCTAATGGAGGCATAATAGAGTCTAGTTGTGGCGCTAAATTTAAGGTTAGAATTGGAAAATTTTCTTACAATTGGACTTTATAAAATTGCCTGGACTTAGTGATGAGCTGTTATTAGGTATATATTTTCTAGGCAAAACTAGAGCTTGTTTAAATGTGCATACTAAGAACTCATTTTTTGTTTTTGTAAACAGTGCCCTGTTGCTATTTCAACAAACAAAATCACAACGTTTCTAATACGGAAGACTCTGAATTTCAGGAAAATAAATTGCTAGGGTTATGAAATGAATTTTCTGGTGTAATTACAGTAAACTTGGTCATTATGATCAACAACGTATTGTTTTGCAACTAAGAGATAAGGCTCCAGTTTCATCAGTTCCGTATAGGGTGACACCTCCAAAATTAAAGATTGTTAAGATTATCGGTAGAACCTTCAAATAGCTTGTACTCCAGTCCAGTGTTTTTATAGCCCAAGAAGGTGCCAGGGCAGTGCAGAATAATCTGCGACTATCGCAATGTTATTAAAAATATGTATGTAGACCCGTACCCATCGTCAACCATACAATCGAGTTTCCAGTATGTGGGTGAACCTAGATATTTCTGCATCTTTTACTTAAATTCAGCTTTTATACAATGTCATTTGCATCCGGCTGCTCGCGAAATTTCACCTTTTGTGACCCCGTGGGACAATTTCAATGGGAGTGAATTGTGGGCCTCAGGCCATGTCTAGGGTTCTTTTCCAGGTGCTTGGAAAGTATCAATATGAGTTTTTGTTTACTTATATAGATGACGTGTGTATATATAGCAATACCTTTAAAGAGCACCTGCAGCATTTAAATTTGTTTCGTCAGATTTGCGGGATGCTGGTTTAACTGTAAACACTGAAAATGTAACATGGGCGAAAACCTATGTGAAGTATTTGTGATTTGTAAAGAGTAATGGTAATTTGTTGATGGATGATACTTAAGGGGCAGTTTTGTGTCAGACCGAAAAAAGAACATCTTGTACCAGCTGCGTATGCTAGCAGACTTTTAAATTCGGCAGAACAAAAATTTTCAGCTTACGAAAAGGAGATACTGGCAGCCATTTTCACATGTAAAAGTTCTCAGACTACTTGTAAGTGAGTGAGTTCGAGTTGCACACAGACAATCAAACCCTTAGTTAGTTTTTATCCACCAATAAACCAGCAGGGAGACTAGTGTGATTGTTAGTGAGATTTACGAAATTCCGGTTTACAACTAAGAAAATAAAGGTATGGAGAATGGGGTAGCCGACTGCCTGTCGCATATGTTCGATGAGGAGGAATTCTGTGAGGTGACTTCGCTTGACTCAAGTGAATGTATGAAAATCCAAGGGGTTGAACTCCCCAGGGTAGAAGTGTTAGAGGAAGGACTCCAGGTGTTACTGAAAAAAAGGATCTGGTAGAGGTTGCTGTTTTACAGGAATTCCCTCAGGCATATGTAACTTCACAACAGCATCAGTAGACGAACCCAGATTGCATTGCAATTAAAATCTGATATAGATGCATGGAAGGCTGGTCCTTATGAGATAAGGAAGGATTTAATAGGTTATGCCCATTCCAGAAACAAGCATTTCAACTTCTATGTTCCCAAGGGGCCAGATGTTCCATTATTTTCATAACACCTATTTCGGTGGCCATTTAGGGCAGGAAAAGACCATCTCTAGGATACAGGAATTTTTCTATTGGCCAGGTTTAAGTAGGGAAGTGGAAACACTGTAAAACAATGTGAGTCCTGTCAATGCTCTAAGCCACAAAATTCCAAAATTGTAAGCCCATATGGTGCTACTGTTGCTACTTTCTCATGGGAATGGGTGTATTTGGATGTATTCAGTCCTTTAACTAGGACCGCTACTGGATTTACTTCCACCCCTGTAAGCATTCATAGTTTAATAAATTTATGTTATTTTTCCCATTAAGATAAATTAAGTCTTCGGAAATCTGTAAAATACTGAGTCAGTACCTTTTCCATTTTTTGGTTCTCTCATGTCCTTGGTGAATGATAACGCCACCTAATTTGGTTCATCAGAAACGAAAAAAGTGGATTTAGCCTGGGGTACCAAGAAGATGCAAACAACACCTCATTATCCTAAAGCGAATCTGGTAGAGAGCTATAACTGGAACCTCAAGATCTCATTAAGGTCATTTCAAATTGGGAATCATAAGGAATGGGATGTGTGTTTATACCAGTTAAATCTAGCCTTCAATAATGTCGTGAGTGATGCCACGAAGGTGTTTTCAGAAGTATTCTTTCGTCTAAGGCTAATGCACCCTCTTATAAATGCATGGGGATTGCAGGACCTGGTTTAGGATTCTATGAAGCAGCTAAAATATCTTGAGGTTATACGGGATAAAGTTACACAGAATTAAAAATTATATTCAAAATTCGCTTCTTACAATTATCAAAAACCTGGTGCCATTTCATTTAAGGTGGGAGGTAAAGTAATGTTGGAGAAACGTTACCTTAGCAATAAGGCTGCTGATTTTGGCATCAAGTAGGCTCCCAAATATGTTGGTCCTTTTTCAATCCATATGTTTTTAACACTAGTTACTATGGTGATTGAAGATGTTGGGGATTCTAGGAATGTCACCAAAGTGCATCTTTCCCAATTGAAGTGAATTTAATTTGGACAAGGACTTTTCTATTTTTGTAGGGTATGTGATTTTGAAATTGTTAGGGTAATTTATTATGTGTTAAGGGTTATTTTTGTAACTTTGTATCATTTGTGTATCATCTTGTGTCGTTTTGTTAGTGATTAATATTTAAGAGTAATTTTCCTGTCTGAGTTGGTCTCCAGCACCGATGATGATCTCTTAGGTCATGCTCATTTATTATTACGGGTTTCATCTCCATTTGGTATGTAATTTTTTTTTTATAATGTGTAAAATTTCTGTTATTTGATTAGCCATCAACATTCAGGAAACAGAGATTTCAATGTATTGATTTGGAAGTTAGGGAGTTAGTCCCTGATATGCTAGGTCATTCGTAGACTCTCATGAGGAGGATAAGACTTTTTTTTTACTTTGTTTGTAGCTTCTGTGGATGTAGTCTGCCAGGTGGTGTCATATGGATTTGGGTTTATTTCGAACTTGGGAGGCCTGAGGAGAGAGACTTGAGGATGGTGTTCCTGGAGAGAAGATTATCGGAGGTTGACCCAAAACTGACAATTTTGGATGGACTCCTGGCTACCCTGTTCTTCAGAAGAGGTGATATTTAGGGGAGGGGAATGGGCCCTTGGATGTCTCATTTACAACAAAATATTTCTACACGCTCCTGTTTGACTGTCCTCGCTCGAAATTTTCCACGCCACACCAACTGAAGACCTGCCCACCGCTATGTGTGTGCGACGCAAGAAATATTTCACGCCATTTTTACCTAAAATCAAATCTACTTGACTTTAAAATTTAATAAAGCAGGAATGTTTTCTTACCTTATGTAGATTTGCAGTATGATATCGGCGAATATGAACGAATCCGTGATGTCATGTAATGTTCGTCAGCAAGGTGATCGCGGGTGACCGGACAATAAGGCAGAGCGTGCTAGTCTGGCAGCATGGTGGTGTGTAGTTCCCGCCCAGTTCGCAGTGGAGCGCTGAGGTTGCGACGCGCATATGTGGCGAGCGACAAAAAAAGTACGTTCAAAGTGCTTAATTCCAAGGAATGAATGGGTACAGAACATGCCATTCTATGATATTGGTTTAAAAGTAAATCATCAACCCCTCTACTTGATGTGACCTTTCCTAGATTTAAGTATAAATACCCCAGCAGCAGCCTTGGTCGTGAGATACTTCAGCTGCTGGGGACTGCCACGGAAATAAGCTAATTGTCTCAACTCAATGTGCAGAGCCCTTCAGGCTGTAAAAAGTAGAAAGGACTTTGTCGTCCTGATTTGATGTAGTCATGTTGGTTTTTGATGGAAAATCAAACAGAATTTAAAATGGCAAAAAGTAATCTTAAAATTATCAGTTGCATGACCGAAGTTTTGCAGAAACAAAAAATGACATATAATTCTGAAAGTTTTACTTTGTGTGGAAGGCCTCAGAGATAAAAAAAATGTTGTCCGTATCATATTTTAAAGGTAAATTGAGGCTGAGAAGAAAGGTTATATCAATATGTTTCAGATATTGTCTTTGAAAATGATCAAAAAGTGATAGTTGATTTTATCATTACGTCAGCTATCAAAAGACATGTGTTTTTCTAGAAATGTCCTAAAAGTCTGCATTTTTTAAGTTTTCTCAATTGCAGAAGTGTAATGTCAAGAACACAATTTCTTTGCAGTGCGTCAATTTTAGCAAATTTCGTTTTTTAGATTAGGTTACTGTGAAAAAGATCGCGAGGTTACATATTTGAAAGCTGTAAGTTCTAGTAATTTTTAATACCAGCCATATTATTTTTAAGGATTAAAAATATTATTGCATTTAGATATTTTAATGGGAATATCAGTATTAATTAAAGTATTGTTAATCCGTTTGATGTGTTTTTACTAAATCAAGCAATTTTGAATCAAAATATCACCATTCGAATGGTGTATGTACAGTGCTTTTGTATTTCCCTCATGCAACATATGAAATGTAGTTTGGGGTTTAAATTTTTTGGTAAATGTTTCCAGAAAACTTGTGTGTTGCTTTGTAGATGTGTTTTTTTTTTTTTAATCAATTCTGCCTTTCTGTGGTCTCTAAATGAAATAGATTTTGTACTCGAAATTTCAGGGGGTTTGTGTTTTGGAAGAGAACCCCTGTCTCACCCTACAGCGTAGGGTGTAGCAGGCAGTGTCAATATGATTACGAAGACTCCTTTATAGCGCATTAACGTAATAATATATTGTTCTCCTCTTTGCTTCAAAAGGCTTCCTAAATAAATACCTAAAAAATATTTGTAGTATAATTTTTGTACTTAACCTCTTATAGGACGAAAAGAAGTAACATGCGTTTTAGAGAATGTGTCAAGAGCTATGTAACACGATAAGATATCGTTATGTTTTTTTGCATTAATAGATTGAATATCTAAAAAATAATTCCAGGACTTTTCCAAATTAAAATCTCTAAGAAGATAAGTCTAAGATGCGAAAGTTTCTGGATTCGAATCCTAGACAATACATGGGTGTTACTTTACATTAGGTCACAAGTTAATTTATAAGCCGTCCCCTGATAAACCTTCAGGTATAACACCGGTGGTCGTTAATAACCCCTTGCCAATCAATTCCTATCTAAGAAGGTGAAAAAGTTCCTAAGTGTTTTCGATAGTATGTCATCTATGCTTCATCGTCTCCATGCCTGTAACCTTCAAACAAACATGATTTGTAAACACCTATCAAACGAAAGAAGTATGAATAGAAGTGAAACCTGTCTCCTACTGAAAAAAAAAATCATTTCCCCTACAGTCGTAGAAAGAGTAAGAACTAAGCACGATTAATAATTAAATAGTCACTTAAACTCATCGCACTATGTTCTTTTCTTTATGAGGTTCTATATACTTGTTTAGACCAATTCTATGAGGCATTTAATAATTTTATATGTCATTTTTGATGAAGAGTGATTTAGGGCATAGTGGCCAATACAGCTGCACAGTAACCATGCTGTGTTGCCACATTTAATTGCTTTCTTGCAAACAGAACTCTTAGAACTATAAAACACATGAACGACGTAGAATAAGAACCACATAATACTGTCGAGGACTTTTGTTTATATTTTGTTTTCCAACAAACCTGAACTTTTACTAACTGTGGTAATACTTAACGTAATTTGACTACATACCAGTAGCTTTACAACTAGATATGCTCAGACGACAAAAATCAGCTTACACGATCTTCATTCTGTAGTTTGGATGTGAATAATCAAATAGTTAAAACTTACCATAGCAGAAGATATTACGAGGACCGAGCAACGTTAATAATATAAGAAATCACTAGCATAGTTAGCCTGGGTTGTATGAAGGGATAGTAATGAAGTACAAATATATGGACGCAGTTGCAAAAATGGTTTATTCAATCTCGTCAACAGCATCTACCATTGTTACCAAACTCAGTCTAGTCACACATGGGAATAAGAAGACTGAGTGTTCCGGTTCTAAAGAGTAATTATAAATGAAGCATGAAATCAATGCAAATACAATTTACTAAGTCGCATTGGAGTACAACTGGAACGGCACAAATAGGCACCCAAGACTTAAACAATGAACAAGAAGAGAATAAGCATAATTATAATACTCTCACATGACATTATCAACGTAATATACGGCATTCAATTAGTTGTGAATATATGTATTTAACAATAACTCTTGTGTGGGTCTTTATATTATATTTCTCCTAGTAAATATATACACCCCAAAATATTATGTACGCAACATGAAAATGGGGACGAGGACCTTATATAGCCACGCAACACATACGTGCGCCGCACGAGTCCAGGTAGCAGGGCAGAAAATGGACAATCGAAATGAAAATCCAACAAGCCTCATCAAAACCAAACTATCCAATTTGCGAAATATGACGGTGAGAAAACATACAGTCATGGTTACGATGTCATGCAATACCAGAAAACCCAAACAGGAATAAGGTAAATGGTAAATCACACCCAAAGATTAAAAACTACAAGGATGTGCCACCGTAAACTTCTCAAGTTTGGGGCTCCATTTATCTTACTGCCAAATTGCTGTAATATCGCCGGCCTCCAAGTGAAGGCTTTGTATAAAAATTTAATCAAGGCCACAGTCTTCACTGGATATGCACGGAGAGGAATAAGTGTGTGAAGAGATTTAGGCGGCTCTTAACACCGAGGTCTCAAAGCCGATGAGGGTGATTGAAGTGCGTATGAAACAGTGCCGGAATGATGGGAATGGGCGGGGGAAACGAGATATCCCCGAGAAACACCAGTCTACCAGCGGCATCGTCTGGTACGATTCCCACATACGAAAATCCGGTAGTGTCCCGGCCGGGGTTTGAGCCCGGTTCACATTGGTGGGAGGCGAGGAGGGTAACTGCTCAGCCACCGCAGGCCCCTGGCGGGAATAAGGTTTCATAACTTGCATACCCTTCAGTCCATACGAGTACACTTACGGATTTAACAGACTGCAGCTCCCGTTCTAGGTATGTTACGCTATGACTATAAGTGATTTTCAGGGACAGTCGCTAAAGGCAGAAGGGAGAGATTTGTGGGAGGATTGCTTCTCACAAGGGTAGCTCTATGTAACCTGCTGCAGAGAAAGCTCACCTAACAACTGGTAATCCTGGTACCTACAAAAACGCCTTTCGGTAAATTAAATGACTAGCTGCTTCATGTAGTAAACGCAAGCGAAGCCACGGATAGTCAGCTAGGTGTGATGTGCCTATACTTAACCCTGCCAAAATTGTAAGTACTAATTTTTGTTTGTCATTATTAAGCGATCCCTTCAACTAGTGATGCTAACAAGCATAAATATTACAATTATAATTGTGTTTGGCGGCGAGATTACTTGGAAGCACTTATTTGAGTAAAAAAAATGGAATTTAAGGACGAAATAAATATATTCGTCCATAAAGGTATTTAAAGAGAAATTATTCCTTGTAATTTATGATTTACGTGTATTCCGCCGTAGTCTGATTTAAAAACCAAGCTTGTCAACGAAGATTGAACATCTTAACAAGCAACTATGCACATAATTTGCGTGCCTGGTTCAACCTTAGCACTCCCCCATTTTCAAACCAACAACATATAGCTAAAATACATCCTCGTCAATGACGCCTTAATTATAAACAGCGATGGAGTACCCGCACAAACAGAAGTGGACTGACAGCTGAGTAGAAAACTTGAAAGTCATCTTGCGTGAAAATCGGTCACTTAATTATTTATTGTGATATTTCAAAATTCTTAGTATTAATTCTATACCCACTTTTATAATAGTATGGATCAGTTTTGAAGACTTACTTGCAAACAAACGTTAATATCTTATGTGTTCTCCTTTTTGATTTTTATAGCATCGCATTTGTTCAACAATAAATTATAAATTCTGTAATCGTAAATTGTCATTCACATAAAATAACAAAGGAAATAGATATAACAATGTAAAACTTAATCATTATTCATCCTAGGCACACATTGGCCTTATCTACTTTTTCATTCCATAAGTACGTAAAATACAAACGTTACTATGTGCAGAATATTCACAAAAAAATTTGACTCATTTTTAACTAGCGGAAAGTTCAAAAGAAAGTTATAAGCCATAATTAAAAATAATAAGCATTTTTACTTTAACATTCCCCAACTATGATTCGGATGATTCGGTTAAATTTTGGTGCCGTTCAGCTGTGCTTTTGGGATTTGGTTTCAGCAAGATTATTGATGTTACTCCCACAGGATGTATTTCTCACCTGTCTCTCACTAGAATTTCATTGTCTGCCACGGTTTCGTACGTCACAGTGCCAACTTGGTCAAGCACCCGAAACTATACCCAGGCTGTTTGTTTTTTTTTCAACGTGGTCCTTTAGAGTGAATAGTAAAAGTCTCTTCAGTGCAAAATTCCAATACTCTGGCTTGTTTTACAGCCTAAACCTAGGCATCTCACCAGTGCCTTCACGATATTTTCCTTCAAGGCGAATGGACACAGAAGAAGCTATAAATAGTAGATCCGAGAAATATTCCACTGCCAAGTCAATATGAGAATAGAATGGAGTGGAAAAAAGTTTGGGCGGCTCCTAACATCGGGGTCTTGAGACCCGATGAGAGTGAAGTAGTGATGGAATGTAACGGACCGGGGACACAGGAGATCCCCGAGTAAACCCGCCGACCAGCGACATCGTCTCGCACGATTCCCTTGTATGCGAAAACTCCGCGGAATCGAACCCAGTTCGCCGTGGTGTGAGGCGAGTATTCCAAGCACAGCACCACCGCGTCCCCAATCTGAGAATGAAGGAACGGCCAGTTCATAAGATAGATGATTGGGAGTCCTGACATTCAAGGAAAAAGTTGGGTGTGGCTGTGTTTGGGACACGGCCGTTTGTTTTGGGTGAATATGTCTACGTTGACGCGCTCGGACTCCTCGATGTTTTCAAATGGCTGTAGCACGGAAACCGTACGTTTCCGGACATGGGTTTCTATTCAAAAGATTGTCTAATGAGTCCCCTCTACAAGTCCTAGAAGTTTGTAAGGGGAGTTTCCTAGCGTCCTGTATTAGTAGATCGTAACATGTATGTATTTTCTGCTGTTCGGCACAGTTGTCGGAATAAACTACAACGCCTGCATCCTTTTTTGATGTTGATATCTTCTTAAAATATTGGAGCACACATGAACCCAACTCATTGACACCGCAATGGCCATTTCATTCATCCAACTATCTTGAAGATTTTATGCATAGATAAATATGCCGTTTCATGCGTTGCAAATAGCAAATTTTTTTCTTCAAAACTGTTTACATTGTATGTAGTGTAGATATTAAATCAACATCAGATGAAACGTCTCAGAAATATAACATCGTAATTGCAAGTGTTAAACCATAAACTAAATATGGGATAGAAAGATTATTGTCTTCTACGTTGAGAAAAGAGTTATGCTGAATCAAACAAAGTTTTCTTGGCGCAACCAAATGAATTATTTGCACAGAAGCGATAACCAGGTTCAGTTAACATAAAAGTATTTTAAACCCCAACGAGATTCTAACTCAGATCATTTGCGTCCGAGCGCACGCTTAAGCAACTTCAGCTAAAGTGACTTTTGATGAGACTAGTGTGTTAATACAATTCGAATAGTGGACGACGCGCGCAAACTAATATGTCCTGTTTTACAGCTTTAATCTTTACTTTCCTGTTAATTAGTTTTATTAGGATTTTTAAACATTTATTAAGCATTAACCAATGTACTGCAACTATCCTAAATGTAAAAATTAATAAAAAAACAACTAAACTTTCGAGCTATATTTGCACGAAGGCATTCAAATGAGTAGCCAAATAAATAAACACCGTTGATTCAATTAAATATTTAGTTGTCAAAATTAATTTTCTTTCGGACCAACACGCTGAAGTGTGTGTTATGTTAGATCAAAAAAATTAATTTTGTTACTTTCAAAAATTTGTTTAATCAACAAAATATTTTGTTGGGAGTAACAAAAAGTATTTTTGTTGCCCTATACAAACAAATATTTTGTTGACACATCTCTCGGTGCATACCTGTCATAAACATTTACACGCCCATTACCTATGCAACTGTTAAAATCACGTGGCAACAGTTTGTTTACACAGATTTTCAACCAGACCCACCCTTTTGATTAACAATGAATTTTAACTTCCTTAAAACTTTGTTAGACGTAGTGTAGAAACACCTTAAAGCACTTGTCTACATAAATCATAACCCCGTCATTGTATTTTATAGACTGTTCAAGCAAAAATTATCACTTTTGTAAGCTCTGCTTGAGATTTACTTGTAGGCACGTTGCGTATACTTATGCCTTATGTAAAAAATAACATTGCCATTAGCTTCATCTCTTTATTCATGCGTCGTTCAAGTGAAACTGTGAAGTTATTAGGAAAGTAATTATTTTTACAAATCTGCTCGTTTTTACACTTCGATGGATTAATAAAATAGACAGAGTAAGAAATAATTTAAGTTATCACAAATGGTTACCAAACACTTATTATTCGAAGTTAAAATAAGGAACTACTTTCCATCCAACGTTAGCAACTTTACTAGGCGAACGCCACTCAGTGCGCCCATTAAAACATATGCAGGCAGTGACAGAGAGTTTTTTATAAGGTGCGTTTCAAAATTTCGCATTCAACTGTATTTGACAATAAAATTTGAAGACAAAATACGGCCGTAAAATTTTTCCTTCCAGCAAATTCTATCAAATAGTCTTCAATGTTTGTGAAAGTGTGTCACGCTGTCGATTTTTTTAACTGGGAGAATTTAACTTAAATTATTATTCAAAAATTATTTTCATAGTGTGATATTGCTTTTGTTTTACCATGCAGTCTGTTACAGTATGAAATGTAAGAAGTGTTGTATTTTATTTTCGCTTCTTTGCTAAATTCAAATTTTATTTATCAGAGCTGTTACCCGCACAATGAAATTTAATGCCTCTGATCTCGTAATATTATGTGCAATATTCATTTAAAACATAATTCGTGTGCCCTGAGAGCTTCTACATAAATTAATTATCTTCATAACCTACTTCACTTCCAGAATTATTGTTCGTCATTTTAAAGTTTCTTGACGCCCATTTTTGTCGTGCACGATTCTGATCGGCTGAGAACGCCAAATATCAAAGAAATGTTAGAACCGGTCCAATCTTCAAATGTTTGATGGCAACTGAAGCCATATAACTTTTTCCAACAAATTCGGCGGCGTTTATGACGTTTCGATGACGTCATAACTGTAAAACTTTATTTGACCCAACTCATTGGAAGCAATTTGACGGAAAAATTCGACAGTGCGACAGGGGCTTAAGAGACGTGTTTTTTTGATGGAAAACCGATGAAAGACGTAAGTGACATAGAAATGAATCATGCCATGGACTCACGTGGTTGGTAGCCGTTGGAGGTTCCCTGTGGTTCCGGACCACACGAAGTGACTTCGTATCAGCGGTAGTGGTTGAACCAACGCTGCTGGCGAAGGGATTGGACGAGAACATCACTCCTGATGACAAGCCGGTGAGGTGAGTTGGGACCCAGCCCCGACGCAGACCTGGACAGACAGAAGGTGGCAGTCAGTACTCTGAGAGGATCAGTAGTGATATGAGTGGACAAGTGGTCTAACAACGACGTGATGTGTGTTCGAAGAGCGCCCGACATCATTATATTGGGGCTTCGTCTGCTTGGCTCTAGGATTAGGTGGAGAATCAGCGCGTCGATCAAGCATATATCGATCTCTCGTCCTGCGAGGGCCGTGTCTTGCTTAAGGTTCGAGTTTACAAATGCGAGCTCACGTATAATTTTATAAGAGCTGATTGTGAATCTAGGACATGGCTTATGAGCTCTTAACAGCAATGAATATCATTGTTATTTAATGTAAGGTAATTTTTGTACTTCAACCAACGTTTTTTTAATTGAATTTTCAACTTTATGTAAGGCATACTACAAAAATATTTAACTAGTCATCGATAACGTTTAGCACATTTCAAACTCTTCGTTTAACAGCTTTCTACAAACAAGTTTCCGGTAAAGTATTGAAACATTTTCTGAGTATTATATCTCTTTATGAAATCGAATATATGTATTTTAACACAAACGTATATTTTAATCACTGGAACTGCATGTATAATGTTTATCTTGCTTTTCATTATCTACTTTAAAGATTCGTGAAATTTACGAAGCGTACATGATAGGCTATTTTTAACTATTTGGTTTTTTTAGTTTAGATACCACACTATTTAAGACTGCTTTTATGTTAGCTTAGTACAGATAAGATTATTTCATTACTCCTCCGTATTATTATGTACTTAAATACTATCTATGCAAACCAAACCACACAATCTAAGTTGACCAGTCCGATAAACGAAAACATTTACACATAAAGCAATACAAAAAATATTCACTTTGAAAGTAGATTAGACGTATGGTTTTTTTTAATTATTTCATCCCTGTATCTAGTACGGTAGCGACTTATAATTTCTTTCACAGAAGCAAATGAAGCTGCAGAAATTAACAACGCTGTTTAAAGTGGACTCTGTTCTTTCTTCTGGAAGTCTTTCAGTGCATTATTAAAGAAAGCTGGAACAATATAAATATAAGATGTTCGCAAATTTACGTGCACAAACTATACCCTACGGAGTATTGCGCTACTATTGGAAACATTTTTTTCAACATCTATTTCGTTTTCTGTGGTTGTATAACCTATCAAAAGGACCTCTACAATATTCTTTAACAAAACCAAGCGATTAATTATTTGGAAATATTAAATTACAAATCATAACATAAAAATAAACAGAACAATAACCATTACATAAAAATTTTCGAGGTATTTACGTCGTAGGTGCCACGTTGTAATTTCATTGATACGGGTTTTAAAATGTTTTTGCAGCGTATTTACATGGGCAAGAGCTTTTAAGAATTTATTGTTATTTTAAATTTAATATTGCTTGCTTGCACCGAAATTAATAATTGTTATAAGAGTATTGATAAATTTTAAATATCTCCTAATTAATTAAAAATGTGGTGAAAGGTTCAAAATTGCAAAGTTGATGGTTATTTAAAAATACCTGTTATTTTTCACGCAGTATTTCGCACCAGTTATCGTGTTAAGCACGTGTTTTACTGTAAACTACACACTTCCATATGCAAAAATCAGGAGAAAGTGTAGAAAAATAATTTTTGTTCTTTTCGTAACTTTAATTGAAAATCACTTCCAATAATTACGTTTTGTTTTTATTGAACTATTCTTCTTTTAAGAATGAAAATTTTTAAAGCAGTTGTTGTGTGTCTTAAGATTCCGAATGTTAGCGTACCTGCGCATTTCTCTTGAAAAGATTGAACCAGGGCCGACTGAATTCAAAATTGCAACGGAATGGCCGAATTAGTGGCATTTAGGTGATGAAGATCTGTCATTTCTATGTGGTATTCCAGTTCTTAAGTATTTAGGAGTTTTTTTTTTCCCCTGACGCTCATATACGTATGAAGAAGATTTGCTGTGTAATGAAATATTCACTGTCTCTTCTTCTTAAACAAAATGATTTCAATGTTTGACAGCTTAGGACACCAATATTTCTCGAGGGAATTTGTTTATTATTATTTCTGTTAACCAACTTGCAATGTTTTAGAGCTGCCCAAAATAATGGATACTTTACAAGTAGTTCATTCAAACCCATTTTGTCCTTAATTAAATCATACAAAATCTTAATGTAATATATTATATTTATATAATTTTACTGTGTATTGAAAACCATCTTCAGGTTCCAACACCAAAAATATTTCAGAATCTCGTGTAAATACTACCTTTGTGGCTCAACATACCTTATAACATAACAACTCTGTTAATTGTGACTTATTTCTATGAGAAATGTATCAAAAATATTATAAAATGATATTAAAATTAGTTGAAATTAGCTGTTGCTAAGGTGTTGTAATAAACAAAACGATTTTGTCAAATATTTTGAGCAGACCACAAAATTACCGAAAAAGTGGTTATTAGAGAGATTGTAACTAATTCACTTAGCTCAGTGAACACGGTTTATAGGCTGGTACTCGAGTAATCAGAGCACTAAAAAATCCATGGTGGCCAAGGATTTATCAAGTAACAATAATTTAAATAGACAAATGTGCGGGCACTATTCGCTTATGTTTCTTCTTGTTTGTAACGAAATCGGCAAAAACAATAACAGAAACAGCACATTAATCTACTTCATCATGACGTGTGATCAAAGAGCCATCAATATAACAGAACCTGCACTGTTGTGTCTTAAACAACTTGGCAAAGAATACTCCCCATTAAACGGCAGTGACGTATTATTCACGCATTGGTACTGTCAGTACCCTACTCTTCACGCTTCACGGGTTTCATAAGCCAAGATACTACAATCTGTATTTGTAACGCCGTCACATAATCTTACACTCTAAATCGGAATCAGTTATTTTTTACTGATTGTAAGTTGAAACTGCTCCATCGGGAATCTGTAGAAAGATATCACTAAGTCATCAGTTAAAAGAAATCTACTAATTCAAGCAGTAGAAAACTACTTATTTATAGTTGTTATTAATAAATAAGTACGGAGCATTCCTATGTGATGTAAGTTAGGTACGATTTATTTTGTCGCAGAACATAAATATGGTCTACACAAAAAGGTTTTTGGAGGTGGTTGGGCTCGAACCTCCGCCCATAAAATTAACCATACTGAAGCTTTCATGATCAGCCATATCCACTGCCCTACTTTACCACTGCCAAACGTGTGCTCGTATTATGGGTACTGAACCACAAAATGTAATGTCAAATATTGCTGTAAGTTTCGTGATGTGAAAGTATTTCTTGTTGTTGAAATATATAGTTTTTCTGCGCAAATATATATATATATATGTGTGTGTGTGTATTCAAAGTTCGAAAGTCAATCTATCTTTAGTTTAGTTCGGATTCTGTGCTTTAAAAGATAAATACAGTGGTTCCAATGTACGAGGTTATCGATGTCCACTAGTATATGCCATTTTACAATGCAACGAGACACTACGGATTAAAACTGTTATTTTTAGTGATAGATATATCAGTGATAATTTTGCTGACTCGATAGTGCGGTGATTAAATAAGAAAGGTGGATTAACACAAACAAAAGTTTTGTGGTCTCTGCAAGTTAACAGATCAAATAATGAGGAAACGACAACACGCAGTTATTACTAGTCAATCTGTCTCTTCAAAATAGCAGTTTCATTCTGTAAAATCTCGTCACATTGTAAAATGGCAGATACATATAAAACACCGAATACACCGTTAAAACCACTACATTTCTCTTTCGAAGCACAGAATCTGAAATAAAGTTAACTTAGAATGACTTTAGAGCCTTTCAAATACATGTACCTACGTACGCATTATATGTGTATATTTCGACAACATGAAGTACTTTCATATTACGAAACTTACAGCCATTCGCCATTGTAAGTTTATGTTTCCAAGAAAATGCGAGATCGATTTTTCTCAGTGGCAAAATAGCAGAGTTCGTAGAACGTCAGCCAAAAGATACAAGAGAATATGTTGCGCTTTGGGGAAGCGGTTAAATACCAACCACTTCCAAAATTTCCTTGTACATGTAATAATTTGGTTTTACGACAAAATTATTGTATACCTAATTTATTTCAAACCGTAATGTACGGTTTTAAATACTTGTACTTCTTATTAATCGAATATAAATCATTGACTTTATACTGTTTGTATTAGTGGATTTCATTTAACTGAAGAGATTAATGGTTTTATTTGTTTACTGATTCCGGATGGAGTAGTTCAAACTGACAATCGGTAAAAAAAATAACTGATTCCGATTTAGAGTGTACCTCTGTGAAACAAATGGGTCCAGTTATTTAAAGTATAGACAATATTTCTGAGTCCTTTCCGAAATAAGATACTAGCTAATGGAGCCAGAAAAACGCAGTTTTAAAATTTATAGTTATGGTTTACTATATCACCCTATTGTCGCGTTACTTTTGTTCAAACTTATACTCGATATGATGTGCTGTACTAATAATGAATGCTTTTGATCATTAACGTAATACACATACTTGGAAAATTGACTGTGTGACACAACAGTGGAAGTTATTTGAAAATATTTAGATAAGTATTTGAATGTATGTGATTTCTGCTTTAGTATACTTGCATATTGTTGATACAGAGAAATTTGACTAGATAATGACAGTACAAAATAATACTTATACAAATTTTGCTGAGGTAGTCGTCTCTATCTTTCATTTTAAATAAAACAAATATTTATTTTATAACACCTAAAAGTACAAAACCATGTTGACGACTTACGAAAAATCTGGTATTCTAGCATTGTTAGTGGAATGAAGCCTGTAAATTTTATTTTTCCTGATTTTCATTCCATATTTCAGTTTTGGTAGTTATTTAAAATTCGGATAAAATAAACTATTTCAAGTTAAATTATAAGAATAATTTTTCACGGTGTATTTAATTTGAATTTATTTTGCATCAGCTCTATAAAGCGAAAGCCAAGGTTAATTTGTACAAATGAAAGTTTCCTTAATTTTTTTCGACAATAAAGCCAAGATAAACACCAAAAATGGTCTAGTATTTGTTATTAACCATTGGAAATTATCTTGGCTAAAATTTTGTACATGAAGGTTCTTAATATTTAATGAACTTGAAGTGTAAGTTTTTACGATATTTTAATAGTCAGTTTTTATATTTATATATAGAGACATTAAATACATATGTTTAGTTTTAAAACATGTGTATACAAATTTGCGATTGCAATAATTTCTAAAATATTTTCTTTATTTCTGTAAAAAAAATTTGTATGAATCCCTTTCTAAAGTAGTAAAAACCTTACAATATGTTTGTGCAAAACTATATTTTCGCCAATTATCAGTACGAGAAACCACATTTCCTTATAATTTTCTAATAACTTATTGTTCAGTTTGTTGAAATGTATATTTCTGCAAACACAATCCAGTATAACGCATATCAGAGCTTCGCAATTAGTAAAAGCGATGTCACTGGAAATAGGTTTACTTCTGTCTTCTGTGCAAGTCTAGCACACAATAACATTACTCAATGTATACATTACTCACAGTTAAACAAGAT
The DNA here is from genome assembly GCA_029891345.1 of Dryococelus australis. Lineage (NCBI taxonomy): Eukaryota > Metazoa > Arthropoda > Insecta > Phasmatodea > Phasmatidae > Dryococelus > Dryococelus australis. The sequence goes on along the minus strand of CM057001.1, from coordinate 63,240,311 downwards.
GTTAGCATATTTCTTTCCAGTTTTACCGAAAAACTGAATGCACAATGACATGTGTTTTGTGAAACAGGTATTACAAAACATATAGAGTGTTTTAAAAACTGAATGTTTGTGGTGGTTGGTGTAGAAATGTTTTGTGAAAAGCTAATTATTGTAATTAACCTTTTTTTTAGCTATGTTGACATCACATTATTATAAATAACTCGAAGAAACCTGGTAAACAACATTATTCAAATATAAACTTTGAAATAGGCTGGAAATAAAACGAGCATATGGTTGATATATTGATTAGAAAAATAGGTAAGTTACATAACACTGCTGATCGCCTATTTCTGAAGACTGCGCTTCGCTTCCTAGACTTAAATTGTTTGTGCTGTTATAAAACTTTTTGTTGTTTGTGCTGTTATAAAACTGTTTGTGCTGTTATAAAACTATATATATATAGTTGTATTATGTATACGATTCTTGTAAAGTTACGAAGCAGATATTACACAAATGTTATTGTATTTTTGCAAAGGTGTGTAAAAGTACAAAATAATTCCCACTGATATTTTAAAAAATACGGTTTATCTAAACGAAACTTTTAACAATGTCACAGTTTGTAATCTTATTTTGAATATTAATAATATAATATTTTGAAAGCTAGATTTGTACCACACCCATTTTTGCGAAAGTCATTGTTATCAACTAGTTAAGTCATTATAACCCAAAATATGACTATCTTTTTCCAGCATCACGCACTACTACGGAGGATTCTGAGGAAATTAACTGTAAGTTTAACTTAAATAATATGTTATATATCAACGCGCCACATCATTTGGAAGGTGCGCAGTATAAATTAAAGAATTATTTCGCTTGGCTTTTTTTTTTTTAGCTATTATTGACAAAATGTATACGAATTTATGTTTTGTTATACCTTACAGTGTGGCATTGTCAATACATTAAATCAGAAAAAGTTGTTATACAATTATACCTAAGTTTTTGTGATACCGTGTTATTAATGTTTTATAATGTGGTTTTCATAGTAGAATATTAAATTTCCTTAAGCTCGTCGTAGAATATAAATCCATATTGCAAACCAATCTTCATTGGTAAATTCAAAGTCCGGGCAGACAAAACGGCTGTCAAAGTTTAGTTTAGTTTGCAAAGGCTCTACACAAATTCAGTGAAAAATTGGAATTCAAGTGCGGGCGTGGCTATGGACGAAATATTTGTTTAGTTTCAATATACGCATATTCAATGACAAATTCAAGTTCCAGGTACGTAGCCATGTGACAATTATTTACATAGTTTTAGTTTGCCTAAAACAAGGTTTTATTTAGCAAAACCAATTGCATAGTGTGCTAAGACAAAGGGAACTAATATGTTCATTTTCGACTTACCAAACACTATTTCCATTGATTAATAATTTTTCCAGTTGCGCAATTTAATGGGCTATCAATAGTACTTAAATAAATAAAATTCTCTCAATGGTAAAATGGGTTTTAATATTTTTTTAACTGTGCATATCATTTATGTACTGTTTGCAATGCCTTTGTTGCGTTAAATATTTATCGTGCCAAATTTGTAAATAATTTTTAGATTTAATTTTGGTAATGTATACATACATCAATAATATTGTAACTTTTGGAAAATTGAATACACAAACAAAATCAGGAAAAACGAAGGTAATGCAAAAATGTTAGAATTTTCCATTTCATTTGGCGAGAGACAAAATATAAATCCCCAGAGAACATAGTCTTTGTCAATACCACTCGAAATTTTGGTAACTTCGTTAAATATACGAAATAGCGTAAAAGCTTCAAATTTATTTTGGAAATCTCTTGCTCTTTTAGCGTGGTGTGAAATTTATTGCTTACATAGAGAATGAGCTAACGTTCAAATAAAATTATTTGTGCTGTATAATTTATACAGTATTTTTTTCAGCCTACAGAAACAGCACTGCAACTACCAATTTCATACGTTTCTAAATGTATACAGTTGGAATCCTACTTTTCACTGGCCTTGATATGGTCACTAAGGAAGTAGTAGTTTACCACTGACACATTGCGTAAGAGGAAATCTGCAATAGCTTGGACCCAATTCAATCCAAATTACTTTGAATCGTTTTCACGGTGTGTTTAGTTAAGTAAAAGTCTTTCAGTTTTGCTAAGTAACTAAAACACTGATATTCATCCGCCTCGTGTAAACAAGGCTTAAAAAGCCTACGCACTGCATACGTGTGCATTCAGTGTAATAATATTTTTTTACAAGAACATTTTCTTACTAAGCATTACCAGCACACGCATTTCTCTCTGCCTTAATTAGCACTGCGCTAGTTACAAATAAATTATAATCATTTATAGAGAAAATATAAACCGAAGTTCAATTTAACCGAAAATTTTATAGTAAAACATGTATAAATTACTTTTGATACTGTAGATGGCATATTTATAAAACAGCACAACGCGTCATATATGGAGTGTTTATTCAAAGGTTTGATTTAAAAATAAGAAGAAACTGCGAATAGACCATAGTTAATACTGTTATTGTTATTCTTTATATTATGATAGACATCGATATTTGTTGAAAATATTTATACTTATCCTCTTAATATTACTATTGTTGATGCGGTATCTACTAAAGGCAAAGTTATTAATATTAATAAGTAAGTGATTTTTATTAGTTGACATTAGTTTACTTCATACATTATGGCTAATTCTGAAAAGAGGTAACCTTGCATAATAGCTACTGCTTTGTGTAATGTTATATTCACTGTCAAATATATTAAACGTTCGTTATGTTAGATGGTAGTAAAAAACGGTAGACTTTCGTAGTAATCAATCCATATTCTAATAATATTATATGTCGAGGTGATTTCTTTTGACTCACTGATGCAAGCCCAGCTATTTAAGCACAAATAAATAAACGCGAAGGAATCTCCGCGCTACAGATGATTCCAAACCACCAATATTGTAGTCTATGCTCATATCTTGAGTTATACCAGAGACTGAGAGTGAAATAATACCACTAGAGTCTTTCTGCCGCATCATCACAATAACTTGGCGTGAACAGCCTTTCAAAACACCGCCAAGAACGACAGCCATCACCGCCGTCTTCATAGCATAACTTACAGGTTACTGTAAAAATCAACATTGCCGAAAACTACATTTGAATGAACCCGAACGAATAGTATGGATATTTATGCAATATTTGTAAATCATAGTGAAAAGGTTCGCAGATTATAATACAGTTAAAGCTCAATGCAGTACAAAAATGGAAACACAAAATTCTATTAAATTTGCTGTGAATATTTGTTAGGATTATCTAGTTCAATTGATTTCGAAAAGAACATCAGAGACAAGACGCAACACAAGCCCTCTTACAACTCACATTAAAAAATGAGAGATGGAGTAATAAGCTAATGTCGAGATTTATACTTTGATAAATTGGTATTTGACCATCCAATTTAATATATTTTAAATCGGTAAATTAAGGAGTAATTTTGGAATATAATATTTATTTTGGTACTAGAAAATGTGTTGAGTTACGAGGAAATAGATTTTTCTACATATTTTGTCTACAAATTATATCTCAACTTTCTGAAGTTTCTAGTCTGAAAAGAACTAGACGTATGAATCGGGACATTGGATAGCAAATAAATATACGTATATTACACATGTATACATGTATACGTACATATGTTCAATCATACCTTATTTTACATCATGCACACAAATATCCGTGCCTAAACACACATATACATAATATATACATTCAAACATCATATATTCGTGGAAAATATTGTTTATTTTTGTACATTACTTGTAATTTTATTTCCAGTAAATAAAGAAATATAATATTCCATTGTTTTTCATAATCAAGTGCCAAAATTATAAATTTGCGATATTTGGAACACACAAGAAAAAATATTTTTAAAAATATTGTCACGTTTAAGCTTCAGCTCTGTGCCTAGATATTATATATTATATATTATATATTATATATATTATATATATATACATACACACACTTACGGAGAGCCACATATCAAACATATGCAAGAATTAAGTTTATTCAATCATTTTTTTAATGTTCAGATATTCTCCTGCGTTACAGTATGCATAACTTCAGGAAGCTCATGAAATATTTACCAGGGATAGTTATTAATTTCCGAAAGTGAGTTATATCTGCTTCCCGGTTAACTGTCGACTTCTCACATCAACCTTTGAAAGAAAATTGCCTCTATCTGAATGTACTCTAACGAACACACTAACTGCAAGTTCACATGAATGTTGTCAGTGATGAACGACAAACAGGTGGCCTTGCATCATATTAAATTACGACTTTTAAATTTCTTCATTACTATATTTATTCAATTTTCTTCGGTTCTTTGTGCTTGTAAACGTACGAATTATCGTTTTATTACGTATTTACGTTTCTAACGATTTTACACTCACACATAATCGATCAATGAAATAAATGATCTGGTTCATAACAATGTTAATTTTAGATTTGTAGGAACTTTCACAAAACCGGCTTTAATACGCACTCGACTGTAAGCGTTTTGTTACTGAGTTGCAAAAGAGCGAATTTTGTTTTGTTTCGAGTGAGGTAATGAAAAACTATTAAATGTGTATTCTTTGTGGAAAATACATTATGTCAATTAACTTCAAAGTAAACAATGTCCGGCATATTTTTTCCCCATCATCTAACGCTTGCAATTCGTATTTTTTTTGCATCTATAATTGAAAATAGTGTCACGTTCAGTAATCAGGCATTATTAACTCTCACCAGTGGTTGCAAGACAATGTATATCTCACGTTGCGCCATGTTTTATAAATATATAACATAATGTGAATCTGAAAGTATCAGAGCATCAACATTTTTAATGCCTTGTTCTTACTGAAGCATATTACTGGTGAACTTACCCTGCGATGGGGTCTCAGAACCGTGGTTGAGATGAAGGGGTAGTGTATCGTCTGAATTTAACATCATGAACACCACACTAATAAACATCTCGGCATTGTACTTCTAATCGGAGAAAGTTGCCTCACAAATCATGTAAAATACGTCACATATTTACTGACACCTTATTCGTTAAATAAAAAAAAATCTCATTTGTTAAAATAAAAAATTCTGGAAATTTCACGCTGGTGGAAATTTTATTAGTAAAATTACCATAGATTTGTATATAATTAAGGAAAGCGAACGGGATTCTCTGCCAATAAAAATATACGTCTGCCTTTAAAAACATTTCAACGTGAAGTAAAGCAAAATATGCCAACATGAAAATAAATAAAATATATAGTATAAAGCAATTAATTATACAGGTATTAACACTATGTATATATTTGTTCCGTCAACAAACACGCCATTTCATACCAGGTCTCAATAAATATTATTTTAAATGATTGATTGTAAACATTTGCAGAACGTTTATCCGAATTTTACACATTTAAAGTCTTGCCGGCTGAAGTGTTTTCAGTTCCGAAGTCAATTATATGTAGGTTGTCCAAGGTAAAATGAACACTTTTGAACGCCTTGCTTAAGATTCTTGTATGCACTTAGTGTATTCTTCCACCTTATGTAAGATTGACATTGTAATGGCCCTCTTCACTTTATTCATGTGTGGGTCAAGTAAAACTCTGAAATTATTAGAAAAGTAAATATTTTACAAATCTGCTCATTTTTACACTTCGGCGAATTAAAAAAAAAAAAACAGAAAGCGAAAGAAATAATTTAAATTACTATAAAATGTTACCTAACACTTTTTATTCGACGATAAGATATTGAACTACTTCCCATCCTTCATTACCAACTTTACTGGGTGCATGTCCCTCAGTGCGCCCGTTAAAATATATACAAGCAGAGGCAGTGACATTTTTTAATGTTGATTTCAAATGTGCTCACTTTATCGTGAACAGCCTATAAATTTAAAACACTTTTTTTTTCTTTTTTTTTTTTTGCTCGGGCAGAAATTTTTATCACTTAGCGAGAAAAGCGAGAAAAGTTATTTTCGCATACATACCAAACAGTTAATTTGCTCATGCGCACACAATACGATTAGATTTACGTGTTCTTTTATTCATTCCAGCGTGCATAAAAAATTAAATGTTAAAATTTTTCATGCTCCCGTTTTACGAATTTATTAGGAGTAACGAGCACTTTGAGTAAAATGATATGAAGTAAATTTAACCCGTAAGAAAGTTAAATCAAAATGGATTTACATGCAGCTGGTTTTAAAATGTTCTCTTTGTTCTGTCCTGAAGATTTTTCCATCATCAAGACAATTTGGTAAATCCCTTTAGTAAGTTTTTTTTTGGGTGTGTAAAGGAGTATTAAATATGCATAGCAGAGAATTATGAATGTTTAGGAATACGCAAGTAAAATATTAATATATTATGAGCAGAGAAAATGAGAGCGGTGAATGATTAGTTTACGTTAAATTTGTCCAAGAGGTTAAAAATATATTTTTAATTATTAGCATATGACAACCTCTTTTACTGTGGTATGAAATAATAACCTGAAAGTAAGTATGGTAATGGAAGAAAATTACAGTGAAACGAATCAAATAAATGTTAAATTTATACCTTTATTCGTTAAAAAAAACTAATTCAGAGTAGGTTCGAACCATAGAACCTTCACTGTACAAGCCGCAGCACTGACCACTCAGCCACCACTACTACATTAATTCCCAACTCTACGTACTGTGTAGAATGGTAATCGATTTTCGTACCTTTTCTTTCCAGTAACATTGTGAAGTACTTTTAGTGCATACTAACATATTTTATTGCGGAAACATGATTTTCATATGAAAGTTGTGTTGTACAACATAAATCTTCTTCCATTTCTCATATTATAATCTTTAGAATCGTACATTAAAACAGCAAGGTTACAACACGCCTACAACACGGGAGCTTTCCATGTTGGAACTCACATACGACAATGCTGGCCCGAATTGAATGGTCAATACATATGCGAGAGGTTTTCGCTCCAGCATAGCAAATCTCGCCCACATGAAGCCGTACGCGGGTTCAACACTCTACTTGGTTCGAATGGTCTGCGGAAGCTGACCGATTTCGACCATAGGGCCCCTGGGGGCCTGATTACTTTGCAGTGATGGAGAGTTTGATAGCTACAAATGGTTGTGACTCTAAGAGTAAACAGAAGTCATGGTATCTTTTTTATGCAAGGACAAAATTCTTCGTTTGGGTGGGCGACTTCAAAATGCCGTATTACAGTTGGATAAGAAGAATCAAATGATACTCCCACTTAAACATCAGTTAACCGGGCTCATTATTGAGGAAGAACATCGGCATTTACTGCATGCTGGAGGTCAATCATTACTTTCCTCACTGCGGTAACGTTACTGGATAGTAAATGGTAAAGAGATCATTCGGCGAACCATTCATAACTGTATAATATGTCTCAGATTTAATGCTAAGAGTGCACAGCTTATGGGTCAGCTTCCAAGTGCCCAGGTAAATCCTTCCAACCCATTCATCAATGTCGGAATTGACTATGCTAAGCCATTGTACATCAAATCAGGTTCTCGACTAACCAAAATGAAAATAAAATTCTACATTGCAATATTTATTTGTCTAGCCACAAAAGCTGTACATCTTGAAGTAGTGAGTGAGCTTAGCAGTCAAGCATTCATTGCAGCACACTCAAGAGATTCGCTATATCGACGTGGACGAGACAGTCAAATCTGTTCTGATAATGGCAGCAATTTCGTCAGAGCTAACAATGATCTACATGAATTAAAACTTTTCTTTGAAACCACAGATCATCAAGCTGCAGTAAATTCATTCACTTCAAAGGAAGGAACACAGTGGCATTTTATTCCTCCTAGAGCTCCCCACTTCGGTGGGTTATGGGAAGCAGGGGTAAGTCATTTAAATATCATCTTCGACGAGTGATGAGGTCAGCATTTCTAAACCATGAAGAATTATTGACATTAACATTGCAAATAGAAGCATGCCTTAATACCAGACCTCTGACATCCTTGAGCAATGATCCCAATGATCCTTCCATCCTATCACCTGGCCACTTCCTCATTGGTCGACCAATAACTGCTCTCCTTGAACCAGATCGTACCACATCATTTCTTAGCTTGCTTTCCAGTTGGCAAAGGATCCAGCAGCAGTTACAATAATTTTGGAAGAGGTGGTCAGCTGACTACTTATCGCAGTTACAACAAAGGAACAAGTGGACAACAGTATCCAGTAACATTCAGCCTGGAAATCTAGTCATTCTTCGAGAGGATAATCTACATCCTTTAATGTGGAATATTGGCATCATAGAGCAGACCCATCCTGGGTCTGATTGGTTGACTCGTGTGGTGATCATCCGTACTACACAAGGAACTGTCAAGCGATCCATCACCAAGTTGTGTCCTCTTCCAAATGGTGAACATTGTGTGGGACAAGGATTAAACCTGGCTAATTGTATTTTTTTTGTCAGGATATCCTGTAATATGACTTGGGACACAATTTTGTTTTTCAAAAAAGTGTTGGCCCTTTTTTGGAGGGAGATATTATGATCAGAATGAAAACTTTTCTGTGGAGGTGTGCATCTTCTGAGAATTGTGAGCACAAAACTTTACACTAATAGTGGTAAGGTTGGAGTTTGGGGTGCGACAACAAAGGGAGGTACAGATAACCTCGACCCCCTCTTCCTTTCCACTAAAATTCACAGCTACCTGGGCAGTGCGGCGCATGGGCTCACGAGTGTCTACAGAGAAACTTGTCGCCTACTAGAATGGCGTCCTTCGCAAGCTATGTAGTGCACACAGCAGACTGTTGTTTCTACAGTGTGTACCGTGATTATGTATGTGTATCTTTACAGTAGTAAAATAGTAAAAGGTATAAAGAAATCCAGTGATTGAATTAGCATCTAAGGCAACCTCCACATTATCCATAGTGATAATTATGTTCGTTAGGAGGTGAAATTACTTCCGATTAAACACCCCTATTATCCTCAAATTAGGTACTGAAAAAATAGGTAAGGTGTAACAGCTTCCAATAACTCATTATTAACAGCTGGCGGTATTTTACTACAGTGCACTCCTCTTCTCAACTTGGGCCCTTCAGGATGAACCTGTGAACTAGCGGTCAGCGATCGGGTCTCAGCATCGCCAACCCCTACTAGTTTAACCTCCCTTGCTGGCCTGGGTTATTGCCTGTTTGCCCTTGGTTCTGCACCCATGCATTACCAGCTGGTGCAGGTACAAATACGAGTATCCTTGGGTCGAGCGGTTCTTGGTTAAAGAAATATCCACTGCCCTGCGGTGCAGTATAAGTAAGGCTTTTGTGTGTTATCACTGCTCCTGCAGTCTGTGCAGTCTTCACACTAGTTTCCCTGGGTGGTGGTATAGCTGTGTTTTGCTCTGGATTGCTGGCTTGTCAGCTATATCTTTGCGGTCTCGGCTAAACCTTGGTTCATTCTGTTCCGTTTTCCTTCTTTAGTAATCATTCTGCCTTTCAGAAGCTGCGGCGTCAGAATGTTCACGGTCAGAACCACTCTCTCGCAGGCGAGGTCCCCTCCATTATTTCCCTCGCTGTTTACGCTGACCGTTCCGGTTTCGTGGGCCACGGTTGTTGCGGAAATTATTCCTCCAGCCTCTCTGGTACCCATGTTAGTAGGGTTCAGTCCTCACATTCTGGGTAATTACCACATATAGGGGGCTGTCGGTGATCTGGAGTCGTTTTGTCAGTATACAATGGCTGTCTTCTGTCTTGCGGGCTCTGCCTGTCCTGATCACTACTGTTTTTGCAGTCTTTGAAAACGATCAGTTTGGTAGTAAGCAACGAGACTTTCTCTGAATGTGGATATGTCTAGCGGGTACCTTCCATTCCAACGAGTTTTGTAAATATAAGGAAGTTGGTGTAGCACCATAGCTACAAACTCTCCACAGGACAGTGGAGGAGACAAATACCGTGATTTTTCGTACATTTCTGCCACATGAGATTCCAACTTTTACATTTGCCTGGAATAAATCGTTCACTGTGTAACTGCGCACGCAAGTTGCCTTGTATTTTCTTGTTCCATAAATGAGCAGTGAATTTTTCGTTGAACTCATTATAGGTGAAAGTGGTTGGCTTGTTAATTTCCCACCAATAGTATGCGGTATTCCGAAAGCTTAGTGTTAGGCAGCGCAACATGTCTGTGTCTGTTAAACCGAACACTCTGGAGAATTCTTCGAATCAATTTAGAAAATTAATGGTGTTTACTCCCATGCGTCCGTCGAACTTAGGAACTAGTTTGACGCATAGTTTTGACGGATGGTGTAAAAAGTGCTCATTTGAGTGTTAGCAGGCGGAGTAGAGCTATCCTGTGGTGTAGCCTGATTACGAAATGTAATTTGCAATAAGGCTGACGCTGAAGGTGCGCTTGGAAAGTTCACTCTAGGCTCTTCTCTTAGTTGTAAGCCTCCCATTGAAACTGTTACCCCTTCTATAATATTCTTTACATTATCAACATCTGTGGCAACCTGGGTTAGGCTATTAGTTAAGCTGCTCAAACGTTCGTCTGACTGCTGCTTGTCTTTGCCGCGGGCTTGTTAAATTGTGAGAGGCGATGATATAAATGCTGACTTAACGAGACTAGGTCTGCCCCTACACTATCTTTCACGTGCGTCCTTACTTGCTCCAAATCCGTTCGCTTAACAACACTGTCGGACAAGCTACCGATGCGGGACTCATTCATGTTAATGGCCTCTTGTAGATTGCTAGTGGCCCTTGCTACTTCTTCATGTAATTCAGTTCTCAGCTCTTCCCTGAGTACGGTTTTGCCTCAGACAAGTTATGCTGGATTTCTGCCCTAAGTTCAGCCTTGAACTTTTCTTGGGCATCTAACAATTCCTTCTTGAATCTGTCTTGGCCTTCTTCTAGTCTCGCTAAACCAAGTTTTATTTGTACTGGCGCAGCTTTAAGTCCTGCCATATCAACTTGAATTTGTTCTGACGTAGCTTTTTGTCCTGCTATATCAGTTTTTATTTGTTTTGACGTAGCTTTTTGTCCTGCTATATCAGTTTTTATTTGTTTTGACGTAGCTTTTTGTCCTGCTATATCAGTTTTTATTTGTTTTGACGTATATTTTTGTTCCGAGATAGCAGCTTTTTGCTCTTTCATTGCGGCTTGAATTTGTGAAAGCATGTACATCATCTGGTTAAATAGATTATTACCATCTCGTGGAGATGCAGATGCTACCTGAAGATCCTCTGCACTTAACAAAGAGCTGACACCATCGGTTCGTTCATGCACCTGTTCTAGAGCTACAGTCTCCTCTATACTATGCACCGTTGTAAGCTCACTTGCTTGACTGGTAACTTATCCATTGTAACAACTTTATACTCGTCCTTGCGGTAGTGTATGGGTGCTGTTCCTCGTAGACTATATACAGTTCTACTACAACCCCTTCTAGTGTTCGAGCCCCGCGTTAGTGGCGCCGGTGTAACAAATACAACCGTGGACGGGCGGGGAAAACGTATTTGCAGGACAATAGGTTGCATTTAAAATGCAGCGGGATAGTGTGCCATGTATACACTAGGCGGATTTGCATAAGAAAACTAACACTGCATACAGACACACTCAGTGACAGGACACAGAATAACATGTAGAATACTGGATATTAATTCACTTACCGGCCTGGTGTGCAGATTAAGACAGAACTGCAGTTGTTCATTCACTAGGGAGACCATTATATTTTTACTCCAGCTCCAACACATATTTTCAATTTATATCACTCATAGCCACAACAGGGAATGGGAGAAAACTAGCTACGCACAGCTTTATTCAATGAAAAGCATCTAAAGGTTAAGTTAAATATTTAATGATGAAAAATAATTGACCAGATTCAAAACTAGACTTTCACCTTAATAAAAAATGAATGAAAAATGTGAGAAAACCAGCACCCAGCTTAAAATAAAAATATTCACCTCTTTATGTCTGTTGAAAAAACAACTATGCATCACGTGTCAGATAACTGGAAGCAATGACTTTACTGCGCCTTTAAACGTTAAAATTAATGAATTTTACACACTGTAGAATAAATGGTTTGGCTGGTGTTCTGAAAATATTCTCACACACAATTCAGTAAATCATATCGTAAGCTTGCACTTGGTAAAAATCTCCTGGCTAGCAATAAATTAAATAATGTAGAGCAGATTCTCAGGCATTTCGTGGCAATATAGTAGATGATGTAAAGCAGTGCAACTGCTTACGTGTAATTAAAACACTTCACAGCTGGACCAATGGTCACTTAAGGAAGGGCGGTGGAAATACCTTACACATATACGACGATATTGCAGATAACATACTAATTTGCCCTCTTCAGATGGCTTACACATATACCGTCGGCTATTATACTCGTTCTAAGCATGATTTCCACGGTCGATGCAACAATTAATACTTAAATTACGCCTCAGCCTCCCTTGCTGGCTACGTGTAGGACCCTTCTAGAACAAGATGGAGATGAGATTATTCCATCGACATCCATAATTGGGGTGTTTGTAATATTCAAATAAACCTGTGCAATATAGGGTTTACCTGTGAGGTGTATTCCTTATGACTATAATAGCAGTGACGTCACAAGACGTTGCCAACTTAGGTGAATTAAAACTTAACAATATAAAATAAATAAAATAAAATATTTGGATCACAAAACTCAGCTGCTGCGTGTACCGTAGCAAAGATGTAAAATAAAATAAAATGACTGAATAATTAACCTACATGTGTAACACGTTACAACATTAGCATATTTATCAATACGTAAACAAGTGAGTATTTGAATTAGCATACAACTTGACGTGTTAAGGTAAACAAATGATATGCGCAATAAACCAGATGTTATGCCGCATTTCTAACGAAATAGCCTAACCCAACACATATCAATAACAAGAGGTTAAATAATGCAGTTCTTTCCCCCGCATTTATTACAGGGTTAGACACAGTCACGGCAAAATACTAACGTGTAATGTGTGTAATGTGCTATGTCGTGTATAACAGATATGTTAACAATGTAAAACAATAACCGTAAGAACTATCTTCAACATAGGCATTGTTAAAAACTCACAAAGCTGATCTAAATATGGCCATAGGCCTAATTGGTAAACATTCGTACGGAATGATTTTCGAAATATGACTAAATTCTTTGAACAGCTCAAAACTGTAAACAAGTATTTTACAGTTAAAACGTAGTCACATGGCAGTGTTTGTGTTTACATGAAGCGGAAGGATACGTAATCAGTGAACAAAAGTAGAATTTAGCAGGGCTTCAGAAAAGTGTGAAGTAACCGTGAATGGCCTATAGACCCTACAATGGTGACTGCAATCTGACAGCCTACATTTTGGAGAGGCAGAGCGGACAAACGCCAAGTGTGATAGTTTGGGGCACCATTGGATACAGCATGCCATCTCGATTCGTACGTATTGAGAGCAATATGAACAACAACCGCTACATCAGGGAGGTTTTAGAGCCCGAGGTACTGCCCCTCTTTCAGGCGACTCCTCATGTCATAATTCAGCAGGGCAATTCCAGGACACATGTGGTAAGGAATGTGTAAGCCTTCTTCAACGAACGACGGGTACCACAGCTTCCCTGGCCTGCACGTTCACCTGACATGTCGCCCATCGAACATGTCTGGGATATGGTTGGTCGGTGACTTGTTCGTCACGGACCTCCGGTAACCACTGTTGATGCTTTGTGGACTCGCATACAAAACGCGTGGAGGGAGATTCCCCAGGAACATATCCAGGTCCTCTCTGATTCCATGCCACAACGTTTAGTGGCTCTGATTGCAGCACGTGGAGTCTTCACACCATACTGAATTCCCAAGGATAGAGATCATGTACAGTTCTGTAATCCTAATCCATTGTGTATCATCATGAACCTAATCTGTGGTATAAAGGTCATTTCAAACACATGTATCCTTCTTGGTGTTGCATATTTCACTAACGTTGGTGTATTTACTTACCACCTATTATATGTAATTTTCATTGATTGATATTTATAACTCAGAAATTGAGCCGATAATAGCGTGTCAAGGAATGCGGAGAATTATTCGTCAAACATGCTGTAAAATTGCATGAGACAATACCAGGAAATAAGTGACTTTCCATACATAATATTTCAAATACAACTTGTGCTGCAATGTAACTGTCAAATGCCTAGAACACTAATCCCAGAATATGACCGTTTATTCTCCTAGTTTTGATAAAACAATGTAAAACTTTTTGTCTACAATTTTTCTAAGGCTTGCTTATGAGTGATTTTGCGAGAACGGTGTTGATAACTGCAAGACATACCTACTTTCGACGTTCAGAAATCAAGATTCCTAGCGGGTATAAAATAATTGCAGTATTATACGCTTAATTAACTTCTAATGAAACGCGTGTATATGTAAAGCATTCTAAACTGTTGATCGGTGAGGAACATGAGAAAATTTTACGAAGACCATGCCTGGTAGTAACTAACAAAAAATACTGGAAGTGGTTTAATTTTCTTCGTAGATACGTAATACGTATAAACTGAACTTCGTAATGACTGTAAAACTTGCTATGCGCCATCTGTATAGAGCGTTGAGACAAAATCATTATTAATTTCTTCCCAAAATCCTTTCCACAGTTTTGTAAAAACTCTAAATCGTGAAGTTAAAGGTTTGCTTTGGTACGCATTTTCAGTAAACATGTTTAACAAATACCTCCATAATTAAGGAATTCCATTAAAATCCATGCCAGATACCATTCGTAGAATTTTAGTGTCAAAATACGTTGAATTTTTTACATCTAAGAATTTGTCGAAACATAAGCAAAGAATTCCAACAGATAAATAGCTACACTGATAAACCCATTTTATCATGGTATCGGATATTATTAATAATTTACGTGAACACAAAACGTAAGGAAGGTTATGTACAGAAAATGGTGTCACAAAAGTGACAGAATAATTTTATTTCCTCAAGTGTATTTCCAAGTTTTGATTGTGCGCCTGTGGTTTCATTAATTTATAATTCTGTTTAAGTAAATATGTGTCCTTTCATTCATGACAGAAGAAAGAAAATTCGTATTCTAAAAAATAACTTATGTAAATTATGGTAAGGCAGAAACATAAATACTAATATACAAATAAATATCAATATAAAAAAGAATTAATTTAGCTAGGCGTTTCCAAAACAAACACATTGCTACGATATTGTGTCCATTCATGATTCCAATGCCTTATTTAACATATATAGCATTGCTAGCTAAGATACATGCTAATATTACGCATATTGCAGCGAATTTACTTAATTATGATGAAAGTTTCCTTGTTAGGCACAGATGACAGACGTGTTAATAATAATATATTTGGTATTACTATTATTTATGTGAAATAAAATGTTATGTACGCATGACGCATATTTTTTTATGCTTTGTTTTCATCTTTGCCTATATTGGTTTACATTTTATATTTTTGTTCTTACTTGTATAAATTATCTTATTCCTTAATTTCTTACATTGATTATTATTATTTTACTTTTAGTTGTGTATTATAATTCTATACACATTTAATCAAGCACAATACGAAAAAATACTAACCCTAACCCGTATCTAATTATATATCTAAAATATGAAATAATTCAAATATTTAAAGAAAGATATTCAAATCAGGAGAAAAATAGTAGTCAATAAAATTGTAAAATTCAGGTAATACATTTTATAACGTGAACAACTTAATAGCATCAGAAAACTGTTTAAAACACCTAAAAATCCAACCTTATTAGGACGCTCATGAATCTGAACATAAACTAAAATATTACGTTACAATAAAATAAAAAAAAGCAACACCATTTTCATACAATGAACCCTAATAAACCAGTTTCTGCTATAGCAAAGATTATTCCAAGATTATCAAATACTTCCTCTTTCGTTATAAATAGTATGTGAAATTTCTATGAAAAAACTTTAGTATGTGATGGTGTTACTAGTGAATTTGATGGTGTGTAATTATCCAGGTCCCCTAATATATATGTTAATGTTAAGTGTGTTAGTATTATTATTATTACTATAAATCCTTCAATATTCTCTAATGAGAAGTATGGATGAAATGGAATTTCATCTAGGTTTAGTATTAATCTTAAAGTTTCAACTTATATATTATATATTCTTGTTACAAAAATATTACTATTACCGATAATGTGATAGAATTTACTTTAAACAATTCTTACTCAAAATCTTTAAAAAATATTTTATCTAAGCCATATAAACGTGTCATAATATAGTACAGTATTTTTTATTTATAAAATGCCTATTCTGAAGACGATTTTGACGAGCCAAAAATCAGAGGTTTGATGGCTCAGGTTTTTTTTTACAGTAAATTCAGAAATTAAAAGTTTCCAATTCTATTAAGTGACACAGTTTTCATTCATGCATTAAATCATATTGCATCAAAGAGTACTTTGCAGAACTTTTTATAGCAATTTTATAAATTTCCTTTGTTTATTAAATCCTCAAATACATGTGGTTTGTATAAATATTTCTGATATAATAACATCAAGATCAACCTAAAATTCCCGTTATGGTTAAATAATTCGTCATAAACAACATACACAAAGTCGTAACGTCCTAGTGAATAAAATTATTACTTGCCATCCAATCTATCGGCTTCCAGTATTACATTGGCGATTCTACTATAAGTTGTCTTTGAATATATGAACACGAGACACAATGAAGAACATCGGTTTTGCTTATGCTACTGAAATTATCTAATTACAATTGTACAATAATATAAATAGAAGTCAGTAGTTTGGCCAAATTACTTGTTTCAGAAAATGCATGTGCATTTACATATTATATATAATGTTTTATTATATTACAATCGACTCACCATAAACAGTACGGAAAGTATATAGACTAATGAAAAATATTGTACGTGTTATCAAAATATTTTAATATTTTAATTTGTAAGTTTCGTAAAATGTGCATCAGTCACTCTAACAGATGAGTTTTACGTTACCGAACATTACTAAGAGTTCCTTGCATATTATACGTTAGTGTATTTCCTGGAGAAACAATCCTATGGCTTTTGTTTATAGACTTATCATTAGAGCTCAGCTATACCAGGACTGTTCGGCAATTTATGGTTTTAACGTCCATTTTAAATTTGTGTTTTGTTAAAAAAATTCTCCTGTTATTTGTCACTAATCGCTGTAATACATATATAATTAAAAGTTAAGGCTTAAATTTTACTTATTGACAACATGACTCAAAGCATAAATATATTATTTCCTGTTTCATTGCTTAAAATATGTTGTGGGTTTTTTTGGAGTGAAATAATTTTTATGAAGGTTGCAGAAATTAACTAACCGCCAATCTCTCTAATAGTGTTTGCCAAATAGTAGTACACTAAACTAGGAATAAATATTTTAGATTTAACTGAGAGTTATACATTTGTCAGTAAGAAAGTTAGTGGTTTTATTAATTAAGATATATTTCTAACTAGCATTTTATGTGTGGTTTCTTAGATAATTTCATGATTTTTTTAGATGTAATTTTTATATCTCAGTGAGTTTGTGTACGCCATGGTACTGCGTAATTAGTATAAATTTTAAAATAATCATATGACTGTACTTTCGTAACTTATTATCATCCTTCTTAAATGCATCAATGTTTGCCTGAAAGAATGGATAAAAATTAAATTGAAAATACATACACTTAAAAAATTTGCCCTTCTCTAACTCCTCAGTTGTATTCCTGAGTTTTTCCCAATTGTACTGGAAGATCACGCAAATGATTAACTTATATTTGTTCATAACTTGTAATACATTTATGGATTAAAATTTTACTTTAATAAATCTTTTCAAAATATGTATAATATATTAATAAATCCTCTGATTGGTAACCTAAACTGTATTATGGACATTTTTCTGCCTATATTAAAATCATTATGCTTTTCGTGAAATGAAGATGTAGCGCATTGTTAATATTTCAGCAATATAAACATTTAGATATTTAGTAGTAAACTTTATCATACATGTTGGTACATGGCAAACTACAACAGTTTCCCATCCAAATCCTCAAACATATTCTAAGATAAATGTCTTTGAAAAAAATATACGTCAAGATCAAGAGATTTGTAGTTGAATCAACATACACTATACAACAGGTAGATGGAGCAGACGATATTATATGTACAAGCACGCACAGAATTACGGTCATTTTATTCCCTGGCATATTTTCTCGGGTATTATTTATGTTATTTTGCTCCAATTACAAGCGTGGTTTTACGGTGAGAAAAAATTAGGTTTATGTACACTTCAACTAGTTTGAAAGTTTTTCAAAATATTTGGCTGGTGTAGTTTTAATTTTCACAATTGAAATCCAACTGAAGATCATGTCCATGCCATTATTATTTGCTGTATTTAAGTCCATGCAGCCCCGCAACTGAAAGGATAAAATGTGAAAAAAAGAGGTATTCCTAAACAAATAACATTCAAAAACCAACATTTATCTCTTTGATAACCTAGAACCCTAGTATAAGATAAGCATTTGTCTTTTCATGGTGGTCTAACTATAATATATGATATGTTATATTAATTTGCAATATATTCAAATTGGAACAAACAAACTCTTTGCAAAGAGTACACTTCTTTTAAACTTGATCACTCTAGATAGGTATTTTTTAGAACTGCATTACTAACATATTTCAAGTGGGAAGAATAGATGGTATGAACTTTCACCAATAACATTTACTCCCTTTTCAAATTGCTAGTTATAAATAGATCATTCACATTAAAGCACTCTCATTTGGAAAACACTCAATAAATATATTTTATTTTATTCTTAGGCGTTTACTCCCGAGTACGGCGGAATATACACACTGTGCTTATAACTGATATGGCAATATTTATTTTAAAAATTGCTGGAAGAATGAAAAGGGGCTGATAGGAAAAAAGTAACTAGGGTTTCAAAAGTGCTCACTTTACCGTGAACAGCCAGTAAGCATTTTACACTGCTCCCATCTTACTACTTTCTGTGGTGTGGCGATTCATTCCAAAAATAAATTTTATATGGCTTAATTTGACTGCGCTATTGCTAAGAAAAGATACAATTTAAAAATGGTTCGGTAATAGGTTAACATTTTAGGGGAATGTGACTGATGGAACAAAGTTATTTTTTAATGAACCATATTTTATTAACTTTTCTTTTGTAGAGTGATGATATTTTTAAGAAGTTGCCTAAGTTAAGATATTAAACAATTGATGGTATCAAATAATATTTTACCTAATTCATTGAATAGTGAAAACTTTTTACAAGATTCTGATAAATCCAGATGTATTAGTCCTGCAAACATTTAACCGTATAATACAAAAAGGTACCAAAAATTATAAACATATTCCAGTGTGCGTTTTTATGCTTTTAACAGTTGAGAGAGCTGTAAAAAGAGATCAGGTTTCCACCGGTACACAATTCTATTACAGCTATAAAAATGCTACCTGCTTATACTATTGCTCGCTTCAGTGGGTGCAGTAAAAATGGTGATACTTTAAAGGCTGCATTACGAAAGTCCCAAAAATTTTGTGATAAAATTAATGAAATATTTCCACAAAAATATGAAATGGCAAAACAAAATCTGCATAACTAATAATAAAATTTTAGCTAGCAAACGTTATGGTAACCGTTTCGTGGGAAAGATATCCAGTAATTTTGTGTGTTTGGCTAAATATTATTTAGAAACTCTGGTTTCTTTATTTTTAAAATATAATTAAACCTGGAATCACATACACGGTTAAAAACTTCATATTTATGGTACTATTAAGATGGAGTATTAGATCGAGCATGGCTGTCCTCATAATCTGTCCCCCCCCCCCCCTTCTCACTCTCTCTCTCTCTCTCTCTCTCTCTCTCTCTCTCTCTCTCTCTTTCTAGCCAAAACGTTTTCCAGTCCTATACCTTTTAACGACTGTTTAACTTAATTACATTTTAACCTAAGTATATTATATATTTGGGAGAAAATTCCAAGAATAAATTTTTTTATTTCGTTGTAACCATGTGTTTCAATAGTGTTTTCCTTCCCAATGCCCAAATTTTTTAAACGTAAACGTTGATCTAGAATACACTTAATAAGCTATAGCTGTGTATTTGAACTCCATTTACCAAATATATTTTGTGGGATCGCTGAATAATTTATCCGGTTATAGATTTGAAATTTAATGGTAAATGTCCAACATGTTGCCAATTTACGTAAACAATTTTTAAAATACGCTGAGGGAAAAAAATAATATTTCAACACCCTAAAGAGTGGTGTTCAAGTGAAAGTGGGTACGATAGCTGCATGCTGGAGCAACGTAGTTAGTTAAACTGATGAACGTTTCCAAGACATCGGCCAGCAGACGGCGCTGAACCATTCAAATCGTTGCGCCGTGTACGGCAACGCACCAGACAGCATCGTGTGCACCTGGAAGGTTGAATGTTGTGTACGTGTGTAGCCTCCAAGCTGTCGGCATGTTTCGAAGACGGGCAACGTGCCCCTGTTGTACACTTACAGCCGTTTGAGAAGGGTCGCTTCGTGGGACTTCACGGGTCTGGTTGGACAATTCGACGGATTGCAGCCCATGTTGGTCATGGTGCATCCTTAGTGCGGCGATTCTATCAACGGCAGTCAGTTGAATAGGTCCAAACACGTAGACCAGTTTCGGCACTGCCACGTTAATACAGATACACGTCATGGTCAGTGCAATGTTAGTGCAGTACTTGCAGAGCAGAGGTCAGAGCATATATGACACCAGGGGTGTACACACGCACCGTTGGGAACGGTCTACTAACAGCTGTACTGCAAGCGCGTGTGCCTTTAGCCAGCTCCCTCATCTGCCGCGACCCCGTCGCGTTGTTAGCGTCTTGCTGTGGTGTAGTGTAAGGATCTCCTGGAGAATGGAATGGTGCTCTGTAGTGTTTAGTGACAAGAGTAGGTTCGACCTTCACGTAAGTGATGGCCGTTTACGTATGCAGCGTCGACTTAGTGAGTTTCATCCTCCAGACCGCATTTTCCCTCGACATACGAGCCCACCTCCTGACAGCATGGTGTGGGGTGCAATAAGCTACAATTCTCGTTCATCAGTGTTTTGTGGAGGGTCCGTTAAACATTGCCCGCTACTTCCAGCACATTGTCGGGCCCGTTCTGTTGTCATTAATTCAACAGGAAGGTGATGAACTGTTTCAGAAGTATAATGTCTGTCCACACACTGCTGCTACTACTCGACGAGATCGTCGTGTTGTTCTACAACAACTATGGCCAGCACAATCCCCAGACCTCTCTCCCATTGAACATATTTGGGACATGGCAGGATGTCTTCTGATCCAGTCTGTATGGCGAGCTTCTAACTTACATACACAGGTGCAGCAGGAGAAAGAGACTTGAAACAATTCGAGTCAGATAATTTACATTAGAGATTACACTGCATTGTAACCCCTGGGGGGACATGTATATCGATGTGGTGCTAAGCACATTTAGTTCTTGACTTCCACTTTTTGGTTTGCTATGTACTGTTGATCATGTAATGTCATCAATCTATATAACCTCTAGGTTCAATCGTGATATAAATAGAGACATACGCAGTCCCTGTGTTGCAATTATTTGTCCCGCCAGTGTTTAAAACGTACCCTGAACACGATTATTTTTGTGCTCTGACGAAAGCATACAAGTAGACTGAATATTCGATAATTTAATAAAATAAATTATTAAAGTCCCGAAACTGAGACAAAAACACATGGGTATTTCAGTGAACGTTATAATCCTGCATGTGTCGGCACCATTCACAATTTCCGTTATGCACGGGTACTTCGAGAGCATGGAATTGTAACAATTTAAATTCATATGATTCACTAAATTGTCAGGAGGACAGCGTGCGAATCCGATATCACATGCTAGTGACCATCTTTTGGAAATCTTTTAAAGGATATTCGCATTCAGGTGTCGTAGATAGTCGTGACTATTCACAGCTACAAGGCAACACACGAAATTTTAGAAAGAAGAAAGTAAATTCTGACAAAAATGCAGCAATGCTTATATCCTGATACAGTGGTTCAAGAGTATCAGTTAGTAGTATAGCTCATTTCATGGTTCCTATTTCAAGACAGAATTACTGATAAAAATATTTTCCTGTGTGTTTCTAATAAATCGATAAACTAGTAGCACTTATAAACGAAAAAAATATTTCTTTCAAAACACTGACAGCTGAAATATTGTTCATTATTAATAAATACATTCAAAACATCTGTGCAAATTGAAAACTTTGCTTGAGACAGCTATAAAGTAAATACGTTCGCATATTTTCATTAAGAAGAACGAATAGAATGTCACTCAGAAGATTCATGATGACGTACTGTACCTGTAATATATACTCTAAGAGTATACCTCCTCCAGTTTCCATCTTCACACGTGATGTTTCGATTTATCATAGCTCAGCGTATGTTAAGGTAAAAACAAATCAATTTGAGGACCTGTCATAGTCAAAATAGAATAATTGAACGTACCTTAAACTATAAGGAATTTTTTTTTTAAATAAATAAAATGAAGTACATAAACGGAACTCCTAAGTCGTAGATGGCAGGTGACTAGGGGGAAGACACCCTTATGTTAAACCTACGATGGTCAATTCAGCAAAATCTTGTTTTCATGCTAGGGATGGGGGATGAGTTGAAATGCATGACAAAGTAATTTAGACATTCACTATTGATGATGTACGTACCTATGGCTCACTCGGAAATTGAACCAATAATCTCGCACGAAGTAGCACAAAGCGTTAAAAACCATCTTTCTGAAGTTTTCCTTAACTTTGCCAAGAATAGTTCAAACAGCTATGCCGAAATAATTTTTTTCTGCTTAAGAAACTGTGCAATAAAACAATAAATAAAATAACAATAACACATTGAAACAATAAAAACTAAAATATGTAAGAATTTAGTTATATGTACACAGACTGTGTCAACTCTAGTGTAAATTCCATCCCTTTTAGATAGTAGTTATGAAGCGTTCAGCAGATCTAGGCACAGACCACAATTAGTTGATAGCTGGAATACGAATGAAGTTTCGAAATGTGAAGGTATCCAAAGAGTTGGTGTTGAAAATCTAAAAAAAGAAAAATCTGAAAATGAGAACGTACGGTATCTTCACAGAGTAACATTCGATACCTACACAAAAAGCGATAATATGTAAAATAAAATAAAAAATAAGGAAACGTTCATAAATTAAAATAAGTTATAACTCAAGTTTCGTAGGAAACACTTGGTAATAATAATAATAATAACAATAATAATAACAGTTATTTGTGCGTCAAATATGGTTGAGAGAATGAAATTAAAGATCTTGTGAAAAAGAGAGATTAATGAATAATTGGCAGTCATGCAAAGGAAAACCTGGTAAGAGTTCGCGGTTATAAATTAGTTACAAAGGTGTCCAATTATAAAATTACGAATTTGAAGAATACAGGGAGGTGTACACGGATGATTGGAGCAGGAATTTGTTTGGTGTTTATATACCAGGAGTGTAATTTGAAGCCAGCATCGAGAAGTTTAGAAAATTTTACAAAGATTTAGAAAAAAATACAAACAATATGTATGTAATTCATATTGTGAAATGGTTATTATAGCAAAGCCAAATTCAGAAGAAACTTAAGTTACAGTGGTCAAGCTAAGAAACACGAAGTTATTCGGAATGCATTAGATTGCAGGTTGTTATACTGGGTTTGTCATCACTTGGTATTATTAGTAAGTAGTTGAAAAGTAATTCTCTAATCAAGTAGTAATATTTGACGATCCTTTAAGCAGTACTTGCCATTCAATAATAAAAACTAAGCTGATGAGAAAAATCAAAGAGCTTCCTGAAGTTTTAGTTGGCAATACGAAACGTCCACAATGAAATGGAAGACACTAGTTGCTTACAAGTAACACATTTTGTATATATGTTAATAAAATACAAGCAACACCGTTCATGCCTCGCATGTTTTGAGCTTTCTGAATCGCAGACAGACATACTGCACAAATACGTAGTATGTGTCTTTTTAAAGTTAAGAAATGAGGTACTTAAATAAAAGCATTTCAAAAGAATTACATTAAAATTCCTTAATTATGAACATTTCTTAATACTTGCTTTACAAAGGTGAAAACCAAACTGTAAGAAAATTATTTTTTAATTATTTTTTCGTTACAGAACTTAAGAAATATGTAGAAGAATATACATGAAAGAGTCTCAAATCTATAAATTCAACTGTGAAATAATGGTGATTAGTTTCTCGATTTCTCTAAGGGCGAGAAATATTCTGAAGTGAGAGCAAGATAAACGCTTACGGTTCACATTTATAACTGGCTAAAAATTGTTTTTGATTGCTACATAATATCAAATCACAGGCCTTTCAGTGCTGACAAATTACTTGTTGGTGTTTACAGAATTAATTCGTGTAAGTATAATAATGTTTTCTGCCTAAAAGACATTAACAACATGCAAGAAATTAATAATAACAAAGCGCACATTAAGTTTACGGAATACAATGATTTCATTCTTGTAAGAGAAGCTACTGGAAAATGATGGCAGCAGTAAATAATAGGAAACATTCTTTTTATTTAGAATTTCCTGACTTATTTATATTTTCTTGCCGCAGTTTCTCCATGAAAGTGAGAAGAAATTCCATTATAGTATTTCCGGTGCAGACAAATTATATTTATTATTTTAATTCTCTAATCAATTAGTTGTAATATTTTTTCAGAGTTTATGCTAC
Organism: Dryococelus australis; assembly: GCA_029891345.1. Taxonomy (NCBI): domain Eukaryota; kingdom Metazoa; phylum Arthropoda; class Insecta; order Phasmatodea; family Phasmatidae; genus Dryococelus; species Dryococelus australis. The sequence goes on along the minus strand of CM057001.1, from coordinate 63,215,578 downwards.
TGCGATGGTAGTCGTGGTGGATTATTGGCCAATATGAATTCCCACTAATCGTGCACCGAGTATCATAAATAAATGATTCTTGGAAATTAAACAATTTATTTCTTAAATTTAGCAACTATTTAAACTTTAAACTTATAGCTAACCAAGAAAATTTACGATCACCTCCAATTTCATTGGCAAGATGTATTTCACTTCCGTTGACCAGCAAAATATTTGGTTGTGTATGGTATGGTATCTCTCGAACTTTAATGATACTTGCCTCCTTTTAAAATTACTAAAAAGCCGGCATAAAACGTATTTTCTGTATATCTTGAGAAAGAAAACTGTTTTATAAAATAACTGTTTTGTGTTTCACCCGTACACAAGGTTCTTTGCAATGTGAAGGCTGCAATCTTGATATAAATCCAATACGTTTTTCTGACGAAATACCTGCGCAGGTTGTCTGATCATGAGATGTAGACTACAGAAGTATAGATATAGATTCAGTTTTGGTCCTTCCTGATCTTTAACGAGCTTGTTTATAAACAACTGGATTCCTACTTAACAACGCAACGGTTTCGCATTAGTTGGGTACGAAGTAATTTTTCTGTACCACTTAATAAAAGTTTACATATTTTGTTCCATGTGACATTCCCCATTAAATTATTAAATTTCGATTGTACGCTTTATTAAATCTGATCTCCGGATCTGTAAGATTTTAGAATTGCTGACGCTTACACATTTTCACCAATAAGTAAATTTACGTAAAGTAAACACTACCAATCATTCATACGCATTTTTGAGTTTTGTGCTTGGCGTATAAACGACTTATGAAGAACCGCAAAGAAAATTAATTGCTTATGTAATAATATTATTTCTGATTGTTTTTCGTCTATTTATAGTTCATGTTCTTGGTGGTGATATTTCTATGTTGACACTCATAAATATTTTCCCAAAATTGATTTCATTAATATATTAAGCCTTGTAGAGCACACAGAGCTTCTAGGACAGTTTTGATTATATTCCTACAAATATTAACTTATGTATTCTTTTCTGGTAATAATGTTCTTAGCGTTATTGTACCGTTCGTAAATCTTTACTCATTAAACAGTAATTTAGGAACAAATATTCTCAACTAACATCGACTCTTACGTAAATATTATTTCTAAATCTATTTAACACGAATTTGTAAAAATCACGCTGTGATGGATAGAAAGCTTAAATGACAAATAATTTACATTTTGGTTATAGATAAATAATTTTTTTAATTAATTCTATTCCCTTAAAAAGTCTTTGACAATACCTTGGCAAAGAGCTTCTCTGGTGTATTTTTTTCTGAAGTTAATGATAATTACTTATAAATAAAATCTTGTGACTTAAAAAAATATGTGTGCTTCATTAAAAGTTTCAAACCATTTCCAAATTGTTTCCGTCAGAATATTTTCCATAATATCGAAAAGATTTTTTCTCAAATCAATAAAATCCAGATGATTCCCCGAGCCTTCTATGTTATCTTCGTTCATATTCCCTTGCTATGTCTTTTTTCCAAGTCTCAAAACTGAATATTTCAAGAAAGAAAATATTTTGAAACGATATTCTTGCAATGCGGTTATATTTTTTCGGTTTATATCTGTTGGAGTAATTTATACAGCACCGATAAACCTCGATAAAGGAAATAAAGTAAAGAAAATTGTAGCCAAGAATTAAGGTTTTATTTATTATTTAAAGTATGAGTTTTCCTAAAATTCGTAAATATTTTGTTTTTAACCAGGACTTGAAATATATAGGCAACTGGTGATGGCGTCAATAATTAAAAATGTATTTTATAATGTATAATTAAACAAATAAGCTACTATTTTAATTGAACAAGAAATAACATTTAAAAAAATTTTAATACACGTCTGGAACAGCTTTTTTTTGCTAAGAATTTTGTAACTCAGTGACTAAACCGCGAAAGGTACAAGTCCATCGCATTAGTGAACAATAAATAGCTCAACTTTAAAGCCCGTATGATAACACTAATACTTATATTTTATTAAAAATTATTTCCTTGAAAATATTTTGTATAATGAGTTCTGCTAATTATTTGAACTGAGGCGTGAATTTAGATCTCCAGCTCTATAGTGAATTGAAAAATATTTGGTTAAACTATTTTGCAAGTCGTGTTTTAAATGGTTTGGGTTCAAAAAATTCTAAATGAGTTTTATTTTGGAGGATAAATAAAAATAATAGTAGCACTTTTCAGATTGAAAGGGAGTTAAGAATATCAAAAACTGCCTGCACGCCTCAGTATAAAATGGTTTTCTGTTTTCCAACAAAGTTTTATCCAAAATCTTTAGTTTTAAGATGGAAACACATTTGTTTTTCACATTTGAAATATCCTTCATAATAATCTTGAATACTGAAAATCAATCAAATATATTCTGTAAGTAATTTTACTTGTGGAGCATCCACATTACTAAACAATCATGTATAAGGGCCATAAGAAATAAAATCATTAATGTTACTGTTAAGAATATGAAAGTTTGTTTATTTTCACCACAGAGATATATATTTGTCCAATCTTTCTACGAAATAAGGATTTGTGAGTTACTGAAATATGTTTTGAACATGTTGAACTATAAGATTTCTTTACATCGGAATATATTGTTCAACACGTTTTGTCTTCGATAGTTTCATTTCACCCATAACTTCGTAATGTCTGTTTTGATTCCCTTCCTTTTTTGGATACGCATATCAAATAGGTTAAACGTAAATATTCAGAAAATTATTGAGATGTAAATATTCCGGCAATTTGAAGTTTCTCTTATTATCGGTCGCTTTCCGTTCTAATTGCAAGTAAGATATAAACTGCAATTGGCAAATTTTATTCTGTAAAGTAAGTATAAGTTATATTAAAACGGTGAAATTTACTGAAATGTGTTATCGTGATCGTATTAAATAAGACACGTTGACGAAAGGATATTCTGATATTATCTATAAACAATTAAGGCATACTTATATTTCATACAATCATAATTTTAAAAAACACATGAATAAATACTGCTACCTAGCCAGTATGGAAAAAACTAAATTCATTTAATGTAAAATTTTACTACAGTGTTTAAACTGTCACTAAATCTAACAAAAATATCTTACTCATGGAACAGTACACAGAAAAATTAGAGTCACGTGCTATATCATGAGATTCAACGCATTAGTTTTCAAAAATTACTTCACTGAATGCAGTCATATAGATGAAAACTAAAAAAAATAAATGTTTTCTAAAATTGTGGAGTTTGTATCCAGTTATTTAATAATTGGAAAATATAATTCACTACCTCAGTTCTGACGAATATAGCTGCGTGACAAATATTCTATTATGCGACCCAACAAGAAGTCACTTGGAGATAATAGTTATATTTAGCCTGACACCTGTGCCTCATATTAATCTCTACCTGCTGGACTCCACCATGTATAGAAACTAATATTTATCTCTACCTGCTGGACTCCACCATGTATAGAAACTAATATTAATCTCTACCTGCTGGACTCCGCCATGTATAGAGACTAATATTGTTGATATGGTAATGACAAGTAGCTGTGTTTCCTTCTGTGAAATTGTTACAAATATACATATGTTATTATTGCCCCAATTCTTCCTATTTAGTGTACTCTAAGAAACGTCATATTAAATGGCCATCAATCTGAAATTTATACGTTCAGCATGAACTTGAAAAAATCGTGCAATAAAAACTTCGTTAAAAATGTTAACTCGTAAACTAAATGTTAAACTTGTAAGCATGACATATAGTGCAATTCCGAGCAAATAAATATTTTAAATTCTATGGATTCTGTGCAATAAAATGTCAGTATAAAAATGTACCTCTTTTTGGTACACATAAATAAAACCAATCACAAAAATACAAAACTAATGAAGCTCAAAATGAGCTGGAATAGTTTCTGAAAAAAAATACGCCCACTAATCGAAAACTATGCAGTTAACTTATATTTAACACAATGTTTTTGAAACTTCTTAGAATTCATATACATCTTGAGATTTTATTCCACATTACGTCATTCCGCAAGCAATTAAAATGTTAAGATTTTTTGTTACAAAATAATTAACATAGTGAATCTTATACGTGGTTAGATAACAATAATGAACTCTATATTTATGTAAAAAATATTCCTTGTAGTATCTATTTGGTGAACACAGTTTAACATAAATAAATTACATAACATACTTGATATCAAAAATCCGTACTACTTTTAATTTGCAGCCAACAATATTATTGCGGCAGTGGATCATCAAAAAACCTCTGTAAAGTTTCTTAACAGAAGGAAAACAGTACTTAAGTGAAATAAATCATCCAGTAAAATAAGAATGACGTTCTACCTTTGTTATGCTGCATTTCAACTTGGAATATTCACCTGCAGTTTAAGGCGTAATATTCATAAATATTTACATTACAGCTTATTATATAAGCTTATTATATATGTGTGTGCTAGGAATTAACGAAACTTTTATCAGTCTAGTAATCCGCTTCGATAGCGAAGACATACGCCGACATAAAACATATTCCCTTTATCCTTTAGCCACAGCAAAATTTATAACTTAAACATATAGATATGCACTCCAATATTATTTCTTATAAATCATTGTCAAAGCAAAATATTAAAATTATATTACATATACATGTAATTTATCTACAAGCGTAGGAGTTTCGAGGGCAGGTCCTTTCAACAACCGGTTTTAGCATTGGTGTGTTATTTATTTGATATTTCTTACCAGTCGTCATATAACTTTTACCTTTAATCACAAAAGTTGTGACACTGAATGTAATAAAAGCATGTGGAATAAAAAGGCAAAAAACACACTGCTTAAAACATTTGAACGTTATTGTTGTGCACCAGGTGAAGGCTGCTCCAATTAGAAAACAATCCCTCTCATAACGTACATATAAAAGATAAAGGATATGTAACAATAAATATTTAATAAATATTTCAATTTAATAAATTATAGATTTATTAAAATAAATTATTTGAATTTATAAAACACACTAAATTATTAAATGGAACACAAAACCCTTACTTTCAGTATCAAACCATTTAAATTTATTTCTTTAAACTATTGAAACCATTCAATTAAATGGGACCTAACCTTGCATGACTTGTTAAATATTCATTGTTTTGTGGGTTTGCAGAAACTCTCGTTTTTTATCACAAGAAATGTTATTCCGGCATAATATTCACAGAAAAACAGAAGCTTTGAACTTGGGACTTTTCTTGCAAAATCGTAATGGGAAAACTGCGGCCACACCAATACGTTTGCAATCAAATAGCATCTAGTAACAGGTAATTTGAGTGGTGGACTTGTGTGAAACTTGCTTTCACCATCAATGTGGATAATCAGACTGATACAAGTTTCGTTGTTACTTAACATTTACTTATTGCGTTAAGTGGACATTGTCTAGGATGACATTTAAATCTTCCTAATGATTGCGCCATACACTTCAGATGCTGAATGTTATTCTTAGCACTGGATAATTTATTTGATTTAGGCATTACTTTCCTGTGTAATAACTGTTTTCATTATTACCAAATGTGTTTTAGTGATGCATAACCTGTTTCTTACAAATGCTCAGTCCATGTTTGAAGACAATTTTTCATTTGCAAAAAATTTCCTTTTTTGGTTCGGTCATGATGGAACACAATTAGCTTGGGTCAGATATGAGAATACCGCCACAACACACTAGTTTCAGGTGGACAACGGTTATCTGAAAACGTTAAAAAATAAACTGTTAAATATAATCTTGTTCGGATAACTACGTATATATTTTTACACACTATCAATAATAATGTTATCTGCGATTTAAAGTAATTTTGCTTTACGGCTTTTTAATAGCAACTACATAAATTGTATATAATTACATGGTTTTATTTTCATGTTAACTGTGTTCAGTATTTAGATGCAACATATGGTTTTTTTCAAAACAGTGAAAAATGAGTATTAAATTCTTATTTAACCACGTAAGAAAATTGACGGTTTTAATTGTTTTGGAACAAACGAATACTAAAGTATAATTCGCTTGCTGAATTGAGACATCGAAATAAATATGAATTCACAAACTTAAAAAAAAAATTTAATATTAGAAAATTGTGTCATTCACTATAAGTTGGTGTTCTTTCATTTTTTAATGATTCTCTTCCAGCATATCTTGAAATTAAGCAAGACAATAGCTTTCAACTAAATTTATTTCGTTTTTTAATTGTTTGCAGTTTTATGTGTGCCCCCCAAAGAGTGAAAAAATTTTATTCCAACATGTAATCACGCAAAAACTACAAAACAATTTTTATTTGCTGTTTATTTTAAGATATTTAATGACTTGAAGTTTAGCAGTTTTAACGATAACAGTTCCCATCCTGAGCCTCTTTAAGGTAACGTTGAATTTTTAATGTCCAGATCAAAGGACAGTAAAAATTGTCTCTTTTTAGCGTATATCTATAGTTTAAGTAGAGTCGCATTCATTTTAGTACTGCTCTCGATTGTACAACAAGCATAACTCATTTACAAAAGTACAGACAATACCATAATTACTAGAAAGTATGATTTATGGTGTATTTGAAAGAATTATATATATATATATATATATATATATATATATATATATATATATATATATATATATATATATTTGGCAACGCTGTGGAAAAGTGTTTTATATCATTTACTGTTTAAAATGTAAAAATTGTCAATTTAAGTAGCGTCTTTTTTAATCGAAAGGTTACGTGTATTTCCGTTCTGGATGCTTCAGAACGTAAATTTTGCGATATAACCTTCGTCAAACAGATCAGCCATAAACAACATTATTATTGTATACAAAAAATAATCAGTGCTAACATGTGTGAAAATTTTAATAACTGATTTTATGTACATCTACTTCAGCGAAGAAAGTTATATGTTTTATGACTGCAATGAATAAGTTTCAAATACATTGTTAAAAATACTTCTGAACATTAACACCTATATTGTTATATATTCAACTATAAAAGTTATAATTGCTCCACTTAACGAAGGTTTTCGTAGAAATGTTTTCTTCCTGAAGCTTTCATAATGGAATTACGCTTACATTTTGATTAATTAAATACTCTTTATATATATATATATATATATATATATATATAGTTGTAACATTTTGAAATGTACATTCTAGCAAAATATTTTACAATGCTACAAAATATGCGCACTCATGTTTCACGCATAGCATATTATACTTTTCTGAAAATTCCGGTACAGTGTGACATACTTTATAACGAGTTATGGACATTGAATGATAATTTACAGTGCTCAAACAAAAGAAACTCTACTTCAATTTTAACAAGACGAAGAACTGAGCAATTGTACTGTTGATAAGTTTTTAATAATTTCACAGAAGGAAACACGGCTACTTGTCAATAGCAAATCGACAACTATAATTCTTTACAAAGTAGAACGATATAAAGCAAGTCTTGCAGGTATCCGATGAGCACACAAATAGCGGCGACAGTGAACACGTTTCTTATCTTAGGACGAAATAGCATCATTGCAGACTCCGGAATGTATCTGCAGCTTTCTACATCTAGCATAGAGCCCAGCACACCATTTACACACAAGCAGTTAAAGAGAAAGATTTTCCCCATGTTTATATAAGTACTTCATGCTGCCTAGAATTGTGAGTGCAGGCAAACATTGGACCGCAGTAGAAACTACAGCCGTAGAAGACAGGTCTGGACACTCGCATATCTAACAATGTTAGCTAATTAACCCCTTTATTTACTGATTTAATTCATGCAGTAGCCGCAGATCACTGCCAACAAACTAGTGTTTTTAGCGTTGCTGACATAGGAGTAACACCATAGAGATATGATTTTAAGAAAAAATTGTAATTCCCCTCTCTATGCTAGCCATGTCAACAGCACTACTTCGATAGCAGCGCTCTGCGAATGGGTTCATGAACTAAATGGGTCAATAAGGGCGTCAACTTTTCAAACTAATGTCCAGGCCTGTCTTCTACGGCCGTGGTAGAAACCCTAATATACTGGCCTTGGCAGCCAGCTTCAAGAAAATCCTCTGCATTGCTGATGGCTACGAGCTTGCAACATAGTGCGTCACAGTTTCATTATGGTTTAAAAATTGCAGTCGAGGCTATTGGAAACGATGCTCTTTATCTCGCGCCTGCTGATAAACTGACAATCACACCAAACGCACCCTGCCTAAGCAATCTCAATAACATTGGTTAGCGATCGAGCGACAGGAAAAATATCGTCATGTAGAGCAGTCAGTCATTCGTTACAGATATTAAACAACACGTTCGCTGGGCTCTAAATTATAATATTTCTGGGAACTCTGTGAACAAACGGGCACTGTGCTCTGCAACAATTTTCATACCCCGTTTTGAAGCAATGCTACACGCTTGCTGAAAATAAAATCGTATGTTCATTGCTTGTATGCGCATACAACCACGTGCCTATTCATTTTAGATATTGAATGCGCTGATAATTTTTTTTGTCTGTGCACAACATACTCCGCGCTAGCGCTGAAGACACGATGCTGCTAGAATAACAAAGACGCACGCTAAATATTTCAAGCAATTTATTATGAGGAATTCGACTAAGGAAGCACAAATGGACAAGCAGTAGGTACAGAGAAGAGATTATTTATTTTTATACATTTCTTGCAGTCACTATTGATATGGGTAGTCTAACAGAATGCAATACATTTTTGGTAATGCCAACAGTTGTGCCATATTTGCTGTTTTATTGACCACATACTCAAAATTCAGCTCATTGTCGTGACGTACTGGTACATCAGCAAGAACGAAGGTACCGAAATGTCATCACCGGAAATAAATGGCTGTCGTCAAACTTGAATGGTTAAGACTGAGCAATTGGCCTTATGCTAACTCTTATCCTCAAGCCTGAATACCGAATACTACTCCATATCCGATGAAACACTTCTAATTATTTTATTCAGCATTTCTTACGTACTGATTTTCACCGCAAAATTCTGTATGCCTATGGGGAAAATTTCCGGCTTCTTTGTGAGGCAATTAAACTTCCTAATACAGAATTATTACTATTTTATCCGGTGAAGTCAATAAAACCAAATCTACCTAATATAACATTTTATTGCTTAGAAATAAAACATACCGTAACTAAACGAAAAAAGATAATTAATTATTGGACAAAAATAATCAACCATTTGAAGAAATACAGAACTAGTAGATGCTAAACATCTGCTATCAACAAGTTAAATATTTAAATAAATTTAATAATTTATTTATATTACAACAATTAACTAAATTCTTATTTGTTCATTACCTGACAGCATATCGAAATTCCGATACACTTACAAATACTATTATAAAGTATATGGGCATGAAAATTAATATTAACATTAATTTGAAGTGAGATTCGAGATGGTGTACTTATTTGTATGCATACCTTATCGCCCTTTATCGTATGTAGTATGTATTAGTACGCAGAAGAAAATTTTTTAGGCAATAATTGCAGTTTACCCCGTTTTATCTTGATTTTATTAAGTACAATGAACATTGTAAAAATATTTTACATCCACTCGATATATTTAATAAAAAATTACTCAAAAAAATTTTAAAACCAAGCTTTTATTTACAAATGCACTAAAATGAGAAAAATAATTATGGTAGTTACAAAATTTGTAGAACTTGTAAGATGTGGTCGAAAAGCCGTAATAAAATTTACTACAAAGTAATATGTTTGTAACAACTTCCATTTAGTATATAAAAGCTTGGCGTAATATAGAACGTATACCTCATTTGCGTAGTAGGCCCATATCTTGCGTAAGGCTCTTCACTATTTGCGCCAAGTTTTTGTACACTAAATATAAATTGATAAAAACATATTAATTAGTAGTAAAGTTCATTACGGCTGTTCAACCACAACTTACAAGTTCTAAAAAATTGTGTAACTACTATAACTATATTTCTCTTTTTAGTGCATTTAAAACAAAAGCTTGATTTTAAAAGTTTTTTTACGGTTATTTTATTTTTCACTTTTTAGTTTCACCAATTTTTATTTATAATACATTACTCCTAGTGTCTTGAATACTGCTTAAGTTACATAAAAGCTTTCAACTTCCGGCTCCATCATCAGATCTGCTTAGTAGTACCTTCACATTGTATTGTCATCGGTACTACACATGTGTGCATAATTTCAGCTGAAGCCAACACAACTGGCTCCCACGTTAACATTCCGAGCAATGTTAATCAACTGCGCCACTTGTAAACCGTACTCGTCCATTATGCTCGTAGTTGAAAGACGCACCAATTCCTCGAGGCCAGTCAACGGGAAATCCGGTCGCGTTCTAAAACAGGTTTGAAGCGAATACAAAGCACTCCACCACTATGAATAACGCGGAACTATTTATAAACTAGTACGATTGTCTGATATCCACTGTCCCTTTTTTCACTTAAAATTTATCGAGAAACAGCATCCACGCCAAACATTACTTTTGGCAGCAAACTATTAACTTGGATATAAAGCGAACCAAAACATTCACTAAATACATAATAAACGGTATGAACTGACAAGTACATTTTAAATCCATTTTAACATACGTCCAGCAAAAGGTGTTTTGCAGAAATTTCGGATTGACGAAAATAATCAATTTGCAGAAATTTTATTGAAGGTAAGAAATTACATCTTCATGCATGTGATTAGATATCGTGAGGTAGCTATGAATTTTTAAAATTTAAACCATCTTTCTCCTGTAAGTGATATAGTTTTTCCCATGTGTATCTATGTTCCAAACATATTAACATTTTAGTTTTTACATATAACTACACAAATATCATTAACATAATTTTAATTTTATTAATCATAGTTAAAACATTATAGATATAAAAAGCGGCCTTGAGGTTTTTTCGATAAATAGCCTTTTAGTTTAAAGTACACAAAAATATGTTTTATTTATGAAAACTATTTTGTAGTAGTTAAAAATATATTTTTATCACCAAGGAAATTTACTAAATCGTTGATTTTAACAATTTTTTTGCAGTAATCACGATTTTTTCGAAACACTGGCTGCAATATCGTTAGCACAATGCAGACTCCATAGAGTTCATCGCGAAGAATTATAGGGAATAGATACTTCTAACATAGCAGAGTAAGTGACAGCGCGATAGTGGGACAAACTTCAAGCGACTATCTGTCAATATTTACATACTAAGTTACCCAGTAACTTCCCAACACGAAACGCGCTCACCATGAAATCTGATTCAATGGCGGTCAAGTAAACGTTCTTTGGTATGTACTGGACTGACAGGGTGAAGTAATTCTGCACCCCTGTATTTAATGACTTTTAAAATTTTAAGTAGGCCTAACATTTTGCTTATTTACTGTTATAATTGAGTAATTGAGAACATGTATGATTGAATGTATCTCTTGTTGTTTCTTTCATATAAATATATCTTTGTCAAGGACACTTTAAAAGTTCGGTAACCTTCGAACTTATATAACTGCATAGCGTAATTCTTAGTTTGAAGTTTTGAAATTTCATTATCTGGCCTTCCTATTTAGAGGTCGTTGAAGTTAGCTGAAATTTCCAGTGAAGTGCAGTAACACAGGTCATATAAATGGAACTTATATACTTTCAGAAAAAAAAAGTTACAGAAGGACATCCTCCATCTAGCATGTCGTCACCATATATTATAACTCATTATTGCATGCGTGACTAACGAGACTATGCGGTACACATCATCTGGCACTGATTGGCCATTGTTAAACGTTTTAAACAGTGTTGAATAAGATCGACCTACCAACTTATGAAAGTGCAACCAGCAATGCAACATTGAATTAAAAATTACTTTAGCAAACGCCATTGTAGAGCTGTGTCTAAAAGGAAATCATGAAGCATGGCATTAAAAATACACACAAAATCAAGCCAAGACAACAGAAACAGGGGGGATATGTGTCAATGACTCCCTCAGGAGGAAGGTTTCCGGGTGTTTGAGGTGGCGGAGCAGTACCATGCAGTAGTAGCGGAGGCCGGTTACCGCATGTGAACCTAGAAAGGGTGGATGATGCTTCTCGTATAGCCCCTCTCCACTCATGGTGACCCAAGGCTCCTCGTGTCACCCCTGGGTAACATAGATTGTGCACCGCCGCCCATATCCCTATGGGAACCAGTCTCCTCGTGGATTGTAAGGGGCATATGCCGTGATGACTTGGGCAGAACTTTGGTACCTAGAATTGACCACTTGGCATTCAGGCCGTTGGAGCCCAATACTGGAATTTCATGGTGATGAAATGATAAAGTATGGCGATGATCAGTGGCCGATGACGGCTCTTCCAACTGGCTGCTTTGCAGGTTGATGGATGTGGTGACGATGGCGTGGAAACTATAATGATAACATGGAAGAGCTCTGGTCTCTATGGGTTCAGACCTACGAACATTGATGACGATGGAAACCTTCCATTTCAGAGCAAGGGCGGATTTCCCGGGCCAGCGTGCCATGGTGGGTCCGGGGTTGTAGCCGACTCAATTTTCATCACATACACCCTCTGTCTTCTGGTAGGCAGTTCGATGGTGGTATGCTGGGCGGCCAACCGGCCTGTAATGGGTGTAAGGCTTATGCCTGCTGAGGTGATAAAGTTTCCTCAACCTCAACCGGAGTGTGACCCAAGATGGGCTGTGCCCCCTGATGCACTAGCGGGTGGAAAGGCTGCCTCTGTTCGCCTGACACTCGCCATAGGTGGAACGGTCGGTCATTGAAAACTCACTAGTGCCATGGAAAATAAGTGGGAGCATGGGCTGATCAGTTCGGCCACGCCAGTGGTCTCTCTGGTGTGCCGATCGCATTGGGTTGAACTCGTGCTGGTAGCGGTTAACTCCGTATGCTGGAGGAGGTCTGGAGAGATTCCCCCTCTTACAGAAAAACCGGGTGGTGAGCAGAAATCCGCTCCGGTTGTGTCCTGGAGAGACCCTACGGGTATGGACAGACTATGGCCAGACCACACGCTTGGTGTCTACGAGTACGAGGGTCTCAGAACCTTGTGGTAGGGTGCTCTTTGCTGAACTTGTGGATCAGGTTGGGGCTTTGGATCTGGTCAACTCAGGTGCTAATAAGGGACACCTGCGATGAGAGGGCATGAAGTTGTCGATATAACTAATGAGCCTACTTTGTTCTACATGGGAGCAATTTATTTTGATGACGTTTTTAAAAGGTTAGATGGAGGTGGGGTTTGACGTCTCGTCGATGGTGGCATAGTTAGAGATACAGCCAGAAACAAATGCAATACTAGTCAGTCAATTACAATTTCACACCAACTTCATTAAGGATGTAGGGTACGGTGCATCATATACGACAGTAACCAGTCTAAGGTTTTGGTACACTAGGTTTACCAACCTTAAATATTTACCGGAACAACATTTTGAAAACAAGTGTGTGAGTCACTTATACCTTCATGGTTTACTGTAGCACTACGTGTGTGCAAAGTTGGGTGGAAATCAGTATATTGACTCCGGATGTATTACATAAAAATTCTATTTTCTCATTTGGAACTATCTTAGTTACTGGAGAACAGAAGAGTTATGTATTGGCACGTTTCATGTTTACCATTCATGTTAATACTGCTACATATTAAAGTCGGTTAAAATTGTTTACACCATACGACATACTAACCCACAATATTTCTTTAGCTCTTTTTTTGAAAATACATGACTACCTACTGGAGTCATATAAATGTATATGGACTACAAAACATATAACGTGTCACTTGAATTTTGTGGTTAACAGTGAATTTTTTTCCGAGATAAGGCACAAAAGTTTAATATTTTATATAGTAGTATCTTCCAAAAAAGTGGACAAATTAGTTTATACATTAGCTCATCTGATGTTTACATGGATACTGCCGACATAGAAAGTTCACTTTGAATTGGTTACGTTGTTTCGTACGTATATAATATAATGCTAAAATGTTTATACGGGTTCTATTTACAAAGAAGAGTTTAGCCCTTTTAAAACACGTATCTAAACATGGCCTACTGTAGTACTACCTGTTTGTCAAATTGAGTAAGAATCGATTACTTCATTCCCGAAATATAACATTAAAACACGTATCTAAACATGGCCTACTGTAGTACTACTTGTTTGTCAAATTGAGTAAGAATCGATTACTTCATTCCCAAAATATAACATTAAAACACGTATCTAAACATGGCCTACTGTAGTACTACTTGTTTGTCAAATTGAGTAAGAATCGATTACTTCATTCCCGAAATATAACATTAAAACACGTATCTAAACATGGCCTACTGTAGTACTACTTGTTTGTCAAATTGAGTAAGAATAGATTACTTCATTCCCGAAATATAACATTAAAACTTTATTTTTTCAAAAAAATTACTGACAAATGAGGGTTTGCACTGGCACATTTCTTGCTTGTAAAATATACTTCCAGAATTGCAATTTTTGTCTTAATCGGCCAAACGGTATGGTTGATATTGCAAATTAACCTGAAATATTTATATTGCCGCCGTTTTGAAAATAAAAGCTATACCCATTTAAATTGCATACGCGAATATGGCCTACAATAATATTATGCCAAATTTGGCAGGAACTGGTTGTGTGATTGCGGGTGAGTGAAAAGGTTTAGAAGCGAGATTTAATCTAAAAAAATAATTTTTAATTTTGCACTGTCTTCCAAAATGGCGGATTAATAACATTAACACTTTCTATATTCAATTATTACGCAATGCACAGTCGACATACCACATTTGGTTGAAATCGATTTAGTGGTTTGCTAAATATAAAGGAAAAGCTTTATTCTTTCAATTTGCACTATCTTCCTAAATTGCGTATTAATAACATTATCGCATCATGCAAAGCCAACGTACCAAATTGGGTTTAAATAGGTAATAATACCCTAATAATGCCCTAATTTTAAAATATCCGCAATTTCAAAATAAGTTCACGGAGTAATCTAAAACTATAGAAGTCCGACGACCGTACTAGATACTATATATGTGTACATAGTTAGGAGATATTATGTTGTCGGGTTTATAAGTTATTAGAGGCGGTACATACATTCCAGACAGACATTCGGGTGATTGCATAAGCCTATCTTTCCTTCGGAAAGTGGACTAACAAGTCCGGCGGGTTCGACAAGTGCACGATCTTCTTCGAAACTCTCGCAAACAAGGTTGCCAATGCTCAAAACAATGCTCACCTTTCTCAAAATGCCTTTGTAAAGACTGTTCACGATAAAGTGAGCACTTTTTAAATGGACCCCAATGGCCTAAATGCATATATTTTAAAGGGCGCAATGAGTGACATTTGGCCAGTAAAGTTGGCAACTAAGGATGTAAAATAGTTGAATAAATATTCTTGTCGAAGCAATTCTGGGACCATTTTCTGTTAATGCTCTTGTAGATTCTGAATCTGCGTACACCATTTTGTCTGCTTGTCATTTCGAGAAATTGAAGTGAGGTCAATAAAATCGGTCGAACCTTCTAAAGTACGGTGTTTATACTGCTTCAAGTCAAGCGTTAGTAGTTTAATGCCGCGCTACTTTCAAGTTAAAAATTGTAAATTTTTCTTGGGTACATAAATGTCATGTTTTCAGGTAACTTGGTACACATTTCATTTAAAACGCTGAATTGATGGGCATCACTGACCTAATCCTTGGCATTCAAGTTAAACATATTTTTTGTTAAATTTTCTCGTGAGACAAAAATGTCTCTTGTGGGTTCACAAACTAAACAGTGTGGTTCTTCTGACATTAGAGCTGAGTCTATTAGAGTCGCTTGATTATCTTCGTAAACATCAGCGTTCAACTATAAAGAATTTATGTTTCAAGCATCCACGCGTATAACCAGAAATAGTCTGGTTTCATTGTAACTTGCATTGTAGTAGTATCCTAAATTGTACCGGTACGATTTGCGAAACTACGAGGTCGTATGACTAAGACAACTTGTTATCAAACAAAACAAACTAATGACACGTAACCTAAAACTGCATATTGTCAAATTTTAACGGGTACAGAATACTAAGAATTGCCTGTATTGAAATATAGCTTATATTTCATATAAATGTGTAATATAGTGTGTAGGGAGCCGTGAAGAACACACACAAGGCCTCCTCGTTGCGATAGCCAATATGAGATATAACCATATTATATTCAAATAGATATGTGCTGCGTATGGAGTAGAAATTGCATGCGCAACGATGGAACAACACATATAACACTTGAGTGACCAGGCTGTACAGCTGACTTGTAATAAATCAGTGGGAAAGGATGTGATCTTACGTAGGCTGCCTCTGTATAATTAATTGCCCGGTGCAGTCCTGGGCCGGTATGTGAACAAACTTATTACCATTAGCACCTCTAGAAACTAGAGTTTGGCACGTACACCATTTATGTACTTACGTCAAAATAAGGCAGACAATGGAAAACTCTACTACACATATGTAAGACCCTGGGTAAGAAATAGGTTAACTTGACACTACAGTAGAGACAAACAGATACGCCGTTTGAATAAATTTCATTTATTTTACATTTAATTTCCTTTTGTATTGTAATTGTTTAAATCAGAAATTATTAAAAACCCTGATGGCAATATGAGAAAAGCTATAAAGAAAACAGGCTATCCTAAAAACTATAAAAGGGGCCAGGCCTAGCCTATTTGAACCATTTTAAGGTTACATGACATAGCTTGCCAGAGTCTGAATATACTGGTTTCAAAATCAAAGTAATTAAACTGTTCTCTGTAGTAAATATTACCTTAAAATAAATTGTGCTCTCACTAAACAGTCTAGCTCTGGTAGAAACTACTCTTATCACAGGTTTTGCAGTGGGCACATGTATGCTGGAAATTTACGTACTTATAAAAGTCAAGATGGCGTCGCTTGTGTACTGATGCTAACGGACATCGAGTTGAATCAAAGTGTAAATAAAATTAGGTCCAGATGAAAATATTAGATCTTTTTGTAGGACTTGCCTTTTAATCACCAAGCGGATTGAAGGTAGGATGCTCTTGCAGGATTTGGCGTAGCAGGATTAAGGTAGAGATACGAGGAGCTACTTTCTACACGTACGTAGACGGCGTGTTAAAACTATTTAGCTCCTGACCACTTAACCTCGCGAATGGGTGATCGTTAACACAAACTCCATTGCTGGTTACAAATTTACTTAAAAGTTGGTTCAGGGACACGTCTACACACCCTAAAACTAATTTAATGTCCTACCACTCCGTCCATTTCAGACGGGAGGTCCTCCCCTACTTCTGACGTTGTTGGAAGCTGCTAGCGAACAGAGCGTTAGTCTATGCAGGCTGACGCTAGGGGGCCTATAGCGCCACCCAATCAACAATCAGGATTTAAACGTGCGGGCCAGTGGGGATCAAAACTATTCAAACCACCCACATGAACCAAATCTAACGGCCTAAATGAAGAAAAAATAAATAATACGTGATCTCGGAACTGAAATATAATACAATAAAAAGTAGAAACACTTACATAATTGAGATCACACCAAAAATAAATATTAATTATATAAAAATTAAATACACAATGGAAAATGAACTAGCTTAACAAAATTACACATAAATATTATTGCCACCATACATCTAAGTTTTAAAAATCTTACGTATTAAGAGAAATAAAATTAATATAAATAAATAAAATTTACATAGGCATTTGAAATCATATAAGTGACATATGTGAAAAATATTACCCTAACTCTTGCATGACATTATGTGTAGCAATAAGAACAAGAAAAATAATATATGTTAGTTGTGTGCATAAAAACCCTATTTTCATTAGTGTTATAGTATAATAATAAATACCCGTAAACAACAATTACCCACTTTCCTGTTTCATCTAGGCTTACAATCCCAGCTCTGAAACTACACCTAGAGGCTCAAATAAACAAAAACTCCAATAACAATGCCAGGCGTGGTTCTACGGTCATCTTGTTCTTTACAATGGCCGGGAACGGCAAGGGGTTCAACTAGTAGCAACAAGAACGCAGTAGTATTCACCTTTCGTGAAATACAAAGGTGGTACGAATTAGGGGGCGGTGCGAAATGGGAAACCTTCCCTTATAATAAAGGTAGAATTGATAATCTATTTCGTGTATTTTGTTTTGTGCAAAATCACATCCCGTCAACAGCGCAATTGACTTAAATGTCTTACCGTTGGTCGGGCCACTACAAAATCCAACTTTTTTTTACTACAGCCGCTGGGGTTCTGGGTGTTCCCAGTTCTGAAGCCTATATTACTAGAGCCCAAGTCTCTCATCTGAATAGATATCATCTCTCAAAATAAAGTTTCGTTGCCTGGTATAGGAGCTGGAGGCCCTAGCTGTGCAACTGTTTATTTTTTTTATTTTTTTATTTTTTTTGGCCAACCACTACAAAAGAAACCCACTATATAACTATTCATTAACAATTGTCTCAATTGTTTAGTGAATAAATATTTATTTCGTCTTGATCGGGGACTGATCACCCACCAATCCGAGACATTTTATGATCCCAAGTTGTTTGAAATCTCACCCCTTCAAAAAGTTGTCATTCTCGGTTAAATTCATTTGATTATATTATCTGTATCTTTGTGTTCCGGATTTGAATTGCTTTGCTGCTATATATGTAATATTGAATCGTTTCGTATTAATTAGTTAATTCAATTGGGTAATAACTCCAGCTGGATATTTCTGGGTATGTTGTATCTATTTGGGGAATATTTAGACTTTGATTGTGTTTTTATCTTTGGCAATTAAACTTGAAGTGTAATGTCGGTGTAAAGTGTTTTGTCTTTGCATGACTCTGTCAGTTTTATTTTTCGCCTTACTCTTTACGAAGTCCCATTCTGTGTTTTCGCTTTGTCTGACATCTAGGCCGACATCATGTTTCTTACTTTGGCTATCTTCCTAACTGTTGCCTCCTTCGTGTTTCTTCAGTCACAGTAACCAAATTTAAACTCTGGTATTATTTCCGAGAAAGACGTAGACACTTTCTTTTCAGGTAATTGTTGTTCTGTTGCATGTGTTGAATTTTGATCTTCGAGCTTTGCTTGAAGAATATTTGCAGCCGGGTAAGATGTTAAAGACAATTATTAACCGTGTAGTGAGTGGTCGCGGCGTTGACACTTGCCACCCACATCACTTTGTTTACTTGGAATCCTCTACTTCCGCAACTACGGCCGCCCTCTCTTCTCTAAGTGCCTTTCAAGACTTGCCACTTGAAGCGCTCTATCCGTTCTTGGATCTGTCGGACCACCAGTAGAGGAGATGCAGGACATTCCAGAATGATGGTTGACACACATGCCCCATGCGACCTTGCATGCTACACGTAGTTTCTTATTTTATAAACATTTCCCCGTCCACATTAACATTAGAATTTTATTTATTTATAAAATCTCAGTTACAATTTGTGTTTATAATGGTTTGTAATTGTCTTTTTTATTGCATCACCTTCCTTATTACCTGCAAATCACGACAAGCCATTCAGATGTAGACTCAGTTTGTTCTTATTATACTTATTTTATAGATAATATGTCACAAACGAAGAAAGGAAAATCGAAAATATCATCTGGTGTGAAACACAGATTCAATATAGATCGACAGTGACAGAAATGCTAATTGAAATTAGGCGACGTGCATGTGTCCTCCTTGACATCCCTCAATCAGAACCAGACTCAGCAACAGCAAGGGCTGACTCCCGAGGTCGCTGCCATTCATATGGATGTCAATGGCACATAAATTGTAAAATTGCGCCAGAAATTCAAAAAAGTGTATGGGCGTTGATCATTTAAAGAATGTGCAAATTTCTTTTAAAGTGTTTTTGTTTCACGATCATATTAAATTATAAATTTTGTAATTTAATCTTTTGCTGTGATAAATGTATAGAATAGCATTCCTTTTTCGTTGTATTAATTGATTTTAATGTAGATAAATGTGATATAATTCCGGATAACACTTGTCAACCACGCGATCAGCGATTTTCCAAAAAGGCATGCAACTACCCTAGGGTTAATGTGCACAACAATTTTGATACCGATACTGAGAGCAAGTCATTTGACCAGAAATTATAATTTGCACTTTTGCAACTGGATGACAGTCGGATCGCCTTTGACGCTCGCCTGTCTTCTGCCTCAATCGCGTGAAAAAAGAGGAATTTTAAATTTTGGAGGCACAGTTCTTAATACAAATGTGTTTGGTGCATTAGATAACGAGTGTTTAAAAATTATGGGAAAGAGGCTAGATTATTTGATTGATGTATACGATAATATTTCTGTTAATGTAGCCAGTCACATAATTTTAATTAAAGATCGTGAAGATCGTATTTCGAATACAACAAAAGGCATTCAGAAATTGGCATCTTATTACTTAAGTAATTTCAGTACGCTGTATCCTGTTTTAAACCAAACTACCCAAGAATTTTAGCAAAATATTGTAGTTGTTAGGTTCAGGTTAGATCTCAGCACCATGACGTCAATAGTTAGGGAAGCCTTGTCTTGAGTAAGATTATAATTGTTTGATGTGAAATTCGCTATCGAGACTAGTGTCCATTGCAAATCGAATTCTACTGAATTATAAGGCTCTCACTAATATTTTGAACCAAATTCAACATCCGATAACTCTACATGTGAGCACGATTGCTCCAGAGACTTTTAAGAATCTTTATTCATATTATCATGGCTGTAGTGCTGTGTAAGCATTAATTATTTATAACTCCCCAATTAACGTTGTTGCGAATATTACTTTGGAAAAAAGGACAGTTTTCAGAGTTATCGAATTTTGGTCTTTCCTGCGTTATTTTCTAAAGTTAATAGATTTATGTTGTTGACTGTTTCAGATTTATTTATTGTCAGCCTAGACACAAAGTAGTTTGTTCCGGTAGAGTTTAAATTATTGTGTGTAAAATTTTTGGTGCAACTGTGTGTCTTTCAGGCTTTCCATTTTTGACACCTATGATTACGGTTGTGAATCTAATCACTTCTCTGAAAAAACCATATCTTGACTTTTGTGACAAATCTTTTGTAACTGTAGAGATACCCTTAAAAAAAACTAATTTACTATGGTAGTTTGGTCTTTGTTTTGTTGTTGGCTGTATGGTTGTTTGTTACATTGTGGTAGGATCTCTCTAAAGTAAAACACGTCACTCAGGTTCTGCTTAAAAAATAAAAAGAAAAGAAAAATTACAGGTTTTTTTTTTAAACTGTAGTTACCAAAAGTAATTATTTACAATAGTGAGTTTCTGGTGTTAAACCCATGTGTTGTGCAGTGTTGTTTCAGAGTGCCTAACCTTTTTTTTTTTAATTTCTGTTTCTACTTATCAAAAGAAAACCATTTATACAACTAAAGGCTGTTCATGATAAAGTGAGTACTTTTGAAATCAACCTCAGAAAAAAGCCACTGCCCCGGCGTGCATATGTTTTAACGGGCACACTCAGAGACATACGCCGAGTAACAAAGGATGGAAAGTAGTTCCATATCTTAACATCGAAAAAAAAGTGCAAGGTGACTATCTGTGATAAGTTACATTATTTGTTTCGCTTTATTTATTTTATGCACCTGAGTTTAAAATTAGCAGATTTGTGAAATACTTACTTCTCTAATAATTTCACACGTTCACTTGACCGACGCATGAACAAAGTGATGAGCCCTACGCAATGTTAATTTTACATAAGGCGGAAGAATACACAAATTGCATACAAGTAGATATTAAGCAGGGCTTTCATAAATGGACAGTTTAATGTGAACAGTCTATAGTAACATTTAATAAAAGGCAATGTGGAGGTTAGATCAGTTGCTAACCGTACTTTAATCATCAAACTTATCAAAACAAATATTTTGTTTGTTTATGTACGTGTAAAACCCAGAATACACTAAATATTCTTCGTTAATTTTTTTTGTTGACACTTGTGTGTAACTCAAGAACCTAGATCCACAGCGGACGAGCACAAAGTGTTGTTCCCGGCCCCTTTGCTGCAAACATGGTTCAGCAAGAATTAGTAATACTGTACTAATTATAATTAATTCTGTTTGAAACTAAGTGGACGGAAATTTTGAAATTCGATATTTTGTGGGATCTGGTATAAATTGTGTAATCTTGCTGGAAATTGTTGGACTCGTCCTTTTTGCATTTGAACTCTATTTTAATTCAGTAGATCAATAGGACTTATTTGAGTTAGCAGTTTTTTAAATTCATGAATTATAGGCATCAAAATGGAAGTGTGTGATTAATATGTACTTAATACTTATTCGAAATGTTTGTAAAATTATATAAAACCAATTTATTTCTAACAATTTAACTTTAAGGTAACAAAGTTGATGTGAACACAATAATTTATCCACACAAGGAGATATCTCTCACAATGACTGAAATCTTTACTTGTTGAAGACACATTCAATTTTAAAACTATATTATTCTTTCGTTAAGTACATAAAAACTAGAAATACATTAATAGACTGCATGATGGGAACTTACTTTCAATAAACATTCAGTTTTTGATAAGATGAAATTCAGATCTACCTATTAATAAATCAAAAGGTAACATTCTAACCATTCGTGCATTATTATCGCCAAGGTGAATAACAGAAAAGTAACCGTGTTTGTGTCATTAGTAATAATTTCTTTCAACAATTCGTAATTTAAAAAAAAAACTGATCGTTCCTAATAATTAGTACAAATCAATAAAGAGCTTTGTAAATACCCGTAAAAATTAGGGCGATTTTTTATTCAAAGAAGGCTTGTATTTCTTTGCACTGACATATTGCAAAAATCTATGTTATAATGTAGAAAAACACCAAGAAGCCATGACATATCTAGAGAGAGAGAGAGAGAGAGAGAGAGCAATGACAGATCAAATCATTGTCATTGAAGTAATTTTCTTGTTAAAAAGATAAAATATACTAATATGTAAATAAAAAAATTAATTAATTAACTTTGAGACTTATATTTATACTGTATTTTGGCACTGAAATTTACCGGGTGCCTGTATAAACTACGAACAGCTAAAATTAACTATGGGCTGTTCACGATAAAGTGAGCACATTTGAGTCCCTAGCTACTTTTTCTTTCAGTCATTTTTTATCATTTAACCACCTTTTTATATAGATATTGCTATGTATGTAATAAACACAGTGTGTATATTCCACCGCACTCGAAATTAACTTCTAAGGTGAAAATAAAATATAGTTTTGACAATTATTTCAAATAAGAGGGCTTTCAGAAATGCTCACTTTACCGTGAATAGCCTATACCAAATGTTACAATATTATTAAATACTACCAGTACTTAGGAAAGCCTGAACATTCAGTTATTTGACTCGTGGGTAGACACGGTGGCTTACTGCAGGGAAAGTTAACTGCTCGCTAGCTCTTAGTGTACTGTGCATATGTATGATGTTTGTCTTTCGTTATTCGTTGTTATCTACATGTTAAGTTGTTTCCGCATTTGCCTGGGTAAGTGACAATAGTATTCTTAATATTGAACGTTTTGGTTTGTAGAGAAAACTTCCGCTAATTTCCACTAGCCCTACGTATAGTTAGTTCATCGTATTTCGTATCTAGCTCTCAGGCAATGCGTGATTTGTCAACAAATTTAGGAGTTTCTTTATATGGTTATTTTGTGTAGTGCTTGATATAACATATAAAGTCACTGTAGCTATATATTTCGTTTTATGATTATTTGTATTGGGTCGTGAATAATCAATTGTGCACAAGTTGTCGTTGTATTTACTGTCATTTTGTTAATCTATTGAAATATAAAGTATTTCCGTATAATGTTAAAAGTAAGGTATCTGTAATTATTTGTATGCTGGTAATGTAACTGAACTTAAATCCAGGAACGATTAACTGGAACTGGTGTAGTATGTAATTTAAACCGTTATTAAGTAATTAAAAAAAGGTAATTGAAGTTTTGTAATTCTATGCCGTCTATCATTTTTACATGTTTACTTCCTCGACAATTGAGTAATTATTCTTGAATACTTACCCATATGGCTACCGTAATTACAGTTACAGGTAGATAAATCTTATGGAATTATATGTTTGGCTCCATGGCGGTTGGGATATTATAGCCAAAATGTTAGTATGCATATGTGTTTCTGTTGCAATTATTTTCTTCACAAGACATAATTTAAAACTACTTGGCTTGTTTTGCAGCCGTGAGGCAGGCATCAATGGGAGCATCCTTCTGCTGCGGTATTGAGAGATTCTTTTTAGTGGGCCTATACATGCATTTCTAGAGGATCATTAAAAAAATTTATTGGTTATGACTTTCATACGTCAGCAATTTAAAGCCACGTTACTTAATTTTTATGAAGTTACTTGGACCAAACAAGGCCATGTAAACCAATAAGGCCATTTGGGCGTTATACGAAAACCAACCACGTGCTGTGGAAACCATTGTCGTGCGCTCCTAGATAAATGGCATCTTATGGCGAAATTAGTAAATGGAGTTTGTTGTTTCGTGTAGCAGCCATAAGACAAGCGATAGTAGCATTCATGGTACCAATAAGGTAGTTGTTATAATTTCCTGATGAGCTATGTTCACTTCAGATAACGTAAATATTACATAAACTAACATGTAGCAGCTCAGTATTTCTTCTTTCGAATACAGTATTAATATTTACCTATTTGTAAAATATTAAAAGAAAAAATAGAATGGAAAATGTATCTTACTGCAGGTGTTCTCAATAAGGCCAAAGTATAAACAGAAGAGTTTAGACCAATAAGGACAATTGGCCTTGTTGTTCTATGCCCTCTAACAAGGACCATTTACAATAACGTTCCTTAGTATTTTTTTAGGTGGATATGACGTCACGGAAAGCTGCGTTGACTTGATCCATGGACGGAGGAACAATGACGAGAAGCAATGGAAAATGTCAACAGCGGAACATTTAGTGTGAATAAGCCTGCTTCTGAATTCCACGCTCCAAGAAGGGTTTTCCGTGATCGTTTGAAAACGGGTTCAGATGTCAGGAAACTTGGTAGTCAAACCTGATTGTCAGCAGCTGAAGAAAATGAATTTCGTGATCAAATTTTCTGTCTGTGTGATATCGGCATGTCACTCGCAGCTGAACTTTTACGACGAACTGTATTCACTTATTGTAAAATGAACAACGCAGCACATCCTTTTGACCACAATAAAGGTTTAACTGGCAGGGAATGGTTACGTCTTTTTCTTGAATGATATCCTGACATTGTAAACAGAAAGGCTCAAATTATGAAACCTGGCCGAGCTACTCAACTTAACAGATACATAATAAATTGACGTTTTCGACAGCTTCGATAGATTTTACTAGACAATGATTTAATGGAAATACCGGAGATGATGTACAGCATAGACGAAAAGGACGTGAGATCAACAATTCACCATCAGCAGAGTTTTCTGGCTCGCAGAGTAAGGAAAAGAGTTAATTTTGTATCTCCGGGGCACGCGATAAACGTGTAACAGTTTTGCTATGTGGTAATGGAATCGGCACCGCCGTACCTCCCCATGATTTCTTTTGAAGGACAGAGACTTAAACCGAAGTACCTTTAGTACAGTGATTAATGTGTGCAGCAAGAGCTGTATGGCTACTGCTCTGCTTGTTCGTTATCTCGCATACTCTTTCCGTTACAAAGTGGACGGAAAAGTTCTTTTGGACTTTGTCACAGCTTCATCCAATCTTGATGCGAACGAACACTGAACGTGCAGCTGATCAGTGCAGATAATACTTTACTGTCTACTTAGTCACATAACACACGATCTTAAACTGCTTTTGACAAATTCGTGTTCACGTCTTTAGGAAGTTGCTGGAATGACGAGCTATTTTTGACATACGGCAAAAAATCATGATTTCAAGCTGACGAGAGGCAATATAGAACCAATTGAAAACTACGTGTTAAAAGGCTAGCCTTAAGTAGAACATAGGTTCCTAATAAATCCATAATATAAAAGTCAGGAATACAAGTTTTATGTACACTATGGTTTAGACGTCTTCAAATTATATTCTAATATTCATATTACAAATTAATCATTAAATACTTGTAATTTTTTTACGCATTTACTAGCAAAATCGTTCTGACAAGAGGTTAAACACTAGCATGGTCTTATTCGATCCAAGTACCTTATACACATTATGAAATCGTAGAATGTTTGCTTGAAGTATGTCTTTTTTTTTTGCAGAAAATTATATATTTCATATGTGGTTTGTCACAAAGCTATCATTAAGTGCAAATATTTATCTTTATTTGTGTTTGGTTATCTTATTTCCTTACGTTTTGTATACTGTGACGAGTTTCACGCTTAGGCTTATGAGAAACTATTATTTTGCCAGATAAATGTTTTGAAAATGGTTAAATAATAAGGCTGAATTATATTTTGCAAACCGTTTTGTTAGGATAGTTGAAGCAAAAAGAAAATTGGCATCCTATACTAGCTTCCTTCTACAGTATTCCTCAACTTATATATTTATTAAAACATTTGTAAATCGATTGTCATATATTGGACAAAATAACAATACAAATTTTACTAAAATTTCTGTAATGAATATGGTAAAATGTTTGAGTTTAAGATTAAATTGCTAATGAACTACGGCGTGTAAATGCTAATAAAACTTAGTGAAAATTCACACGAAAAGTTAAGGATTAAATTTACCCTTTTTTAAATTTTCTTATACAATTGTAAAAAAAATGCAGGGCCATGGTTAAGTTATACGTTTTCTCGTATGATATCAGATTTCGCCATGTAACTTTTCAGAAATATTGCGAGAAATTTTAGTAAAGTTAACGGCACTTAGTTTAGTAAAGTTAACGGCAGTAAAGCAACTTATAATTTTCCACATGTAACAATACTTTGTCATTAGTAGATACCTAGAAGGAAGCTTGTTGTTATGCAGGATGGAAGAACTTACGAAACACATCACATTTCACACAGTTATGTCTTTAGCCATTCCTTACTACCATGTCAATAATAAAAAAAAATTTTGTGCTACCGCAGCTTACATACTTTTCGTAATTACTAATTTGACTTACATAGACGACATAAATTTCATTCTTGTTTTCTGAAGCTGGCGCAGTAAACGACGAGGACACTGCGTTGCAGAAAACTTACAAATTTTCCTTAAATTTCGCTTAGATATCATTAACGTTCGGAAACTTTCAGAAACTTCTTTAACTTTACTTACATATTTGCAAACAAGAAAATTAAATTAAGGGGCAAGAATTTTATTTGCCACTGCTCTGTCCAGAGAGGCTTTTGTCATTTATTCTTAGTGTTTTCTACATGATCTAATTAATTGTTGCAATATGACTGTGCAAAAAAATATCAGCCTGCTTTGAATCGAAAAATTACTTTCATTGCTACAGATGTTGGATTTGTTATACTAATTATTAGTGATAATCCTTTACTGAGAATAATGAACTACTGCATTGTGATGTTAAAATACATTACTGATGACATAAACGTTTCATTTATTTACCTTGGAGACAATATTGTACTAATGGTTCGAATGATACCTATTAATTTATTAAGATATATGTATGGATTTAACCTTACCACAAACTTAACAGAATGTTTAGAAGTCAGAAAGCATCATACATGTTATTTCTGTATTCTTAGTTTTTCTGCACTTAATGAATGAAAAATCAGGTTTTAAAATGAAATGCGACTTTAGCAAGTACAAATTTAATTAATTGTGAGAGATAACTGATAACTACTTGTGAGGATAAATTATTGTGAACACATCAGCTTTGCCAACTTGAAGTTACATTCTTAGAGATAAATCAGTTTTATTTAATTCTCCAAATATTTCGAACAAATCACCAGTACATATACACAAATCACACCCTTCCATTTTGCTGCATATAATTTAAGAAATTAAAATATAGTATACTAAAACAAGTTTTAATAGCAAACACCTTTTGTTTAGCCTAAATTCCTACTCAATGCAGTCTCTTCCTTTCACTCGTAATTATGCAGCAAAATTTTAAAAGGAAAGTTCTTATTAAGTCAAAATAATAAAAACATAAAACCCAATGGTTACCTACTCATTTTCTTCAGGATGTGTTAAGAAATATATTAAGTATATCAAGTTTTTAATTTAGTCATAGAACACGTTTCTTTGAACCATTGTATCAGAATCTCATAATCTGTTGACATGAGAAGCCCTGTTTTTTATGTTGATTATGGTAATCAGATTCAAAACATATTACAAAATCCGAGAAAGGATTTTGTAAAATTATTCAGATTTGTATTTACAATGAATTTAATTTTTCGTGAATTTAGCATACTTCATAATTCTACATAATTATAACTTTACAGATTAAGCCTGACTTTGATTTCTTACTTGCCACATACAATAGCGTAACGTTCTGCACTCCACTATTTACAAGGGATGTGTTGCAAATAATTGCACTGACATGTTAGATATAGGCTAGTCGAAATAACCCAACACATGATTTGTTCACATTTGGTGCATTTCTTGTGTACTTATAGGTACAGGTGTTAACAAATAAATGTCGGTAACTGCATGATAATTACAAACGGAAGATACGCCACAGTATACAGTTCCCGCTCTATCAGGCTGCGCACATTTATTCGTTTTATTTTACTCTCAATACTGCAGTAAGTATTTTTGTGATGCTTTCGTAAATGTATATGCCTACAAATTACTGCATTTCATCGTTATGATAGATCACTGAAATATTCCCTCATATTAAACCTGACAAAATGCTTACAACAATGCTACTATAAGTTTGAAAAGCAAGAGCTGTGGCGTCCAATGAATGAGTTTGTGTCAACGTAATCACAGAGCACGGCTGATAACTGAACATTTCACACTTCATATATTTGACATAGAAATTATGAAACACTTTTTATTCTGTATTTTTAAGTATATTAAAGTGAAACAAACGCATCCTTATTCATTTTTCTCGTAACAATTGTTTGAAGAGTATTGCTCGCTGATCTGTAGGGGAACTATATGAATAGCGTAGAATATTTTTGCTGCAATGGTACTTATTTAATGAATAAATTAAAGTGAAATTTTATACTCTCCTTTTTCAAGTTCATTAATTTCACTTGAGAGTGTGCACAGAAATTTATGATTTATTATTTTTTTACCTATTGATTTTCAAACTGAAACGTTTTAAATATAATTCTACACAGTCTAGTATTATGTGAAACACTACATTTTTATCAAGTCTACTGTAAGAATGTTATTATCCCAATAGTATAAAATAATTGTTATAAAATGTAGTATTTTTCCAGGACACTGTATTAAGAAGGCAAGTATCGCGACTCAGTTTTGATTTACCTCATTTATCTTAGCATGGGTACTTTCAAGAGGAATTTAAGCCTCATACCCCATAAGTTCCTAAAATATTAACTTTCCAAAAACGTAACTTTTCATAACTGAAAGACCGGCATAACATTTCAGGTATCAGGCATAGAGAAACAATGGTACAAATTATTTACATGTATAAATTTAGTCTTGAATTTGCGAAATACGGCAGTTCATATTTCAGAACATTGAGGTATGCCATAACTAGAAAAGAGAATTGTTCGCAAACTTCTTCAGAATAAAAATTCCACGCTTTTGGAATCATAAAATCACTAACATTTTATACCAATGACTGTTGCATTTAACTTATCTGGTTTAGTACCTACTATTAGCAAATATGGGTCACCACCGACAATGTATTTAACAGTAAAAAAAAAAAAGTTATTTCTGGGACACTTAAAATAAATTAACCGAACTAATTTTACAAAAAAACTACGTACTATTTTTTTAGTTACAGCTTACCAAAATAAAAAAAAATTGTGTGATACGGCATTAAAACCTGTGTTATACGTATAAGTTACTGTTTTATAAAAATAAACATATGTCCTTATGAACTGTTTATGTTTATAGAATCGGAGATTAATTTGAATGCATTTGCATAATAGCACATACAATGTAACAGACTTATCACATACACCTTATATTTACCCAAGCGGAAAATTCATAAACCCTTCAAATTTTTACATATTTCCTTGTTAGGTCAGCTAAAGTATTAGACATAACAAGAGTTCATAATTTTTGGATTGATTGGTATATGAAAAAGAAACAAAATACATTTTTTTAAGTATGCCGGTAGTTTATATTTTATACTGTGTAACTAGTTAACGCACATATAGGAATAAGTCACATTCCCACATCTTTCGTAGATTTATTTGAGTGTTTTGTTCATATTTCACACCAAGTGAGTTTACTTAGTAAAAGAAGGATAAAATTAATCAAAAAATTGCTGCTGTAAACCCATAGTATAATATATTAAATTATTGGTTATTTTTCAATGAACTTTTCTCGCTCGAACATTTATTAAGAATGTATGACTTTTGTTTAGACACCTGTGTCACATCTCTATTGTCGTAACCCTACTGTTAACGTAGAACTACGGTAACTTTTAATAATATTGTTAGTTGTTTAAGTGATCCAATACTGTTCTAAACAAGACTTTAAGTCACGGTAATTATAACAGTAGAGTTTTTAAATAATTTTCCATTCAAGTCTACGTGTAATATCACAAAATAATTTGTGCGCTTGTTGACAACCCTTTTAAAATTACTTAAGATGGTAAACCTATGTGTTTTCCTGGTGATCGACTCATTGTTCGCATCTTTTGGCATGAGTTAAGCATATATATAAAATTGCACGCGCACTTTGTACTATTTTTTATTCTTGACTCAATCGTTAGCACTCATACAAAGACATTTACCTGGCACGTTTT
The DNA here is from genome assembly GCA_029891345.1 of Dryococelus australis. Taxonomy (NCBI): domain Eukaryota; kingdom Metazoa; phylum Arthropoda; class Insecta; order Phasmatodea; family Phasmatidae; genus Dryococelus; species Dryococelus australis. The sequence goes on along the minus strand of CM057001.1, from coordinate 63,184,834 downwards.
ATCTTTTAGATATACCGATTTCATTTGCAGTTTTTTTTAATGTTGAAGTACCTTATTTATTAAACAATAGTAAAAGTTTCATTTCTTCAGCAACTTTTAAGAGCTTAAATGTTTAATACTTAAAATAATGTACTTCGAAATTTTTCCTTTCATAAACTGATTTACTGATAACACAGATACGCCTCATTGTAGGTCAATGAAAGGAGATCGAAAGACAGTCCTTGCTTTATTAAAAAGAAAAGACATCAAAACGGAACGAAAGAGCCAGAGCAATATTTATAACTCACTATAATCGAAATTAATTAATTTTTTTGGAACTTGCACTTTTTCTATTAGAGTCGAACGTTGGAGACATTCTAACACATATGCAGTTTCATGAAAAATATAGAGTTGTGTGTGGAATACTTTATATCGCCTAACCAATTATATTTTTATTCAGGTTTATAATTTTTCTTTATTTGCACTGCACTTGTGGAATGCAGAAACATATAAATTTCTGGTGATTTCGAGTCTTAAAATTTGATGTTTAGAAAAGGGATAATATTATTTACCTCTTAATGTTTAGCTGTATTTTCATTGGGTATTGTGTGCTTTGCGGTATAATTAACTGTTTTCATGCATGGTCAGGTTTAACACAGTAACAAAGGGAACCGGCTGTTTTAGATAAACAATGGTTATCTAATTTGAAACTAAACTGTTAGAGTGGTAATTTTTTACATTACTTTAGACATTTACCCTAATGATGTCATAATTTTAATATATGACATTCTTTGTTTATAAAACAGGGTTAATCAGATTTTTAACTAAATTGTAACCGTGTTTTTTCCCCAGCATTTAAAGGAAGAATCACTTTGCTCCCAAATTAAAAATTAGCTTTCGTTTATGCAAATAAATGAAATCAAGAACCCTTATATTATGCGGCTCCGACCATTAGTTAGAGCCTCTAGGACAGGTATTTTACAAAATATTGTCAAAACGCGTTTATTAAATGTTTTGCAGATGTTACAGTTAAAATCTTCAGCTCGAATACTAAAGTATTAATATTCTGAAAAAATTAGGCATACCATTTTTTAAACCTTTTCCAGTATGTTATCGAGAACAGTCTACAAATATGATAAAAATAAATGAAATTAATAAAAAATAATTAGTGAGTTCCAAGTGTATTTTGTTGCATAATATGTCTAGGAACTAAGAATTCTTTTAAATATTAAAATCAGAAAGCTTGGTGTTAATGTACTACGCCTGATTTATTTTGTTTCTTTAGAATAAACAAGTTAACTAATACCGTTTTAAGTTTACATTACGAATTTCTTCTAGTCAGAAAGCAGAACTTTCTTGACGCGAACAAGATGTGTTAAATAAGCACGCCACCCAGTTTTAAGTCAGACCACAAAGTCAATAAAACCATCAGCTACATAGCATTAACTGCATATAAGATTTGCAAACTGCTTGTGTGAGTGTTGGTATAGGCTGTTAACAGTAAAACGAGCACATTTGATAGCCCTGCTAAAGATCTACTTGTATGCCCGTTGTGAATTCTTTCGCCTTGGGACTCGTCGCTAGATTCATGCGTCGGTCATGTGAAACTGTGAAATCATTATGAAAGTAAATATTTTGGAAATATGCTCAATTTTGCACTTCGACGCATTAAAAATAACAGGAAGCGAAGTAAATGATTTAAGTTATCACAAATGATTACCTAACACTTTTTATTCGACGTTATTATATGGAACTATTTTCCATCCATCGTTACCGACTTTTCTCTGGAAGCATGTCACCAACTCTAATCGTTAAAATATATGCAGGCAGGGGCAGTGACTTTTTCTAATGTTGATTTCAAAAGTGCTCACTTTATCGTGAACAGTCGATATCGTATAAGACAAGAAAAAAGTGTCACGTACCAGTACAGCATTTCTGTCAGCCGGGGGGGGGGGGGGGGGGGGGGGGGGGGTTCTGTTCCTGTAAGATGGCAACGTAATTTACGATGCCATCCCAGCTGAAAAGGCTGTCAGAGTTCGAAGCTAGCGCAGTCGCCATTTTTTTTAATGCGAAAGATAGAATCCCGGAGTATAGAGGGCCGTACGAAACGCCGTGCTCCTCCAACATGCATAATAATGATTGATAAAACGTCAAATTTATGTCATATCTGATAGCCACTAGTCGCACGAAATGAAAAAAAGTTGGAGAGAGAGAGAGAGAGAGAGAGAGAGGCGTGCAGCGGGACGGTGCGTTTTGCAGTGGACGCGAAAGAGCATTATCCTTATTTTTTTTCTCCCTCTCCTGTTCGCCGTACGTCATCGCGAAGCGGTTCTGAAGAGAAGAGCGGAAAACAAAACACGAGGGGGCCCAGCTCAGGTGATGTGTAGCGGGCCCACCTATCACTCAATAACTTCAAATTTCCCCTACTTTTCCCTTTCGCTCGCAGGGAGGGCCCGTGATTGGCTCCTCGGTCCCGACACGCAGGGTTTCATTGGTAAATCGATGAAGCTTCGCCGGCCGCCGACCGCCAATGCGAAAATAGAGTATAAGGGCCCAGTTCAGATCCCGGGCAGATCATTATTTTTTTTTTTTTTACCGGCGCGGGTGGTTGTATGAGAGTTTCGCTGGAACTTTTTTTTTTAGCGAATGGGAACTAAAGGGCCAACTTTCCCCCCCCCCAGGCCCACTGATACGGTGCCCCGTGCCAGCCAGAGAGGGAACGCGAGTGTGCCTGGGTGTGCACTTTTATTTTTGCACGCGCCTAAGTAATTAAATGAAAATAAACGTGGAGCGTATTTTCCCGAAAGATGCAATGTTAATGCGTTTTCTGTTTTTTTTTCTCATCCCATCTCTGCTCCCACCCCCCTCCCGGGGCATGCGTGCAACTCCACGAGAGTGTGTGCATATACGAGTGCGCGTGTGTTTAGAATGAGATCTAGCGCGAGCAGGCTACACACATCCATCACTTCAAGTGCGCTTCCCATATCTCCTATTCACTGAACATGGGGGCTAAACAACTCTTGTAAAAAAAAAAAAAAAAAAGTGTGCATCCACGCATCCAATCCCCGCAGAATTTCGAGCGAAATATTACGCCCCGTAATTTTTGCAGCCTCCAGCCTTGCAGTGGTGTTTTTTTTTTTTTTGCGTGTAACGTGAGATATTTTATATGCACCGATGCAACGGACACTAGAACGCTTGTCAAAGTATCATATTTTATTCACCGTTGTGAAATATGTGTATTGAAACCAATTCTCGACCATGATGGGTCCATTGCGTTGTTTTACTTATAGCCCTTTGCTAAATAACTACACGAGTAACGCCAAGGTTGCGTTTGTATTTCTGTTGTAATAGATTCTTCATAGTAATGCTCAAAATAAAATAGTTTTTAACATGCAAAATTCTAAACAAGCTTCAATTTTTCTTTACATTGTACCCTACAAACGAAGAACTTATCAGAAATGATCACGAGTTTCAATTACCATATTCTAAAAATTAACACGTAGTATTTATACGTATAATCTATTCCAGCATACGATCCCTACTTCTATAAGGCATCAGCAGTACGCTACACGTCAGATACCTATTGGGCGTTGTAAATGTTGCTAATGGATTTTCTTTCCATTGATTCTCTTCAGTCAAACAATGCTGGTAATGGCTTCAGAAAAAGACTGCATTTCACATTTTACAAATCCGAGTTCGTTCATCTATAGACCTCTGTTGCGTGGCACGTGCTATTTCTCTCTGTCAAAGGATATTTTTCTAAATTTATATCCTTTCATTCGGTACAGAAAAGTGTTTTTTTTTTTTTTAATTTTTAAATTTCGTTGTGATACAGGTAATTTTTCTACTAATATATCTACTTTTCGAGTAAAGCTATACCGTGAACAACGGTTATCATATAATGTATGCATGTGTGTGTGTGTTTACATAATTTTAGAACTATGGTCCCAGGAATTATGTTCAAAATTCATTATTTACAAGTTCTTTAAATTTTATTTGAGTATATACGTTTGAATTACTACCTAGTGGAAACTGTATACAACTCATTAGCAATTGTTAATTTTTTTTAAACGACAACAGTGCTAATTTTACTATATAAAATTATTTTGTTTAAAACAATGTATTTTGTAAGGAATTACTTTTAATATAAATTTTGTACTATTTTGGTGAATTTACACAATACCACAAAATTTCGTTGACAATTTTTTTATGGAGTCATTATTTCAATTTCTATATTTTATAATACCCAGGATTGTGTGTAACAAATATCTTCAACGATGTACAAGTTAAGGAATAAAACAGAATTAGAAATTGCATGTATTTGCAAAACCACATGTAAAATTACAAAAATTTATCATTTTTATATGCACAAATTATGAAACAATTTAGTTTATACAACTAGCATAATTTAGACTGAAAAACTTGCAGTGAACTATCTCAGTATATTTATGTAATCGTGACACAGAAAATTGCATGTCTTTGGTTTTTAAAATATAAGGAAATATTTACGTATTTTAAAATGCATGGTCTCCGAATTTTTGTTAAATAACATTCGTTAATCCACCTCAACATGAGTCATCTAAGACAATTTCCTTCGGCTTGCTTTTTTCTGTTATTTTTGCCAATTGTTATATTAATTTTATTTCTGCGTCACTTCGATTGGCAGTGATAAAAGCTGCAGTTATTAAGTCGCTTCAGTAGGCTGTTACTGTTTTAATTCACTTACATATGATGCGAGATAACTAATTCCACAAACTGTTCAGTTGCAGTAGAATTAATTTTTAATTATTCTTGCTTGCAGCATGTCACGAGCCTCTGCAGAGTTTGCAGGCTGCCTGTATGAATTATAAACATAAATGCAACACACTGTGAAGACCTACAATTATACACAAATTCCTATTATTATTTGCGGAATTTCGTATATAAGAAAACTGTTTCTGCCAGCGCGATATCATGCGGTTTACTCTTTACATGTAGTTAGAAAAAGTCATAAGAATGCTTGAAGATTTAAATACTACTAAATGATAATAACTCTATTGAAAAGGACCAACCAGTATTTTGTAAGCCAAAAGATTATATAAACGTAAAAATGCTTAGCCCCTTATTTTAAATATTCTAACCTACGCCTGTCAACAAACGCAGCTTGGAGAATGTACTTTTAAGAAGACAGCGAATAGCAAAATTGCCTCAGTTGTACAGGAAAATTAACAGCACAGTGCTGAGTCATTTCAGTCACCTTCTGGGAGTGGTTTCTTTAGAATATTAATTTCAGTCCAGGATCCAAAAATCACATACGCCCAGAAATAAAACCAATGTTGTTTATCGAATAAACAAGATGCAAAATAATAAATTGCAAAAAAATGATGGAAGACTATCATTTGCGCTCAGCTCCTGCAGTTAGCAAAAAATTAATATATTTTAACTGTTTGTAAATATGCAAATACTACCTAAACAAAAAAAAAAACAATGACAATCTTTTTTAAAAGATTTTAGGTAAAATAAAGTAGATCCTAACAATACACGAAAGACGTAAAATAGTAATTGATTGAAGATGTGCCATCGAACTAAGGCGAAGACGGTATAAAGATACAAGTCATTTTTCTAGAGAACAATGCAAAACTAATTTGGTGCAAAACAATTTTGAAAATAAGAGAACTGAATTATTTTCGCGAAAACATATTATAAACAAATTTGAAAAGAGGAACATTTTTCGTTTACTTGTATCGAGGAATTTTAATAATTCTACACATTTGTGAGAGTCTGTATGTTTACAAGTAGTTTAAAAATATTAATGCAAATCCAGCTATGGAAAGAAATGTGGAATACTTTCGTAACTTAGTCTGCAATGGGCTTTCATTTATAACTTCTTGTATGGAAAAATTTAAGAGGAAAAGGGGAATTTGCACAATGTAATTCATTAAATACTTTTTAACACTGAGACGGTAAACATCTAGAGTTTAATATGTTGCCACTGTCGAATGAAGTGGAATTCTACAAAATGAAAAGAAAAATTCCAAGACAATTCTGAGCTTCCTCAGTTATGTCCAGAATAAAAGCAAAGCATATCTCATAAAATTATTTGAAGATTTTGATTTTTTTCTAGGTCCGTAAGTGCAAGAGCTACAAACAACGAAAACTATTCAAATCGTATTGATTAATATCATAAAGTAATTTTCTACAGCTTATTTTTCATTATCCATAGCCTACGCTGAGAGTTTTATAAGTGTGTTAACATAAAAGGAGCATATAAATAAAGACCACGAGGTGGTTTTTAGACTAATATATTTGTATATTATATGATTTTAAAATTCTTTGTGCAAGATTTAAAATCCAACTTAGGTTCTAAAACCTTCAGACATATAAGTAAACTCACGTTCTCATATGTACGGCGCAGAAGAGAAAGCTATTGCAGCAAAATATATTACAGCTTCAATACCTATATTATTATTATTATTATTAAAATTTTGAAATGATTTAACTGATATTGTTTCTCCAAAATTTTGACAAAAACTATACAAATAACTCTGTGTATTATACCTCTAAAACTTGGGTTGTGTGTATGACGGGGGGGGGGGGGGGGGCTATACAAATATACTGAGGTATTAATTTATATTTAATTATAAAGATTTAACCAACCGCATTATGTTTAGTGTCTAATTGGAGAGTCACCATCTTGTTCAAAATCTTCAGTGATCTTCTCGTTTCAATGACTCGACGACAAAAACTCTGCCCACGGGCTACGCTGCCATATATCGGCTGCGTTGTCGCCATTTATTGGCCAGTGGAGGCGCTTTCTGTGGTTTGCGATTTCACAACTATTTTTCAGCAATCATGGCCCTTGTCGTGTGAAGGTGTGATCAGGCAGGCCGCTCAACTAAGGTCTGATCACAACTCGTAACATCTCCCCCAATGTTAGCTAGCGAGATGCCCTAATTTTTTCCTAGAGTCCGCGTGGATTATGTAGATGACTGAGAGTTGCTGGGTTCATCTTGTGGCAGTAGGAATATTTATCAGTTTGAAGTCCTCCTCGCTACGGTAGGAAAATCTTGTAAAGGAATTATAGTAGATGGAGAAGCTAGGTATAACGAACTGCCAATTGCTTTTGTGCAGTTCTCGGGCAAGGTGGCAAGAACAAACGCTGCACTGAGTGTTTGCTGTGGCCTTGCTGGACCTGAAAAAAATTCATTTCCGCAGGGATGTGCAAAGTTGTTTTCCACGCGGGCATGGTGGACGGTTCACGAAAGCGTCAGCCTTTCTTGAGGTTGTGAGTCGCTAACACTAACACTATGTGGCGTGAATCGTTCATTACAATAAATAATTCGTAAGGACTGAAAATTAAACATAATGTTTTAATAATTGCAATGAAAACCAATTTAAATGCAAAAGTATTGACCTAGGAAAACGTAAGTGGTCTTCCCTGGCAAATTAATTGTTTTGGGTTGTACATAATTATACAGTTGCTGTGAAAAAATATATATATGGTTAAACACTACAGACAGAACAACAGAATATAATTAAACTAATCTACTGAAGTGTCCGTGGCGTTACGGCGGTAGAATATGGATAGGTTAGTTTCGAAACGTAGCATGTTATTTAATTAATTATTTAAATTTTCATTACATATGAAAGGAAACCGAAGGTGCAGCTGCTTTTCTTCTATGTTTCAATATGTAAGAAGGGAATGGAAGGAAACTTCAAATTAACATAATAATATGTATATTCTACTACAGCATATACTAGTACACTGGTTAGATTCTACGTCATGCAAAAACAAAAATTATTGAGCACAGTAAGAAACAGCGATTGCAAAATTGTTGGTTAATGTATGTATAAATTCTATCTGTAGATTTGTTTTATTGTTTAATGATAAAGTTTGGTATACAAAATAATTATTTTAATACAATGGAAATAACTGTCCAAATTCAATTTATAATTATTACATTTTGTTTTTTTTTTGTATGTTGACATTACAATTGTAAGTCAACTCTATATACTATCCTTTACTTTTATAAATGAAATTAATTGTTTATATGTCAAAACTAATAAAAATTCTGATATATCTTTTTGCTAAAAAATATTTTGTTTTTTGTAACTATCATTTCTTTATTCATTCGCATATATTATGATGATGTAAACATTTTTTGTCGGAGGCCTACTAGTATTCACTGTTTAATTTTAAAACGTTTTAAGTTTTGATTCACTACTGACATTTTAAAGTGTAGTATGTGAAGCGTGTTACGTACATTTAAGTAAAATGTTATTGTTGCCCGCAGGGAAAAAAGTGTCATTAGCTTGTTTTAAAAATGGTGGTTTACCTCTGGTTTGCGTTATATTGCCAGATAGCTGCATGAACGATAGTAGTTGACAGTGTTGGAATCATATGTGCGTCTGACTTCGTCTCGCGTATGACGTCAGATGTGCTGCTACCACGGCCATTGTTTGCGTCATACACTGGAGGGACTGTAGAAAAGAGGGTTCGTGACATCCCACTGGATGCTGCTGGCCAATACACACGGTACCATTTTTCTGAAACAGTTTGTTTAAAAACATTAATTATAATTACTCTTAAAATATTAATAGGGCCCTATGGTTTATGGTGGGGTAAGTTAATTTATAAAATAAATCTAGGATTTAAATTTTTTTTTGAGAACGTGTGTCCGACCTTGGAAACGTATGTTGAGACTTGCTCTAATATTTCTGAATGTGCTTTAGGAAAAATATTTCTCTGGTAATATCTGAAGCTAACTTATGTTACAATTATGTAGTTAAATTACTATTTTGAAAGCAGAGCGTAATATACATGTAGCTGTGTATGCGAATACAACTCCGAATAGATAAATGTTATTAAAATGAACGACGATATATATTGGCCAATATTTAATTGCACAGATTCATAAATATAGTAACAGAGTATAAGAAAGTAAAAGAGATTAAAAGAGAGGGAAGGAACTAAAAATAAATATTTATGGCAATATTAATTTCACACACAAAGATGTAGCATACGGGGAGTTGGGGAAAATCTGCACTCAAAGACTTACACCACGGAGGCCAATAAGAAAGTGCCCTCGTAGTACACTTCTATATTGTGTAGCGTAGAAAGGCCCCATAGCAAAAGTCCGAAACACCACAAGATTGCTCCCCTACTGCCGGAAACGCTTTCAAGGTCAGTAGAGCACAGAAGACAGTCAGGCCACTTTGGTCGGTCGGGTCACTACTCCAGCCAGAGGCCCAAAGATTGCTCCGCGTCTCACGCGAATCGTAACGTTGGCCTACTTGGTAAGGCTACGCTCTACTAGGTCAGATGCGGGCAGAAAAGAGTGATCATGAGCATAATTCCCATTTCGTAGAATACCCTCGACATCTTACTCCAGCTTCCATCTCACGTCAGGTTCAGCAGCCTGCATATCCACTTCAGGACTGGCGCGCATATCTGTACATCCGAAACCTCCGGGTAATGGGCTAAGTCCATGAATCACTAATTCCTCCCCGTGCCCGTATGGCAAGGAATGTGGGAAGTGTATGAGGATATTGGGAATACTAGGAACTTAAATCTAGAACATTAAACAGTGAAAGTTATTGAAATGGGTACGCCATTATGTGTCACTTCCATAGTAATAGTTTCCAGTAACTATATTCAGTGCACGTAAACAATTTTACTTCTTAACTGAAATTAATATAATTAGATGGGTCAGGTAAACTATTTATAATTATAATTACATATGTGGTTAGGAAATTGCCGGATATTCAGAAGTTATTTAAGTTAAAATAATATTTGAAAATCAAGTACTTACTATTTGCTTCCTAAATTAAGATGACGGGTTTTCAACTTTAATTTATATCTAAAAGTAATTATTTTCTTAAGAGTAGACCTTATGACATTACTAAAAGTGAATTGCTTCTTGCAGAACCAAGATTTTAATGTTAAAGTGGATGTGGCTGAAATTTTGTTATAATAATGTGGACGTGGATGGTAGAGTAGCTGATGCCAGGAAGCGAGAGGTTAGGAAGAAACCAAGGCTCCATTAATGTTATGATATGATTTTATGGTGAATCATCATACCTTAATATGGTTATTAAGATGGCGCAAGACGACACCCGGACATACCCATCTCAGTGCTTTTCTCGTTCCAATGGCCCGACGACAAAAGACACTGCCCAAGGGCTACACTGCCTTATATCGGGCTGCATTGTCCCCGTTTAGTGTCCGGTGGAGGGGGTTTCTGTGGTTTGCGATTTCACAACTGATTCTGCAATCAAGGTCTATGTTCTGGATAAATAAGTAAACTTGTGATTAGGCAGGCTGCTCAGCTAAGGCCTTGTCACTACTCATAGCAATATTCCATTAGCGAATTCATTAGGCGTCCATAGGTATTATTTATGTTATTTTATCATTAACAAAAATCAACTACGAAAAAAAAAGAATCACATGTGTTTCCGTAAGCACTATCAGTGAAACGTTATAGTGCTTTAAGTATCAGACAATTCATAACCAAAATATTCGAACTCCCAAAATTGTTCTTCAATTTTGCTTCCATATTTTCTCTCCATAAACCAAAATTTGTTAACTATATTTTAAGTTAACATACTATCGTGAAATTTAACAACGCATACTAATTTACAATTGAAAGGTTATTTAATCCCATTTCTGCAATGACTTTCACGTGACTACACAATGCTCACGTTATTATAAATCGTCAATAATATTTTGTTATGATAAATATAGTCCTCACGTGGATTTTATGGTAATATATTAAATTTGGCATTGTTCGCACTAGATTAAGTTTTCTCTAGATTTAATTTCAGAATTGTTTTATGCAGGAGTTATGTCAGAGATTTGTAAACGTCTACATAGAAAATTTTTATTTTTACTTAGTTTTATGTATGCCGGTATAGTTGTACAAATAATAAAGCATAACTATGGCAAATCAGAACAATATAAAAACGATTTGTCGTAACCTACATAAACAAAAAAAAAAGCACATTGTACAAAAATTTAACAGTTTACGTTTACACATATAAATGCCCCATTCTTTGAAATCACTAAATTACCACACATAGGCCCCATATTACATTTTTATTACGTTAAGAGACTGGGTCTGCAAAACTACATATAAGAAGGATTTTATTAAATTAAACTGTTGTTTTTTTGAACTTACTAAACAGATGTGACGTTTCTTACAACGTTTTCAACACTGATAAGTTATATCACTGAGTTCATGATTTTTGAATATGCTGCGGAAGGGATTTAATGTTGGACTTTAGTATGGTATTTATTACAAATTAAACAAAAATTGCAATTATTGCGCAAAATAAAATAGTTAATGAAAGCAAACATGCTGAAGAAATAAAAGTAAGTAATTGTGGTTATTCAAAATGACATCCAGTTGATAAAAACTGTTTAGCTAAAATAAACATCGTGATGATGCGGTTTTCGAAATTCTATGATTACCCAGAACATGTGTGCAGAAAAATAATAACTCAACTGAATTTATGGATTTCGATTTTAAAACTTGTAAATGAAAACTTTAACTAAAATTGTTGTGTAATATAGATCCGGCAATATTTAAATAGGGTGACACTTCTCAATTAAAATTTTGAGAACAAATTATTTCGAAGATTTTTTTTTTTGCCTGAAATAAGTCGGTAGAGTGGGTTCACAGACTGGCACTGAAGTAGAAACGATTAAATAAAATAGAATACATTGTAGTGAACCGACAGATCTTCATACAAAAAATCATAAACACAAAACTTAATCTTCTTCTAACAACTAAAACCGTCTTCTTTTAACCTCGCAACAAACACAGCATAATGTTTTAAAAATCAAAGATATCATATTTCCCGACAAATAAAGAATATAAATTATGGTCAGACCTGACGAGACTACCCTCTAGGTACTAAAACTAACACAAAAAAAAATAGATTTCCTAACGCTGTAGCAATGCTTCGAAAAACATGTGGGACAAAGTTCATTCTCCAGTTTCAAAAATTTAATTAATTAATATTTATATTTGGTGATGTCTAGCTGTTGTTGACAAGACCACTTTCGCGTAACTAAAAAGTATGTGACTGTGGTTATGATTAAACAGATACTATAAATTTTTATTGAACACTTGCATCTTAAGGTTTTACCGAGGAACTTACAGACTAAATTTGGAAGACAAATTATTATTAAAAAAAAAAAAAAAAAAAAAAAAAAGTTACATAATAAAATTAGCTTTAACATTTTGTGGATTTTTAAATAAATATGCGCTCAGAGAGTTTACAAGCTGTTTCACCAAGCAATAATGTTTTATGTTAAAAAAATTGAAATTATTTTGACTCATGGCAGAATAATATTATGGGTAAGGTTACAAATAATTTCAATATATGTCATTTATATTGTCAATAAATATAGTTTTTTTTTGGCTTATTTAAATAATGTAAATAAATTAAAAATGAGAACCATGTAAGAAAACATTATTTGTATAAAATACGTTATGCTATATTATTAAATCGTTTTTAGAATTTGGCTGCGAAAATGGTGAAATCTGATTTTAAAATGAATATTTACAATACAAATAACAGAACACTTAAAACATTTAGACTTCCGTAGTAAACATTTGGTATGAATTCTAGCTAAAATACACGATACGCCAAAGTTTACATGCACGCATTTGCATGTTAATACCAATTATACATTTTTTTTTAAAGGGTGTAATTTCTTTGGTTATGCGTGAGATTTGTTTTTGTTTACTCGTATCTCATATTCTTGTAAATCATAATAAGACTATCCTGCTTATTAAAAATGATAAAATAACTTCATTGTACAACGGAAATACCGTACATTTCAGGGCTGGCCAAAACGAAAATCTCAAATATTGGTAGAGTTCTTCGTTTACCAAAGTACGGTTATTGAGTGCTACGGTAAGAAACCGTTGTCTGAAAGATAATTATACTGTTTGTGCGAACAAATTTTTGTTAACGTTTTGCATTCGATTGCTCGTTATCTTCCAGAATTTTTTTTTAATTCAGAAGCTATTATTTTATCGTTGCACAAAGCAAAGAATTCGTTAACGCATGTTGAAGAAAAGCATAAAAATGCACCTACAAATTTTTAGAATAAAGTGTCACATGTGTGTCAATGACACAAACTGCTGAAACGAAATATTTTCACACGGTTTGTTTTTCTTAAATGCGTAGATTAAGTGCCTTAAATAAACGTGAAATGAGTCCTCACAATCTCATGGCACTTGAAACAACTATTATAGATACCCAAATTTACACGAGTTGAGGGGTAGAGTGCAGAGATTTGGACCGCTCTTAACAATGAGTTAATGAGAGCGCACAGAAATATACTCAGTGCATTATTATCTTCCAACCTTGAAAGAGACGTTGTGATTGTCTGTCTTCAGCAGTACATCATTTCCTAGATGTTTTGCGATGTATATATTCACCAACAACTGTATAGTGAAGAGGTTTAGGAGTGGAATTCGATGGCCAACGCCAATACTGGGGGCTGCCTTAACTGATAATCATATCCACGTGCATGATGGACGAGGAAAATGAGGAACATGTGTTCCTCAGAAAACAGTTATCCAACTGTGAAGTTTATGGAATAAATTATTTATGAAATAAGGTGTTGTTTTTAGATTTAAAAACACACATATTTTTTTTAGTGTACCTCACCACTGTATCTAGCTTTACATGACAAGTATACGAGTAGTAAATAGTATCTCTCTTCGTCAATGAAGTTGAAAATGTCCTAACCAAGTCGTTAACGGCTTGGATAAAAATATAGCTTGCTTACTAACATAATTTGTATCTTGGAGGTCATACAGCACCTTTTGCGTCGTAGAATCCTCTATCCGTTTCTGGTAAGCAGCGTGTCTTTCTTGAAACGTTCCACTCGAAAACAGTTTGGCTGTTTACCATACTTTTGTTTCAAACTGGTGATACATACTGCTCCTTCCCTTTTACAAGCATTTGGTGATCCATGGCGTGACCTCGCATCGCAAGGATTGTTTCCTTTGCCTACAAATACATTACAAGATATTTATTGGAGATAGCGCTTTATTCTAAATATCTCTGACATAGTCTAAGTCGGATACCTCTTGAATTACCTCTGCCACGAATGTTGCAGTCTTTCTTGAAGAGTCCACAAATCTAGCTACGAAGTAATATTTGAAATGCAATTGGATGTAAGTTTTGGTTTTATATACCGTGGAAAACTGAATCAAAAGTTTTATTATTTCTAGAATTTTTTTGTTTGAAAGAAACTGCTGTATGATATATTCGTCTATTCAGAATGGTCAACGCTAATGATTTTTGTGTTTTCAGAATTTGTAGAGGTTCAAATAGTTCAAAAGAAAATTTGTTATGAAATATGCTGGTTTACAGCATTGAAAAAGAGAAGCGGTATAATTCTAACACAAAATGATATTACGCTGTAGCACGTTATTCCAAGTAGATGTATTTCCTTGTAGCGTGTTGCTGAATAAAGGATGGTTTGTAAATTCTTTCTAAAAGCAATTCTCAAGAAGATTTTTTCTTAAATGTTTGATAGATTTCTTCTTTGTTCAACCATATTCCCATTTTAAAAAAATTGTTACCTAATTTAAAAAATAGTACGGAATATTTTGTAAAAACTATTTTTACGAGTTAGACATTTTAATACGTGTAGAATGCAATAGACATATTTGTGCAAATTGGTATAGCATAATCAAGATTTAGACAGATGTGACAGTTTCAATTACTTATATAGGAAAATAAGATAGTTTTCTTCCTGTTAGACTATTTAAAAATACTGTACTTACAAATAACGTATGCCTTTTGCGTCCTACAAATATACACGAAGTCTGCACACGTGAATTTATTGCAACCTAACGTACAATACAAACCACGTAAACGAGCATAAAATTGTACATTTTATAACAATGATTTAGTTGCGAGGCTCACTAAACACTTTTTTTATGGGATTGTATGACTTTTTTTTATAAGAGGTTCTATAATATTTTGAAAGCGCGAGGAAGAGGTATTTGATAAATGAAAACATTTACCTAAACATAATTAAGAAGTATTTTCGTACACAACTTAATCAGCGAAACATTTTACATTCGATAATTAATATATATTTAACTTGGATAACAAAACAGCTTTATGGCACATGGCACTAAACTAATCCCTAAATAATTAATCAGAGCGGCAATCGTGATAAAAAAAAGGTACTTTTATCAGAATAAGTAACAGCAAATGTCCTGTTTACACCGTAAAACAAGTAAGTATAGAAAATATTTTATTTTAACTGATGCTATTTTTATCACAGACATGTAAAATATGAAAAATCTCAAATTTCCATCTAAATCTTGTAATATTGGATGCATGCAACACGAATCTACGTTGACTAAAAGCATAAACGACAATTTCAAAGCACTGTACAAAAATCATGTCTTGAAACCGTAATATTTATGATGTTGATATCAAGCTGTATTTTAATCTGACTTATTTTTAATATCCACCGCAGCTGCTGAATCGACTGACTTACATATCAATTCCTAATTGCAGGTATTTGCAAAGTATTTTACTTTGAGTTTAATACTTTGCGTAAGTTTCCAACAGTAAAACAGCATATTATATGAACTGATATGTTTTCTGTAGTAATTATGGCGTTCATGATTATTGTTCATTATACTTAAAAGTGAAAGTAACTCGTCTTTATATAGGAAATAATTCTGCCAAAAAGTTGGAACCACAACAAATACCACTTAGTTAGCTGTATCTTTGAATGGCGCGTATGCACTTGTTTATTAAAAACGAAAGTATTTATATTCTGGAATTTAAGATATATTGACACGAAAACAAATTAAATTTTATGTTTCGAAAATGTAGACAATATTAATTTTCCCTCTGATAAACATAATTTACTATCATTAGTTAGCCAATTGTTGTAGACTTCGTGAAAATTAATGAGGAATAATGAATGCATAAATATATCTTTAAGTTTTATAAAATATTTTATAATAGTTGAAATGTTGTAACATTTAAAGATAGAATTAAGTTCTATTTCCAGACATAAAACTGTGAGTGTGCATTGTGTGTGCTTTCACACATGCCGATCGCATTTCCTGAGCACTGAATAGAAATTATATACATATAAACATTAGGTATTGAGGGTTGTTTAACGTACATTTTAGTACAGTGTTATACTTGAAAAGAGTATTATATTATTACAGGAAGAAACATACTTATGTATGTCATTGTATTTAAAATATTAACATTTTATAATATATGAAAACATAACTCCGTACAGAATAATTTAGGAACGTGCATTAAAAGTGCAAGAATAAATGTAGGTTGGATTTAAAATATTTTATAAATTTTCTATGTATTTTATAATATATATGCTTCAAATCCTAAACAGCTCTGCAGCTATATTGATAAAAAATGTGGAACTTACTCATGCTAAAAAAAATCATTAATTTTTGTTGAAGTTGTGTAATATGTGTTTCAAAGTTAAAATCACGATACCGACAATGTGTGAGTACTAAAATCATACAAGATTATTCCATAACACAAATTTTGCAAATTACTTTGTTATTACATTGGGTTTCCTGTGGTCAACAAAATATTTTTAATATATTCTAAATCATATTAGTGTGATCCTCTTTACACGTTTTGCAGACTATGCGAAATATAATAGCATAAATTGCCATGGTTTACATTGTCAGACCTCAAAATTGTTGTTATAAAATAATCTATAATTGAAATCGTAAGACTTCGGAGACACCAATTCTATAATTTTACGTGAGTGTTATGAGAAGCGTACACGTACCTGATATTATTGTTGAAATAATATAGATTAATTATGTGCTGTCATTTTAGATGCCCGTGATATTTAAATAAAAGTATTTTTAGTGTTTCAACTCTTACGTCCTTAGTGGACTGCAGGACGAGAGTTTTGTTTCAGATGGTATATAAGTACAAGCACTTGAAAGCATCCATGAGATATAAAATAATTAAAGCAGTTTAATATTCATATATGTGTTGGTTTTCTTCTGATATGACTAAGAGGTAACGATCAGCAACCACTGTAAAATTTAAAAAAATAAAAAACTTAAAACCCAGTGTAACACGTTTTAAAAGCTTACTTTGTTACATCGAGTTATAAATGTAATCTCGCAAACCTGCGATATTTGAAAGAACCACGAAACCAAAACATGTTAGTAACAGTACAAACAAATTTCAAGATCCAGAATTTCTTCGCAGAGAATGAGGTCGTGCCTTATAACACGCATATTCTCACCTGCTGCGGTAAAGACTATAGAATTTAAAATGGCAGGGATAAATCACTACAATTCTAGTAAGAACCCTGACGTGAAAACAAAATTAAGAAACAGTATCATAGGGAAGAAAATATGCTTGTATGTATAAAAAATATATATATAAATACACGCGCCTTTCTTTGAAGGTATTATTTATTTTTAATTTTAACATTGTTTTGATGTAAACAAAGGCGTATCGTATAAGAGGAAGATGCTAGATTCCTCGTGAATTTCTAATGTCAAATTCTGTTTATGCCATGTTTGTATCTGTGTGTGTGTATGCACCTTATACGTTATCAAACTTCAATAATTACTTTAACTAAACTGCTAATTTTATGCATTTACATTGTGCAATCTCCGCATGTCGTACTAATATAATTTACAAATCAAACCGAAATATAACCTTCACTTGGATTTACTTTAATGTATATACTCAGGAAATACATTATTCGAAAAAAAAACTGTGTTAAATAATTATTACTAAACAACTATCAAAACTGTTGACCTTAGCCACAGGGAATTAAGACAACGATATTCGTGGATATGTCGATGCGTTTAATTATAAGCCACCAGAAAGGTCAGACACAGGCATCACAAGAAATTCTACTCAAAATCATCGGGAATTTTTTAGTTCCAAGTGCATGTACTAAGAAACCACACTTATTACTCTCAAACTTTTACTGAAAAAAATAATAATTTTGTTGATGATTCATGTTTATATTGAAGAGCCGGAAAATATTTTCTTGGGAAACAGACTTCCTATTTTGGTAGCTTCAAAATATTCCATTATTTTGTGGCTATAGTCTATTCGCGGTTTCTTCACAAGTTTTGCATAAAACCTTTGAAAAATTACACCAAGTATGTCGTCTTTAGTTATTTCGTAAATATGCCATGTTTCACAAGCGTTTTATACCTCTGTTAACAATGAAGTGTCCTATTTATCGTTAAACTGAAGTTTTGCCTGTATTTTATTTATGAATTTAATATTTCATTTATAATAGATGTGAGAAAAAACAGTGAGAAAACGTGTGTGTTGGTAGCGCTTAGTAAGAAATAGTTCTCATGCAAAATATCATTACAACTGAGTACGTACGAATTCGGTGCGTTGTCCGTTGGTGTGATTTTATAGACTGAGCTAAGCTTTGTTTGTATGAGGCGGAGGAATATCGTGGAAGTAGAATTTTAGCAGAGCTTCAGAAAAGTGTAAAGTAACCGTGAACGGATTACATTAATTTTTCGGTCTTTCTTATTTCAGAAGTCTTTGGATTTCTGTGTGCCACTTACAATGGCAGATCTCTACAAGGGAAACCAATTGACACAAATCACCTCACAAAGCTGGTAGAACGAATAAACAATATATTAGGAATATCTGTTGAGATTCTATTATGTACATAGTCCTAATGTTAATTCACTTTCGACATAATTCTACTAATCCTGTTCGATTAAAAATTATTCTGTGCCCAGTAAGCAGATACTACATCTGAAACGTATTAGTAACGCAAATGTTGAAAATGTTGTATTTCATAAATTACGCGTTAATATATATTGGACCATAAAAACCAATTTTTGTTGCCACCTTTATGTTACGTATGTTACACGGCATTACCAACATACGGATGAACCAAAAAAAAAAAAACTATTCGCAATCTTTTGCTATGTCATTTATTTTGAAATAATTAATTACACAATTTCTTGATGTTTTCTGAGTATTTAAAATTTTACAATTTATGAAAACATCTCTTTCAAATAGGCTTCATAAGACTGGACAAGTAACGCTGCATTAGTAATACTGCTGTTAAATGAAGAGCGTGATTGAAAATGAACATTCAAATAGGAGATAATTATTTTATTCCAGTAGAGATGTGTAGCGTTACTAAACCAGTATTCTGAACAAAATGTTACTGAAATTTACTAAAATTAAATTTTAAAGGGGTAGCAAACAAAACTTACGACTTTCCTTGCCTTATCGTGGCGTTCGGAAGTCATATTTGGAAGCAAACTTTTGTGAATAATTGCTTTGAATTTATAAAGCTACAGGAACTGCTGAAAATGTTTTTTTGAACACTGTAACTAAATTTTTGTCAGTGCTAGTTACTCTATAAACAAGGTTTTATTGTCACATGGCGTGTGATAATTCAAAACAGACACATTCACGAAACGGGATTGTTCTCACCTGTAATATATCTAAGGAAAATGTTCATAATTCATATCCGTAACTCGAGGTCCTATTTACTTTCCTTTAACTGCTGTGAATTAATACTACATGTGACACACTTATCCTCAAATAAAAAGTCACTTAAGTTTTTGTATAATCACACTAAAGAAATTAAAACGTGACTTAGAGTGTGATTATACAAAAACTTAAGTGCCTTTTTATTTGAGGATAAGTGTGTCAGATGAATTAATTCACAGCAGATAAAGGAAAGTAAAGATGACCTTGAGTTACGGATATGAATTATGAACATATATATATATATATATATATATATATATATATATATATATATATAAAGTATGAATTTGGCCATGTATGGTCCACAATGAACTCAAGACTTCTGGTTTGTCTTCTGCTTTCTTCCTTCCCAGAACTTCCTCATATTTCTCCAACTGCTCGTCTCTGGTCTTCAGTCCACACTCTCTTGGGACTTGGTTTCGGTCGGTCTTCCTGAAATCTTTGTTGTCTATCCGTCGCGTGACGTTCTATCTGTTCTTGAACAATTCTTCCGTTATCCCAACTTTTTCTGTAACTTTCCTGGTCTTTACCATCCATCCTATTGTGCATTTTAATTTTGCTATGTAGTTGAATATTTTCTTGGTGAGACTATTGTAATTCATTCTTTTTAGGTGTCCATAAAATTTCAGTATTCTTTTTCTCATTGTGTCTGTAATTTTTTCGTTATTTCTGTATGTCTTCATTTTTCTTCTTGATCCAGGTGTTTTCTGTGTTTTGAGTGGTCCCAAAATTTTTCTCAGGATTTTCCTCTCTTACTTCCAGTTCTCGCAGTTCTCCTTTCATGTTCATCGTCAGCCATTCTGATCCATATGTTTCTTCTGGTTTGATGACTATATTATAGGGTCTAATTTTGGCTTGAATGGATATTGCTTTCTTATTGTAGTGGTTTTGTGTTATTATGTACGCCAATTCCAATTTTCTGACCCTTTCTTTGTTTGTTGCTTTGTCCAGTCGATTTGGTTGGATCCATTCTCCTAGATATTTAAATTTATCGACCCTATTTATTTGTCCATGTTCTGTTTTCATGTATCTTTCCCTGTTGTGCCTGTATTCTATATATTCTGTCTTTTCGTAGGAGATTTCCAGTCCAGTTTTTTTTTTTTTTTTTTTTTTTTTTCGTATATTGTTTCCACCATGGATTGTGCGTCTGTTCTTATTTTGTGTTATTAATGCTACGTCGTCGGCAAATGCTAGACATTTCACCTCAAATCTTCCTTTTCCTTATTCTATACTGACTACTCTCACTCTTCTTTCTTCCAAGGCCGTTTCCCATGTCTTCATGATTTTGTCTAGTACAAGGTTGAAGAGAATTGGTTAGAGTCCGTCCCCTTGTCGAACTCCTGTTTTGATTTTGAATTCTTCGGAGATTTCCCCCTAAGAATTTAAATTTTGGATGTAGCATCTGTGAGTGTCTGTTCTATTAGTCTTCTGGTATTTTGGTCTATCCCTAACTCGTTTAATGTTGGGAATAGTGTTTGTCTGTCTATTGAGTCACATGCTTTCTTAAAGTCAACGAAGGTGACTACAGTGTTCTTATTCTGGAGTGTTCTGGCCGTTATTATCGTTTTCAAGTTGAAGATCTGTTCTGCGCATGATCTTCCTTTCCGAAATCCTGCTTGATATTCTCCTATATGGTGTCCTGTTCGTTGTTCTACTCTGTTTAATAGTGCCTTGGATAGTATCTTGCATGTCACTAATAGTAAGGAAATACCCCTGTAGTTATTTAAGTCAGTTATGTCTCCTTTTTTTTTGTGGAGTGGGCGAATTAGTGGTTGTTTCCAATCATCTGGTTCTTTTTCCTGTTGACCAAATTCCTAGAATGACTTTATGTATTTTCTCCACTGCCAGTTTTCCTCCAAATTTCCACATTTCTGCTGTTATCCCTTCTCCTCCTGGTGCCTTATTGTTCTTCAGTGATTTAATAATGTGTTCTATTTCTTCTAGTGTTGGTGATTCTGATGGATTTTCTTATGGTGGTTCTCGAAATTCTAACCTTTCTGTTGGTTCTCGGCTGTTTAGTAATTTCTCAAAGTATTCTGCTAGTGGTTGGCAGTTTTCTCTGTTGCTCATTACCAATATTCCATCTTTGTTGTTGAAGTGTAGACTGGTTGGACGGTATCCTGATAGTCCTTCTCTGAAGGTCTTGTCAAATTCCCCGGTGTTATTTTTCTTGAAATCCGTGTCTATTTCACCAAGCCTGTTCCTGTCATATTTCCTTTTCTCGGTTCTGATACTTTTGGACGTTCTCTTTCTTTCTTCTAGGAATTTCTCCCTATACTTTCCTTTCTTACTGTTGTTCCACCTTCGCCATGCTCTAAGTCTCTTGTCTATCGCTACATCACAGATCTCACTCCACCATCTATGTTTTCGTCTTCTTGGTGGTCGCCCTAGCTCTTTTACTGTTTCCATATATATATATATATATATATATATATATATATATATATATATATATATATATATATATATATATAATGTCACGAGTTAATTCAAGATATGTATATAATCACGCAGAGAGATTTTCATTTCTGAAATGATAAGATATTTTTGAGATTATACTGTCCATAAATTTTTGAGAAACAACATTAGTTAAACATACATCGGTATAAAATAATACGTTGTCTCCCGTATTGACCTGTTTAATTTTGTTTGTGGCTGGTTATTTAGTCTATTATTTTTCGCTCCAACAACAATAAAATTGTGATTTTGACATGCGACTTTGTTTAAACTACGATCGTTAAATTGTTTTCAGGGGCAAATTACTTTAAGTGTAATGGCTACCATTCTGGTCCCGTTGTGCACAAATATAAAATAACGAATATTTTGCTGTGGAAAAGTAGGCCTTGAAGGATCAGTCACAAGAGCTGTACAAAGAAGGAAGTGAATTATAACGTAAGATAGTACCAAAAATTACAAAAAATATGAAATTACTATGGCTGTAAACGTATTTTTGGTTAAATATACATACCGTGGCATCCCGCTAATTTCTTCTTATTCTAATACGGCTGGCTATAAACAACTTACCTTGCCACTGAAATTTCTAGTCATCTTTGCTGTGTTCACATATGACAGTCAACTAGAAATTTAATATTTGGCCCAAGGTAATGCCATTCTTTAAAAAAAATTATGTGCGTTTTTATGCAATTTTTTTATGTTAAGGTAAATATATTCTTTGCATAAAATGCAATGATAAAGTAAAGCTTATTTCCGCAAGTAATATGTGTATAGTTCTTTTTATTAGCCTGAACGTGCGCCAATTTTTAAAGATCCAAAGAGTAACGATCTCCATGATGGCTCTAGACCACGAGACTCCAAGAACTAATTCCTGGAGAGCTGTACACGTGTGCGTTTCGTTTTCACGATCTAGCCATTAGAACTTGGCTGCTTGTAACACTCCGGCCGTCTGTGCATTTGAAAGGTATTGGTCAGTGTTGCCGGCCACAGACATACGCATTATGGGCAGTGAGTCGCCAGAGTCATGCCTCCTTCGCTTCCACATTATAACATCAATGTTTATTTTCAATTTAGGGAACTATTTACATTTCGTATTAAATATATTTATCGTCAATATTTTTTGTTTGTTTTGTCAAGGTATATTCCCCACGTGTTTATCCGTTCAAAGCGACACTCCTCGACCCACCGTGTCTGCCATTTCGAACAACGCTGTTTTTTTAATACATTTTTAGCTCGAAGAGAAACAGTAAATAAAAATATTTTGAAGCAGGAAATACATGGGTTTTGCTTGCGCATGGAGTATTTTAATTTCATGGAGAAATTTAATTTTAATTTAGGGCAAAGTGAGAACTTTTGAAATCAACCTTCGTAAAACATCACTTTCCTTACCTGCATCGCGAACACGATGTCTGACATGAGCCGAGTAACGTTGGTATAGGCTATTCACGGTAAAGGGAGCACTATTTAAGGCCCTGCTAAACTTTTACTTTCAGCCAATTTCTATCTTCCTGTCACTTTTTGATGTAAACGTTACCATGTGACTTGTAAACACAGTGTATACATTTCACCACTCTCGAAAGTTAACGTCTGAGGTTGCAATACAATAGGTAGAACTGTTAGCAGTTAATGCCTGTTGGGAGGGCCTTAAAAAGTGCTCACTTTACTGCGAATAGCCTATAACAAAGGAGGGAAACAGTTCCATGTCTTAATGTTCAATTAAAAAAATGGTCGATAAACATGTGTTGGTACTGAAAAATTAATTTACTTTATGCTTTTTTTTAATGCTTCTAAGTGTGAAATTTTGCAGATTTGTAAAACGTTTGCATTTCTAACCATTTCTCAGTTCCACGCAACCGACGCATGAATAAAATGCTCGTGCACATTTTAATGTTAATTTTACATATTGTGGAAGATTACAATGTAGTCCGAGAAGTACATACAGTCTATTCACGGTTTCGTCGCACTTTTTAATCAAACCTTTGAAAAATCACCCCATGTATGACGCGTTTAGCTATTTCCTAAATATGACATGTATCACAACCGTTTTATACCCCTGTTAACATAAACGTATCTTATTTTTCGTTAAATTGAAGTTTCACATATAATTTGGTTAATAAATTATAATATTTAATTTATAATAAATGTGAATAGAAACAGCGAGAAAATCTGTGCGTTTGTATCCTAGTTAGAAATAGTTTTCATGCAAAATATATATACAACTGAGTGCATACGAATTTGGTTCACTGTCCGTTGGTATAATTTTCAAGACATTTAAGCCTAGTTTGCACGAAGCGGAGGAATACCCTGTAAGTAGAACTTTAGCATGGCTTCAGAAAAGATTGAAGCAATCAGGAATGAACTATGGATTGTGAGCAGGTCATTCGAAAGTTCACCGTGAACAGCCTATAGGCCCAAGTATAATAAATGATTGCGTTTGACCTTAAACTTTACAAAATACCCTTGGGTCTATTTTGTGGTCTAAATATATTAACGGGTTGTCGCTGGCACAAATTGTATATTCCTTTTACCAAAACGTGTTCGCAATTTTTTTTAAATTCAGTATCTATATTTCACAGCTTTTACTATTTACTCAATATTAAAATAACCTTAATTTAAGTTTGTGTAGGTCTAACACTCGTAGAATGCTTGGCACGCAACTGGCATGCCCTCTCTACTCAAAATACACTCTGCGTTTTAAACAGTACAACGAGATAGGGACAGAATGTGCTAGTAGCAAAATAAGATATTAAGTTCAAGTTGGTAAAGACTGTTCACGATAAAGTGAGCACTTTTCCAATCAACCTTAGAAAAAAGTCGCTGCCTCTCTCTCTCTTCATATATTTTAACGGGCCCAATGAGTGACATGTGGCCAGTAAAGCTGGTAACGATGGAGGGGGAAGTAATTCATAATATATTAACATTGAACAAAAAGTGTTAAGTAACCATTTGTGATAACTTAAAATATTTCTCTCGCTTCCTGTATTTTTAATGCATCGACATGTAAAAATGTGCAGATTTACTTTTCTAATAACTCCACAGTTTCACTTGACCGACGCGTGAATAAAGTGATGAGGCCCATGGCAATGTTCATTTTACATAAGACGGAAGAACATACAACGTGTGTACAAGTAGATCATACGCAGGGCTTTCAAAAGTGCTCATTTTACCGTGAACAGCCTATAGAGTATTTAAACTGTGCCCGAAGTAAACTAGGGGCGTTGAATAACGCAATGTGAGCTATAGTCGTGAGCCGCAGTGCTCGGTATGCAGAGACGTAGAAATCGTTTTCCAATGTTCCAATGTTTTAAAGCTCTCCCATTTAGAATAATAGTCAATAAATATATTTTATTTTAGCCTTAGACGTAAACTTCTGAGTGCACTGGAATATACACACTGTGTTTATTAATTACATGGCAACATTTATTTATAAAAGTTGTTAAAGGATAATCAAACGTGCTCACATTACCGAACAGCATTTAGCAACCCTTCCCGAAGGGCTTATAATCAGTCTGTAGATCCAGACAAATCCATGTCCTTATATTTAGTCATTTTCATATGTAGTGTAGTAACGTAGCAGGTTAACATGATTCCATGATAAAAGGTGGTTATGGTTTTTTTTATCCAAACGGCGGTCATGTCGGTACAGCAGTTTTCGTCTGTATATACCATTTACAAGTCAACATTTCACTGGTATAGTCTTTTCACTGTTAACTGAGCAGTTTTGAAAACCTTACTTAGATTCTACTTTCCTTCTAGTCTTGTATCCTGCCACGAGTAAAAATTTACATTGCTATGGACAGATTCGCGTTATTCGTACTTCATCCAAGTGAAGCCACGGCATTTTTTTTTTCAGCGAATATGTTATAACTGACTTCACAAGATATTAATTTAAATATTAACTCGCAGTACGCCGTCAACTCATAGAACTATTTATCTCAACTCGCTGCCGTAAGGCCACGATTTACCATTTCGAAATCTTCGTTAGTTAATTTATTGGATAAAATTATACGGTTTTTTGTGTTGAAAAAATCAGACTACATAATAAAAACTATCTGTAACGAAAATGTAAGAGAACTTAACAGTTTCGGCTCCTATTTGGGTTCAAAAAATAAATTCTCGCAAAAGCTGTAGAAATGGGATATCGTGGCCTTGAGAGTGGGATGGGCCCTCGCATTTTTTGTGAAATAGTTGTTTGCGGGAATACGCCTATCTCGGCAAATAAATGTTCTGCAAATACGACTTTTTGCGATTTTTCTCCTCCAAGAATACAATTAATATGACAAAAATAATATATATATTACTTTTGTCATTAATTGTATTCTTGGAGAAAAAAAATCGTGAAAATGGTCAAATATCGCATTTTCAAAGCTTGCCTATGCAGTTTCCTTAAGCGGGAAAGAAAAGTAGAAAAACACGAGCGTAGTTAAATCTGTGGTCTTTCATTGCGTGTAATAAAACTCCTATGTTTCAGATCTAATTTGCACAGTACAGCGTTACGACGGAAACACTGCACGCCTTGCGCGTAGGAGCGATGAGGCACTAGGCGTGCGTGTTAGTGTCGCCCGTATCGCTCCCTCGCTTCTTGACCTTGGACGCGGGGTTCCCACGGGGGTCCACCCCACTCTTAACTGGAAGCGTGTATGCCAGTATGTGTTGTAGCGTAATGTAGCGTATACAGTACGTGGTCGTCGGCAGTGATTTACCGCGTGCCATATTTACTGTATTCTGTTCACGGTTAATTGGGCATTTTCTAAATCAACGTTTAAAAATCTCACTGGCCCTACCTGCATGTATTTCAACGGCCACACTGTGTGGCGTGCACCCAATAAAGTTGGTCACAAGGAATTGAAGGTACTTCATATATTCAAGTTGAATGAAAAGTTACGTTGTATAGGATGGCAATGAATAAGTGTTACAGACTAATAGGAGTGGTACATGAGATGAAATGGAACATATTGTTAAGGGATCCGAGTACGGAAATGCTTCCTCATACCCAAAGTGGCGATTATAGCTTGCAAGGGTGGCATCAGGTATTACGAAATATGCACGTGAATCAATATTGTAAACGGGTTTATTACACACAGAGAGAGTACAGCAGCTGCTCAGAATTGTTTCCTCCGCATTCGATGCATGCTCTGCAGCGCTGCAGCATGTTGCGGAGCACATCATTGAAGATGGCCGGCATGTTCTTGGTGATTTAGAATGCTGCACGAAGCTTGGCCTAGCGTTCTTTTCCTCTCTCGTATTCACAGGAGCCTTTTTACGTGGCCCCAAAGGTAGAAATCCAAAGGCGTTAGGTCGGGGTAGCGAGACGGCCAGACAAAGGGAGCTCCTACTGTGCGTCAAATGGGGCAGTGCAAACCAACATTCAGCCTGTACACGTAATGTCCGGTACATGCTTTTATACTGTTCGGTTGCCACTGGGTTGCCGACTAACCCTGCTCGCTGGTATCGCCTTGTTTTGGTATAAGAAGGCATATCCGGACATGAGTACCTTAATAAAATATGTTCCATTTCATCTCATGTAACACCCATATTAATTTGTAACACTTATTCATTGACAACCTGTATATGGTGGAATGATAAAAGCTGAGGAGAAGATTATGCCTTAAGAAGGGCTTTCAAATGCGTTCAGTTAGGGACTCGTCAACAGCCTCCAACAAAAATTGTCACATCGTACAACAGTATATAAAACTGTTTGATTACAGTTTATTTGGGGTTTCTTCAAACTTTTAGAATTGAACTTCTCATGACGGTTTGTTTGTTTCCTAAATAAGTTGTATGTCAAAAGTGTTTATGCTTGTGTTAAAAGTACCTTTTTTTTGTTAACTTAAAACTTTTACTTATATTTTGTCCATAAATTATAATATTTTATATATAATTAATTTGAATATAAACAGAGAAAAAATAGATGTGTTGGTAATGTCTAGTAAGAAATATTTCTTCTGTAAAATGTCATTGCTCTTGTCACTTTGGTATAATTTTCATGACTTTATTAAGCTTTGTTTGCACGATATGGAGAAATATCCTGGAAGTAGAACTTTATAGTCTATTTCACGGTATATTCGCACATTTGAATAAAACCTTTAAAATCTACGCTATATATGGCATGTGTCACAAGAGTTTCATACTCGTTTTATCATAAAAACACCTTATATTTGGTCAAATAGAACTAGAACTATTATTTATATTTTATATAGGCCTATAAATTACAATATTTCATTCACAATCAGTATGAACAAAAAAAAAAGGTAAGGAAATACGTATTTCGGTAATGGCTAGTTAGAAATAGTTCTTACGCAAAATATTATTACACTTAGTGTTTATGAATGCGGTGCGTTTTCCCTGTGGTGTAATTATATAGACTCAGTTAAGCTTTGTTTGCACGAGGCGAGGGAATATCCTTGAAGTGTAACTTAAGCAGGGCTTCGGAAAAGTTGGAAGTAACCGCGAGTGTACTATAACGCCTGGTTTACACGTACGCCGATCACGCCGAACAGAAAGAGCGGAAGAATATATCAGCCAATCAGACGTCGTCCTCGGTTCCCGCGCGAGTCGCGCAGAAATGTGAGCTCACGCCGATATTTCCCGCTCGCGGAAAGAGCCGGCATCACCGATGTTACCCAGAAGTCAGATGATTCACATATTTTATGCTACTAATTTCTTGAATAATCGACGTGTATTAAAAATGTATAAGATAGTTTAGAGTACGTATTTATAATGAAATACGTGAACATAAACGTTAATTTTACACAGCACTTGTGTTGAATAAACATAGTTTTTAAATGAACCGAAAGACATCATTAAAAGTGTAAAATATTTTAGGACGTAAAAATAAAATTATAGTCTCTTGAAAATCATTTAGAAAATAAATCGCTCTATAATGTAATTAATAAACTAGAGTAGAAAGACGACAGCAATAAGTTTATTATCTATAATTTGATTTAGAATCTTGGCGTCAGAAAAAAAAAACTAATTTAACAGCAAAACGTCTACACAGAAAATCTGCTTATAGACTGTTCACGGTAGAATGAGCACTTTTGAAAGCCGTGCTTAAGATCTACTTGTATACACGTTGTGTGTTCTTCCGTCTTATGTAAAATTAGCATTGCCATGGGCCTCGTCTCTTTATCCATGCGTCGGTCAAGTGAAACAGTCAAATCATTTGAAAAGTAAATATTGTATAAATACGCTCATTTTTACCTCTGAATGCATTAAAAAATACAGAAAGCGAGAGAAATAATTTAAGTTATCACAAATGGTTACATAACATTTTTTGTTCGAAGTTAATACATGAAACTATTTTCCCCTCAATCGTTACCAACTTACTGGACGCGCGTTACTTATTGCGCCCGTTAAAATATATGCAGGTAGGGGCGGTGACTTTTTCCTAAGGTTGAGTTCAAAAGTGCTCACTTTATCGTGAACAGCCTTTACATGAGAACAACCCTCGGCTTCTGCCTGCTCTGTCTGTTTGGCATGATCGGCGCACATGTAAACCAGGCATAATATTAATCGTTACGTTGCAAAGTAGTGCGTAAGTACGAAATCGTTCGATTAGCCGCGTTGCTGCAAACATGGAAGCGAGACTAACGGGATAGTGGCGCCAGTTACCTCAGGGGAGGAAACGCTGTTGGTTGCGGTGGCGGGATATTATCCGCCCGCAGCGTTCACTCGCGGCTTCCGGTCGTGGAGAGGCGCGGCGATGCTGACTGGCGCCACGCGAGTGCGGGAGAGAGAGAGAGAGACACACACACACACACACCCGCTCGCGCGTGTGTGTGTCTCTCTCTCTCTCTTTCGCTCGCACGGGGCCCGTGGAACCCGCGCGCGCCTAACAGCCACTGCGATAGTGCTACGCGCTTACGCCTCTGTTCGCCGCGCCTGCGGTGGTCCTGGGTCGATCCCCGCCGCCGCCATAGATGTTGGCAGAACTGCGCGGCGCGTGGCCGGGGACACGTGTCCACTCCACGCCGTAGTACGTCGATTTTTTTTTTTTTAAGTGTATTTAACGACCGTGTAGTAAACCAGAAAAACAAAAATACTGGTCTTCACCCGCTGCGAATCCACGGGTTCTGCCGAATCACAAGTAAGTTCTTTTTCTTGACATTCTCTCTCTCTCTCTCTCTCTCTCTCTCTCTCTCTCTCTCTCTCTCTCTCTCTCCAATTCGTAAGATTTCCACACAGAAATGTATACTCAGTGACGGATATAGTGAGCGAAGAGATTTTGACATATCTTAACAGCGAGGTCTTGAGAGCCGATGAGGGCGATTGAGGTGAGTATAAAGCAGCGCCTGAATGAAAGGGCGGGGGAAGCGGGAGATCCCCGAGAAAACCCACTGACCGACGGCATCGTCCGGCACGATTCCCATATGCGAAAATCCGGTGACCAGGCCAGGCCAGGGATTGAACCCGGTTCGCCGTGTTGGGAGGCGAGCTGGCTAACCGCTCGGCCACCGCGGCTCCGTGGCGGAAATATAAATTTATTAAGGAGGAGGCTGGTTGCGGGATAGTACACTGTGCATTAAGTTCAAATCACTGGCTTAAGAGCAAGCACTAATAATTAATTACACAATTAACAGTAATTAGAGAGTATTATTAATAAGAATGCACTTGGTTTCAAGAAAAATCTCATTTTATCTAGTGCAATGTCCAAGGGAGATACCCGCCACTGAGTATGCGTATAGTCAGAAATCTAAATTGGAGAAGTATTTTCCCGTATATCTACAGTAGTGTTACTACATTGTGCTGAAGTATTTCCCAAATGTGTGTGTAATAGCGACGCTTTACATTCCCTTTGCAGTAATATATGAGGTAGGCCTACTAGAGGCTATTCACGGTAAAGTGAGCACTTTTGAAAGCCCTCTCATTTGAAATAATAGTCAATAAATATACTTTATTTTAGCCCTAGGCGTTAACTTCCAAGTGCGGTGGAATATACACACTGTGTTTATTACTTACATGGCAATATTTATTTTAAAATTTGGTTAAAATATTTTTAAAAAATGGCTGAAAGGAAAAAGTAACTAGGGCCTCAAAAGTGCTCACTTTGCCGTGAACAGCCTATACTTCCATGCATTTTATTGGTTAAAAATTTCCATTGTAGGTTAGGAAGTTAACTAGAATATTTTTTTTTTTAAGTTGATAAAGCATCCTCTGCGAGCGAAGCCACTGTTACAGAACCATGAGCTACTGGGTCCGAACCCCGTGTTAACCGTAAATTAACGTGCCGTTTGGAAATACAAGTTTATGATAGTCAAATTGATAAGCCTTCACCGACCGAGCCCATCTAGCCTCTGGCTTAAAAGCACGGACTATAAGAAATTGCGTATACTAGTAGTGTTCCTATATTTTCTTAGGAAACATTAAAATGCACAGCGAAGTTGCCAACTTTGTATACTGGCAATGCTAAACATTCCTTTTATTTACAGCCTGGTATGTGGTATTATTTCCGTACTATGCGGAGGCAATGAACTTCCCTTACAGTGTAGGAGGTTACAGGCTGTTCACGGAAAAATCAGCACTTTCGAAAGCTCCGCTGAAGATCTACTTGCATAAACGTTGTGTATTCTTCCGCCTTATGTAAAATCAACATTGCCACGGGCCTCATCACTTTATTCGTACATTGTCCAAATGAATTAAGAAAGTGAATACTTTACAAATCTGCTCATTTTTACCTTTCGATGCATTAAAAAACAGAAAGCAAAATAAATAATTTCAAGATTATTGTAAAAAATTATAAAAATGTAATTAGTCGAAAAACTTTGTAATATAAGCCACACTGGCGATGTTTGCTACTCTCGCTGTGTCACACGCGCTATTTGTGAGTGCGTGGCCGCCATTTTTACACAACCCCTTTTCAAGTCTGCTCTTTGTAAACGTGCATTTGGCTTTTGCCGCCATATCTCTGCAATAAGTGCTAAGATTAGAACGTTGCATTTTTTTTCAAGCAACTAAAAAATGTTAGACGGAAGCCAATATTACTCAAACAGTCTTATTTTTCATAAAACTCGATTTAATTTTTTCTTTATCTTGAATGTAGTGATAAGTTTGATGTTTCTGTTTTTTTTTTTTTAATTATGTATTTCTTATAAAATGGACTGCTCATGATTCAGTGTCGTAACAAAAACGAAACAGTAAATGTTTTGATACGTGTGTGTACGTACCTATATGCCACTACTCTGCACCTGTTTTCACTGCTGATTCTACTAAAAGCGTCTTTAGCATTATTTATATCTCAGAAATAAATTATTAATCACTAGCTTTAATATTAAAGTTTTCCCACTTATGTACTGGTGTGAACTCATCTTGTAATGTTTCTAAGCTGTTCGTATTTTTAATTATAAGACGTTATTTCCTATGGAGAAGAATTTTTCAAAATTTTTAACTATTTTAGTTACAGAAAAATGCCAGAAGCCGAAAATGTTCCCTAAATCTTTACCTCCTTAACATGCAGGCGTATTTAAATATACGCCTGCATGTTTGCCCAATATTAAATCCACAGGATTCCTGTGAATTCATATATTAATTTTTGTTTGTGCGTTCTTTCTATGATAAAATTTTGACATAATGTATAAATCTCTATAAAACTGCTGGGCAGGTTTTCGAAAAAGAACAAAATATAACCTTGCGAATTTTTATTCCGAATAATTCAGTAATATCTAGCTGTTCTAGTTAAACTCAGTTCGGATATCTTTCGGAAAAAGAACAAGCGTGGGCCTGCTATTATATAAATAAATAGATGACCAATCAAACAAGGTTTGTTACACACTTCAGTACAAAATAACTGATTTATACAATTTTACAAACTCAACCTTTGTCAGAAAAATTGTACTTCTAAGCGTTCCATCAAAATGTGCTAAAATTTTGGGGCCCAATCAGTGTCTTAGAAAAAAAAGTGTATTCCATAAAACATGGGTTTCGTATGAAACTGATGGATAAAATAAAGTTAAATTATACATTTCTTCAGATGTAGTTGAGGCATAATCCTGTACGGTGACGTTCTCAGAGTTGAACTAGTCTTCTATCTCGAACAAGTAGACTACCTTGCTATATCAGTGTTGTTTACGATGATTCTTCTGTAGGCCTAATTCAAAATTCTGAATCAATCAAACTTTTTAAGATTATCAAGAACCACATGGAGAAAAATAACCAGTTCTATTCTAGTGACAACATTTATAACTTTGCATTAAGCGTTTCTTTGAAGGAATAAAAACTCGGGTGCCAGGCGTTTCGCCTAACGATGGCTCCCGTACGGCGTTTTGTCTAATGAAGTTTTGTCTTACAGTGACTTGCCTAACGGCGTTTTGCCTAACAGCGTTTTGCCTAACGGCGTTTTGCCTAACGGCGTTTTGCCTAATGCTGTTTTGCCTAAAATTTTACTTTCCTGAGAGAGCTGTTTTTTCCCAAACAGTGATTTGCCTAACGGCATTTTACCTAAAATATAAGACCTGCATTTCTTCCGAAGGCGTTTTGTCTAACGGCGTTTTGCCTTAGCGGCGTTTTACCTAACGATGTTTTGCCTAGAGGCGTTTTGCCTGACGTTAGGCAAAACGCAATTTGGCAAAGGGACGTGTCCCCTAAAATCCCCTATACACGGTTGTTCATAAATTACAATTGTTTGATTTTTAATGATTGATTATTTCATGTTCTGGATTTCTTTTTATATACTCTATAAAGTCTGTGTGAAATAAATATTCTAATCAAGTTTATTACGTTAAACAGATTATTAAAAAAAAATTGAAATTTGTATAATCTTTTACGACATTATTTTTAATAGACACCGCAGTAATTACACTTTTATTCACATATGTGGAATCAGGTTTAACAACTCTGTCTCCTTTCTTGAAGTTCGATGATTGTTTCAAGTTTACATTTCCTTTACATATATTACAAGTCTTCATAAATTGAATTCACTGCAAGTATTGTTTCAAAAGTTATAATTTCACAAACCAATTGTTTTTAATATTATATGCATGTATATAGCCTACACAAACAAACGCAAAACCATCGTCCAATGAAAAAGCCAGTAAAATTAATTGAAATTCAGATTACAGGCCATTTAAACAATTGGTCTAAAATCATCCAATACATTCCAAATTTTATTTTAAAATTTCTGACAGGAATTCGTTTATTAAA
Organism: Dryococelus australis; assembly: GCA_029891345.1. NCBI lineage: Eukaryota > Metazoa > Arthropoda > Insecta > Phasmatodea > Phasmatidae > Dryococelus > Dryococelus australis. Next base: position 63,150,733 of record CM057001.1, on the reverse strand, counting down.
AATCAATTCATAAATTTATTTTTTGCAAAAACTGTCAGTATTTTTGTTTACTGACGTGCGCATAGTTAAGGAACGTTTTCGGTAAGTAAATATTCGTCAATAGTAATTGGAGAACGCATTTTCATTAAAATAATAAACAATTAAATGGTGATACGTGATACGCGTTCAAAAGTACACAAAGACATTTGTGTCTAAATTAATTTAGTAAATAATAAGAGTTCCATTTTTATGTTCATTCGAAGTAATATTTTGACAAAGTTGTAATTTCTGGCAGGTATTAACGAGAATACCGGTTTTGAAATCATCTTAAAGATATCTTAGGGCAAGCGTTTTGAATTATAACAATTATCAGTTTAAGTAGAAACTTTATTCCCATGCATCCTTAAAAAAATGAGTAAACTAGAAGACCTTCAAATAATAAAATTTGTATATTTAATTCATTTAATACCGACGACCACCCTATAGAGTCAATTGTAAGCACTTTTTTTTAACTATATTTTATTAATACGACAGAGAATTCATGCAATTAGTACATCGACAGAACACCAAAATGTCGTGAAACCTAGTAGAAACTTCCAACATGCTGCAGAAACTGCAGAAATTTTTAACGTCATGTTACGAGTGGCAGACGTATTTCATAACAAGCAAGAAAAGAGGACAACGTTATGAGACTGTTACGCCCCTTTAGGGCGTAGCAGAGCTAAAGGAAGGCGAGGAAAAGGACGCACACAATAAAGAAAAATCAAGAAAGCATGGACACAAAAATTCCAAAATCAATACAACTATATGGAATCCCATCTATACATTATCACCAACAACTATTTTGCAACTTAATTTGAAACACAAATTGCCTTTGTAAATTTATGTTGCTTGTTGCCAATCTGTGAACATGGGGAAGGAGAGAACACACATGCACTTTAACAAACAGAAAAACAACAATATTAATATATCCTGAGAAATCACCCAACCTGAATAAACACTTGTGAAATCCTATTAAAAAAGGTGAAATGACTCCCTGAGTAAAGCAAGCACCATTACAACTTTAAAAGTGAAGTACGTCTGATCATTCACTAAAAAGTACAACATGGAATGTTAATTTCAAGAATACCAATGTGAAGGAGCAAAAATTCTCATTACCCTTAACCATGAGCATAAAGGCACGCCATAAAATGTCCACTAAACTCCTTGGCATTAAAATTCTGTTGGCAAATCGTAGTCCAGGAGACTATTCTAAAACACGCTAAAAAAAAGAAGGACGAATCCACCTCTTACAAAATTCCCATAAATATACCATATTTAAAATTCATACATGCAAAACAGTGAAGAAACACTTCCCTACAAAAAAAAACACTAAAAGTGAAACTTCACCCCAAGGATAACAACATCTACGTTCATTGCCATACTTAACTTGAGTAGTACTCATATTACGCGAATACGCTTCTATATGGCGAAGTCCCGAAATACGAAGTGGTGTAGACATTATATATCGTAGGGCAGCCCGCGCAACTCGAAGAGGAACACTGCACACTTGCTCGGGCTGAGGATGAACATTTATAAGCGAAAACGTGGCTCGGGAGGGTTAAGGAGGCGGTGGGAATAGCGGAGAGGCGTATGGAAGGAGCCAGAGTGTGCGAGGCTGAACTCGTTGCCAGTAGTAGCCACCAGACAGCGCTTGGCCTCGTCAGGAGTGTCGCGCGCGCCTCTCTTCAGTATAGCTCAGTGCTGGGAAGCGTTCATACCTGCAAACCTCCCCCCCTCCCGGGGCGGGGGGGGGGGGGGCAAGAAAAAAAAGTAACTTTTTCTGCAGCAAGAATATTGCCTCCTCAAATAGTAACCCCTCTTCAAACAAAATAACAGTTTATTAATCTGAGCTACTAATTATTGACGTGGCAAATAACCAAGCAGACTTGCTAACCAAGTTCATTAACATCATATAGTTCTGTAAACACAACAACCCCATAATAGCAGCATTTAATCGTACTCCAGAAAATTGTAGGCATCACACATTTCACCAGTTGGTGGGACGAAAAATAAATCATTTAGGAAGAACAGTCTTTTGCAGGACAGGAGTACTAGCATAACATTTCTTGAGTTTACTATTTGAAACACATGTCAGACTTGAAGCAGGGCTTCACAACAAAGGTTATAGTGTTCTTTAAACATCTGACAGGATTCTTCGCACCATTTTGTAAGAAATTAATGAGTGGGTTTGCGTGGAACAAGTTGACATGGAAGTTAATATCACAGGAATGGACATTTTAAAGCTATATGATTTGCACCATTTTATCAAAGTAAAACTGTACAATAGAGAGGATGAAATAAACTCAAATGTCGACTTCTAAAATGTAAAAATTAGCTGACTTAAAAATATAATCTAACTGGAATGTGCGAAAAGGAAATAAAACAACAAATTAAAAAAAAAAAAGAGAGAATACCTATTTAAAAATCTTTACATGGGGTTATAAATACCTCCTAGAAGTAAAAATAGTTTAGTATGCATCTCACAGGCACGTTGTCTCTACAAAGAAGATGCTTGAGCCCACAAGGGATGTTAAAATTCATATTTATGAAAAGCCAAAATATGTTGCACAGTAAGAACAGTACCGCATGTACTAACTGCCGGCTTATGTTCAATGCGTATCAGGTAACTACATATATAAAAATGTGCCTGACTTGAAGCGATTCAGTACACCTGTGAGAATAAGTCGATGATAATTTACACCAGTCGCCAGGCAACTCGAAATGACCCCAAGTTTTTTTGGCAAGAGATGGAGATATCACCGCTTTCTCTGCTGACCACATGAGATGTGTTGATGAGCAGGAGAGACTCGATGACAGTTGACTGACATGTCTGCTGCTTTGTTGCCGAGGTTGGACAAATTACCTTACACCAGCAAAAATATGGCTATTGGGCTTTTTATTTCAGACTTCGCCAGTTTAGTTATTGAGGGTATCTTATTGGAGCGTGGAGACAGACGTTAAGTTTGTGAAGACATTCGTCTAACCAGAATACAGCAAGTTCATGTACTCTGCGAAACGCAAGAGCATAAAAATAATGTATAGTGCATCTGTTTAAATATGGCAAATATATTATCCATATATATATAGCTCTCTGCGCAATAAAAAAAAAAGCTCAATAATTTTATTTGTAACTATCTATATGAAAGTGCAGGAAATTACCAAATACACACATGTATAGGCTGCTCACGTTAAAATGAGCACTTTTGAAAGCCTCTTGTCTGAAATAATAATCAATACATATATTTAATTGTAACTTTAGACGTTAACTTCTGAGTGTGGTGGAATATACACACTCTGTTTATTATTTGCTTTGCAATATTTATTTAAAATGGTGGTTAAAGTAAAAAAATTGTTGAAAGTAAATAGTTACTAGAGCGTCAAAAGTGCTCACTTTTCCGTTAACAGCATCTAGTTTGGAAATACCTTTAGGAAGACCGGATAAAGTTAATTCGATTTCATTATATTTGCTAAGTTGAGTGGCACCTGTAAAACTGCGCTGACCACGGTTGTTTAAGAAATTGTAGTATCAAGATGGCAACCATCCGTCGCACCCGTCAGTCATCCGTCGGTTTTTTTCGTACGTCAATTGAAAGCGACCCACAACAATCCGTCTTCCGTCGATCAGTCGGGCCAGAAAAATTTCAGTATCACCACCCAACAACACGAACTTTCTCGCGCAGAGAGAATTGTTTTCAATGAATGTCATAAATATATTCTTTTTCCCTAACGTAATTAATCAGCATTTCCTCTGAACATATGAAAGTCATCTTCAGTTCAATTCAAAGATAAAATTTAAAAAAGGAAACTTCACTGCTTTGTGTATTTAAAAAGCAAAATATTCATACATGGAAAAAAGTGACTGTTTTCAGACAGCCATGTTCAAGGAAAGATATTACAAGGCGTTAGACCATCTGTCGGTCCGTCAAAAGTTAAAGTTAGAGATATATTTGACGGATTGAAGGATAGCAAAAAAAGTTGCCCTGCAGTTCAATGGATATCACGTGACCGCCGGACAGACTGGCGAGTGACGGATGAAACGGATGGTTGTGAGTCCACCTTTACAACCCGAGCCCTGTCCAGCATTTTAAAAGTAAAATTTCACCACAAGGAATAAACCCTGGAACCATGATTATTTTTGCTGCTCATGAAAGGCCGATAGCGTTGAAAGACGGCGTGTTGAAACCCCACTTCAGAATTAAGGTATTTGGTATATCAAGTTCTTTCATTTAGTGTGTTTCAGGCATTTTATGTGCAGTGTACATAGCGAATTCTTACCAAATATTGGTTCCAAAACTTTTATATATTCAATAGAAATTGTGTACGGTACATATACAACTATATTTCGGCATTTTAAATACATCACTGTTATATAAGTGGATCACCAGTATCTCTGCTGTTAAAAATATACAGCTAGCTATCCAACTACCAAGCTATAGGACAGTCAGGGGGCTTTATGTTTCACTGTACAAGGGCATCTTATAATGCTCTTATATGCACTTATAAAGCATATGGCATAGGTGGGTAGACAAAAAACAATTATGTCACCTGCTGTGGCAAGCAATATCGCACTAGGATACTTCTCCAAGTATCTCAATCCGTGAGTATAAAGTCCCAAAATAGCTACTCCCACTAATATAAACACAAGATACCTTGTACGATTAAAAATTTTTCATAAAATTTGGGTAAAATACACTGAACCTCTAATATCGAAGTCGTTGAAAGTGCCACGATACCATGTGCTGTCACAGAACTTCTTCAGATCAATTCAAAAGAACAGACATGCTATCTCTGCATAAATACCCTTTGCACAACACATCTCAAGCTGACACGATGGCTTACAGATTATGAGTTGCTGTGGGAATTTGGATGAAGATTCAGAAAAATGGTTCATAGTTATTTTGCATGCACTACTGATAAAAGAAATTTTGTCTATGAATAAAGTCTGTCTTATCCTTCCTATATTTTTAAACGTATAGATATTCTGATTACTGAGGAGAGAGGCAAACCAAGATTTTTACAGAAGAAATTTCGTGGTCCTATAACTTGTTTTGTAACAATGTGTAATGAATAGAGCAGATGAGGTCTCGGCTTCTACAGCGGTCAGCCAATCCCCAGGAATGAATACGTTCAGCAATGTTCTTCCCCAGCATCCAATGGACATTGTTTATAATGAAGGAGGGTGTGCCATTTGGAACCTCTGCTATGTAATGGCTCTACAAATTACAAATTTTTTTCACATTAATATAAACACTGTTATTCATTCTAAGGAATTTAATCTCAGTACTCTAGTGCTGACCAGTTCGGCTACGAGGGTAACTGTGCCTCAACGAGGTGTCAATGGTTGAAATTGAATATGCCACATCCCGTCTGGTGAACCATTGTGAGATAGGTGCAAGGCGCGTGCCCTTTCTGTGATTTTTCGCTGGGAACATGAGAAATACACAACGGCCCGGTATGCGATGTACTTGTTATGTAGCCTCAGGCAGGAAAGGTTCTCCTCTATTGGCTGGCTGCAGCCATCCGTATGCAAACACTTTGGTTACTTGTGGAAGATTCACTTATTTATAAAGTTTTGGAGTTTCCGAGTCCTAGTAGGAGAGAGTGAGATGTTTCACAGTTAGGGAAAGCACAAATCCATGGAACTCTCCACATTCTCGGCACCAGTGAATGACAAAGCGAAGAAGATAACTCCCGGGTATGTTCATAATCTGGCTTGCCAAAAGAAGCGTCTGCCTATCCAGCTGTGCTTGAACAGGCAATGTTGATTTATTGGACTGATAGGTTGGGAGTCGAACTTCTGGACCCCCAAAATTGCAATGTGGAGTAACTCATAGGCAGGGCCACTAATTTTTCGCGAATAAATCGGAGCATACAGTACACTTCAACACAAATATATACACATCGGCTGTTGCCATACCTCCATTGGTTGCTGGTGTCGTTTCCGCATTTGACCGAGGGACTCAAGATTCCGCAACTCTGACACACTACCTTTATGATTCGTGCACAAGCAGTTAACACAGACCAGAACATTCTTCAACCAACCACAAAAGTTGGACGACCCCACAGTGCTTCCAACTGTATCTTGTCTCGAAATCTACTTGCGAAATATCACTGCCCCAACTCATGGGACTGCAAAGTCGAGGTCATAGTGTGGTGGGGTGCTGCCTCCACGATGGCAGTACATGTTGAAAAGGTCGATGGTGTTCACTCGGCTTCACCTGACAGGTCCACTAATGCCATGATCATTTAAGTACTTATACTGCTAAACAGACATTGTCACTGCTGGTGTTTCTTCGTGGAACAACCATGGGCGTTGGGGTGCGTTTGGAGTTGCCCTCGCTACTGACATATAGAGCCTCCAATAATTTGTAGCCCAAGTCAGATGGGTTGGACTCATGGTGGTTGTGGATAAAAGAGGAGGATGAAAGAGGAGGAAAATTGGAACTTCAACAGACGGCACATTTGAACACTAGAAACTACATGGTCATAAGGATCCGACGAGAGAGTTGCTTTCTGCCCTACTTACCAATTGCGAAAAATTTCCTTTACGATTATCATAGCATTAAGTTAGTATAATGAGTAACTATTATTGTGTGCCTAACAATGCAAGAAATTTTTCAAATCCTTCTGCTTTGCGTTTCTACACTTCTTATTCCACCAAGTATTTGGACGCGATGACGAGATGAATACTTCAGGATGACAATCTCTATATCTGACATCACTACTGTGTTAAATCTCAAATGTCATATTCACGACAAGTGTGCCCTTGCAAGTAATGTGAGAACACCTACACCAAGCCCAGTATAAAATTTCAGTAGGTCATCAAGGGGGTAAGTTTGAAGTAGTATGTAATTTAATATTTTACAATATAAGAAAGTGGTTACGTCAGCAGAGCTCAGAGTAGGCTGACTAATCAAAATAGACGAAGTAATTTGTGCCAGTTGATAACGAAGTGTCAGTGAGAAATATGAAGTAGGCCTGTGAAGATATATCGTAAATAAGAAAGTTGGGTCTGTGTTTATGAAACAGAGCATTTTGTATCAAAGCAAGAGGATCCCTACAACTATCTGTTGATATTATATAAGAGGTTTGACACATGGATCGTAACAGATTACTGTGGGTTTAAAGAGAAAAAAGTAACACGTCTTCTACCTTATACAAAGAAGATACTCTGCATCTTACTTGTCTTAAATTAAGAGGGTTATTTCACGTAAACACCTATTATTGGAACTGCCGTGGCCATAGTCCAGATTCGCATGGAAATAAACATAATTTTAACTTTAAAATTTATCATTTAAAACAGTAGTCTTTAAGTAGTGTTGACGGTCAGTATCAGACTTGTTATTATAAAAATATATGTTTAATAATGGGACGGTACATTTCCAACTACACACCTAGATGAAACTAATAAAATCCAGTGTTCAATTTTCTCTAAAGAGAGAACTGTTATTTGATGATACAGTGAAATCTAAGACATATAGTTATAATTGCAAATATGACGAAAAATTTCAGTGATGATAACTTTATACTTTGCCATTGAATTCTGCAATTAGTAATTGGCAATCATAATTAATATTGTTACGTGCTCACCTCTTCGCCTCCCGCGCGAGTGTTGTTATATGATAGCAGGGCAATGAACGTGTTTTACTCTTGATTACTGACCTCGTTCTCTCAACACGACTCGGAATGCCTCGAACCTTCCAGATATTCGCCGTGAGAGTATAAATATTGAGGCAGGCCTCCGGGCCAGGAGTTGCGTTGGAGTTGATGAATGAATGAGTGGCTGAGTTCCGAGCGATAGAAGACGAGCAGCGGGTGGACCAGTGGACGGGAAGTCTGCGACTGCGGGTATCAAACAGTGAAGTGAGCGGCTGGCAGGGTGGACTATTGGACAAGATGCGTGAATGAAAGAATTATAAATGATGGCAACAGATAGACTATAGACTGAGCACGTTTTTATAGTAAGTATGAGTTAAATGACTGTAACCAACAGAGGCAATTAAGAAGGACGTTAATTAGAGATGAAATAGACATTAAATATTGCGCTCACAGTTAAATCAAAAGAGTAAAAGTGGAGACAGGTACTTTAATGCTGTAAATAATAGTGGAGTGAATAAATTATAAATCAAATTTAGTTTCGCTTATTTTTTTATTAAGACCTCCATCCCTCACGAACTCATATACGCCCCTCAGGCGTCAGGATGTAACAATTTTATTACATTTATAACTAAATCTTATGGACTTGCGAAAATTAGTGAAGTATCATCTGTATTGCTAACTATCTATATTTACGAGCAAAAAAAAAAAACTTACATTAATGGACGCGTCAGTAATGTGCACACGACGTGTTTTTTTTATTAAATTAGATGTGATTTATTCTGTTCATGGGAATTTATTATGTTGTAAATAAGCTTTTTCTTTTGTCGTACAATGTAACATTTTTTTAAACGCAGATGGTTACTTAAAATCAAAACATTAGTGCTATATAGAACAGTGACAAAATGTACGTAATGTAAAAGCTGATGCTACAAAATTATTTGATCGACGTATATAAGTATGTATAATTAAAGTGTTTTAACTTGCTATCACAGAACTACTTAAGATGTGAAGGTTCAGTGTGTCCATTAAATCGTTGTAAAAACTAATAGTTTTTATTATTAATTATATATTTTAGCAAGTGCTCTAAACTACACGTTAAAACTCATTTAAGAACTGTAAATTTAATCAAAGTAAGTTTACAACTTCGGTAAAAATTCAGAAACCTTAAGCGAGCGTAGTGTTAAAACCAAGTAATGTTCGAAGTGATGCAGCTGAGTACTTTGCTTTTCTTAGCAGCGGGGAATGTCTAAATACTCGAGGTGATGTATTTCTACAGCGATGTGTATTTCTGTACTAATATTTCTAGGAATTGTGTGCAGTATTGTAGTTAACAATAAATTGATAGCCTTTGTCTCGATGTATATTCTAAAACATCATATTCTATAAAAATTACTGTCGGTAATTTTTTGGTTCTTAACTTCAGGTTTTTAAATTCGGAAATGAATCAAATAAAGATTTTTTTTTCTTTTAGATAAATATTCAAACTCCTAGTGTTATAATGAGTACTGCATGATACTAATGAAAATTCTCCAAGAAAGACAGACTAAATGAATAATTTTGTTAAATATTACTAATGAATTCAGAAACCATTGAAAATATGTAGTGAAGAACAAAGCGATGTTTGGAAACATTTTTCAAGACCCAGATTTATTAACCAGTTACATAACTATAAAACTTATGTGTAAATATATTAAGGTGCTAACATTAGAAAAACAACATTAAGAAATTTATTCTTTCCATAATTTTAACTTATTTTTAAAAACAAGTAATTGAAATGTTATACTCACAGGCCACTTCCCGCAGCCAGAAATATGTTATAAGGCTTTATAATATATTATTATATATGCATTACATGCTTTATATTATATTTGTTTCAATAAAACTTATATTGGCATTATTTTATTATGTGTCTAAATGACAAGTTTATTACAATACTTTAACAATAATTTAGCATATACGTTATAAACAGTAATTGATATGCACTATTCCATGAATATCAAAGCCAGAAGAAATAAAATATATAATTACATACTTCTGCTAACCCATATCCTCTATCATCAATGAAAAAATAATGCTACCGATTTTTAAGTATGAATTTTTAATTTTTTTATAGTAAGATACTTAGTTGTTTTAAAAAAATTTCGCTAGGAAGTGGCAAGTTGCCAAGAAAATCTCGACTTATAAAAGTGGATAAATTATTCAATGAGTTTGAAGTAAATTTTTAGGCAGTGTTAACAGTAAAAAATATACTCAGCATGTATGTCAGTTTATATAGGAAAGTAGCCTATGTTTCTTGCTTCAGTAAAGTCGATTTCGTACAAATTATGTTAAAGGTCAGAGAAATACAATGAAGCAGTGGTTATGCGGTATTATTTCCAGTTATAAGTTAGTAAGTAAGAAAACATTTCTGCTGTTATTAAAAAATTATAAAAGCGTTTGGTGGGTGTCATGTGTCTCTTTCTGTGAAGCCCCCCCCCCCCCCTCCCAATTCTCTTTGCGTCATTAACAGTCACAAGAGGTAATTTAGTATCTCACTTCTCTTAGGTTTCAACGTCCACTAATGGTTACAAGTAGACACCAGCTAGTAAACATTTAACGTGTATCGTCCCACTCTCCTCCTACCATAGCCTGTTATTATTTACTTCTACGAAAAGTTGCCTTGCTAATAGCTTATTCATCAAACAAGTAAGTCTAGATGCATGAAAACGGTCAATTTATAGTTTCCAAGGACGATGTGGTAATTAACCAAGTGATTAAGTGTTAACAACGCCTTCATTGAGGACATAAATCGAAGGGGCCGATGGAGTATCCCCAGTGGAAAATCTGAGATAGGCGTCAAGTTAAATTAGAGCTAATTTAATTTAATTGGTTTTAAGTTTAGATATTAATAACACGGGTGCTCTTAAGGCCCCACAACAATATTTTTGTGTCAACAGCTAGATGAAATTTCTGTTGAAATGAATTATTAAACGCAGAGTTAGTAGTCCCATAAAAAAAAAACTACGAGTTGCCCTCAAAGTATATTTGAAGATTTTTTTCTTACAGCCTATAAAAAGGGAAATAACACTTTATTTCTTTTATATGTAACTAATTTTATGTTGCCCAAATATGGTAGGTTGCCTAGTTGATATCTCTCATCTTTTTCTTTTTCTGGCCAAGCATAATTATTGTGGTGTTCCTGTTAACGTGTTGTTTCCTTAAAAACATTCTTTATGCAATTGAGTACAGTAATTATTAAAAATTATGATTACTCTAAGTACGTTATTATGGCCCACGAGCTGTTGCTTAAGCGAAGCCGAAATCTAAGATTATGAATGGTTTAAACTAACCTAATTTTTTTCGGTACTGTGCATTAATCCTGCGTATAAGTAAATTCCGTGGACATTTATTGCCGTCATATGACAGTTTAAATGGGCTACAGCTATTGTCAGACATTAGTAAAAACAAATAACTAAGATATAAACAACAAACAAATAAACTCAGAACAGAATGACAAATACCTGGGTTGCACATTGTTTCGGGTTTTTTTTTTTTTCGCATGTGTTGAAATGTTTGGTTTTTCTGATGTTTTTTGCTGTAAAATGTGTATTTGGTTAAGTTACGTATCATATACTCTTAAGAGTTGTCTTTAATGATCTAATTTCGATCACAAACGCCACTGTTTGTTCACTGTTTTAATTGTTATTTTATATGTGTTATTTTATATTTGTACCACGCATACTGTTCTTCTTTCGACATTATTTGTGACAGTTTTCCCCGCAGATGAGTTTTCAAAAATACGTGATTTTTGCAAAACGACATGTCAGAGTGAAAATCTTATTTTTAGTGGAAAAATAATAATAAACCAAACTATTTGCAGAAAATTTAACAAGGTCAACTAAAAGGCCTTCTCTTAATTCATTTCAAGGTATGCTTAACCAAAGTTATTTTCCAAAATTTCAGGAGGGGCCATAAATAATATACGCAAGATTTTTTTTTTTCCAGCAGTTTTTTGAAATCATAAAAACATTTCCTTATACAATTTTATAGATTAATTTAGGTAGCGCTTGGTATCGCATTTCAGTGTGAATTATTTAGTTTCGGTATGTAAGTAAGTATTCATTAATTGTACATTCCATTTGTACATCATTATTTGTACGTTTGTACAGTCTATTATTTGTAAATTTGCACATTAGTTGTGCATCATTATTTGTACATTTGTACATTCGTTATTTGTACAGTAAAATTGTGACTTTGACATATACTTAAGCAAAAACAATGTGCTAAAATTTATTTTGCCATGGAAACCTAATCAAAGATAGTGTCTAAAAGTTGAACAGCATATGGTACAAATATAAAATAAATTTTTTCGTGGCCAACGCCCTTAACTTCTTTGTTGTTAGATTAACGAGGGTATTATATACCTGATTGGTTTTCATTGTACATGCACTCTATTGTTATCTGTTTCCATATGTACCAGAGCGTGTATCGTATGCTGTCCACGTTTTACTGACTGACAGAGTACCCGCCACTTCTTAGTCCTTGGTCGTCCTGTTCTGTGGTCTTTATTTGTTTGTGGTATCCACGTTTCGTTAGTTTAATTGCGATTGTGCGGTGATCATAGTTTTAAGTTGAAATAAAATTCATACTGCAGCACGACATTTTACAGTAATTTGAAGGACAATAAATGTAGTGTGACTAGTGGGCAAATTGTAAGATCCTGCGTGCATCACATCCAGGAAGATCATGAAAGGTATAATAATGGTACTGGTTTTGCTTTCTTGGAAGCAGTTACAGTTGCTTTTCCCTCAGTCTTTTGGCCAGTAAGCACCATTGTTTTTTTTCGTTTAGGTCGGAGGTTACCTAAGTTTAGACTTGATCACTTCGTCTGATCTAAATATCGGCAGAATAATAAGTAGGGGAACTTTATATTTGCTTTTCTGCTGCTGTTCGGCCCTGTGACACATGCCGAGGAAATATTTTTTATAATTTTGGTTAAATAACAATTTTACAAGAACCATCTTTAGCCATTTTAAGACCTGTAATCTTCCAATAATATTGGCTGTGGTAAACAATAATGACTGTTCGGCGTGTTGTACGTTTAGATGATGATGGCTTTCTCTTGTACATGTTGAATTTCTGATCGATACTGTTTACATTGTGATAGATAATATTGACGACTGTGGCATGAAGTTCAACTCTGAACTTGATTATGTTGACACTCAAAAATATAAATTCTGTGCGTTGTGATGTTTGCGGCGTTTTTCACATGTAGGTACTAACTCACGCACGTGTAGCAATAGTAATTGCTTTAAGACAGCATAACAAAGTTTACCAAGGATATTTTGGCGTTACAGTCCAATTGCAATCATTCATTGTTTAATCGAAATGAGTACATGATTAAATTGACAGATATTCTTGCGTACAGAATGCCTAGGTATTTCAAGGCACCAGTAACTTCAAAGAACTCCTCAAAGTCATTTAATTGTAAAATTAAAAAAATGATGACGTGTTCTGAAAAAAAAATCGACATGAAATATATTAATGTTTTATAGACGACTTCCTGTTATCTTAAGTGACAATGCTAGACGTGTAATCACAAAATACACATTTCCTTTACCAAGCTAGTCTGCAAATTTACGTCGTAATGAACTAGAAAGACAAACATATCCTCAAAGAAAAAACGGAAAGAAGGCTACTCAAATGGCCGCTGATTTATGAAAATTTCTGTTGATCATTTGGAACTAATTAACAATATTGCATGAACATGTGTGAACACTTCTAAGACTTTTGAACAGTGGCAGTAATACCTTCTTAACGTACTCCTACATTTGTAATAAATTGTTCGAGACGAACATTTTTATAATTTTGAAAGGCGTTAGCGAAAGTAAAGAAAATTTGTATTGCAATTTTAACAGCCATAAGTAAATTTTAATAAGCGTGCGTAAATATAACATGGATGCTACTGAAAAAAAAATTAATATAAAGCAGCAATCAAAACTCGTGCGTCGACACGTAAATATAAAATAAACGCTACTTGTTAAAATTTTCACTCAAATGAATTGGCGCAGTCAGTAGAACATCATTAATATTAGCACAGTCAGTAGAACATCATTAATATTAGCACAGTCAGTAGAACATCATTAATATTAGCACAGTCAGTAGAACATCATTAATATTAGCACAGTCAGTAGAACATCATTAATATTAGGACAGTCAGTAGAACATCATTAATATTAGCACAGTCAGTAGAACATCATTAATATTAGCACAGTCAGTAGAACATCATTAATATTAGCACAGTCAGTAGAACATCATTAACATTAGTACTAAGAGCAGTTTATCTCATATTCTAAGGAACCTATTACAAAATGGGTGATTTCGTGTGATAATTTAATAGCGCACCTGGACATTTCAACCTGTATTTTGAATATTTATTTAACTTTTCTGAATCCTGTAGCAAAACAACGAAATTGAATATTGTATAGTTATGTTAACTATGTGAAATAAACGTTAGAAGTGCATCATTATTTAAATGTTACTTTGATTTGATTTAGACAATTATATATTGAATTTAATTGCTTGTAAATTAAATTATCATTATACTTCCGTTTATGAAACATGTTTCTTTGGAAAGAATAAATAACAGGCCTTTTTATAATTACAGTGTTTAACAATATTATGTAAAATCGTAATATGTTACAAATAAGAATCTATATAAATTCTGGGGAGAAAACGACATTTTTAAATCTCAGAAAAAAATAAGGCTGGGAATTTTAGTGGTGTTTTTAACAAGGATACAAACGAAGAAACGAAATATTCATGGCACCCGGATAACGTACCTATAAGACTATATAAATGTAATCTGCATTTGTAAGTTTCCATAAAAGTCCTCAAAATGAGTTCAACGCCAAAGAATAACGTAGGCCCAACAGCCAAATTTTACACACCAGAGGACGACGTTTCTAACCACACGTGTATGTTAGTAACCTTGGAAAAACAACGTTAGGAGAAGCGGCGACTGCATGGGGAAAACTCTGTCGGTAAAAGAAAATTGAAAATATATTAGAGTGTTTCTGACGACTTTATAAAGTATTCATGTCAATACTGTTGACTAGATGGAAGATTCCAAGAAGGGAATACATTCAAACTCTATTCCTTCTTGAAATTTTCCAGTGTTGTCTACATACATTAATTTTTTCGTCCATAGTTTACTTGTCTTATTAAAGTAATTTTGTCGTGCTCAGTCCTGCTTTTTCCACGACAGACATCTGCATCGCATTGGCGAATGTCCAAAAACCTTCATCTAGCCATTCACCCCCAATTGCACTATTCATTCAGAAATCGCATTCAAACATTTGTATGCCGCCATGTATATTTACAATAAAATTATTTGTGTTATCTTAATTTTTTGCACGTGCGCTATGTAAGGCTCGTTAGAGAAAAAATTCTCACTCTTTTCTCAGTTTAAACAATGCTGTGTTGGCAGAACAACTAGTCAAATAGAACAATGACTACAGAAGTGAAACTCTACATTTCACGTAAGTAAGCTAACATAAGACCAGTTTAGTTCTCTTTCATTCGTAGCATAAAATTAGAGAAAATCAGAATTCGAAATCAAAAAACCATTACTTAAATACTATGCACTATAGAAATATTTTTCTCGAAATAAATTTCATGTTCAGGGAGTTTCGAGTTGCTATGATGGAAATGGTGGAAACTGATATATACGTAACTTTATGCAAGATTATATAGCAAAGAGATACTTCAGTTTAAGAATAAATTTTGTGTGTGATCTGGAACTTTACTTAACTGATATTATAATACATTTTACAGGAAGACTTTATTTAGTATTCCATTCGTATTTGAAGAAGCTATTTTAAACAACACTTACATGTAAGTGACCTCATTCGTAAAATATGTTCGTTTAAGAAAACACGTAATTATTTGACAGTTTTATTGACAAAATGTTATCGTAATAGATTGACTTGCGAGTTTTTGTCGTTAAATAGCTCATTTTAAAGGAATAATCATGTAATTTCGAGTTTTTTTTCTTTCAATTTACATGATACAAATTTCAGTTAATGAACGGTTTGTGTTTGACGTTACCTCTAAGTGGTGTAGCTAAATGAAGAAAATATCATAGTTAACAATTATTTGTAGATTATGTATATTTTTTTCACAAGAAAACCTGGTGTATTGAGCCTAATTGCTCCCAAATCATTATTTTGGTTTGCAACGATGAGGAAAGTATGATTTTTCCGGTTATCTGTAGGTAGTTTCGCCCGTTCTGTTTCCCACAACATATTTATAACATGGCATCACACATGACACAATTAACCGAATTTGAAACGATATTCATGGAGTGGTAAAATATATGATTGGCATTAACGTATTTCGGGGCCAGCGTAGTTTTTTACAGTATGTATGGATAATGAAATTAAAAAATCTCCTTTCAGTATAAATTATGATATTTTATGTTTTCCCGAAAATTTTTTTTATTATTGTCTTGTAATTCTTAACAATTTTTTCGCTACTTCGTCTACTAATTAACACCTGTAATTAATGATTTTCTTAATAGAAACATGTTTACGTGAAATTCTTTAAAGGAGGTAAGAAAGATAAACGCTAGATTCCCCCCCCCCCCCCAAATGACACTTGACATTTCGTGTGATTTCATTTCACAGTTTACGCGACCTGGCCGTCGTCTGTTGCGGAATGACAGAACATTCCAATTTCACACCAACTCCCCAACTATCAATATGCATAGTCGTTTAAGACACAATTATTTTTGTTTTTATTACTCTCTTGAACTATGTTCTTACCCAGTTTGCATCCAAAGCCAGGCATGAATCTTTCGAAATATCGCTTTCAGCTCTCTTCAATTTTACTTTAATATTCGTTCGACGTCATGCTGTCTGCTAATCTTTCGCTTCAAAGTATGTTTATTCACGGTAAAGTGAGCACTTTTGAAAGCTTTCTCACTTTGAATATTAGTCAATAAATATATTGTATTTTAGCCTTAGATGTCAAATTCCGAGTGCGGTGGAATATACACACTGCGTTTATTACTTATATGGCAGTATTTATTTTAAGAGGCTGTTAAAGCATAAAAAATGGCTGAAAGGAAAAAGTAACTACCGCCTCAAAAGCGCTCACTTTACCGTGAACAGCCTATAGTCAGCATATTTTACGTACATGGTTTCGAGTGCATAAACAAGTCCAGGAAATTTTAGAAAGCG
Organism: Dryococelus australis; assembly: GCA_029891345.1. NCBI lineage: Eukaryota > Metazoa > Arthropoda > Insecta > Phasmatodea > Phasmatidae > Dryococelus > Dryococelus australis. The sequence continues at coordinate 63,133,892 of CM057001.1, read as the reverse complement.
TATACTGGGATTATTTTCTTTTTATTTAATGTTGAGATATGAAACACTTCTCACTAAGTAGGCCTATGATAAAAATTGCGGAACAGTTTGTAAAGTTTGTGAAACAATAACAAAACCAGGCAGATATATATATATATATATATATATATATATATATATATATATATATATATATACCTTTTTAAATTTCTCCTGGTTTTGTTATTGTTTCACAAACTTTACAAACTGTTCGGCAATTTTTATCATAGGCCTACATATCATAGGCCTATATATATATATATATATATATATATATATATATATATATAGGCCTATGATATGTATGGATGTTTTACAATAGTGTTCATATAGCATCGATACCATGATGGCACACATTCATACTGACTAAATCGTTTATTATTCCGTGTAGGAATCATTGCGGGTTTGCATCCCCGAAAAAAGCGTGGAAATACAATAAAATATACATAGTCACACACATACTCTTATGTGTGTGTAAATATATATATATATATATATATATATATACACACACACATAAGAGTATGTGTGCCATCATGGTATCGATGCTATATGAACACTATTGTAAAACATCCATATTTTTGACATAGTGCCCGTCATCTCCAATGTACAGTATATATATATATATTATATATATATATATATATATATATATATATATATATATATATATATGTACACACAACACATAGGTCATGAAGGATGAAGAATGGTTACTCATGAGCACACACACACAACACACAGGTCATGAAGGATGGTTGCTCACGAGTTCAGGAAGTTGTAAAAAAAATTCGTTTATAACATTGATCACTACCAATAAGGATTATACAGCCCGCCCGCCTTTTCAAACAGAAGTCATCCGCTCGTGCGGCAAAAGACGTTCGCGCGATGCAACTGTCAAAATATATCCTTTTTCCCCATCCTGCAGTGTCGGGGCGAGGACGTGAAAGGAATCTCCGGGGGCACGTGCCGCGACGGAAAACACATCAGCGGCAAGAGCAGGGTTCGAGAGCAGAAAGGGCTGCGCTCGAGGAAGGTCAAGTTACCTCGTGCTCAGGGGTCACCGACACCATTGTCGGCCGACCCTCGCCCTAGAACTAGTTCGCGGAGCCCGCGCCACAATGAGATGAGATGCGGCCAGGTCGGGCTTCCCTTCCGCGCCACCCCACGACAGGTAGGCTGCTCACGGTAAAGTGAGCACTTTTGAAAGCCCTCTCATCTGGAACGATAGTCAAAGAGTATATTTTATTATAGCCTTAGGTCTTAACTTCCGAGCGCAGTGGAGTATACGCGCCGTGTTTATTACTCCCATGGCAATATTCATTTAAAAAAATAGTTTGTTAAGTAATAAAAAATGGCCGAAAGAAAAAAAGTAACTAGGGCCTCAATAGTGCTCACTTTACCGTGAACGGCCTATAGCGTCTCGAGGCTCGCTTCATCTCTGACAGGCGTGCCGCAGTCCATTCGCTTTTACTTCCAATATTCCTGAAGCCCCGCCGAAGTTCTTCTTCCTGGATATTCCTCCGCCTCATGCTGAAAAAGAGCTTAACCGCATTCATGCGCACTCACTTTAATATTACTTTGCCTAGGCATTAAAGGCTGTTCACGATAAACCTTAGAAAAAAATCACTGCCCCTAGCTGCATATATTTTAACGTGCGCAATGGGTAACATGTGTCCCGTAAAGTTGGTAACGATGGAGGGGAAAGCAGTTCCATATATTAACGTCGAATAAAAAAATTCCCGTAATCATTCGTGATAAATCGAATTATTTCTCTCGCTTCCTGTTTTTTGTGTATTGAGGTGCGAAATTAGCAAATTTGTACAATATTTACTTTTCTAATAATTTCACGGTTTCACTTGACCGACACATGAATAAAGTGATTAGTCCTATGACAATGTTTATTTTATATAAGGACGAAGAACATACAACGCGTATACAAGTAGATCTTAAGTAAGTATTTCAAAAAGTACTCATTTTACCATTAACAGCCTATACCAACAAACCTATTTTCGCTCTGTTTTTATCGATATTAATTATAGTAAATGAAGTATTATAATTCACAGATAAAATATCAGTGAAAATTCTATTTAACAGAAAATAACGTAACTTAATGTTAACAGAAGTAAAACGCCTGTGATACTTGACATATTTAGGAAACTACCAAACACGATATGTATGGGATAATTTTTCTAAGGCTTGATTCAAAAAGTGTGGAGAAACTGCTAATAGACTATACACTATAAATATTAGGCAGTTATTTTAATCAGTGGACTATGTTATGTTTCTGCATCTTCAATTGTTGTTCTGTTATATTGTAATCGCGGTGTCTTCACACTTTCTGAATCGAACCTTCCCCTGTGTATGAGGTGTTTGGTAATTTCCTATATATAGCACGTATCACGAGCGTTTTGTACTTGTCTTCACATAATAGTATAGTCCGTTCACGGTTTCTTCAGCCTTTTTGAATCGAACCTTTGATAAATCTCCCCATGTATAACTTGTTTAGTTATTTCCTAAATAAGCTCTGTATCACAAGCGTTTTATACTTGTGTTCATAAAAGTTACTTTTCTTTTCTCATAAATTGAAATATCATTCATATTTTGTGTATAATTTATAATGCTTCATTAATAAATAATCTGAATAAAAATCAGGGAGAAAATAGGTATGTTGGTAGCGCCTAGTGAGAAATAGTTGTTATACAAAATACTGTTACACTGAGTGCGCACGAGTGTGGTGTGTTGTCCCCCTGGTGAAATTCTCCAGGATTAGTTAAGCTTAGTTTGCACGAGGCGGAGGAATATCCTGGAAGTAGAACTTTAGCAGGGCTTATGAAAAGGCTGAAGTAACTATGAATGGACTATACCTTTGGTTAACTAAAACTTTACTTGTATTTTATATATAAGCTATAATATTTAATTTCTAATTAATATGGTTAAAACAGACAGACAATAGGTATGTTGGCAATACCTAGTAAGAAATAGTTGTAATGCAAAATACTATTACATTGAATGTGCACGAATACGGTGCTTTGTCCCTTTGCTGTAATTTTTGCTTTGTTTATATGAGGCGGAGGAACATCCTGGAAGTAGAACTTTAGCAGGGCTTCACAAATATTGGAAGTAACCGTGAATGGAGTATACCCACTAGCTAATCAGTGGAATGCGCTTAGGTGTTACTGCCAGGCCACTGCAATCCACTATGAATAATCAGATATAACTGTTGAATACCAGCTACTAAAAAAAAATCCTTGAAATTTTGCTGACTGAAGAGTAGCAGTTTCAAAAGATCTGCAGCCAAATTCGCCGACTTTTAGTAGCTTTTGGATTATTTTAAGAATAACGCGATGCACATAAATTCTGTTCCAACAAAATAGCTAAGTATATTACTTATAATATTGGGTAATTCTAACTAGCAGCAGAATTTCAGTTTTAGAACCATGCAAAATGTTTACGTTCTTTTCGTTGGTACTGCAAATTCTTGATCATTACAACACTCCAAGTAGTAAAAATCTGTGGTGATGTATACCTGGACAATTAAAAATGTCCACACGTACCATTACACGCGATGTTTTCAGACAGCGTACACTTCAACACATTTGATTTCCGCGCTTGAGGCTTGATATTCTGATGAACCCGTCCACACGTAAGGAATCTGAAAAAATTATGCTTGAATTATATAAAAAAATAGATACTTGTATTAACGTTTTTTTTTTTTTTCAATTCTTGCTCAATAATAACGTAAAATTTATCATTATAAGATATATACCTGTATTTTATAACTTATATCATTACACAAATACATATTTTCTAAGTATATACCAGTCATTGACAAATATAATTTGTGTAATTTTATCTATTAAAATCGTAATATCAATCTCCAATATTAATAATTTATGTTTAAATCACTAATGAAGCGAAATTTTGAAACTGCTAGAGTTTTTGATGAAATATTGTAAACAAACATAAATGAAAAAGAGTGAGTAATATTCGTCATAAATTATATGAAATATTTGAAGAGTTTCTGAATAATTTTTACTAGTTTATGTTGCAAACAAATGTACATTAATTTCCAAACCATTTTTTATGCACTATCTATCTTTCCTCTGACTCACTGCCTTATTTTAGAACCTACTCCGGGAATTTTCGTTTGGATCTGTGCTCATATGTGTAAGATATTTTATTAATTTACAAAAGTTCTGTAATTCATCAATGTTTCGCTAGTACGTCTTTTTACACTTAACATATATAATATCGTTTGACAGAGCTATGCAAACAATTTTAATTATCATACAACTGTTTTAAATGCATGGACATTAAAACTGTAAATAATATTATTACTGCAGAATATTTTTTGACGCGATATTAAAACACCAAATATTTCATTGTTTCTAATCATATAGCCTGTCTGTAAACCTGTGGAAAATTGATAAAATTTATTTAGTTGATTTTCGCACCCATTAAACTGCAACATTGATAAATTATGCTATATTTTATTAGAATATTCTTAGAAAAAAGTGTTGTTCAACTCGAGCATACTAAGAATCAATTAAAAGTATTATATAATTCTTATCATTTGCATGGAAATATTTACTACATTAGGAAATTGATTAGGTCTACTTTGTTACATTAGCATGTCTATAGTCCATTCACGACTGGAACAGACTTATGAAAATCAACGTTTGAAAAAAACACTCTAGCCATTAGATGCATGCATAGCTAGTAAAAAGTGGTGGGTGCGTGTACAGTACTCACGCCCGCCATTTTTTTTTACTAGCTATGCACGCAGCTAATGGCTAGGGTGTTCTTTTTTTTCAAACGTTGATTTTCATAAGTCTGTTCCAGTGGTGAATGGACTATAGTATACAGAAGGCTGATTCAGTTAGCGGATTATCCTGTTTCCTGTACACTTTCAGTTATTTAATAAATCACCTTTACTAATAACCTTTCCTTCCCTGGTATGATTTCATGTGGCTTGTTACGATCCCAAGAATCTCGTTAATTATTTATATTGGATGTTTAAAAACGACCACCGTAGCTTCTGGCAGTACATAAAAGAACATCTGTAAACAACCGAATGTGTGACAAACATTTGATGGCGGGTAGATATACTGGGAATTAAGACAACGAAATATGTGAAACTCCTTTGTAATTGTTATTTATATAACTCTTCTAACAATTTGTTCGATTTTGAGTCGTCATTTTACTATCAGTAGGAACCACTTTTAACCATGGCCACTTCGCTGCTAACGCTCGCGTTAGGCTGTTTTCAAAATTAAAATCCTGTTTAAATTATGTTATCAGAGTTACAATTTCAGTATAAGTTGTTTAATAGCCTATCATATCAATATAATATTTTAGTGTTCAAAATTCCACTAGGAAATTATCATTTTCTGATTTACGATAGAGAAAAAGGCAACAAATAATAAATATTGCAAATGTTTCTTTCACTTTGTAACTGCTTAGTGATAATAATGCCTACACTAGCAATCAAATACTACATTGTACCAAACACTTGTGCTGTTTACAGTAATTTCGACTAACAATAGAATTCTTTGTGTGATTAATGCATCAGACAGGAAGTACTGTTTTTCAAATCTGAAAAGGTATGTAGCAATTTTTGACTTCTATTAGACAACGTATAATGTGTACATACATTCTTTTATTCACATTTTCAATCATTTTCATGTCAGTGTTCCTTGAAATTTCAGAATATCAAATCCACTCCCATATTTTAGACATTCAGTTTTCAGAGTAATCCTTTAAATCCACGTTTAATAGAAGTAAAAACTTCATTTAATATTAAAAATCATTTTAAGGTATTACGAAACAGGAAGTCCCTAAGAATGATATGAAAATTGACCCCGAAAGATATACTTATAATTACTATTTACTAGGAAAGTTATTAAAAAAGTTGTGGCAAACATTTACATCTTCAAATGGGCTCACGTACAGGTAAATAAGTAAAATACGAGTAGATCAAGATTAAAAATTACGTACAAGAAAATACTATTTAAATTTCTATCACAAAAAGGGCACATATTTTTTTTAATAACACTACTGAAATCTGGATACAATTAAAGTATTAATATGTGTTCTACAAAGCTGGTCAAATAATAAATATGTGCTTATGATATACCTCCTTTACCTGAGAATGCTGGCACTCACCTTATCGTTATTTTCAATATACCCGAACTAAGCCATCGATATGAGAAATTCAATTTGTATCGTTAGTTATTCAATTTTCTTTGTGGTACACGATTAATGTAGGCGGCCGGAATGTGTATTTAAGTAAATATTTTTAAACAAATAAATAGTAAATCCCGCGTTAACATGCAGAACTACCTCTTGTCGACATCATTAACGAGCATTCTAACATTACCTTTATATTTGATAAATTAGTATTAGCGTGTATGTATTTTATGCACATTCAGAGAAACTTGCAGAGCTGCAAATCAGAAATTCAGCATTTCAGTAAAGCGTAACAATAGAAGAAATAACAAGGTGTTCTCAGGCAAAAAAAAAAAAAAAAGAAAAAAAGAAAAATAAATATTCCTGTGTGACATTCTCATTCATATTCTTAGAAAGACAGAATGTACACAATCACTTAGAAAATATTATTAGGGGGGGGGGGAGCATGGAATAGTTACCTCCTCAAAAGTAAGGAAAAATAGAATAATTTCCCAATGTAATCCCCAGTAAAAACATGCTCTGAAATCACTATTTCTAATGCGAAGTTATTTTCATTGTTACGGAATGTATAAAAAGTTTGTAAACTACCCCTAAAGTACAGAAAAATAAGTAAACGAAGAGACGTGGAACAAGAACTGTTGTATAAGTTTCTCTTGCAAATATTTACCAAACATTTATCCATTAGGATTGCATAAGTACAGGTCTTAACCTCTGCAATATTAAAAATAAATTACTGATAACTAATGAGCCTACTTTCCTTTACTTGGATACAAATAAATTTTAGTGAAATTCTTAAGAGCTTAGATGGTAGGTAGTCGTTGACGTCTCATTGACAGCAATATGATTAGAGATGAAACCAGAAACATGTAACACATTACCGAGACAATTAAAATACACGAGTAATCTACCGGGGATTCAAATTCAGAAAAATTTGTAAAATTAAGCCAGTTTACAATGAACTGCATCACGGAGGTAGGATTCGGAGCATCAACTTCGGATGTAATCAGTCAATTGATTTGAATGACATGTAATATTTACATGGCCATCATTTTGAAAATAAGTGCCTGAGCCACTGAAACACATAGATTTACATGGCCTACCATAATGCTAATTGTACGAAAAATTTAATGGAAATCGATTGATTAGTCTCCGAGATATGGCAAAAAAAATTAATTTTTTTAAACAGATGTATCTTAAAGACACTGCCTAAAAAATAGTTTCTGTATAGGATGTTTCTAATAGATACCACCAGCAGAAATAATTTGAAGGAATTTGGTTAAATTATTAAATATATATGTAAAACATAAATATTTATATGGCCGCCATTTCGAAAATCAATGTCTGGCTCTATTCAAATCATGCAATTGTACGTGGCTTTCTGTAGTTCTGCAATATTAGGTGGAAATTAGTTGGATTTTCCCGGAAATATGGCGAAATTTTTCATTTACTTACCTTACACTAATGTGCAAAAAAAATCCGGCAAAAGTGAATTTCTGTGTGTGTAACTGATACTTCAAATTAATACTGTTTGCTTGCGAAATTTTGTTGAAATTTGTTGAAAGGTTTCATAGATATAACGAATGAACATAAATTGTTTATATGAACCTCACTAAAACATGCCTGCCGCAAATAACACATGTTAATTTTCATACCCTACTATAGCAATACTTGCGTGAAATTTTAGTATGAATCCGTTGACTGATAATCAATATATGCAGTAAGACCTCAATGTTTCATGTGGCGATCTTCTTAAATGGAGGACAAAATTTGTATGTAGTATTACATTCGATTATTGTCACAGAAACAATATACAAAGATAAATTTAAATCTGTTACATAGTTTCGTAGATATAGAAAAGTAAGCTAAAATGTTTCCATAGGCTCCACTCAGAAAATAAGAGACTCGCATTCTAAAAAGATATAAATTAATACGTCCTACCACACTACAATTTATTTGCCAAATTAAAAAAAAAAATCGGTTAATTGTTTCCCAATATAAAGCAGAAAAACTACATTATTTCACTTGGAGCTGTTTTACAAATGGGCCGAGAAATGACGCTTTGCATAGACAATTTTGATGGATATAACTTATACTGCTGGCATACAAAATTAGGTTGAAATTGTTTTTGCAGTTTAGAAGAAAAAAAATTCTGAACTAAATTGTTAATATGGCCACTATTTTGGAAATATGTGTGTCTGACCCTCTCAATGTATGTAAGTTCACATGGCCTGACATAGTTATACTTTTTTTTGTCAAATTTGGTAAAAATTGGTTTTTCTTCGGAGATATCACATAATTTTAATTTGTCATGTGATAACATTTTACAAAATGGTGGAAAAAATAGATTTGTGTGTCCAAATTTGATAGTTGTAATATATACTGCCAGTATACAAAGTTTCTTTGGAATTAATTATATTGTTTAGACGATACAATATAAAAAATAAAATAAACATATGTCCGCCATTTTGTATTTTAGTATCTGACATACCTAAAAAGTGTCAGCATAACCTACCATAGTACTACTTTTTTGCCATATCTGGTAGGAATCGGTCAATTGTTCCCAAGATATGACATAAAAACTTTATTTATTCGAGTGGCGCTGTCTTTCAAAATATAAGACATTATAGGCTTCATGTAGACATATTTTATATTTGTTATATATACTCCCAGCATAAAAAGTCAAGTTTTAATTTATTTAATGGTTTCGAAGTTATGGCATAGGTTCGATGTTAAAATAGCTAAATAGACGCCATTTTGAAAATACATGTCTGACATACTTGAAACATATTTGGTAATATCAACTACGGCAATACTACATGTTTTCAAAATTTGGTAGGAATGTAACAATCGTTTCCCGACGTATTATACAAAAACTTTATTAATTTGTATAATGCTCTCTTACAAAATGGCTTACAAAAGGGGTTGTTGTTTCACCTATATTATGCTGTCAGTAGATACTATTAGCGTACAAAATTTGGTTGCAATTCGACAAACCGTATGGTAGGTATACCAAATAACCCTAAAATATTTGTATGGTCGCCATTATGAAAATAAGTGCCAAAAAAGTTCAATTACTTATATTAACCTGACCTATCACAGTATTAATCACGTGCTAAATTTGCCGAAAATTGGTTGAGTAGTTTTCGAGATATAAGGTAAAAACTTTATTTCTTCATGTGGCTATATCTTCCAAAATGATGTTCCCACAACAATATTCACCACTAAATTCACTGCCTGCGCATTGTGCTGTCAGCATACAAGTTTGGTTTAAATCGGTTGAATGGTTTCCGAGATATGACATATCGCCTGTTATGATACGAATAGGAAACAAAAAAAACTTTCTCCACCCTGCTATGCAGTAAAGTAAAACTGTTCAATTGAAATTAATCATTTTTATCGAAATTTTATAAATGGGAGTAGAATTGTTATTGGTTATTCAATGTATACTCTCTTATATGCTGTTCACGATAAAGTGAGGACTGTTTAAGGCCTGTTGCAGCCTCAGATATTAACTTTTGAGAGTGGTGAAAGTAAACTCCGTATTTATTAGTCACATGACAATGCTGAATTTAAAAAGTGGCGGAAAGATAAAAACTGGCCTAAAAGAAAAATTTGTTAGGGCAGTAAAAAGTGCTCACTTTAACCTGAATAAACTATAAAAATTTGTGCAGGACGCCTCTTAAATTTAAAATAGGCCTGACCCTATCTCTGTAATCTTATGGGTTCTTAAAAAAAAAAAAAGATCTGGAAATGATTAGATAAAATTTCTAAATACTTTTTTCAAAATTTTCTGCTATTCGTGATGAATGATAAATCAAACAGGAATAAATAATATCTTCAATAACTCGAAATTCCAATTAAGATTTTTTTCTCTTAATAACCGAACACACATACATAATAATAACTAAAAAATATATAACATATATAACACAATCCATTCTCCAAACACCGTATAATTTTAATGGCCGCCATTTTAAAAGTAGGTGTCTGGCGGTGTCGAATACAATAAAAGCCAGGTATCCTTACTTAGTAATATACGTTGTAACATCTGGGATGTTGGTTATGTCTTGTTTTATTGTACAAGTAATTTTTATTTATGTTAATCATTTTATTTTATTCGTGGCCAACACATTCATCCTATATTAATATTTCAGTGCATACATTATTAGAAATTTGTATTTGAAAATGTGTTGCTTATGTAAATGCTTTTCTTTTATTTATTTTTCTCTTTTCCTGTGAGACTGTCATTTCATTTATTGTTTGATGAAACTAAGAACGGTATTTTTGTTCGAGATACTGATATTCTAAAGTATATTTTATTTTCTAGTTTTCTGACGTTTTCATAATTTTGTTTAGTTTTATGTGGAACGACTCTGCTCTTGCCACCCACAGCGTTGACCCGTTTTCTATTGTAAAGTTTTATATTGCAAAGAATGTTTCATTGTTAGGTACTTTTCTATATAGAAACTAGGGGCCCAGCCCGTGACATTTTTTTTTTTTTTTAGTATTGTCACTTACCTACAACAGTTACGAGCTTATATATTTTTGTTATCATAAAGAGACTGAAAAAAAAATTATGTAAAATTAATGCAACATTGGATATAGTATAGTTCTATTCACTAAGCCACTGCGACCCCACTTGGAATCGCTCTATCCACTGAGCCACTGCGGCCCCACTTGGAATCGCTCTATCCACTTTGTCACTGTGGCTCCACTTGGAAATTAACTCAACATTGAAGCAAGACATTTAAGTAAACAAAAATGATATTCCATTACCTATATATCTCTATGTAATAATCTCTATGCATTAATCCAAACTTTCATATAGGAAAAAGTAATTTAAAAAAGGTTGTTAGGGTAAAGGGTAATGATTGCGTAATCTGATCTTGCTTAAATTCGAACCTGACCTGTATTTGACCCTGAGGACTCGCTCTGCGAAATTTGAAGAACTTCTGTTGAGTTTCAAGGGACTTAGAAGTATTAGAGACAGACAGACATACAGCCAGACAGAGATCGTCTCATTATATAGGATTATGAGGATTCTAAAAAAGAATGGCTTCGGACTAGGCTGGAGTCAGACCCTAGTCATCTGATCCAGTAGGATTTTATCAGTGTTTGCCGTTTGCGAGTTCGAATGTGATATCCCAAGTTAGAAAATGAAGCACCAAGTCGCGCGCGGTTTAAAGAAGAAAACAAGAGGCTGAGGCGGAAGACTTCGCGTATAATGTAGCTTAATTAGTCTTCCGCGAGACGGTATAACATTGGCGTGCCATGAACTGTATTAAGCACGTAATTAAGCCCGTGTGCTTATGGCTAGGGAAGATCTGAGAGGATGGCTCACGCAGTGCCTGATTCCGATGGATGTTTATGGTCATAATGGAACACTCCCATGTCCGGACTACACCACGAAGTCGTGGACATGAAACTTCAACAGCTAAAATTTACTGAATTCATAAAATAGGAAAGAAGGTATAAAATTGAGTCTTTATCATTTGTTTGAAGCATACATTTCCCAAAAGAATAAGTCTTGTAATAATGTAGTCATTGCGCTAATATTTTCACATACACAAGATCCTGAGACTATTTATAATTTTCCAAACTTATTTCTTATTAAACCAAGAAAGAGCTGTTAGAAGCTGTAATGTCTAGACTGGTGTCATTCCTCATTAAGAGCTGGAATACTTTAAAGTAATTTTGTCAATAATTTGAAAATAATTTCTTAACTGATGAAAATAATTTTTCTCTAGCTATTTTAATATATTTCAATAATAAATTATGTTGGCCAGACTTATATTTGAATATTAATTGCATTTGATGAGAAACAACTTAATTACTATCAAAATATTCCACTGGATAAATATTTATTTTATTAAATATTCCATCGCCGAAAACTGCTGAAGTTTTCTATTAGTATTATTGTTGTGGTTGGTAGAGAAGTCTTTTTAGTATCTTGATTTGAGTGCGATGTTTGTTTTTACATTACTACTTAGTGTCTGTAGAGGTTATGTGGTTAACCTATCATACTGAATGGTGTTAAAAATGTTGTTTCCTTGTTCATGTCCAAGCTGGGTAATAGCTGAGGCAAATTTTACAGATATCATAAAAAGTGTATCAATTACACTAAAACAACACGTCCCGTCTATTACGTTTCATATTTAACTGGCGCTTTCATTCGAGTAAGTGTTACAGAAATAATATTGGCGTCCTTGCGTGGGGTCTGTCACACACACACCCCGTCCTGCGTCACATTGTGTTCCTAGTTTGGTGAAATTCGGTTCACAGGTTCAAAAACTGATTTGGGGGGGGGGGGGGGTCCACACAGGCACACACACTCACATACACCACAGACACACTGAGAAAAAGAGGTTTTGTTGAATCAAATAATATTTGTTTGGTGCAACCAAATGATTTGTTTGTATAGGGGCAATGAAATGTTTTGTTGCTGAAACCAAATTATTTTGTTGTTCCATTTGGTTGCCCTAAACTAAATATTTGCTTGGCTACACTTACATTAAAAAGTTTGGGCCGATATAAAAATATTTTACTAGTTCGACCGAATTTAGAACCTAGATCACCTGCGTCCAAGCTCTACCCCTTAGTAACCTCAGCGAAAGTGACAAATGGCGTTGTTTGAAAGATTTAAAATAGATATATTCAAAATATTGGGCAACGTGTGCAAACAAATATTTCAAGTTTTACAGCTTGAAGTGTCAGTATCTTCTTGCATTGTTTTATTAAGGTGTTTATACTATTGTTAAACATCAATAGATGCACTAACAAACACGGCTACTATCCTAACTGTCACAAAAATTATAAACAAACTCTGGAGTTGTATTTTCGAACGAAGGCAGTCAAATGAGTGACCAAACAAATATATACAGTTGATTAAACTAAATATTTAGTTGACATTCTAATATTTTTTGGCCCAACACAGAGATTTTGTTTATTCAAACATATATTTTGTTAGACGAACAAAGTAATTTTGTTACTTTTTTAAACTTTGTTGGCTCAACAATATATTATGTTAGGGCAACTTGATATATATTTGGCCATATACAAAAAATATTTTGTTCGGTTTTCTCTCAGTACAGATAAGTGATCTCATAAGCCATTCTTTCCTTCGGAAAGTATGCCAAAAAGCCGACTATCGGCAAAAAACATGAACGACTTAAATACCGGGAATCTCTTCCTCGTATTTTCTATTCCGTGTGAAGGGACTTGTTCATAAACCATACAAGCGCCCTTGAAAATAAAAGAAAACCGTTTTGAGGAGCGACGGTACACGTGTTCTCAGTAAATGTGTCTATGCATAACCATGTCCACGTAAACCCCAGCACAAAACTCTGTATAGTTTTGGTGAACCGAAATATTGTTTATAACAATTAGCTCCAACAAACAACCAGCAGTTACTTGCACAGTTTTGCTAATGCATTACGAAATACAATTATTTCAAGTAGCGTACTTCCTCGTTAACTAGCCATGTTACATAACAGATTAAATGTTTTGGCATTCAGATTCTACTAGCGTATTTGCTGCTACTGTCCTAGACTAAGTAATTCCTCAAATACCTGAGTGATTTCTCAAGAGTTAAAATAATTGTTCCCCAGTTAAATCCAGAGAATGTTCTAGAGCAGCGATTTTTTTTACAATGCCCAGCTCTCAAATACGCAAAAACCAAATCAAAAATAATTTTCTTGACGATGTTACAAGTAAATTACTGAATTATTGAGACATATTAGCATGTATTGCGCTTATGAGTAACCACCGTATTTAAAAACCTAAAATTATTTAAATGGTAATAATATTTATTTTAATGGTCAAGTTAGGAAATTATAGCCTTCACTTACACTACGCCACATTTTTTCAAAAAACATATTTTAAACTCAAAGCCGTAAGGAGACGAATGGCTGAGCGGTTAGACTGCTCGACTCCCACCAGGGCGAATCGGGCTCAACCCCCCCGGCCGGTTCACCGGATTTTCGAATATGGGATTCGTGCCAGACTATGCTGCTTATCGGCGTGTTTTCTCGAGCAGCTCCCTTTTCCCTCGCCCTCTCATTCCAGCGCCACTCCATTTTCACCTCAATCATCATCATAGGCTCTCAAGACCTCGCTTTTAAAAACCGCCCAGATTTCTTCGCTCGCTCAAAGCCGTACTTAAATTTAAAATAATAAATAATTGAAGCTAAACATTTTATGTTAAAATGGAGTCTTAGATCTACTATTAATAAGTTAAACTATAGTATAAGTAAACATAATTGAGTAAAACCTTCAATCACATTAACATATTTAAATGGTCTGAAAAAATATAATTGCAAAAGCTATGAGACACAAATTAAAAATTGAAAGAACAAATAAATTACTATACCATACTATATATTACTCCATGATCCAAAATATCACTAATGAACCATGTTAATTCTGCTACCTAAATTTTAAAATATAAGATAGCAAAACATTCCGCTAAACCTTCACTTGGACGGGCGTATTTCTATAGTGTGGGAAAAATTGCAAATTTTGGTTAAACATGATCAAAATAAGGAATAAATTACCACGTCATAAAATGTACATTATCTAAAATATCATTTTACAACAATTATCTCAAAAGGAAATATATATCAAAATGAACATTGTTACGTTGTCGACACCTAACATTGCATAAACTATTAATAAGCATAAAGTAAAATACTATTGTAAAGTCTACTCGCACACACGCACACACACACACCATCAATATATTTAACAAATAACTATCACATATGGAAAATCACTACAGTCGCATAAACCAGCAGGCAGAATATAAATATTATATTTAACAAAAGTGGAACCAAAAACACGAGAAACAGCTCCTGCTTTTAATTATTTAACACTGTCTCCATGACACATTTGTAAAGTTGTTAAACTGTTCAAGCAAATCTTTTTGAATTCGGAATATGAAACGGTAAACCTCGCTTTCTGAGCTAAATAGTTCCAGAGCCTAGATGCTGTCATCTTGAAAGATTAGGCGATAAAGGAGTTATGTTTGGATACCAGCAGTTTCTGTCACTCAGAGGAACTAGTGTTAAATGTATGACGTAGTAAGAAACGAGACAAAAGATAGTTTAGGCATCCTGTTCAAAATAATTTTGAGTCGGTGTTTAAAGTCGAGGCATGAGAGATTATGTCCGATTTTGGTGACATGGGATTTATTTTTATGATTGTGAATAAGAGCTACGCAATAATTCGGCACACACTGAAGTCTCTGAGCTAAATCTGCACGCAGGTAACTGAAAAGTGTGCCAGCATAGTCAAGGCGTTCGAATATCAATAACTGTGTTAAAGTTTTTTACTAAATTCGTAGGTAAAAAAATTAAAACCTTCTTAATGATTGCATAATTAAATATGTTCGATAAGGATAGGTGTGTTATATGTTTACGCCATGTTAATGTTTCACAAATTATGACACTTAAGTGTTTTTTTTTTGCGGATTTCGAAACAGGAATCGGTACGCCATTCATTATGACGTTCGGTATGCTAGCGACATTTATAGACTTGAATAGTTTATTGGATTCTATAATAGTGCTCAGGGTTATCTCTGGGTTTGTCATCATTTATTGTCCACTACAGGATGAATGACAACTCAAGGTTAATCATATCAACTGAGGATGTGACATTATCGGGATGTGCCGACAAGTAAATCTGGAAACCGTTCGCATGTAGATGGTATTTCCTGGGTTGTAGTTCCTGAGGATGGTTGTCAGTGAACAGCATGTCTTTGGATATTCTTCCCATGAATTAATTTTTAGACAGGTATGGTGTTCATTCCGTATGATCCTTTCCACATAATTTACTAAAAATTATACCTTTAAGAAACTGCTGTGACTTCAATACGAGTACCGCTAGTATTGTTGAATTTAGCTGCTATTCCAGTAGGTACTGTATAGATGTATATAGGCATAGATAAAAATTAATCTCGTCTGTTTGTAACAGACATTTCGGGAAAACAGAGCGACACTAGTACGAGTAATTGGAAATAAACTTTTCGACGAAAAATTATTTGGTGTTGCAAATCGTTTTCATAGATTGAAACGTAAACTTGTATTCCTACCGCGAAAACTTTTTTTCTGTCAGCTTTAATTGATAGCAGGCAGTCAAGCAATATTTCGAAAAATACATTGTTGGCTCGAAAAATATTTTGTATTTTTTCTCTCTCGATATGTTGCAGTTATGGTATGCACACATTCAATACACACATTCACAGAAAATAAAGCCATTTCTATTACGTAAAATTCATTTTTTCTGATAGTTGCTAAAAACTGCAAACAGATAAAACTGCATCGATTTTTCACCAGTTTTGCTATACAGGAAATGCGAAAATGATTAAAGTATAAACATTAGTACTGGATTTGTTGAAAAATAATTTTTTTATGAAATCGTAAGACGTTATATTACTGAGAACACAACATTTTGCGCGGCATAAATATAATGTTCATTCCTTTTTCGGTACTGTTTTAGTGGTTTGTTTATTTGCTCTGTACGATAGTGCGTTTTTTATTATTTCGATAATTTAGGTCCTATCTAAGTGGGTTTTAAATATGCAGACATTTGAACGTAGAAAATGTGTTACATTTGACGGATTTTTACTGCAGACCAATATAAATCTTTCCTCTGGAAGAAATTAAATCGTATTTATTATTTCAGTGAAGAAATTTCATATATTCACAGGTTAATACTTACGATTTTGGTGCCTCAGAAGTCACTGTCGGAAATCCCATTGCATCTACATTAAATAGATGCGTATGAACTTATTTTTCAGTGCGAATAACTCTGCCTATATAAATCAGTGATCCAAGAATAAAGTTCAAGCGTCCCTAATGCGGAAAATAAGGTATGCGTGTTCGAAATGTTGAGCTGTTTACCCAGTACTATGATATATAGGCTGTTCACTGTAAAGTGAGCACTTTTGAGGTCCTAGTTACTTTTTCCTTCCAGCCATGTTTCATCCTTTAACCACTTTTTAAAATAAATATTCCCATGTAAGTAATAAACGCAGTGTGTTCATTACACCGCACTAGGAAGATAACGTCTAAGACTAAAATGAAAAAATATATATCGATTACTGCATTATTCCAATTGAGAGGGCTTTTAAAAGCTATCACTTAACTGTGAATAGCATATATCAAGAATTATACAATAACAGTGTATAAGAAAATAATTTACTGAAAATATGGAATACCGCATCAATGCAATTCGTTTAATTAAACATATAACATCAACAAATTAACATTCTGATCTCGAACACGAGCAGTATGACGTAGCGACTGAGGGCAAACTGGTTCACAATGGTATGTATCCTTCTAAGAGTTTCGGTGGAGAGACTGTATTTCGCAAGCCGTCCATCCCTGCAAATAGCAGGCAAATTGCGATGAACCGAAAACAGTGCATTTGTCTTGTGATATTTTAGATCACCTGCCCCATACGCAAGTTAATTTTTTTATTTTTTGTCTGTTGGCAGCGATATTTCCGGGACCATGAATACTTTTTTATTATAATTATTGTAACACTGGCGAATTTCGTCGATTTTTAATATTATGCGTATTCGTGCTACCAAGGAATAAGTACCTAGACGACTTCCGGTTATTTTATTAGCACATTTGTGTTCAAAAATTAGTTACCTCTCTACCCCCCACTAACCACCCCTTCCCGGCCCACTGTAGATTAATCTAGGTTAATTAATTTACGTCATAAGTGTCTACTCAATCCTTTGGAAAATCTGATAATAAATCTTATCATTTTTTCGTCGACAAGTTTGAAGTAATATCCAGTTTTATTCAAGAGTTCCAAAATTAATACATCTCATAATACTATACAAAGGTACACGGTTGTCCATGGTTTATATAAATGCTAATGCGACTATTTAAGAAGATTTAAAAATGGGTTTAATAATGATGGCCTATATTTTCTGAATACAAATACAATTCAATTAATGGGGAAAGCTAACTAAACAATACAAAAAGATCTACCCATGATTTGAATTCTCCTTTTTCCTTCACTTATATAAATGGATATCTTCATAAGAAAGGAAATTGCTTGGGCATAATTTCTGACCAAAATGTGAAAAATTAACTTGCTGGTGGGAAATAAAAAATGCTCTGAAATAAAATAACTTCCGAATATTACATCTTTCGATTCATCGCATCTCATTTATCCTTTCATCGTTTTATTAATTTTCTCGAGATCCCGTATTCCTCTTGGGTTGTATCTCAGGATTTCGGTAGGTGTTGTTGTGTCTCACAATTTCAATATTGTCTTTACACTCTCTTCTCTATTCACTTACTTTTTATTGAGTTAGTCGAGTGTAAATTATTCCGAATTTCGTCAATATGAAGTCTGCTTTTTCTTGTGGTACCCAAGACATTCCTACCCGTCTTTGTCTTCACCGACTGTATCCCAATGTATATTTATGTTTGATAAAGTAGGAGTTTCACTTCCATTAAATGCAAACAGAAGTATTGTAGTTCTACCGTACTCAATGAATATGCCCTTTCTAAACTTGCCTTAAAGTTTCTTCTAACTGTTCTATATTTATTTATTTTTTTTTTTCATTTTTCTACACTAAACTCTCACAATTAAGGTAGTCCACATCCTATACTTCAGGGCGTTTAGTGAATCGGTTGTCGGTGAATTGGTTATCCCCTATTTATTTACACATAACTTGAGTTCTCTCCTGAAATTACACTGGCTTGATATTCTGGAGAGAAATATTATTTTTTTCAATTTTTGGTTATCTGATGTAGTACTTATAAGTATGTTTGAAAATTATCTTCATTTTCGGATATTTAGTTAATCATCTGTCAAAGGAAAGAGCGGCTATAAATTTTCTTTCCAAGTTAAAGTATTATTTTGTTCGCCTCGTATATAACAATTAAAAATACGTGACATACGAAAACTGCACATCACCCCTTTGTCAATCATTTCTTAAAATATCTTACCTAATATATATATTTTTTGCTTTGAATAGGGTACATTCATTAAATGTCTTGTTAATGATAAATTATAGCAAAAATTATCCCATGAACCTTTTACGTATCCCGGTTATTATATTAATAATCTTAATAAACATACCTTTAAGAACACATTTTAAATGTCATTATCTTTCAAGAGAATAGATAGATGTTTATAAACAGTAAGAATTTCTGCTATTCAAAATTATAATTATTTACTTTATATCAAAGGAGAAACCGTAAACTAAGTAATGCGTTGGCAGATTTTGTGGAGAATAAGTATGCTACTACGTATCAACTTAGAAAAGCTACTCTTAAATGATTATTTAGTTTGCTATCGCACACGCTCATATACATTCACACAGTATATATACATATATATATACATTCACACAGTTTATATATACACTAAGTGTATGTATATAGAATAAGTGTGACAGTCAATTAAATTGTTTGAAAAAGTTCGTCATACTGTGCTTAATTTAATAGTTGCCGTTTATGTAATATGGTTCACCGCAGATTTAATTATATCACGTATGTACATAAGTTCGTATTAAGTACTTTGCATGAGCCAGTATTTTTACTGCTTGCCTTGGTAAAACAATCATATTAGGCGTATTCTTAAAAATACGTAGGCCTACACATATTCTTAAACTATTTACAATATGATAAATGTAAAGCGAACCTATGTTGGTTTTCCAAAGGCATTCTACGGTGTTTCCAGTATACTACCTTTTAATGAAGAGTTGTTGCATTTGCGTGTGTGAAAATGCACGTGACAAGATTATAAAATACACCATTGGTTGTGCAAAGATGTAATAAAATAAAATGTAATAAAATAAAATGTAATATAGAAATGTCGAAGTATTTTAATAAAAATAGTTATTCATTTTCTCCCAATATCGATGTAACAGGACTTGAACAAAAATTATAAAATATTGCGACCTAAATAACAATGTACTGTCCATACTTCATAACTCTCAGGGTGCATTTCAAAATTCTTAATAACGTCCAATATGAATTATCTACTCCCACGATTTGTTTTAACATGACGGTCTAATGATAAAACAAGCTGTATTTTAATATGTATCGAAGTATTTCTTTATAAACAATATTTGAATCTTGAAGCTGGTATGACATTCACAACTTTATGTACTTATTTCACTTTCCTTTCTAAAGTTCTGTCTGGTGACTGTTAAATAAAGTATACTATATTTGCATTCGTAACTTCACCTGCTTGTACTACATGAAAGAGGAGCTAGTTATTTTTATCTAAGTACAGCCTACTACAGTAGTAGTTCTCTCCTCGGATGCTAAGATTAATAATTTAAAAATCTTGAAATCTATTTTTGATAAATGTGTATGTAGGCATCCAAAGTATAAAAAAAAAGAGATAAATCATCATTATTATGAGATATTGAGCAATTTATGGTAGAAAATTTTATGAATTTTCGTCCCATTGATACTTGGGCCTCAAAAAAAGCACAAGCAATATTTTTAGCAATTTTTATATGTAGATATAATTTTGTATAAAAATCAATGCGGAATTTATCTATTTATAGAGACCTGACGAATACGCGGATTAATTTTGGGACAGTCTATAATTCGAAATATGTGAGTTTATATAACATTAGCCATTGGTCCACACGGTGTTTGACACCTACTCGAGAACGCTGGCCCAATCGTCGCCTTACACTGTGACAGCAGACAACCAATGCACAGTTAACATCGGAAAATTTGTGCATAAGACTGTAGAGTCTAACCTGAAGGTCATTTAACTGGCGAATTTTTCAGGTATCTAGCAATTGAGCATTTTGTGTAACCGAATTACCCCTTCTCAAATCCTTAGTGAGTGAATATAAAAAAAAATCAGTTTTCATTGGGAGTTCTAAGGGATTGTAATTTTAGATGTAGCGATTAATACAAAAAGTATAAGCATTCAGTTGACTATTCAAGCTATAAGAAAGTTTTGTGAACATGCAATTTTATAAAAAAAACTATCTAATCACGGCGATAGTTGTTCCGCCTCTTTCACGTTCTATTGTGCCTTATCAATGCGTTCTCTCTATTACGTCTGGTACGTTGACCGATGTTTGACCGTGGTATCGCTGACATTTTTCTCTTTTAGATCAAGAAACATTTCCTGCAAGTATGAGCAAAATACGCCCATAAATATATAAGTTAGACTACAGCGCTACCTATCGGAATGAAACATAACTAAAAACCTTACTCGCCAACACAATAACATATAGTGTGAATATGGTATCAATAGATCAACAAACATATCCTGCAAGTATCAGCAAATTCAGCCCAGACTCCAGCGCCACCTATCGGGACCTAACCTATCGAATGCATAGCTCAATAAAACTATTTATTTTAGATCAACAAACATTTCCTTCAAGTATGAGCAAAATCGGCCCATAAATATAGAAGTTGACTCCAGCGCCACCTATCGGAATGAAACATAACTAAAAACCTTACTCGCCACCTCAATAACATATGGTGTGAGAACGTTCTCAATTGGTCCAGTGGTTTGTCAGTGATGATGCGGTTTAGTGACCCACAAAGGATTTTATGTATAAAAAGATGAGCATATTAGGGAACACATATCTTTAGCTCTTAATACATCGTATGCCTCTTGTGCACTTAATATCGACTACATAAACAATCATTATTTTATATGTATATAAAGTAACGAAAATTACTTGTTTTAAATTTTACACTCACAAGTGATTTCGTATCATGTCGGTGGTAGATCAAATACAATGTAAATACTTGTTGCAATTTAAGAATGCGTGGCAGCGTTATGAAATTTCAACGTTGATTTAAATTTTTATTTTTCAAAAATATTAAAATAAAAAAATTTATACAGATTCGAACTTAGTTTTTAAGTCTTATTTTAACAACAAAGTTCACTCACTCATTGACGTTTCCTTAGTATCTTCCAAAATCATAGTTATTTTACGTGGTAAAATTTTGAGAGCCGATTCGTTTGACCACAGAAAGTATTTCAAACTCTCTATGGTGTCAACATCTGAATATTAATAATACACTATCATTGTACAAAAATACGCCGACCTTTCAAACATACATGCTAAGTGCCTTTGTCAAATTGTTAAACTGTCCATAAACTACCAAGTACTTGAAACCATCACACTATTCAAGACAACTTACCCGCCTCCCCCCTCCGAAAAAATAATAAAAACTTATTTGCTTAACTGAAAAGATGATAAATCTTTAATAATAAGTCACATTCGGCTATAGGAATAGCACAGAAACTTATAACTTAAAAAAAGCTTGTTACGGATCGTCGATACGTTTTGTATATAGCTGAACTGATGACTAAATGAAAATATTTTCTTGGAAGTTAATACATACCGGAGATGATCCGAAAGTTTGGCGGCACTGCAATTGACTGAATAACCTCTCTCTAAATTTCTCTGTATGAGATCCACATTTCCACGTATTCGTGCTCACGTCGGCAAAAAATCAGCGTAATACCGCTTATTAATCCGGAATACATTAAATGTCCCGTCCGCAGAACGCCGTAATAATTAAAGCATAAGATTATTTACAGTCCTCAAATACCTCTCATATCGTGCATGGCATATTATACATTTATAATTTTAGCTTATGGTTAGGAAATTTCTGCGCTCATTCTCTTGATATCTTAGTTGTTTCGTGTCGTAAGTATGAATGTAATAGATGGATGGTGGAATGAGCAAAATAGCGTTAAAAATAATATAAATATACTTGTAGAAAAATTACACCAGTTCTAATAGAAATTTGCAAAATAATTATGCGTACTTTTAAAATGATTCTGTATGGAAATATTCGATTGGTAGATGTAAAAGGAAAAAGTCCCACTCTGTACAAATTGATTTCGTGTGCCTCAAACGAAATGGAATTCACTGTACTGTGAATCTTGAGCTCTTGTAACTGTTTTCTAAGATTTTCAGCTGAAAATTCTTATATGTCACATTCTTCCCGCTAATTTGCCTGTCCAAATTTCAAATCGTATTTTTATGTTTATATCGAGGTTGTTATTCAAACAAGAATATATTTGTTCTCGCCTTAACATCTCGTGTCTTACAGAAGATTGTTCTGTATCCAAATTCAATTGAAACGAACGGAACACGGTGGGATTTATTTGATTTCGGCCGTTCGTAGACGAGTTATAATATAAGGAGGGCTGAAAATATTTTGCAGTTCGAATAAATTAGCAGTTTTATTTATTTTAGGTGTACGCAAAATAATCATGATATTTTTAATTTGAATAAGATGATTTTAACGCAGCAGAAAGAAATTAACACACATAATCTAATTCAGAAACCGAAGTTATCAAGTAAATCGTGTTAGTTGTAGCGGTTTAGTTTATCATTATGTATGTAGTTCCAAATTTAAAAAAAAAAAAACCACCATATGTAAAAGTGTGTGATAATATAAAGACACTGTGTTTTATTACAATAAGCTGCAATTTTATAAATAATATTTTGTCATTGTGTTTGATACCTACATACAATTGTTTAAAAATTATCTGCATATTTGCAAGTGTTGAAAAAAAAACTAGCGTATATATCATATGATACTAGTTGGGTCGATGTTTTACAACAGTCTTTCACTTTTCGCTCTTATTTCAGTTTACATTGTTTAAAATAAAGTTCATCTATTCCCTGTCGTTCAAAATTGGCACAATATTTTCCCGCAAAATTCTGATGTTAATTTCAGTATTTATACGCTACATACAGGTAATTCAGCACACGGTGAATGAGTTTTGCAAACTATCTCCAGAATAAACCAAGGTACGGAAACCATCACGAAGCCAAATTGTAGTTCAAAAATTTGTTGTTTTCAAACTGCTCTTACCTCGACTGAATGAAATCCATTTCAAGTGTTTTTCTGTACACGCCACTTATTTGCGTTAACTATCTTATAACCGATTTAATAGTTTTCAGAATATATGTTTCTTTGGGTAGAAAATATGGCGTATTGTAATTAAAATATGCGGAAGGCAAAACCCTTAAAATTAAAATTAGGTTAGTATCACAATCTTACTACGCTATTTGATTCTGATTGGTGATACAATGCCAGATAAATATACTACACATCTTACTACAGAATCATGACGCAACAACAAAAGTTACAGAAAGTTGTTAATGAAAATAAAGGTTCTCATGTCTCTGCCTCATACTTTTCTTTATATTATTATTCTTTAAGCAGGAATTACTTCATTTTCTGCACAAAAACTGTTTGGTTTAGGCTTCCGATAAATATTTAACTTTTTTTGTAGTCCATTATTTTTTTCAATTAGCATTTAAATTTTTCTAATTATTATATCACGCCATGCATACGATTTTAATGTATTTATTTATCAAACTTGGAGGTATTTAGACTTGTTTGTTTACTCTTATATTTGCTCAAATTACGATGACAGCAAAACTCTTATAACATATACAGTGTAAGACACTAAATGGTGTCGATGAAATGCCATACTTATGCAAGTTTAAACATTCCCATTTCTTTGTCGCTTCAAATAACGAGGAAGTTCGAGAAACACAAATAATATTTATTGTTTTTGTGAATTCACCTTGGAGTTTTTAAAGATATTTATAAAAATTTCTGGTATACCAGTATCCTTGCAAAAATACTTTTTATCTTACAAAACCGTTTAATTTAAAGTTATAAATTCAATTCCCGTGGTCATATCACAATCTTTTAGTAAATTTTGGTTAAACACTGTATAACCCATAATTTTACTACATGCTTGTGTCAACGTCCTAAAAATAAAATCATTTTATTTTCGAAATATTCGTTTCGCTATAATTAGGAATAAATATCGTCATTTAAAGGATATTGTGGTATTATTTACAAATCCATCAATAATATAATGACTTAGTGTACCTATTACCGCAAAACCCATTAAGCATATTTATGAGGAGAAACATGAAAACAATAAGATATTAAGAAAAATTGTATCATTACTAAAATTGAGTTAAAAACACACGAATTTGGGTAATGGGGATATTTTAAGTACTGATGTGAGTTCATATTCGATTTTTTCTTACTTTTAAAGTCTGATATATTCGTGGTAACTGTTTGTCTTATTCTATTTATATGAAATACCCATTAAAATGTCTAAATTTCCCCGAATTTGGCATGATTTGAGTTAGTTGGAAATTATTAGGATTAATAGAACTATAGGTGCACAGAGCGAAATGTTTAGGTAAAAGTAAAACAAATCAAATACAATCGAAAGATGTAATTTAGATCAAATCAATTTTCATTAACACAGAAATACATTTATTTTGTTTAACAATAAATATCTTGCTGCTACTGGCTTGTAAACATTTGTTTCACGCTTGAGAATTACAGTAAAAAATTTGTATATAAACACAAATAACAATTATTAATTATTAATACTATTACCGATGGGATAGCAATGATAACAGTACTTTATTTATTGTAACTGGAGCTGTAGCAAGTGTGTGAATGCATTATTGTAATATTATTGTACAGTATTTATACGAAATATTAATACCAATTGCTCAATATTTTCTTCTGTGATTTACGCTACGAATGTGGCTTATACAGAGAGTGCTTTTTCTTATACTAAGACGACATTTAAAAGTTTTTGTTTCTATAATTAAAATAAAACTTTTCGGAACATTAGCGTGATTACTTGAGTATAGTAAAATGACATGATCAGAAAGATACATTTTAAAAAATACCTTTGAAATATTTTGTATTGTTCAGATAAATGTCACAATAAAAATAAGTGTGATATTTCAAATAGGTTAACTGAAGTTTACTGAGCACATGACTTACAAGTAAGTATTGTATATATCATCATGTAGGTACTTACATCACTGTGATGCTTTCGTTATGGGTGTCATATAACAGTTTAAACTATATTAATATATTTTGATTCGTTGTAATTGTTTTAAGAACACTGGAGATTCTCGGTGAGAGGTGTTGGTTTTGTGTTCATAAACATACAGCACAATACTCCAGGTTAGCATAGGGAAGTTGCAATACCTCGCCTTAGTTTAACTTACAGACAGAGCATAATGCATTATTTCTTGCAACATGCCGTACTCAATCTAAACGTAGAAGCACAAAGATGGCGACAAAAATTAATCGTCATGACACTCATGTTCTATGGTCTGTAATACGCGTATGGACGTTAGTGTTTACACACACACAATCTAAACTGCATTTGCAGGGGTACGGTGTCAGTAAATTAAAATATTTAAATTATTTTTATTATGCTCTGCAAAGTGATATGGTTTAAGATTGATAAGAAAAGCGCTCATATCATTTGAAATCTCAATACCACGAACTTGCCTAACGGTTGGTTGGATAGTCAACGTACAGGTGTTCTGATTGTAAATACTTGATGGGATGAATTTTTAGGGCAAGTTTAGTTTTCAAAGACCCTTCTTCTCACTAGTAAAGCTATCAGCATACAACACTGGATTTAATAAATCATTTTGAGTCACAATAAACGCAATTCAAACATGACTGTAGGAAAATGTGACATTTCATTAATGATTTTAAAATAGAATCTATGAATTAACCCGGATATTCTTCAGCTAGTCCAGCTTTTATTATTCACAATGCCCTGTATTTGCGCACATATATGAATCCTCAAATTGGTTCTTTATGACATCGACACACTAAAGTCTTAGAAACTGAGCGTGCGTTAACGTATCAAGTTGCCTATCCACGCGGATATGTTATTTTCTGGTAAAAGTGAAAATGCTGTAGTCCAAGACTTTTCCGTTTCCTTGTCAACATCAGTTAAGGCTTTATATTTATCTGGTGTATTATATTTCTGTATTTCTTTCTGCTTAACAAGCGGTTTGCTTCGTAACACCATAATGCCAAGCTAGTTACGGCACTGTGGCAATAACTACTAAAGTAAATAAAAAGTGAATACTGGATTTGCTGAAAAAAAAATTAACGGAACCCCAAAACATTTAAGTACTGAGAATGAAATATTTTGCGAGGAAAAAAAATATAGTGTTCGTTAATATTACGGCCTTGTTTTACTGGTTTGTTTATTTTCTCTGTACTAACATGTGTACTTCTTATTTTAATACTCCAGGTCCTATATAAGTGGGTGTAACATATGCACACATTTGAACCTTGAAAAAGTGGAATGGTGTTGGACTTGACAAATTCTCACTGCAAACCAATAAAATCCTTTCCACTGGAAAATATTAAATCTTATTAATTGTGCCAGAGATGAGATTTCACACAACGCCCGCACACGCACACACGCACGCGCATATATATATATATATATATATATATATATATATATATATATATATATATATATATATATATATATATATATATATATATATTTATATATATACACACACTTTCATACTGAAGATTTCACTGTCTCAGAAAATTTGTGTCGGAACATACCACTGCTTCTGCAGTAAATAGCTCCATATGAATAAATTTTCAATGTGAATAACTTCGCTCATTGAAGTCAATAATTTTAATTTTAAGATCAAGAGTCACTGAAGCGGATAATAAAGAATATGTATTCAAAATGTTGTTTTTTTACCCAGTACTTTGAGATATCACGAATTACATAAGAAGCAGCGCACAAGACAATAAATAATACGTTGAAAAATATGAAAAACTGCCTTAGTGTATTTAATTTAAATTAAACATGTAACACCAAAAAATAACATTCTAATCTCTGACGCGATCTGTAAGACGTAGCCACTCACGGCAAACTGGTTTAAGATGGTATCCTTCAATAGTTTCAGTGGGAAGACGTTTTTCGCGTACCGGCCATCCTTGTAGAGTTCAGATGAATTGGGATGAACTGAAAAGGTAAAGTTATCTTGTGTGATTTTGGATCACTTGCCTCATAAGCAAACTTTTAAAGTTCTAGGTTTATTAACGCCGCTATCTTTGGAAACATAAATACTGTTTTATTATAATTTTATTTTATCACTGACATATTTAATCGAATTTGATGATTATGGGTATTCGTGCTGCCATTGAGTAAATACCTACAAGACTTAAGTTTTTCCATTAGTACATTTGTATTTTTACAAATTACGTACTTCCATACCTCCCGTATAGAAATCTGGACAAATAATAAATTTACCTCTGAAGTAACTGCTCATTTGCTTTCCACAATATGATAAATTTGGTTTGTTTGTTTTTGGTTTTCTATAAGTTGACAGTTATGTCCAGTTGTTTGTAAGAGTTTCAAAATTGATAGCAAAAAGTCAGATGCTTATTCATAAATATTTAATTTCTAATACGATGTGAGTTTTGATTTATCATAATTAAGTACTTAAAGTTGGTCACTTTTTATTTTTTTAGACAAAAATACAAATCTCTAAGAAAATCAGGAAAATATATTTTCAGTTTAATAATGATGGCCTCTCTTTTCTGAGTACATATACCCTTCAACAAGATATAAAAAAAAGTTTGTATATGACTTGAATCTTTCTTTCTCCTTCGCTAGCATGAAAATATATCTACGTGAGAAAGGAAAATGCGTTGACATAATTTTGGATAACAATTTGAAAAATATATCGTGATTGGGGGGAAGTATATAGCACTGTGAAACAAACTAAATCCTGATTATTACATCTTCAGGTTCGTTGCACCCCCCCCCCCAACAAAATGAGCCATCTATAGTTTTATTAGTTCCCCCGAAATTCCGTGAAATCTAGTGTTGTATCTCAGGATGTTCAAAGGTAACATTGTGTCATTCATCACATAGAAATCGTCTTTATACGCTCTTCTTTATTCGTTTTCATTTTGTTGAGTTGGTAGAGTAAGCCATTTACAATTTCTTATGTATGAAGTCAGTCGTTTCTCATGGTAACCAGACATTCCCTCGCTTCTTCATATCTGCCGACTATATCATTTTTTGTAGTTTTGTGTAATAGCGTGAGAGTTTCACTGCCATAAATTACACATAACTACCGTAGTTTTACAGTACTAAATAAATATTCTTTTCTTAAACCTGCTTTAAATATTCTACTGTCTGTTCTACGTATTTGATAAAATTCCCTACTTTTTACAGAAATTTTTTTTCCAATAAGGATAGTTTGCATCCTATATTTTCAGGCGTTTGCCTTTTCACTATATCGTTCGTTCACCATACTGTACTTATACATAACTGGAGGTCGGCTTTAAATTCAACTAGCTTAATTTTCATGTCATAGTTTTTATTAAATAATTTTTGGCGATCTACTGTTGTTTATGTAAGTACGTTTGAAGATTATCTTTTTAATCGGGTATTCAGTTGATTAGCTGCCAAAGAAGATGCTGCTATAAATATATTGTAGCTAACATTGTCTTTTACAATTCAAGTATTATTTCCTTCTCCATCCTTAGTTATTAATTAAAAGAATGTAACATACAGAACTCTTACATCACCCCATTCGTCAAACATTAATTGAAAGATCTGGTCTCATATTACTAGTAGCTGCACGTGATATCTTGCCAAAGATAAATAAAACAAAAACTATCCCAAGAACCTGTTACGAATCCCCGCCATTCCGTACACTATCTCATCAGACATGTCATTGTGAATACAATGTAAAATAAATAATTGATTACATTGCAAGGGAATAAATAGGGTTCTATAAGTAGTAAGGAATTCTGTTATTCTAAATTAGTATGTTTGTTTAATCTCAAAATCGAAACAGAAAATTAAACTAAACGTTGATATACTTCTGAAGCCGAAAGCATGGGGATAGCTTTTCGAGACTAATAGCCATTGAGAATTTTGTAAAACCATTTTGTCCCTTTTCAAGAACTTAGTGAGTGAGTTTAGAAAAATGCCTTTTCGTTAAACCTATAAATAAATTTAACTTTTAAGAGAAGCGATCAGTATAAAAAGTCTGTACATTCAGTTTTCTAATAAAGCTGTGCGAAAGTTAAGTTTTATAAATGGGTAACTTAAAAAAAATTAGCATTATAAGGAACACATATTTCCAGGACTTAGTATATCACATATCTCGTAAGCACCTAATATTGGTTATATAAACAATTATCGTGTACAAGATAGCAAAAATTACTTTTTTTTAAATTAAATTTCATAGCGTAACATACTTTTACACACACAGGTCATTTTATATCATGTAGGTGGTATATCGAATACAATGTAAAAATTTCTTGAAATTTAAGTATGTATGACGGTGTTATAAAATTTCTACATAGTTTTGCAGTTTTATTTTTGGAAATATTACATTTGAAATATGTATACCGATTAAAACTTTTTTAAATTCTTATATTGGCAATGTAATTTCACTTATGCACTCATTGAAGTTTTCTGGCTCTCTTACAAAATTATGATTCTTTTATGTGGTAAAATTTTGGGTGGTAATTCATGTAACCACAGAAAGAATTTCAGACAGCCTGAGGCGTAAAATATTTAATACCAATAATACACTTCCTTCTACGAAAATGTGCCAACCTGGTAAACGTACAGGCTAAGAGCCTTTGTTAAATTTGTATGCTGTCCATAAAATACTAAATACTTGAAGCCATCACATTAATAACAAAATATCCCAAAGAAATGTTTATTTGCCTGACTGTATCAGCCGAAAAGATGAGAAGTACTTAATATTATGTCACTTTCAACTATAGGAAAGGGCAAATAAATTTGGAGAGCCAAGATTATCATGGACATAATCTAAGACTACTGATATAGGGCAGTTAACGTGAAACAGTACCAGCCTTCAGGGAGAAATGCTTTATTATTAACATTTTCTAGCTAGGCGAACTGATAGTTTAAGAACATTTGCTTGGAAGTTGATATATACAATAGACGATCACAAAGTTTGGCAGCACTGCACTTGACTGAAAAATCTCTGTTTCTATATTTCAATATTATATGAGTATCACATTTCCAAGTGTTTTTGCTGTCGCCTATAAACATTCAACATAATAACTTTCAAATAATCCCCTTTCCTCAGAACGCCGGAAGAATTAAAAATTGCTGGTGTGTAAATATAAATCAACATAATATTATTTGTAGTCCTCAGATTCGATTCGTATCACGTAGGCCTATGGCTTATTACAAATTTATGATGTAAGCTAAGTATAGGACATTTTTGACTGCATACTTGTATAACATTGACGAATTGTTTCTTTAGTAGGCATGAAAAATAAATGTTGATTGGAATTAGTAAAATAGCGTTACAATTGATAAAGGTGCATTTTTAGGCAAATTGAGGAGCTTAATGCAAAAAGGATCTTTTTTGAAAGATCCCTTTTTGAGTAAAATGTGTACTTTAGGTCGTCTAGCCTCTAATAGTACTCACCTAAAATTTTATTGCATCTCTGAACAACTAAAAAATTGCCGTTATTTAATAGAAGACTGGAAGCTCTTGCTTTACACTATGTTTATGTTATTTGATGTGTGAAGCTGCTGTACTGTCTGTTAATGGTAAATAAAAGTATTTAAACTATCAAGTCAAACTAGTGATTATACTAACAATAGTGAAAAAAAAATATAAATAACAATGTACGAAAGCGTAAATAACGGTATAAGTGTTTATGGGCAAAAATTAGAAGGAATCAAGGAGAAACGAAGGGCTTTGCTACAGATTTTTAAGTGGGAAAATAGTGCATTCAAAAACATTTCATGACGTTGATAACTGTTGCTTAAAACAGTGCTACAAAACTGTTTATGTAGTTGAGCAAGATAGCAATTAACATTGTGTCTACTGCTGCTAACAGTAAATAATACAGTGTACAAGAAAATGCTTTCAGCTAGGAGTACAAATAAAGCAGCAGTCAATTTGTGTTTCCCTTCTTGTTTGCCGAGCGTTTTTTATTGTTATATTTCTAATGTAAAGAAAGAGTGTATGAGTTATTCAAGGAAAGTTGGCTAAGGGAGACTTGGTGATTAAAGACAACAGTGGCAGACACATGAATCGTCAAAATAGGATCAAGCAAAATATTTGGGAGTTGGCC
This sequence comes from Dryococelus australis, assembly GCA_029891345.1. Taxonomy (NCBI): domain Eukaryota; kingdom Metazoa; phylum Arthropoda; class Insecta; order Phasmatodea; family Phasmatidae; genus Dryococelus; species Dryococelus australis. The sequence continues at coordinate 63,101,724 of CM057001.1, read as the reverse complement.
AATAAGCATTTATCATCCGTTCTGCATGATGAATCAAACTACCGTGCAAAGAAAACAGAAAAGCTGTATTTTAATAACCCTACCTGGTCAGTTAAAAAATTATTTGAATTATTTCAAGATTATTTTAGATGTGAAACAGGAACGAAGTCATGTATATGACATGCCACTTTTCATACATTGTTTCAGAACCAAATCCAATTACAGTTTCCGCAGACCTCAAAAAGATGTTTGTGACTTGTTTACAGAATGCACTAGGAAGGTGAAACTCCGACCAAATATTGATTGTCGAAGTATGATTAATATATAGAAACGTCGAGTGAAACGGTACCACAGCATGAAGCATGAAATAATGAACCAATTTAACGAAGACAATAAATTTAGTATTAGAGTTTGATTTAACCCAAAATCTGGCACTTTCTAAGCTGAATGCAACTATAGGCTATCCACGGTAAAATGAGCACTTTGGTGGCCATAGTTACTTTTTTTCTTTCAGCCATTTTTTATCCTTTAGCTACCCTCTTAAATAAAAATTGCCATGTAAGTAATAAACACAGTGTGTATATTCTACCACATCCGGAAGTTAACGTATCAGGCTAAAATAAAACATATTTATTGACTATTATTCCAAATGAGAGGGCTTTCAAAAGTGCTGATATTACCACGAATTGCCTGTAGTCAGTTCTACAAACATTCAATTTGGTTGTTTGTTTTCAACAGCCATGTGCATACTGATAGTACGAGTGCAATGTATTGGTATTTGGGAAACTAAGGGCCTCTATGCTGTACCACTTTACATATTTCCAGCATTATTAATAGAAATTAAAAACTTGTTACTAAATTTTTTAGACAAATATGGCGGGGACAAAATAAAAACCTAACAATGGTGCAGTTTGGCGGTTGGATTTCTAATTTGTCGAACCTCGAAATGCACCTTTTTTTTTTTAAACCAGAGACAGGAACTCCTTACTGTCAATGTCACAGTAACTTTAGCTCGTATTTCACTAAATTGAATAAAATTGAAACAGTGGAAACCCCGTTAAGTTATGTATCTCTCTTCAATATTTGTCTACAAAACCCTAAACCATTTGAAATTATTCATGCAAGTGAAATATTTTAAAAATGATCATTTATGATGAATTTGATTGCAGAGAAGACCCCATTAAATAGCTATGTAAGATCCGCTATACACAAATATGAACAGCTGAAATACTCACTTGGTATGCTTTCAGTATCCAAAACGTACAGGCATATTTATCTCCAATTTAAAGTTTTCATGATTAGTGTGGTTCGTAAATATCTTCTCCCTGATGAAGACGAGAATGTTTTTAAACAAGCTAAAGTTCAAAATTTGAGATACTTAATGCTCTTTCTTTACAAAGACTCTCAAAAGAGCAATGAAGATAATTTTATCATTGCGCAGATGTTACATTCGTTCAGTGTATTGGCTGCAAGAGTGTTTTCATTTTTGCTTACAACAGTAAAGTAATTAATTATGAGCTAAGTTAATTTAATATGAAAACTTTTATAATGTGGTCTGAGTAAAACGTTAGATATAAATAAGCACATTATTGTGAATCATTTATGTACTAGCCGTTATCAATTTTTTTTTTCGTTTTATATCTAGCTGTACTATATAGTATTTGAATATTGGTTATGGTGGGAATTTAAATAAAAACAATTTTGAAATGATTTTGATTTTTATAAAGAGTACTATTCCAAAAGGTTAATTTTATTTCAATCCTAAATAAATATTTTAAGGCAAATGTATTAATTTCCAGTGTATATATATATATATATATATAAAGATCACAAGGGTAAAGAGTTAATGAAACATCATTAGTTTCCATACAAAAGTTACGTACGTTGCTATATTTCAAAAGCCTCGTCACTTTTTGTAAGGTTTTGCAAAACGGCCCTTCTTGTATCCAGCTCCTCAATTGAGCCATTTCAATTTAAAAAATTAGCACGTGAAACATAATTATGGGCACTTTTATAATGCTTCTGTATGAAAAGATTCGATTGGTAGATGTAAAAGAAAAATGTTCCTTTCTTTCTGCGCAAATTTATTTCCTACGCCTTAAATTAAATGGAACAGATACCCATGCTTATTTAAGACATCTAGCTTGATTATTGTAAATACTATATATTTTTAACTCTTGTAACTTTCTTCTAAGTATTGCATTTATATATATATATATACACACACACACACACACACACACACCACCAGTTCTTTACCTTTCCAAATTTTAGACGGAGTGTTATTCAAACAAGAAAATTATTTTTATATCCTTAGCATCTCGTGTTGTAAAGAAAATTATTATGTAGCTGAATGCATTTGAAAGGAACAAAACACGTTGCGATGTCTATGATTTTAGCTAGTCGCAGCCGAATCATACTATAAAACAAAAGGAGGGGAGGGGGGAACTGAAAAATATCCTGCAATCTTAGTAGATGAACAGTTTTATTTATTTTATGTGTACGCAACATAATCCTGTATTATAAATTTAAAGAAAATGCTTCGTGCAGCAGAATGAAAGTAACACACAAAATATACTGTTGTATATTAGAATTTAAAAACATTAGCTATGATGTAGATTATGTTATATTTGGCAGTTTTGTTTATCATTAACTATGTAGTGTCGACTTTATAAAAATGGTTTTCTACCATATATAAGAGGGTTTCTGAACATAAAAGATTGTGTTTTATTACAATACACTGCAATTTTTTATAAATAAATTTTGTCACGTGCCCCTACATATTTATGCAAAAAGTATTATAAAATTACCTATTCATGTGAAAGTGTTAAAAAAAAACCCTAAGCGTGCATACACGCCTACTAACTGAGTGAGTGTTTTTATCACTAGTCTGTTTTCAGTTTTCGCACTTAGGCCTACTCAGTTTATATTATCTAATTACAGAAATGCTATCTATTCTTTATAATTTAAAACTGGCACAATATTTTCCCACCAACTTCTGTCGTGAATTTCGGCATTTATATGCTACTGAGGTGTAACTATGTAACCGATGAACGTGTTTTATATACAATATCAAAAATTAACCAAGGTATGAAAATAATCAGAAAGCCAAATAGTTTTTAAAATTGCTATTGTTTTAAATCTTTCCTTAAATACCTAATAAATTATTCCAAGTGCTTTTTGTGCCTGCCACAAATATATACTTACTCTTTTGTACCCGATATGTGGTTTTTCAGTATAATTTATGCTTTTAGGTTTAGAATATGTCGTATTGTAACTAAAATCTATGGCAGATTAAACGCTTAGAATTCAAATGAGGTTAGAATGAGAATCTTACTATAGTCATATTTTATTCTGATTAATGAAGCAATGACTGATAAATATAATATGGCATATTTTACTACAGAATCACAGTGCAACAAAAAAGTAGATAGAAAGTTTTAATTAAAATATCACTTTCCGTGTCGCGGTATGATTCTTTGCTTTATATATTGTTCATTTACGCAGGAATCACCTCGTTTTGTTTACAGAAAAACTATTCGGTTAAGGTTTCCGATAAATAAACAATGTTTTGCAGTGTCCTTTGTATCCCTTCCATTAGTTATTGATAGAATTTTTTAATTATTAGAGCAAACCTTACATTTAAGATGCGGTTATATTTATTTATCCAACTGGTATATATTTATACATATTGTTCGTTGACAGTAATTTTTGCTCAACTTGTGATGGCAGTAAATATATAATACCGTAAACAATGTAAGGAATTATTCCAATGTCGTAAAAATCTCGGTAGGTGAAATACCATGCTTATACGAGTTTAAACATTCCCATAGTTCTTAACGCTGTAGAGAAGGAGGAGTTTCTAGGACCACAGATAAACTTTTATTGTTCGTATGAATTTACCTGCGAGTTTTAAAAGTTATTGATATAAATCTCTGGTATAGCAGGGTTTTCATAAAATAAATTTTTTTTGCGCATTATAAAAACTACCGAACGTAGAGTTAAGTTCAGTTCCCGTTGTCATTTATCACAACTTTTTGTCAAATTTGGTTAAACAAGTTATAACCCATGATTTTACTACAAGCTTGTGTCAACATCCTGAAAATATCATGTTTATATTTTTTTTAAATATTCGTTTCGCGTTAATAAGGAATAATTATTAACATGTTAAGGATACCTACGTTATTTACAAACTCATATAAAATATACTGATTTAGTAGACTGCCACAGAACCAATATTATGTATTTATGAGGGGGGAAACAAAAACATAACATACAATAAAGAAAGCTTCATCTGAATTAAAATACAATAAAATAGCACAACTTGGGTATGGCAATAGTTTAAGTATTACTGTGAATTCAAATTCAATTATTTTCGTTCTGTTCAAATCCGCTATACTTGGAATATCTGTTTCATATTTTCATATAATTCATTTGAAATGCCCATTAAAATGTTAAAAAACTTTTCTAAATTCGACGTGTTTTAAGTTACCTGGGAAAAAAGATGAGAGTGAATAGCGCTATAAATGACCAGCGTGAAGCGTCTAAGTTAAACTAATCAAAAAGTGTTTGAAGCAAGAATTTAGACTTGGCCGATTTTCATTAAAACATAAACAAGCTTATTTGATTTAAAATTATGTTGCTGCTAACAGCTTTCGACATTTTGTTTCGGAGATCGGACTTATGAATAATAATTTATATAGCAACATAAATAACGGTTAATACTATTCTTGCAAATGTGATAAAAATGATACAATCAATACTTGATATGGTGTACTACAGCTGTAGCATCTGTGTAAATGCATTATTGTATAAATATTTTTTCTGAATTAATACTATATATTAGTACAATTTATTCAATACTAGCGACACGCACCAGCCTCGCTTGGGTGAGATTTACAAATATTGCGTTTTTTAGGTATACAGCGGGTATATACACTAAAATGCTTAAGGTTACTAACATAGAATTATTACTGTGTTGTTCAAAAAGTTTTCGTAAGTGAACTTTAAAAAAATGTTTACTGTGGGTCATCCTTAAAAAACAAACTTATGTGGTAGCGGATATTTTTAGACCTTTTGGAGATCTACAAATCTATCTGTATTACATTAATTACATTAATTTGGTGTATCTATTATGGTTTAGTCAGCGTAAGCCATGTAAGTGCCCGAAAAGCAGCTTTTTCCGGCTTTATTGGAAAACGTCAAAATTTCTCCACTATCTTTATATTAAATATTAATGTATTAAATAACGAAACCTTCCACAATATGTTCTCTAAATTATGGTGAAAACAGCATCAAAATCCACCAAGTGGTTTAGAAATTTTATCCGAATACACAGACACACGCAGTCAAGGCAACTTTGTTTTATTCTATGTAAATGTATAGATTATTTTCCATAACTTACAGTACATATGAGACCGCAGATAAGTGCTATTTTCTTATACGACGGCAATTTTTAAACGTTTTTGTGTCTATAATTAAAATCAAACTTTGCATAATTTCAGTATGATTATTTGACTGTAATAAAACGGCGTGGTCAGTAAGATACAGTTACAAAATATATCTTGAAATATTTTTTATTCTTCAGACAAATGTTATGGATTACAGAGAATTGTAATATTTCAAATCGCTTAATCTAATTTTACTTAGCGCATGAGTTACAAGTAAATATTGTATAGCTTATACAATACTAACATCAATGTGAATCTCATGTCACAGCATAAAAGAAAAGTCAACAAAATATTTGTTTGTAGGGGAAATAATAAATTTAGTTGCCCCTTTAGCTGCCGAATAAATAAATACACACCACAAACACATTCACACGCGCGCACGCACGCACACACATATGTGTATGTGTGTATATATATACACACATACACATACACACGCATAATAAACTGTATATATTTGTTTGGCCACTTATACGGTTGTCTTCGTTCGTAAATTCCTCAGTTTGAGACTTTGTTTTCATTTTTTTTTTTTTTTAAATTTAGGAGAGTAATAGTGATTTTTAGTATATTTATTTATGCTTAATAATGATGTAAACATTTTAACGAAACAAGTTAGCTGTAAAAGTTGAAATATTTATTTACACAACTTGTTTAGTATTTGATATGTAAGTAATTAAATACATTCAGATTTTATTTGTATTCATTTCAGTTAAAGTTGCTAGGGCATGGCGCTCCGGTGTAGATGAATTAAGTTAAGTCTCAGTTAGATTTCCAGATTATTTTTTTATATGAACCGAAGTTGTTTAATGTACGTGGAGCCAAACAAATATTTTGTTTCGCCAGCCAAATATGTGTTTAGGGCATCCTAACGAGAAAAACAAGATAATTGCGTGACAAAAACAATATATTTCACTGCCCCTATACAAACTATCAATTTAGTTGACCCAAAGAAGATGTGATTTATTCTACAAAAATGCTTCTCAGTGAACTTCTATGGGTTTTTTTTCCCCGCGAATTCCGAAAGTAAAAGAACGTGGGAAATTTCATAAAAAAAGTATCCATTTTTCTGGTCCCTTCATGGGGACCAGAAAATATAACATGTTCTTAGCATGAACAATGAAAACTCTCCTTCCGTTTTATGTAATGCACTATTTCGGACTGATCAAGATTCTCAGACAAGTAGCTGCTATTGAACCGGTGTTGACTGAAATATTTTCAAACCACACACACACAGTCACACACACACAGTCACACACACACACACACACACAGTCACACACACACACACACACACACACACACATATATATATATACACACCTTCCTGTATTTAAGGCTGAAGTAAAGTGACACGTATAACTTATTAACAAATCGTACTCACGCTACCAAAATTGTCAGAAAATTACAATTTATATTGCATATAAAAGAAGAAAATATATTTTGTAAAACATAATATTTTAATAGGATGTACCCATTAAAATGCTTAATAAATAAGTTAATAAGATAAAATATTAAATTAAATTGTAAGCATACTTCCATTTTTATTCTTTAAAAATCAAATTTTGCAAAAAAAAAATCCTGTTTTTAAATATGGTAGTCGTAATAATAACTAACTATGGTTGTATGTAAGAAAATATTGGTACCAAATGTTAAAAAATACTTTTAACTTCTGTTCGGCTCTCAAGACCTCGCTATTAAGAGCCGCCAAAACCTCTTTACTTCACTTTTGAATTCTATTTTAATGTAGGCCTATATTCATTTCACTTATAAAAATTACAGCTTCCGTGCCTGAAGTGGATATACAAATATTTTTTAACGTAAGTACTAATCTTTCTTTAATTTCATACAACAAGAGTATTTACAAGAATGATTTATTTATAAAGGGAAAATGTTTTTTTTTTGCAAGTGCTTTCTTTTCATCCAGAAAGATCATGCACTTAAAATTTAACAAAAATTGACTCCAATTAATAGGTTTTTGAAACGTTTAAATGAGTAGGTTCTACCAAAACATTTCAAGTGTTACAAAATATATGCTGGCTTCTTATATGCACAGCATAAATCGTACTTTTCTGACAATGATGATAGTGCATGTATTAACCAGTTCTCCGTGGTGTACAGTCGAGTGAAATGTTCGACTGGGAGTCACTCTATTTCTACCACAAGGCACGTGTCCAAGTGTCTAGGTTATTAGATGTAGAACTTATAGTCCTGAACACGTGTCCCCTTAACCATGACGACTTCGAAACAGCATTCCATTATCGTTACTTGCTGACCGCAGCGAAGACTAGAAACTACAACGCACGTTGCTGTGGGATTGCGATGAGCATCAGAAACACACACCACGAATCTGACAACCAGAAGAATATCACACAGCTAACCTAATTTTGTAACTTAGCTTTAACTACGCTGCTCAACGCGTGGATGCGGATAGGGTAATTTTTTTCCACTTACAAGATTACATCACATCTAAGGTTGACGGTCTTCCAGGTATCTGGTTGAAGTCTATAGGTGAGGAAATTTGTAAACAGAACTTCAAGGAAGCCCTCGTTCACGGTGGCTAAGATTCTCCTCTGTTAACCTCGTGTAGCAACAACCGAGAGAGGTTTGCCATGGCCGAGTGTTTCATCATTCGGTATCCTACCTGAGACGAATTCTGGATGGCGTGGTTCCGATACTAAATTGCATTACTAAGGACTAGTTTTTACAAAATTGCTTTCCCGTTTTCCAGTTAAATTCGCACACATTTTAAAAATTTTTTTCTCGCCTAATTGCCAGACTATCAAACAACTGGTCTATTAAAGACTTAGAACTATTGACTAACATTAAAACTCAAATTATTTTGGTAACTGCTCTATTTACAAACAAATATGTTCTCTATAACTTTTGTACTTATATATCCTGATGTTACTTAAGTATTTATTTCATTAGAACATAACATGTAGTTGACTAATCAAAACATGTATGTATACAAAATCTACCTAGTATATTTGTAACTTTACTTATTTGTAACTTTACTTTTTTTTAGATTATTAAATTACTAATATCTTAAATAAATATTGTTACTACAGCAATTATTACATTTTCATATATGTATCCATATGGCCAATTTTGTTCCTTATTTTCATATATGTATCCATATGGGCAATTTTGTTCCTTATTTTCATATATGTATCCATATGGCCAATTTTGTTCCTTATTTTCATATATGTATCCATATGGCCAATTTTGTTCCTTATTTTCATATATGTATCCATATGGCCAATTTTGTTCCTTATTTTCTTCACAGATTTTACTTACTCTTTAACGAAATCTGTAACGAAATTTTTCGTAATGAAAATCTATGTTGAGATAACTAGTTAGGAAATACTGTGCACTGAATAATTTAAAAACTGTGTAAAATAATTCCAGGCCCTCGTTTAAAGGTTTAAATACAGCATTAAATAGTATTAATTACCAAGTCATGCTTGAGAAAACAAGAAATTGTATTTCATCCACAACAAATATAATTTTTGTAATCATGCAGTATTTAAAATACTACATTATAATGCCCAGTTTAAACACAACAATAATAGTTTCTTGATTTTTTTAAGAATTTTATTTAAAAGATCATGTTTATATGCCCATAGTAAAACGACAACAAAATGCTTTAATCAAACATGCACTAGAACCTTACAATGTTTTTTTTTTCCAAAACATTACCAATTTCGTTCTGCTAGTTTCCAAAAGAGTTCCATGTATCATTTTAAAAATAATGATTATAATATATCTAATTAATGTTCTTTTCATGCTTGAAAACCATTACATCCTTTAAAAAAAGTTAACTGCCATTATCGCTATGACAGAATATATAGCACATACATTTAAATTTTGATTGACAAAAAAGTGTTATATTGAAACTACCCTAGCATTGTTAGTAATATATTTTTTTAGGTGATACACTATTGTTTTGAGAAATCGGAGACGTCCTATAAAATGTAACAGATGCCACCAAAGTGAATTATATGAGAAGAATCCGCTTAAGAATTGTTCCGCTTTAGCGATTGTATTTGGTTATTCTTTGTTAGCCAATTCGGCCTATAGAGAGCGTGTTTCGCTAGGCACATCACAATTTATCATTTTATCTCTACACTTCCGTAAACTTTCTCTTTTGCAAGTGCATAAGTCAGCCCTGTTATCTCTAGGCATTGGGATCCCGCGCAAATTCTTGGAAAGCAGTTATTTATGTAAATGGTTAAAATTTTTTGACTTAGTATGAATTGCATCTTAGTCGTATGCTACATATTTTCACTATCCCATGGAACAAGTGACTGTTTTATTGTGCGTGGAGAATTATCTTCAGCTTTTATCACATGTCGTGTTTCACTAGCGCTGAACAGATTGAGATCTGGCAGCGAGTTAAAAATAATTTAGTGAATTTCGTTTACGATATTAAATAGCAAATCTTATCACATATTTTGACTTTTTAACTGGTCAACAGCCCATGGAGTAAACTTAATTTTCTTTTACCCAGTCCCAGTTTACAAGTTAAATATTCTAAAACAAATACTTCCGTGTTAATTTTTATACATTTACCTATAATTGACTCAAGACTGAAGTAATTATATTACAACAGTGGACATAAGCACCAGGTATTTGACTTTCAAATACACCCCAAACCATTTTTTTTTTTAAAGCTGCTTCTTAAAATATCACACCTGAGCGTCATGTGGAGAAGATCCATTCATGCATTTGAATAAAAATGTAAGTACCCTTATAAAAAAATACAGTATTTTCAGTAATTAAATATTTCCTTTCGTTATTTAGGGATATAAGGATTTTCTAAACCGCAGTGATGTACATTCAGTATATATAATAATTAAAACGATTTTCACTCAACTCTAAAGTTTTCTAATTAATAACACGCATATTGTCCAAACTGTGCCTTCCCACATCATTGCGGTGTTAATTTAATACTCAGTAATTTAACTTAGTATTTGTAAACATAGTTTATATCTTTTACTGAATTTTTACAAAAGTGTACTAGCTTTTTTCGTAAAATTCATCGTTCTAACGTCTCAATGTTTTGAGAATATTTAATGTTTTATAAATAGAACTGAATGTTTTTAAATAAAATTGTATAGTATTATTTAGGTACACGAATTGCAATGAAACTCTTCTAGTTTGTAACTTGTATTTTACAATTATTCAAACCCACTAACACAATTTGTTGTGCCTAGGTAAAGAAGTATATCAAAAATTTACAAATCCTCACCATTCATCTTCAAAATTTCTACGCGACAACTCCCCACTTTTGCGATTAATATTATAACAATTTCCAGAATGGCGAGAATTGGCAGACATTAACATTACTTTATCAAATTCGGGGTTACATATTTTTAGGGAAGGAAACACAACAGCGCCGAATAACAAATTTCCGCTCATTTGCACAAATTGGAGTGTAAAACTAGTAACTTGAATATAACATTTATAAATTAATTGGTTAAATATTGCTTTAATCTGTTCTGTCATTCGGATATTACGCTTTCGTCATGTACTACATTTAATTTAAAATAAATTAACTAGATTTTACTCTACAAAAAAAAAACACTCAAAATACAATTTTCTTTGCAGTCAACAATATATTACCGTGGTAATGCTATGTTATGTTACAAAATTTTATACGAAATTATTTTGAATTAAGTTAAATTGGCAAAATCCCAGCGTATGAACATTTCTTAAAAAATCGTTTGTTCGTAATGCATGATAAAAGACTGTTCAAACCAAACGTTTACAAAAATGATTTTAACTGCTTTTAAGTGCATGTTTTTATTGTCATGTGGCACTTTCTATATTAATATACTCACAAGATATACCCAAACTTACTTGTTCAGTTGTTGCTGTGAAACGTGTACTCGGCAGTAAAAAGTATTTTCTCGAAAATTATACCATTAAATGCGTGAAAAAATAATTTGATTCGTTTCTTATGTAAATCACTAATATGTGTGCTCTTTCAAGAATAATTTTTCAAAAAAATGTTTTAAATTTCTTTCTGTATTTTACACCTGTTGTGTTATGTTTCTTTAGAGTTTTTAATCATAATAGTTAAAATGTTGACAGTTGTTAAATAACTTTTATTAACACATTTCTGTATATTTTTGTTTTCGGTATGTTACCTATGCATTGGGTTCATCTTACGTAACTATACCAGAAATACAAAAATATTATCTCATTTATGTTTTAATCATGACTACACGTCTGTGCGTTTGTACTTAACATGCTAAGAGCCGTATTTCAACATCTACACAATTATAGTTTTATGAAAACCGAAGTTGCTGCAAATGACTTCATCACTGCTGACATCTATATCTATACATAGTATAAAACAAAATCGCCCAGCCGCGTGTGTCTGTGTATTGGGCTAAGGCTTCTAAACTACTTGATGGATTTTGATGCGGTTTTCACCACCGTTTAGAGAATTTCTTGAGGAAGGTTTGGGTACATGATACATTAATATTTAATTTGAGTATAGTAGAGAAATGTCGACGTTTCCTAATCAAGTTGGAAAAAGCCGCTTTGCGGGCGCTTACATGGCATACGCTGACTAAACCATAACAGATGCATGCCAAATTAATATACTACAGAATTGTAGATCTCAAAGAGGTCTAAAGAAACGTCCGCCACAGCATATGTTTTTCTTTTAAGGATGACCCACAATAACCATTTTTGTAATTTAAAATTCGAATAAAAATAGGGGTTCACTTACGAAGACTTTTTTAACAACGCAGTATTAAACCTATGATAGTTACCTTAAGCATTTAGTGTATATACTTGCTGTAAACCTAAAAAGACGCCATATGTTTGTAAATCGCACCCAAGCGAGGCCGGGGCGGGTTGCTAGTGTGATATATTAATTTATCTTATTTGTAAAGGAAACGGAGACATGTGCAAAAGTAAGCACTCATTTCTGGACATTCGACAGTAAAAAAACACATGGATGGTGTACAACTTAAACTCGCTAAATACACAATCTAAGCACTTTGTGAATGTTGCCTGTTCAGTCTGCATGCAATAAAACCGCCATGCTCAGGATTATTTTTATTTTAGGTGCATCTCAAAATGCCTACTTTATTCAGTACCACAAGGCGATGTACAATTTCTCGGCTAACAGCCCTTTGAAAGTCTTCATGTAGTTATAGACTTAACAACACTAGAGTCTGATCATATCTGTAGTTTACGATACGGTTCTTTGATTGAGTAAGCTGTTCAAGAAGTCCTCTGTCATTACTTTACTTGATCCACAAATACAAAGGTATCAAGAGTTTTCACTTGGTCCAGGAGCGGTCTATAAATTTATTTTAAACGCACATCCTTCGTCCTTGTAGCTAGTGGGACTCAGAATTCAATTTTATACCAGACACGAACAGTTCGTATCCAGATAGTTAACTGATTAAACGTTCAACTGCTTATTTATTTTCAGTCAAAAATCACTACGAAATAAAAATAGGCGAGCTAATATTTTATATGTTGTTCCTTCTTCAAATGCAGAGTTTTTTTTAAATATTTAATCGAAATGCCGTAGAACATGTTCAAATTTTCTGACTTGAAAATAAAAGGAGTTAGGATAGAAACAATGCCCTACAGAAAACGTAAATAACTGATTTCAGCAATCGTAGAAACCAGTAGTAAACAATATTGTCTGCGATTGCTGACAATCAGTCAATATGTATTTTGAAAAAGAAAAAAAAAACACCCAGTTATTATACGCGTTCTCGTCATCAGTTCACCTGCAGAATTTTTTTTACAACTTCCCGTAACTAATAGTAGATCACAATCTATAACGCGCCTACATGGCTATATTTCTGTCAGGCTGTTGTCTCTTGTTTGTTGCAATGTTTCGCGAGTTTCGATTTATCGTTATTTTTTCCAGAGAAAAGAAATGGCATAGGTCCAAGTATTTTCAAACGACTATCACGGACTTCTGCTTTGTTTCTGTTACCGTCGCCCGTGATTTATGAAATTACGTACATGCTAATGGAACGTACTTGCCGTTCCGCGATAGTTAGAATTTTTACAGCTACCTCAGTTAGCTATGAAGTACTTTAACTGTCTCACGAGAGAAAGCAGTGACTGAAACGAAATTATTGATAAAAATAATAACTGTAGATTAAAATTTATAATATATATTAATTTTTAAAACACATTAACTAGTACAAAATCAGAAACATTCAAGATAAATAATAGTTATAAGTTTTTAATTTACACATAGGAAAAATGAATATGCTAAAAGTATGTTTTGTGACTATATTATCTGTGAAATATGAGTTATACCATAACCACAAAGTCTTGTCCTAAATGTGAAATCTCAAATATTTTAAAACTGTCTCACACTGTCACTATTAATTAGCAGCCTACTATTGAGTTTTTCAAATACTCCAATAAATATACTCCGTAATTACTGTGGTTCTGAGAACATTATAATTAATGTGATTACGCAGATTGGCATTTAAATATGTAGATTGAATTATTTTCTTTTGCTATAATAAGAATGTCTTACGTAATTTTAACTCTATCTAAGGAATATTTTTTTGGAATAGTTTTATTGAGACTGCAACCAATATGAAACAAAACCTACGCAAATAATTCCAAATGTGTTAATATAAAGAACTTAATTGTCAAATATGTATATGAACTAAAATTCCAAACCTGGCAGTGTGAGACTGAGTATACGAAAGTTATATTGCCACAAGCACAAGCAGATAAATAATTTGCCGCTTGCAACACCCAGATTAGTTTAAATTTTCTCAGAGAGAGAATTCTACAGTCATTTAAAATTAAATTAGTATTAAAAAATAATATTTACAAGAGGATGCTGTTAATAATTCACATTGACAAGGTTTCGTAAGAAATCCACATAAAAGCATACAAAAAGTATTATTGTTCTCTGCAGAGTTCACGAACGGCAGAGAAAAATTCAATGTGCTGTAACAGTGAGGTACCTCACTGAAGGTAGATCAGTTTTATTTTCCTGGAACCAGGTTCACAAGTACAGCATGTCCTACCTCGCTAAACTGCTTTCCTGGAACCAGGTTCACAAGTACAGCATGTCCTACCTCGCTAAAACTGCTTTCCTGAACTAGGTTCACAAGTACAGCATGTCATACCTCGCTAAACTGCTTCGTCGCACATGTTTCACCTTCGCAGGTCAAGAAATAAAATTTTTCTGATTGCTTTAGACTGCCACCATCGCCGAGGGATGGTTGCAGTTGTCGCCAGCGCATTATTCTGCAAGGCAGCGAGTTTGCAAAAATTTTGCAAAACTTGTTTGCTGAAGGCGCGTCGGTACTGGTTTCGCAAACGTCGGCGTACTGGTCTCCCTGGCGTGCTTCGAGGCGGCAGGGACATCGCAACCTGCTCAACCAGATTTGCATGGCCACTCAACCACATGCTAATACCCTTTCCGTAGGGCCTCCAATTGCCTGTTTGTTTGGCTGCACAGGAGTGCAACTTTAATGCTTGCTGGTACAGTACTCTCTGGTGGATTGAGATATGCACATTCTGGCTTTAAAAAAAAAATGATGTTTCAAATTAAACCAGGCGATTTCTAGTAACAAAAGCTATAAGAAAAATATTATAACTCTGTACTGCCAAACATAAAAATTTTAATTTTATCAATTGGCTAAATATAACATCATTAGTTTTAATATAGATAGTAGTTTTACGTTTCCTTCACACTCAAAACTTTTCTTTTATCAGTATAACCAAGTCATTTAAATTTAATAATGTAAATACAAAAATTCTAGTTTTAAATTTAGTGTCACATTTTAGTGCTAGCAAAAAATCTGGAATATGTACACTCAATATTTAGAGTAACTTTATTATGTTGCTTTATTCGCACGGAAACAGTCTAAACAAAAATTGCAGCTCTTAAAAAATAAATGTAATGTAAAAAAAAATCAAATTTACGTAGAACTTATTTCAACGTTAATGTTTTATGAAAACTGAAATCATTGTGCTGGTTCCTTTGGCAAATTTATCTTACGTAATACTGCGCTACAATTATTCTCCGTGTCATTTACTTATTCCTCAGCTCGTTTATATGTTTATTTCTCATATTACTTCAATCCAAACAGCACTATTCCTCTGGTGTGTATTTGTAGTACCTTAGCCACTTAAACCTTCGTGTTCATATAATAGCGAGGAATAATGTGACAGCTGTAGAATCCTCTTAAATTGCGTAGCATTTAAAAGAAACCAAATAATTAAGAACCATGATAGTATTTTAGGAAGTGACAATCTTGAATTAATTAAACCGACTTCTCGTACCCTGTAACATTTCAGGATATACATTTTGCAGGCGTAAATAAAACCGTTTGCAGTTGTTGTAATATTCAAGTGTAATTTTAATTCATGCTTTCCACATTAAATGTTTGCAGTAGTTTTCTTACTGTTAATTTTATTTATTTATGAGCGGTGTCCTAGCTTGAATTGTACACAAAAAAAATTCAATAAACAAACATCACGCTACTAGAGTGCCTGTGTCTGATTTTTACTATCGTTTATCGACAGTGCTATTCTAGCGAAAACCGTACAGCAGCTTACGTTGAAATCGGTGCAAGAAAAAGAAAACATAATTTCGTCAGATGGCAAAAAAAAAAAAGGGGGAGGGTCGTATTTTCCAGTGATGAATAACTTACTTATAAATCGTCCGTCGCATGCCGCCCTATCGCAGTCTGCGTGGTTAGACGTATCCCTGCTGTCGCAATGATCTGAGTCTGTGTACCCAACAGCGGGTCTGCCTAGTTTAGTGTTTCTCATGAGCAAACCATGATGTGCGTCAGGGGTTCTCTTCCGTTGGTCCCAGTCCGGCATGCCGCCCTATCGCAGTCTGCGTGGTTAGACGTATCCCTGCTGTCGCAATGATCTGAGTCTGTGTACCCAACAGCGGGTCTGCCTAGTTTAGTGTTTCTCATGAGCAAACCATGATGTGCGTCAGGGGTTCTCTTCCGTTGGTCCCAGTCCGGCATGTCGCTCTAAGGAATTATTTGTAAATTTACCGCATCGGTGTATACTTTCAGTGACTCGTGAATGGTAGAATATTTTCTCACGCATGTGTGGTGACGTTCGTACAGTTGCTCAGGAAAGAGTCGAATGCGTAGGGAAAGTTCCCAACTTTGTATAGTAGCGATGCCAAACATTGCCATATTTTCAGCCGGATGCGTAGTACTATTTCCATACGCTGTATGGGTTGAAAACTTCCATTAGAGTTTAGGAAGTTTACCAGAAATTTTTTTGTAGTGATTTCTTCATATCCGCGGAGGATTGGCTGCGCACGTCCTCCGTCAACTGCCCCATTTATTACAAACTGAGACCAGATCTACATTTATTTCCTTCGGAAAACTCCTGAGATACTGGCCAACGAATTATTCTGTGTAATTGTGTGACTGAACTAGTTGTTTCATCTCTTTCTCGTGTCCCCAGTCTTTCTCAAAATATATTTAACTAAGATTTATCCCTGGCGTATGTCATATGATGCTATAAATTGAAAGTTAAGTTTTTTTTTCATCACCATGACTGTCAAAATCTTTCTTCTGTAGTGGAACATTTTTCAAACACAGTTCTTTGCAATTTGCATCTTTGACTGGAAATATATGCCGAAAGATGCGACGCGCTTTCTTATTAATTGAAAGCTCTCGGTCCTTGGTCAACTTTGCTTACCAGGTATTTTCTATTACATCCGCCAGATAATAGTCTTCCTAAGCTTGTAAAGAAATCGAAATCGTGAGGTTTCCAACAAAATAAGAAAGATTAGCTTGCGTAAAATTCCCACCTGGAATGACGTGTCTTGATGGTACTGTAAATTAAACAGGCATCTAAATAAATTTGATTCACTGTACAGGAATTTTAGAGAATGCATTGCATCCATCCACTCCGATTAAACACTGTTAATGTAAGGATGCAATAAATCAACTTGTTTGTTACGAGATTAAAGTCTCTACCCAAAAATTAAAAATAATGGCATCGTAATATGCTCTAACAACGAAAAAAAAAAAAAACATAAACTCCATGTTATTAGAAAATCCAAAATTTTACTTTTGTGAAATTAACTTTTTTAATTGTTTCAAACTGCAATGTGGTTTCTCAGAGCAAGTTTTATATATATATAAATTAATATTTTTTCAAAAAATTATATTTTATAATAGGTTTAATATTATTACTATTAAATGACATTCACACATACAAGTTTGCTTTCATAAAATGATTACTTTTGCTACTTTAAGATAAACGTTTAAAACTGATACAAATTAATACTGAAAAAACTGTACAAATGGAATTGTGAAGCTTTGGTGAATATGAATGTTTTTTTTCTTTTAGTTATGAGTTTCTTCAGAAGTATGTTATTTACTTTAGTGTGTTACTGTAGACGTAGAAATAAATTTACTTATGGTCGTATACACGACATTAAATTATCGGTTAAATCATGTCATTGGGCTATGTTGTTATTCATTATTTTAATTGTGTGATCCAAAATATTTTTAAGAATTGCTTGTAACAACCCAACGAACATAACTTCGACAGTGGAGACATATGTCTGGTAGTCACAATATATTTTAATGAAATTCAACCTGCTCTGTTATTTTTATTGCATAGTTATTTTATAGAGACAAGTGAACATTTATATATATTAATAAAACTCGTGTACTTTCTGCATAATCACAAGCAGGCTATTTTGTTGATAAATATGAAACAATTTTATGTTTGCGAAATTCAATAATTTAGACTGGGTGAATTTCATAAGTTTCGATTCAGTAAAGATACTGGGTTTTTATAATGAGGTTGGTTCCAAATTTAGAATCTGAAATTTTTATCACAATAAAAAAATAAACTTTAAGATAAAAATAGAACAATGTTATATAAAAATATATAATTCAAGAGGTATTGTTTCTCAATCGATAGAACAACTGCTTCTACGTTGGAAAACGTGGGTTTGGACTCAGC
This sequence comes from Dryococelus australis, assembly GCA_029891345.1. Classification (NCBI taxonomy): domain Eukaryota; kingdom Metazoa; phylum Arthropoda; class Insecta; order Phasmatodea; family Phasmatidae; genus Dryococelus; species Dryococelus australis. The sequence continues at coordinate 63,083,320 of CM057001.1, read as the reverse complement.
CGCTGTCAAGGTATTTTCGGTTCGTATGTAAGTACCTATGTGACGCCTGCTTAGACTGCTTAAGTATAGGCTGTTCTCAGGGAAATGAGCACTTTTGAAAGCCCTACTGAATATCTATTTTTGCACGTTGTGTCTTCTTCCGCCTTATATGAGATTAACATTGCCATGGGCCTCGTCACTTTATTCACACTTTGGTCAAGTACAAATGTGAAACTATTACAAAAGAAAATATCTTGAAAATCTGCTAATTTTTACACTTCGATGCATTAAAAAAAAACAGAAAGTGAAAGAAATAATTTTTAAGCTAACACAAATGGTTACCCGACACTTTTTATTCGACGTTAAGATATGAAACTACTTTCCATTCGTCGTTACCAACTTAACTGGGTGCATGTCACACAGTTCACCCGTTAAAATATATGCAGGTAGGGATAGTGAATTTTTTCTAAGGTTGATTTTAAAAGTGCTCACTTTATCCTGAACAGCATTTAGCAGGATTTTTTTGAGTGCCTCAAATATAAATGGCAAGTAAAGTTTATCAACGTACTTTCTTCTAGAATCTTGGTGCAGTGCGAAGGAAAGTAAATGTAATTTACTGCTAAATACAACTCCAGACCACGTTCTGAACATTTGTATAATGGAGGGGAGAAAAATTAAAATTATTCGTAGCCTACGGTTGCGTTGTATAAAAATTTAAATTTGGACTAACATCTATTCATGTTCAGGTCTTTCTGACGATTTGTTTAAAAAGCGTATTCTCTCTTTTACAGTAAATTACATTATAAAACCATTAATTATGGGTAAGGCAGAAAATTCCACGACATGATTCGATTTCATCAGTTTGAATGTATAACTTGTTTTAAGACCCCATTAATGCCCGTCTTCTTATATCCGAGATGAATGAGTCCAACAGGATGGTTTTTGCTGAAGTAGTATGATCAATATCGAATCGTTTGAATTTAAGTTTAAAGTTACGAAAATATTTTGTGAAAGGTTTGGTTAAATGCTTTAACTTATTTATTCTTTCTAATCAGATAATAATTTTTCGTATTAGACGCTGTAGCAAAATACATATTTAGTCTGGCAAGAAACCCCAGTTTTCATAAAGAAACCACAAAAGATTTTCTCGTAGTAATCTGATCAAGTAGCAGGCAATTATAATTTTGTGGTGGCCCAGCAGTGATTAGTAACGACATCCACAGAATATCAACTAACATTATTGTTTCTGGGTTGTTAAAAACCACAACAAATGCCTGAATTTTCTAACTTCGCAGCATAACTTACGTACCAAAATAATATTTTTTGGGAGATTACATCAAAGGGTTTTTAATCATTTGTGTGTCACCATATTCAACTATGTTCCTTGAAAAACATATACTGGGTAGTAGGTTTTCCTGTGTATATGAATTTGTGTATGTTACAACTCTTAATAAATTTTGAATGATTTCACCTAAACAGGCTAAAGCCAAGCTAGGACAGCCAATTTCCAAAAATGTTACATATGAATATGGCTTGCCTAAAAAATGTCGCTATACAAAATCTTAGGAACATAAGTCATTCCTGTGGAAACCAACCGAAATTTGAATAGAAATCGTATCTGCGGAATTAAATTCAGTGTTAAAAAAATAATTTAATAAACTATTTTGGAAACGTTTACAACCTTACAAATTTACAGGTGCAGTTTAAATGTAAATAATACCAATAATATTGTTGGCAACAAGCAAAATGTATATTTAAAAACAGTTTCATCTATCTGGGACAATTTGAGTGTTTTTGGTCCAACTTTGGTGTGACAAATTTTTCCTCACTTCGCTTTAGGAAAAAACAAAATAAGAAAATTCAGGTTAATTGAGAATTTTTTCCTGTTTCCATAATAACTTGGGGTTAAGCTATCGCCATGGAAATAAACAATATTTTGTATTTTTTGGAGTGTAAATAATTTTGTTCGTAGTGGCTGCCTTCTAAAATACTTGCTTAGCGTAAATGGATCCACTCAATGTTTATTTGAACAATTCTTTAAAAAATATATATATTAAATTTGAGCATACATTAAAAATAATTATTCCTATATTTTGAAGAAAATGCATCCACATAAACATTGGTTTTAACTTATATCCAAGTAGGTATTCACTGCTGCCACAACATTTTTATCGAGTTCCCATCTAACAATATATTTAATACAGCTTATTTGCACTCACATTTTGCATGCTTCAATACTAAAATCCGGTGAATATCTCTGAAACAATTTAAATTTTTAGTTTGTCTATACGGGCGATAATGCAAGCTGAAAAGTAAGACATGCCTATTCTAAAAATATCTGTTACCTAACTGTCACCAAATATCTTACAAAATAGAGATGTAATTGTTAAGGACACAAACATGTACTTTCTTACAAAAATAACAAATAAACGACGTATTATTTTTTTAAGAAGTAACGCAATTAAAAATTTAAAATTAGAATTTTCATAACAGCTTGTAAAACACTTAACCAACAATCGCTATAAAAAGTTTCAATTGTTAACTCTAATATGGGTTACCAACCCCATATAATTTTCTAATATTATATATATATATATATATATATATATATATATATATATATATATATATATATATATATATATCTGGAACCAAGAATTTGGAGACTCTTAAACATTTAATTAAAAATCCGATTCACTAATTTGTTTGCCATTACACTGGACTACTCCAGCTATGTTAAATCACATAGTTATATTGAACAATAATACACATCTTAGTTTGCTAATAAATTCAGTTATATTTAAATACCTAGCTAGGCGAGTAATCTACCTTTATTTAACAGTTCATTTACTGCGAAGTTTTTTGCCGATTTGGTGGCCTCCAAGTAAAATGACCTATTCTCATATTTCAGTATCAGTAACTTTGTTATTACTTTTTATAACAGTTGAAACATAAATTTTACTACATTTTGAAGAGTTGAACACATTTTACATTTAATAAATTAATGAGCTTACAAGTAATTACAAATAAAAATACAGTTTCTTAACGCTTTTAATTTTTTATTTAAATTAATTTCAGAATTGTTAATAAGTTGTTAATATAATCGTGGGACAAAATTAATACAAATTATGATTAGAAAACATTTAATGCAAATTTTTTTTTTAACCTAGATTGTATGTATTCTCTGTACGATTTTTTTGGTCATTATGGTCTAAATTAAATTCACTTAACTGCCATTTGACACGTGCATTTATTCTCGCAACAGAGAAAAAAGTTTCTACAATCGGCCAGTGGCTTCTTGTTAGTTCTTGAATATTAATTGAATAACTGAAGAAAACTGCCAATAGAGTAATTTTAATTCCTTGATTCGCCAGGTGCTGGCTTACGTGTATTTTTCGAGGCAAGTGTTTTCAGCCGCAGGACAGTACTGGAACTGGTATTTCGGAGTCCGATTTTCCTTGTGTAATTTCGCACGCCGTGACGTCCTCAACCACCCCACTATCAATGCCACAGTCGAAGGAAAACAAGGCAAAACCCCGAGGGTGCACAAACACACACACACCCCCAGAACGTAGCTCGGGAGAATTTATGCTACGCTACACGCTGCAGGAGACTCCAGTCCAAAAAAACAAAAGCACCGGCCACGAGGAACAAAAAAAAAAAATCTTTTATTTTCTACTCTAAAACAAAATATGGGGGAAAAGCAAAATGGCGCTGGTGCAGGAGTACCAGAAAAAAAAAAAGTAGCTTACTTAGTACGCAGTGCTTTTGTCGGGCCATCTCTCTGATGGCTAGGAACGGGCCGATAAATATATATGTATATACACGCTCGCACATACATCTCATTTCGTCAGAGATATAAAGTTACGAAGCCCCGCCCAGCGCCGCCAGTTTTCAGGGAGGAGAAGCGGTTTTTTGGAGGGGTGTAAAAGTCGGTACGGGCGGGGAGGCGGAAGGGTGTCCGGATGTGAAAGAAGAGGGAGTGTGAAGGGGTGAAGGGTACCCGGGTTAGCAGCAGGGCTGATCGAAGAGTGCTACGTGAGTGGCAGCCGGGGATGGGTAGGGCGAGGTGAAGAGTGCTTTTGGTTGTGGGGCGGGTACCCGTGAGGAGGAAGGGTGTTAGCAGGGCGGGGGGGGGGGGGGGGGGAGGTTCGTCGTGCAACGTCCAGGGATATCGCGCATCCTTCCGCTCGGCGAAAAACACCCTCAGGTCAGCTAATTATTATTATTATTAAAACTGGCATTATTTCGGAAGTACATTGAGCGAGTGGAAGAGGGTGGCCCCCCGGGGTAGGGAGGTGGTGTTATTCTCTACGAGAGCGGGACGGGGGTGGTCATAACGCTACACAGAGCCCAGGGAGGTGTCCACACGTGGTACCGCCCAAGCAACACGCGGACGGCAGCAATATCTGGGATGAGATGAGCGCTGATCCTCGCCACGGCCCTGCCTTGGCTCGGCTACATTGGGAGCGAGTATCGACTTTGCTGTAGCTCGATAGGCCGTAGAGCTCTCTCCCTGTACCAGGAGGTTTCTTTCTCGCTGCAGCCACCTCTGTTCCACACGTTGCACGCGCTCCGCCGGGCACTTTTGGAAGCCCTGCCTAAGATCTACTTACCCCGAATTGATACCCTCCGCCACGTGTGACGTATACATTGCCACTGGCCTCATCACTTTGTTCATGCGCCAGTCAAGTGGAGAAACTATCACGAACCTGAAATTGTGACCAATTTGTATATTTTATTGAAACGTTACTTTTATATTTAAATCTATAAGTTTATAAAGCAAAAGAACGCCAACTTTTGATTTGCAGTTAATCTGAACATTACACTCGCCATTACACCACCAAGACTTGGAACTATTCTACCTAGTTCGCAGCAAACTTCACTGGTAGTGTGCATGCTAGTGTATACGATAGCATACAACGGCGATTTTTTTTCATAGATTGATTTCAATAGTACTCGCGTTACCTTGAACAGATTATAACCAGCTGCTTGAGGATCTTTTCCGACTTCACGGCCAATATCAGGAAAACACAAATTCCCTACATTTTATATTTGCACAAAATACTGAGACATTTCTTAACAGTACTATATACTTGCTTGAAAGTTTCTTAGCCTCATTTTCTTTGCATAGTAGTATTTTAAAATCAAAATATTAATATTTCAGAACGTGAAAATAATATAAACTGACTTACCAAAATGAGATATTACACACCGAGAAAAGATATTGTGAGCTATATCAAGAAATTATTTAAAATCACGCTATGCAGTGTTTACACATATTAAAAAAATATTACTTAGAATATGACAATATTGCATATTTTTTATTTGTAACAGTTTAAATTTTTATTGTAAAATACTTTTTAAGCATAATATAAAATAAAGCAAAACATGGCCTTTTAGTTTATGTAAATCTTTCTGTATTTTTTTTCCCGTTTGTTTTGATTATATGTCCCAAAATCATTAAAATTTTTATTTTGTCGTGCTGTAATGCATAGACTATGCTATAAAAATGTATAATGTGAGGAATTAGTACTTATAGGCCCTAAGTAATGTCTGCAAGTCGAACTACATCTTCTACAATTATGAAATAATTAATGTTTGGTGACCGCGCCCTTACAAGTACATCACTGGTGTGCGGAGCGCATACATTGACATAGGTATTTCACTACCACCAAATGAGTTTACATACTTACACATTTTCTGTATCACTTGCTTTTTATGTTTTATTTTATTTTATATAAGACTTCATAAATTATAACAGGCATTAAAACTGTAAGTCGCGTTCGCAAATTCAACTCATAAAAGGCTAATACTGTTTTGTACTAATTAAAAATTACAAGAGCCATTGCCTATTGTAACCTCAGACACAAAGAACTAACACTAAAATGTCAGAATGAATAAAGCACGTTAACGGGTTTTTATCAAAACCATTCAACAATAACATATAATGAGATAGTGAAGTAGCTTATTTACATGCGCTTTTACATACGCTGTAATAATTTTAGAAATTATACATGAATACATTCGGAGACGTATGCTCATAAGAAACTTTATTTAAATTTTAACCCAATAGAATGTTTAATACATTTCAAATAGTTTTCTTTAAAAGTGAATACATATAAACATTTATATAAATAAATAATAATAATGAAATAAATAGGGCTAGATAATAGATTAGTAAGATTTTAACGATTTAGATTTTATTAATTGGAAGAAATTCTTTCATTTACTTATATAACATACAATTTATGTTAGTATATATTTTGGTTTCACTCAAGCAGAATATCTGTGTAGCCAAGCAAATTGTACAGGACATTTTTTTCTGCACGATTAAGTATGTTGATGTTACGGGAAGTGTATTGGAGCATATAGTAAAATTGTAAATAATAATATTGAACTATATATATAACACAACAAAAAGAGTAATTAAAATAATAAAAGTAATCAACAATATTTATTTTTTGTAAAGACTTTCTTCTGTCCCTGAGCATATCTTGGGGGTGTTTTTCTTTTAAATACTGCGTGGATGTTCAAATTATTAAAATGCAAAGTAATTGTTTTTAAGTGCAATTTTACACTTACATCTCACAAACCCTGCATAAATGTGACATCAGACAATATGATGTTTACTTACTTGAATTAAATAGTTAGAAAATATTTTACTCTTATACAATATTCAGTTCATTGAAATTGTTGATGGGAATCCGTTAACTATATTCGTTACGAGATATAAAAAGTAAATATTTCCCAAGTTGAAGTAATTTCCCTTAGTGTCAGTATCTACATTTTTACATAATAAATAATCTAAATTATGATTTTATTTTTGAAGTTTAATGGCAGTGTTGAGTTCATGTTATTATGATGGTTTGATTGTACTGTTTCCATTGCCGACCATGACACTAAATAAAAACCTCGCAAACACACACAGATCTCAGCAAGACAAAGGCGAAAAATCGTTTTAAAAACACCACAGACGAATAATTAGGAAAAGCTCTTTCCTTGTCAATGAAAAATAAATATTTATATAGATAACTAAAACGACAAAAAGATGTACGAACAACTTACTATTACAAAACACGGCGGCCAATGAAAGCAAACCAAAAGAAAAGGCAACACGATATCGAAAATGAAAACACCGCATGAGTGAACAAAACAGTGCACAAAGCAATATAAGTGAACATAACTGAACAGTGAAACTCAAAACCCACACAAAAATAGGACAAAACCATAATAAAAACACAAGTCAGGGAAAGTCTTTCTTGTCATATTATAAAACCAAATAAATCAATACTAATAACAACATATGAAATACAAAAATAACCATATAAAATTATAGATAAACCAACATAAAAGACAGAGAGCTACGAAAATATCAGAAACAATATTAAGTCTTCACGACGTTTCGGGGCCTGAAATCTGTCCCCTTCTTCAGGTGATACACTGGAAGCTGAGGGGGAAAAACAGGGAGTATATGTACGAATCTGGCATGCTTCCGAACGCACCAATAGGAGGGCAGGTGAGGAATTATTAATTTTGTGTTTATTTTCGTAGCTCCCTGTCTTTTCTGTAGGTTTATCTATTATTTTCTCTGGTTATTTTTGTATTTCCTATGTTGTTCTTACTGTTTATTTATTTCGTTTTATAGTCTGAGAAGGAATACTTTTCCCCGACTTGTGTTTCATCATGGTTTTGTCCTATTTTTGTGTGGGTTTTGAGTTTTATTGTTCATATGTGTCCACTGTTTTGTTCATTCGAGTGGTGTTTTCGTTTTCGTCATCGTGTGTTTATTTTGGTTTGATTTGATATCTGTCCTGTTTTGTAATAAAAAGTTGTTCGTCGATCTTTTTATCGTATTAATTATAAACATATTTATCTTTCATTGACAAGAAAACAGCTTTTCCTAATCATCTGTCTGTTGTTGTGCAAGATTTTTGTTTGTGTGCGAGATTTTTATTTATTCTCATGGTTGGCAACGGACACAGTCCAATCATACCATCATAACTAAAGTGTTATATTTTTTTAATAAGGCTAACTTATTTTCCTTATAAAAATGCTGTGAATATAATGCAACTATAATTTAGTACTCATTAAAGGTAGCTATAAAGTCAAATTATTGTTTTATTTAAAACACAGAAATATGTCTGCATAACAAATTTATTAAAAATATTTTAGTGAGAAGCAAAATTATATGTTGGGAATTTTTTGTATTAATATACAGAAACATCAAAATGGTATTATACAACAATAAATAACGACTAGTCTATGTGCAGAATTTACATAATATGTTTTATAGAATGACGTTGACCATGCGCCTACTTAAGGTTACGAATGAAAATACAATATATATATATATATATTTTTTTTTTTTTAAATATATAATTTCGAACAGAAAGGAATTTTTTTTTCGATTATAACCTTAAATTTTTACATTTTAAACCAATCAATTATTTTGTAAAATATATTTATTTTATTACTTTTCAGCTTATTTCTTTTATTTTGGTAGTAATTTTTTTGATAATCATTTATTATGAAATTAACATTTATACAATAACAATTACAATAATATTATGCAGTAAATTTGCATTTTTTTGGCAACATTATTATTTGCTCCCTCTTAGTGATTGCAGTTTTATTAATTAAACTAGTTTTCCTTTGAGTATCTCTTGAATAAAATTAATGCGTAATGGTTTATTAAACAGGAAATATCCAGAACAATTATGGATCATTTTCTTATGCATTTACATGTCGTAGAGACTAATTATGAGAATTATGTAACCTCAGAAAGTGGCCTCTGTTCAGTAGATGTTTTTGACTATAAATCAAACCTTACCAAGTTAACATTGTGTGAATTTTAATATGACCTTTACATAACATGCAGCCAAGTACGAGAAAATAATTACATTAGCTTATATATACAGGATATACATACATTTGTGAAAAAGTTCGTCTTATGAAGAGTACCTCAATAGTGACTGGCAAATGAAGCCATGATTAGTGCGAATAAAATATATCACATATATAAAAACATTATGATTGTATGAACCAAATGATACTTCATTCCTTTATTGGGCCGTTCTATATGTGAGTTTACATATCAAAACCTGTCACAAAAATTTCTAACTACACAAAATATTAGCTTTCTTAAAAATGAGACAGTATTATACATAAGTCAGACAAACAACTTAAACGCTTTAATTTTAAATAAGTTTACTTGTTTGTTTTTTTTTTTTTTTTTTGTTCCCTTGGCCAGTAATTTCGTGCATAGTACAACTTGGTGAAACACCTCAGATGAAAGAATGGATGGTAACATTAAAAAAAACTCTTATTTGTTACGGAAATTTTTTTTTCCAATGGGTATTTCCTTACGACTGCTTGATAAATCTTCCTGCGGTTCTAGAAAAAATTCAGCAGTTGCTAACTCTGAGTGGGAACTAATTTCTTTGAGTATAGCGGTAAGCTTCAATCATCAATTTTGAGTGTTAACAACATACCTTTGAAACAGATCCTTGAAACAGATCCTAACGCAATACACATATAAAAAAAAACTACAATAAGTTAACTCAGGCAACTGAAAATTAATTATTTTCTCTGTCGCGGTTCGCGATTCAGAGGTTTCATCCTTAATATAATTTATTTTAATTCACTATCCTTGCAAATATTTTTCTCAGCTACAATGCTTTTTTTTTTTTCGGGGATGCACACGAAAATAAAATTACGATATCGTAATATACTAACCGAATAATATACCTATAATGCTGAGAATTCCTGTGATAGTTTTGTTAGACCGTCCTGTAGTCCGCCAGCCGTTATTTCATTAAGCTTTTTTCTCCCTCAGAAAATTTAGCACAATAAATGTTATGTTCATAATTTGGTGCTTTCCTGCCCTGCATTTAATTATTTATTGTAAAAAAAGACAATTTTCAAGCGAAAAAGTTTTTTTTTATATTTAGCGAAATTTTCTTTAAAGAAAATATAAACATTCGGTGCATGATAAATATTTCGCCGTCTATTTATTTTGTAATAATTTCCTAAATTATCGCCAACTTTCGCTCTCTAAATATAGAAATGCGATAATTAAAAGAATTAATCTGTGTGTGATAAACACTTTTTATTTTGCCTGGTATACTTATTTTCTAGAAATATTTCAAACGACTTGAATAAAAATCAAATCTCTTTTTTAAAGTTTCGTCTTTGCTGTTCACAATAATTGTATGTTTTACGCATGACATAAAATGCGAAATTAAAAATAGCGTTGTTATGTAATTTCTTAGTTTACTCCCGAGTGATCACATGTGTAACTAATTAATTGTCTTTTAAAAATTGTAAAGGATGTTGTAAATATTACCTATAATTTGGGAATATTTACATACTACAATAAGTAAAGACAGTGTTATACAGCCAGCCTAAATCATACATGCAAACAAGCGCTTAACAGAGCTTGCAGACTTGAATAAGGCCAAATGTTAGTTTTTATAACCACAAAAGGGAACTATGTATGCAAATAACTTTTAACTAACCTCTTTAACGTCCACAGCTTATGGAATAAAAACTTGCATTGCTAAGTGTTTTCGTTATAACATATTACAGAACTATTTAAAAAATATGTTTGTTTCGATTGTCCGTCGATATTTTTCAATAATTTAATCTACTTATTAATGCTGTGAACGTAAATAGCATGAGCCTCCTCTTCGTATATTTACTAGTATTTTCAGAAACACAATTATAGTCAACTTCCTTGAGTTTGCTCGATATTCTAAAATAGTCTTATTGGCGAGTATAAGACATAGTGTTGTAAGGAATCACATAACTAGTGCAGAAATGTGCACCGAAATGAACAGTGGCAATACTGGACGATATATATATATTGGCATACAGATAATATTTATGGTTTAAAAATGAAGCTTAAAACGTATTTTACATGTCACCTAGAAAAGGAAAATTTGGAGGTGGTTAAAGAAATTATAAATATACATTTAATGATGCTTTGGTATGCACCCATAAAATTTTGGAGTTACACTTCTAACAGTACGTAAATAAAGGATTTAAATAAATGTAACTAGTCCAATTCTCCTGGAAAACAAACATATTTCCCAATAAACAAACAAGCTTGTCCTTGGATACTATGACTATAGCTTAGCTGCCATTTTGAAGCTTTCAAATAATGATCGTTGTGGTATTCGCTTTATTCTACTTCACAACATGGTGAACAAGAAAAATTTTAATTTCATGTGAGACAAGTATGAATCAAATTTTGCCTCGCGCTTGAGATCTAACGTTGTTTATATTTAACATAAGTATTAAGAATTGTTTTTAAAAGCAAGTTGAAAGCACTAAAGTTCAGAGTTGTTAACACAAATAATACTGTATATTAAGACATTATTTTTTTCGTATTTCAACCGTCGTATAGTGAAAAATGTATAAAGAATATGACTGACTGTAAAATAAGTCCATGGGATCACTATTTTCCTCAGGTTTTTATCTGAAAATCTATGAAGTGGTAACAAAAAATGGCATGCATTCAAAGGACCAGTTAGTATTCTATGTGATTGGCCACTACTTAGTCGGTGATTTTTATTCTGCCCGCGAATCACATCTCAGTAAGACCGTCTATGATATTAGATTAGTTAATTTAAATTACCGACCCTAGGACTAAATCGTTAAAAAAAAAATTTTTACATTGAAAAGTACAAACCATAGAATATATATATATATATATATATATATATATATATATACCCTATAATACGGAAATGGAAATCGGTTTACTCACTTAAAAAGTATTGCAATATACAAATAAGCAACGGACATCGCATTAACGTCTGGTAGATAGTTTCAGCATTTGTAGTCCATGTCGACAAAAAGTCGAAATTCTATCAAAGCTCTTAAATTCATGGTAAATTTGCGCTTTAATAATAATCGACATATAATCAGTAAGATTATTTATACAGTCTAGGCTAACACATACACTCACTCGGATGAGTAATCGTGAATATTTTATATTGTGTTATTTAAATTATAAAAAAAAATTAATCTCTGTTTCAAATATTGAATGGTAGCGTAATTCTTTCATTAGAAAGTTTGCTGAAGTTTTATACTACAGCCACATGATGTGATACGCAAGTCCGAAAATCAAAATAGGGCGTGTATTTTTATCTCCGATTATCATTTCGTACCAGGTTTATTGATTCGTAGAATAGGAGAAATGGGCATTATCCATACGTTTTCCATTATTTTTCCTACTTTTATTTCACGATTAAATGGACGTTCCGAAGTACTTTACTGCTGCCCATAAGCGTGTTTGTTTCAGACGAAATAATTTTCATCAGTATGAAAAGTTAAAGAAACTTTCCTGGATTTTTTCGGATTACAAATTAATGTAAGCTGCATATTGATTAATTTTTTTTTTTTTTTTTTCAATTTTTTTTTTTTTTAACTTTTTTGCATTTTTTTTGTTTACAGATTAATGTAAGCTGCATATTGATAAGTTGTTTATCAAATGTACACAAACTGCCTTGTACATATGTTTCTAGGCAAAAGAAGATTGTGAAAAAGAGGCTAGAAGCATATTCGACATGTCAAATTATATTTGGCATATGGAAACTTAGTCAAACTTTAAATAATATTTATCACCAAAATTGCTGTAAAAGTAACGGATGGATTAGTATATCTTCCTCTGTAAATGTGTTTGCCGGTTTCATAAATCCTCATCAGAATTTGTACACATCGGCCTCAAACATCGGAATGTGCCTTACGAACGAATGATCATTTAATTCTCCCTAACACATGTATGACCTTCAACTAATTTTTCGCCTTGGAAAATGTGGTTAAAAAATTTTTAATTAAGTCAAAAGGCATAGCGTTTATAACTTGTAGTCGTATGTATAAGGGATGTAACAGTTTTCAGTCGATAGAGTCTCTAATAGATTTTACAATTTCGTAATTAGGATTTCTGCATAACCAAGTATGTGACTAAATTATAAATAAATTCCGCACAGTTAGCATAATATATTATGTGATGCTATACTTTAATATTTTCTTACGTTCATGAATTTTTTTATAACAGTTATGATACCATTCTTGTTTCTAGTATATTCCATTATTTATGGTAAACCATATTTCGCTTTACGTCATGAAAAGCTCATTGGGAAAATTAACATTTTATTATCTATTAACTACGTACCCTAAACATCTTTCTAAAGCTTGCTGGTATGATTGGTTGGATCCTTTCGGCGTAAACGAACGATATGTTTAATCTTGTAGGCACCAACAAAAAAAAATTAACTAAATATTTGTGATAGATTTCCTTCTCACTTCATGCGATTTCATTGCTTACGGATTTTTCGTCTACTTCAGGTGTAATATTCAGCCTTCCTAAGTGACAAACAGTGATATCCCTTTATGCAGACATTTGCTGACAAATTACGTCTGCTGGTAGCTATACTGAAGGCTGTTCACGGTAAAATGAACACTTTTGAAAGCCCTGCTAAAGATCTACCTCTATGTACTTTGTGTGTTCTTCTGCCATATGCAAAATTGACATTACCATTGGCCTCGCCACTTTATCCATCCATCAGTCAAGGGAAACAGTGAATTTATTAGGAAAGTGAATATTTTGTAAATCCTCTAAGTTTTACATTTCGATGTATTAAAAGAAAACAGAAAGCGAATGAAATAATTTAAGTTAACACGAATGGTTACCTAACACTTTTTATTCGACGTTAAGATATGTAACTACTTTCTTTCCATCGTTAACAACTCTGCTGAGCGAATGTCACTGGACGCTTCCGCTACAATATACGCAGGTAGGGGCAGTGGCTTTTTTATACGGTTGATTTCAAAAGTGCGCACTATATGGTGAACAGCCTTTTAGTAACAAATACTCTCCTTAAATTAGAACACGTAATGTCTACTACATTTAATATGTGCGCTATAGTACATTCAAGGCCATTTGCTACTTTCCTGAATCCTTGCTGAAGTTAAGCTTTCAGGATATTCTTCCTCCTCGTGCAGACAAAGCTTAACCGAGTCTAGAAAATTGCACCAGTCAGCACGCTCCATTCCTGCGCACTCGTGGAGATAATATTTGGCATTAAGAACTATTTCTTGCTAGGTATTATAGGCTGTTCACGGTAAAATGAGCACTTTTGAAAGCCCTGCTTACGATCTACTTGTATGCACGTAGTATCATCTTCCGCCTTATGTAAAATTAACATTGCCATAGACTTCGTCACTTTATTCATACGTCGGTCAAGTGAAAGTGTAGTCTAATATTATTAAAACAGAAAATATTTTACAAATCTGGTTATTTTTACACTTTGTTGGATTAAAAAAGAAAACAGAAAGCAATAGAAATAATTTTAAGTTCTTGCAAATTGTTACCTAACACTTTTTATTCGACGTTAAGATATGGAACTACTTGCCATCCATCGCTTCCAACTTTACTGGAGGCATGTCACTATAGTGCGCCCGTTAAAATATATGCATGTAGTAGTAGTGACTTTTTTCTAATGTTGATTTCAAAAGTGCTCACTTTATTGTGAACAGCCTTTACCAACACATATGTTTTCTCCCTGTTTTCATTCATAATAATTGTAAATTTAATATTATAATTTACAGATAAAATAGAAGAACAATCTCAATTTAATAAAAAGTAAGGTATGTTTATGTTAACACGCCTATAAAATGCTCGTGGTTCAATATATTTTAGGAAGCAACCTAGCATGTCATATATGGGGTGATTTTCAAAGGTTTGATTCAAAAAGTGTGAAGAAACCCCTGAATGGACAATAGCAAAATACGTTTAACGATACAGCCGGAGCTCACACATGACCTTTCAAAAGCTTCTAATGTCTCGAAAACAAGGTTGGTCTTGTTTTAATTTCGTTTAAGTCAGCCATACTTTCACTTTGGACGCCCAGTGACTCATATTTATCTTACGCTTTTGTAAGTTAAAAAAAAAAATTTGTTGTTACTTTTGAACGGTATTCTGGAATGAATCTTCCTGTAGTGTGAGTCTTAAAAGGCGTTGGGAATATGATCGCAATCTTAGCGAATTGGCGAATTCATTGTGTAATTATATGGAGAAAATATTTTTGATTCAAGTTACACTATGGAAGCTGTAGGAAGGTCTGTTGGTGTCAGTAACATTTGGACGTCTTAGTTCATATTATCACTTGACTGAACGGAATACGCTGATATGTCCTGTTTGGTTTTGTGCCATACATTTATTTCTGCAACTTTGTCGAGATCTTATTCTTAGCTTCGGAGTATATAGGTGGTGAAATATTTTAAAATATTAAATGACCATCCTGTCGAATAAAGAACGAGTAAGCTGGGAGTGTAACCTCGGAGGATATTTACGGTATCGACAACTGCCATCATCCGATGATTGTACTAATTCAGCAAGTACCAAATGATTGCATCTTGGTTCTTATAAGCTGGTCTGGACGTGCAGCTTGTGTGTTGATGTTCAGAGCAGCTATAAATTTGTAATTAGCGTTGATGACAAAACTTAAAACTATTTTACCATAACATTTGTTTAGAGTGAAATAATACAGCACATATCCTGATTTATTAAAAAAAGAAAAAATCTGAGAATTATATGAAGTCTGCTATAAGTTATGATAGTCATGATAAGTGCATACAAACATGATATTAAAAACGTTAAAATAATGTTTTAATTATTCATGTCTAATGAGAATAAGTATTTCCAGAATACAATATTATTTCCATGTGCTTCTAATGTAAAAACGAAATCCTAGCTGTAAATGTAATATTATTTTTATGCTTCCCGTATTTCCTTTGTACGTGTTGTGTTTCACATTCATTTCCAAAATTATGAAGCAAAACATTTTTAATCCATTTTTGTAGATTTTCCTTTTTCCGCTGTGCCTTAATTTTCGCCAGGTATAATTTATAACATTAAGAAATGCTTACATTTCCATAATAAATGTGATATTACCTAATGACAAGTTTTTGTTAACATGAAATATTATATCTTATTCGAACTCTTGCAATTCACGCACTTTCTGGCCTGTATATTTACCCACAGAAATATTTTTCAGAAGCTTTCCCTAATTTATTCAGTTTATTAATGTAGGTTTTCCGTTCCAATGAAATAACTATTTTCTAGAACGTCTGTGGGATTTACCGAACGGTAAAAGTATTGGTCAGTGTAGTTAAGTTCCAATATTTTTACGATATAGTTTGAAGAATAAGTACATTATTGTATATCGCCAAAACAATTAATTCTTAAGATAATGATTTTCATAGTAGAAAAAAATTATTATTAACGGAGATTAATTTCGTTTTAATACTACGGGCGTTTACAGATCCACAAGAATTTATTTTGTAAACCTTTCTAGTTTGAACGTTCATAAGAATTGCAATAATAGTTTACCTACAGAAAGGAAATGTTGGAACTAACAGGGGAATTGATTAAACTGATAGTATGTAGGAACCGGAAAATTTAGCAGTTTCAATGGCTTGTTGGCTAAATTTTACAGTTGACTTTACACTAATGCCTTAACTATTTGTTCATTGGCTGCTTCCACAACGAGTGACCTGTTGAATCTCTAAGTAGCATAGGATATTTCCATTGTTTACCTGCAGGTTTGTTATTGACAAGTCCCGTGTCGTATCTCGCTAATTGTGAGCCAACAGCAAACACCAGGGGAAAAAAATTTTGTCTGAAGTCTAGCTTGTTAGTTCAAACAAAATTGCGAAATCTTCCTACCTCTACCGGTAGCATATTGGTAGGCCGAGGGAAAAACGAACAGTGCCCGAAAAAAAAATGAAATTCGGGTTATTTATACAATCTGGAAGCTATCGTTGAGCTGTTTCAAGCAGTAGTGTGCAACAGGAGAAAACTGTCAATATCCTAATAATTAGATGGATAATATAAATGCCGAGGTGGAAGAACGATTGTGGCCCAAGCATTGCAATGGAAAAATAAATATCATAGTCCACTCCCCATGCAGCGATTTGTGCTAATTTGTACCGTGTAGTTCACGAACAATTTAAGTTATACAATCTATCCTTTTTGAGGGCATGCCTACCTTAAATGTGAAAAGTATATGGCATTTATAAATTAAACAGTGCCATGGAAAATCTCTGAGGATCGTGGGGACAAAATAAGATAAACCCGCTCAAAACCTAAAACTTACATAGCGATTGACTGTAAACAAAGATCTCCCGGGCAAACTTCTATGTGAAGTTACAATAGCTACAGGTGTTATGACTATCTCTGGAATTCACAAAATCCATGAGGCCGAGGAGTAAAGAGACATGCGTCGATAGATACTGTTGAACTCCGGTAGCTACAACCTTTGTACTTAGCCACTACTATTAAGTAATGCTAAATTCAATGACGTGACGTTCATAAAGCGTTTATGTGGCCCAGTGGCAAAAGCTGGTTTTTTTTACTGTCTGAAAAGTACTGAAAAAAGAACGGAATTGTAATCCAAAAGTAATCACGTCATTTTTTACAATTTTATGTAACCATTTTATAACATAAACCTTTTTTTAGTAACAAGTATTAGTAAAAGGTTTTTCTGTTGCTATTTTGTTCACTACCGTGACTTACTATACTATAATTTATATTAATGCTATACTTTAATATTGCGTATTAAAAATTCTAATTTTTTTATATTTGCATTATCTAAGACTTAATTGAAAATGATTTTGATTGTTATTTCCTGTTTTTTTTTGTAGTTGAAAGTTCGTCGTTTATTAAAACTACGGAATGTACCTTGACACAAAATGTATGATTATTGATGAAACAATTCCTATTCAATTTTTTTCCTGTTGAAAAACCTATTGTACAATATAATGATCTTTGTAATTTGAGTTAACAGCATTGTTGTTTCTTGTTGTGTTGTAATTTCACTTTTTTTTCCCACAAATTTATTTTTGTGACTGATCGTTTTTCCCCTGGACGCTTCATATTATATGTTCAAGCATGGTTTCCACTTTGGGTAACAGAATCGCGCCAAAGAGATCTTCATTCGTCTTAAAAATTGTTAGTCGTGTGTGACGTCAGTGCAAAGTCTTTTTTGACGTAGTCTGGGAGGATTGTGATACCAGTATTTTATGTTCCTGATATTTATTATACTGCACAGGTACCTACGTTTGAATACATTTAATTAATTAAAGCTGCCGTAATAAATAAATTCACGTTCGTAAGACATCACAAATAGTTTGTTGCAGAATTACAGTATTTTGCTAACATTGATCCTAAAAAAGTAATTTGCCAACGTGTTTCCACTGAAATATTTTTGTATCTATATTTACATAGTGTTTTTGGTATGCTTGTTGTGATAAAAAGTTTATTTGTTTATCACGATGTAGTCTTCGCTGTTTTTAAGAGCGTGAATTACTGCCATGTAATGTCATCCACTTCTATTTTTCAAGTTTCCAAAGAATCGAAGTCTGTTCTCTTTCGATTAGCTTATTATTTCAAAATTAAATAATTAAATCGTCCCCCCCCCCTTTTTTTTGCCATCGTACGTACTTTTTTATCTTCTGTGCTATTTTAAGGAAAATTCGTTCTTCCCAATTTATTTGTATATTTAATTATTTCTTCTTTCTACCATACTAAATATTACATTATTCTCTGAAAGAATGCATTGAAGGTCTCCGCGAATTAAAATGGCACGAAAAGATAGCACCAAAGTTTGTAAATACGGGATATGACATAATGTATAGGAACAGAAACAGAAATCAATATAAAACAGCGTTGTTTTATATTAAATGCTTTAGAATAATTGTTGCTAAGGAAAGTTATATTTCTATTCCAGGTAAGAATACCTGAACGTGTCATTCAGTTACTGAATTCTGTTATTGTAGAAAACAGTAAAAAAAACAGAGATATAATGTCTTAAACATATTATATTTGACTGCATACACAGAAAGATACAGAAAATTGTTTACTTTTTTTTTTTGGGAACTTCAAAGGGGAACAAGTGGTATGCTAGTGTTGGGATAGGTTAGTACCATAATTTATTTTCACCTCAGACATTGTTTAAACGAATTCTCATGAAATCAGGAATGGTCCACATAATTAATACACTGGGATTTCTCAAACATACCACACTGGAGAAAAGACGATTCAAACCATAAACGTGTAGTGTATGGATACTTGAATACAGAGAATCTTGAACCACATTCAATAGAAAATAGCACGGCATAATTTAATACTATATTTAAAACATTTGCGTAGTCACATAAGCTGTCTGTTTAATTTTAAAATAAATCTATTTCATTTGATATTTTAAGGCGGCTCTAGCATGATGAAATTAATTACTCTTACATCAGCAGAACATGATAGGAGAAAATTTGATTATGTGTTAACAAGAATCTGCGAGAATAACTAGATGTTAATAATCAACTTACTTTCGCATGGGTTAAGATTTAATTAGTCGCGTTCATTTACGCATAATTAATGCGTGGCGTAATTAATGTACATTGTTAACACCAACAGTTTTCCTTTTAGATACAATTTTAAACGTTATGATGACAATGGCTGTAAGTTAGCCTAAAAACATGTCGCTGTGTTATGAGCGCGTTAATTTCTCGACTAAAAATCAATACTCTTTTATAATTAAGAATGTAGTACACCAAGATAAAAAAAATAGTAATCGCACACTACTAAAACCGTGTTAGCATTATTTCTTAAGTTCATATCATATTTCATGCCATATTGCTTTCTTAAAATTTATCATGGTAGGAAAATTGGTTCTATTTCTACATAAACAAACATAACGTATCATATTGACGTGTACCTATATTGTGCATGAGAAATTTAAATATATATCAATAAATTTTCTGTTTGATTTTTTTTTGCAATATAGCCGTAATTGCAACTGATCAAACAAATAAAGGTATTTGTATTTATAGAGGCGAAAGTTACTTTCGAGAAACTTTCTACCCAAATAGTTTGAAAATTATCCCGAACCGTTAGTTCTGCAAAACACGGTTTTGATAATTTCCTACTTTTGCAATAATTCTTATTATGATCAGTTTTCATGAGAACATTCGCATGCACTCAAGCAGAAGACACGGTGGAATACTTTCTAGTTATATCTATTTTTATTAACGTGCAGTACGTAAATGTTTCTTAACATTCTGTGTCTGGAGATTATATAGTTATATATGTGTGTAAATAGACTATATCTCTTTGTAGGCCTATAGGATAAATCTATAAAAGCGATGATTAACAATCTGAACTAAAACATTCTTTGAAGGTTTTTCTCAGACTACATCAAAGTGTTGCAATGGCGTGGGTCCATAATAATAATAATATGAATAATGATAATCACTTACATTGCAAGAATCTTTCAAGCATCTTATGCGATTGTTTTCAGTAACAGAAGGTATGTACATTTACTTGTAGAAACGTAAGGTAATATTTAACTGAAATGAGTTTTCCAGAAAAACAAATCATTAACATATGTATGAAGATAACGATTTTAAATAATACACTCAGTGTACGTATATGATTGAAATTATCACTATCGAAATGTCGAATGAAATCAATTTAAATATATATTTTGCAGGCATTGTCAGAAACCTGCTATTACAACACCACTACCTAAAGTCATGTAAAATTACCACATACAAAAATATTTCGAATTCATTTTTTAACACACAACAACATCGTATTTCTTTAAAACGTATACTACATTTCCCGTTTTATGTTTGGTTAAAATTAAAGGCACAATAATTCGTACTAGTTGATTCGTCCTTTTGTTTTCTTTGCGTCAAGAGACTTTTAAAGTTTTGTACCAATTTTTAGTCGTAAATTCCGGAAACGTTTCAATTACAAAGACTACAGTTAATTTCTTCCTGTGTTCTTCCACGAGCTCTGACTTCATAAAGCAATCTAGGTAACGGAGACAATAGCGTAAATGAGATATCCCACGAGTTGAGCCACGGTTAAATGGATTTAATTTTGCAAATTATAAAGCAGCATCTTGAAGTGCGAAGGCAAATAATGACACCGAATAATTCAGCTCTCACAAAATTTGTTTCTTGTAAATTTTTACAAATAAGAGCTGAGAAAATGCATAGAAAATGCAATTAACGATGCGTAAATGCCTTAAAATGGTGTACAGATTCTGTTACCAAAAGTAGAGTAACCAGGAAGAACATTTTCTGCATAAAATAAGTAACAAAACCGAAGAAACAGAGAAATTAAGACCTAGTACATAAATTAAAACATTTCTCCTAACAGTTTTAAAATACGTATACCTGCAAATACATACATACAATTGTGTATTTAAAAACATACATTCACACATATATGTCTGTTATTTTGGCAATGGAATTAAACGACAGAAAATTCTGATAGCTTAATATCATTAAATTGTCTATACAGAAACATAAATTTCTCTATTTGCAGTTTTTCTTATACATTTAACGATTTTTTAAAATTGTTTTGGTTTAGTATATATATATATATAATACTTTTAATATATCTAAATTATAGCCATGCTTAATTAACTCTTTAATTTCAAGCTTGCTAGGTAGTTCCTGATTTCATATCATGTTTTCAAAAATATATTTTTTGTTCGGGTGTCGTTAGATATTTATTTATCGATGTTCTGTCATACTGTTCGTTTCTAATTGATTCTGGAACATTTGGACAAACAATTGTAATAGAAACAGTGTTTCTCTTGACCTTGCTGGTAACAGAGATAACTTTTATGGCTTAAAATAATACATTATTGTAAACGTATAAAGAACCCTCTGAATTGAAGAAAATTGCTAGTATGACTTAATGCGTTTTGTGCATAATGCAACTGATAATTACCGCATGCATTCACATTTTTTAAGCCTCATTAAAGTAAACGACATTTTTTTCATGACGCAGAGAGGTAAAGTTTCTTTAATTCTAAAAATGACAGCAATGAGATAATTGATCATTCTCCATAACCACAAATAAATCTAAAAAGCAGTAAAGTGCAGTAATGTAATACAAAATGCGTTTTTAAATATTTAGTATAAACCCATCAGATAAGAAATTGTACCAACCAAGCACATCAGTAAGGAAACATTCCTTTGCAAAATATAACTCCAAGATTCCCAAGGGTTGAATATAACCAACTGTTCACGGAAAAATGAACACTTTTGAATAAAACCTTTGAAAAAGAAGTAGTGCTGCTCGAAACTATATATATGCTATAGTATGCACTCTCGGAGCGAGTGAGTGAAGACATTTGGGCTGCTCTTAACAGCGAGGTCGAGGAATGCAAGGGTGGGGGAAACGGGAGATCCCCGAGAAAGCCCCCCAACCAGCGGCGAAACTCCAGGAGTGGGCCATCGAGCTCGGTTCGCCTAGGTGGGAGGCGAGTAGTCTAACCACCACACCACCGCGGCCCCTACACGTTAGGAATGCAGGATGCTAGTCAAGTTGACAGTGAATTAGTAAAAATCGTTGTTAACACCCGAAGTTGTGTTGAAAGTGTAATATTTAGATTAATGGCAGCAGAAGTTGTTATTTTTTTTGTTTTATACATAGTGCAGCATGAATTTCTTTATTACAGGCTGTTCACGGAAAAATGAGCACTTCTGAAAGCCCTGCTTATGATCTACTTGTATACACGTCGTGTATTCCTCCGCCTTATGCAAAATTAATATTGCTTGTGGCCTCATTACTCCACTCGTGCGTTGGTCAAGTGAAATTGTGAACTTTATTAAAGAAATAAATTCTTTACAAATCTGCCCATTTGTACACTTAGATGAATTAGAAAAAAAAAAAAAACAGAAAGCGAAAAAAAAAAAAATTAAGTTATTACACATAGTAGTTACCTAAGATTTTTTATTCGACGTTAAGATATGGAACTACTTTCCATCCATCGCTAACAACTTTATTGGGCGAATGCCACTCAGTGCGCCCGTTAAAATATATGCATGCAGGGGCAGTGACTTTTTTCAAAGATCCTTCTCAAGTGCTCACTTTATCGTGAACAGCCTTTAGTAACATATTTAGATTCCTAACAGTTAAATTGCTTTACTTGTATGGCGTATGATTGAAGCACTGAAACCTATCGGAATGTTAATGTTACATAAGGCAGAAGGATACAAATTGGTATCATCTTAGGAAAAGTTTATTGTTTTATAGATCAAGGGTGGTTCCACGTGTAACATTTTGAAATCTTTGCATGCATTTGCTCTCCCAGATCCATACTTGATCTCATATTACAAGTGTTTTGACGAGTTATGACAAAGAAATGAAGCAAAGTGAGAGAGCTGCTTCAAGCCTCGGGCTAGTGATAAACTTAATTACGTGAACGCATATATTTTCCAGGAACAGTTCCTGTGTTTAGAAATCGAAACTTTTATTTAACCTGAAAAATAGTTTTCCTCGTCTCTTTGAACATTTCAGTTTTAAGATGGAAGGTTTTGTTAAGCTAAAATTTTTTATTTTACGAAGAGAAATTAATTTCTGTAAAGGTATTTAGATCTCAATAGAAGTTGTACAAAATAATAAAAGAAATATCGTGTTTTGGGATGTTGTAATATTTCTCCTTGGTATGTGGAAACACTTTTGTACGGAAAAGGAAATGGGAAAACAAATTGATTGGTCAGTAATGCTTTTTTTTAAATACTGCAGAGTATTATAATTCTTAATAGGCTACATGTAGCCACGGAAAATCGAAACATGTTATCTATAACACTTTGAAAATCGTATAAAGTTACCTACTGAATGTGTAAAATCGTACCGTAATTTGTCCAGTGCAGAGTTGTTAAGAAACAATGACACAAAACACAAAAAGATTATTATATATTTTTATTCATTGTATCTTTAACACGAATACTTGAAAATTTCTTATTTAGTCTTTTAACTAGTGTTTAACATTATATCTCGATTTCCAGTTTTATTATACACATTTTTAGAATGAACAGAGCATTTTAAGTGTTTTATAATGTTTATATTATTAATGCATGCTATGTCACAGCCAAGAATGTAATAAAATGTAGTTATTTCCCTTTACTGAAAGTAATTTAACTCCAAAAAATCTATAATTTTAATAACTTTTTTTTTTTTTTTTATATATTTTATACACACCGGTAAAACATACTAGTATATGACTGCAAACATGTACGTTATGTCAGAATTTCATAATAATCAAGTGACAACTCACTATGAAATGTTTGAGCTGTCTCCAAGGCGTGGTTGTTTCTGCTGGTAGTACAGTGCAGTTATGCAAACTTATAATCAAATCCAGGCAATAAAAAAGCAAGACGAAACCCTCATAGATGTGTTACGTTACATCTCCTAAGCGTCCCCAAAAAAATTCCCAAATTATCCTACGTCGGGTATTCCGCCAATTTGATAAATAAAGCGGCCATGTTGGATTGCTGCTTATTTTGGCGGGTAAACATGTAGCACTCAAACCATTTAACATTTTTAGTTGGTTTCTTTTCAACATGTTTTTATAGACGCGGCTTGCACACTGAGTACGTACATTATGCTTTTACTCACTTTTATTCCGTTTACATGGCTTTGAAAAAAAAATATATTTTCTATCGTTTAAATGTGAATTTGCAATATTTTAGCGATTTAAATTAAAACGGCTTACAATATGGAGAAATGCTCCAAATAAAAGTTGTAACATATTTGAACTTTACCATGTATTAGGTTCACAACGCAGCTTATTTGTAGGTGTGGCATATATGTGGCAGAGCTTTAATTGCTACACCGCGCGTGTATGATAATTGGGGTGGCTCGCCGCTAGACATTAAAAAAAAAAAAACGAAGTGAATGTTTTGTAAAATATTTAGGGAACTCCGCTTATCAATTCAGAAAAAGTTCCAAGGAAACCCAAGTCGTATTTTGCCGCAGTGGACGCTATATTATTCCAATATTCTGTTTTGTTTGAACTTTAGGAAATTTTTTCTACTAACTGTTCTAACAACTTCGAGGATTTTTTATTTGTCTTATTTTTACTAACCCTCTGTTGGAATAATGTATTTGGTACAAATATCACTCTTTTTCTGAAATGAAGTATTCGATATACCTTCATAATTAATATTTCACTTATGATTTTTTATATAAGCACTCAGTCTGATTTGGTAAATTTTGCTGTGTGAAAATGCTGTCTCAGAAGTGGTGAAGACAGTGAGGAGAGGCAACTGAGGGAGGTCGTGTAAAGCGAGGGTGTGGGAATGGAGGGGGAAGGAGGGGGCGAAGGAGGAGGGAGGAGCATGTGCAATCATGTCTATTTGAAAGCCAGTGCAAACCAGAAGCTCAGCATTTTCGGCAGACTGATCAACAATCTGTGTGTACTGAATTTTGTTTACTTAAATAATATGTTTTATAAAAGTGGCAAGAAACACTGGTGCTGTGTAGTATGACTTGTTCGTAATATTGTAGAAGCGTTAATGTGTTGTCAGGAGATGCATACAGCAATATGGAGTATTTGTTTGCAACCCTGTAAAAACAAAGGTGGTGAAACACTAAATTTGACTGAAAAGGGGGTAAATAAAGTAACAGAAGTGCAGCGAGTTAAGTGCCGTAAATGGTACACTTGCAATAAAAAAAAAAAAAACCCCTGCTGCAATACGTTGAAAATCGTAAGCAACGTGTAACACCATGAGTGTAATTTAATTTTAAGACGCAATGTTTTATTTTTTTTGTGGGAGCCGATGCAGCGGCTCGTCTAAGTGCCGGAATCCACTCAAAGAGGAATGGAGTTGGGTTGAAACCCTGAACGCAGTCACTTTTGTACCGACGTTCTGTGCGCAACAGGAAGTGACTGTGCATTTGGCGCCAAAACTACTACTGCGACTGACACAGATACCGCTAGTCTAGATTCCAGGTGGAAGGTTCCACAAAACCTGTAGAAGTCAGTGTAGGGAATAGGGCGACAAGGGAAAGCGAGGATTGACATGTTGCATTTCAGGAACTTAGCCAGTTTTGAGAACAAAATTACATGTGTCAATTCACGCTCAAAGAGCTGGCTGAGACATTTAGCAGACTACATCCTGATGTCGAACCATATAGTGTCGCACATCTACAAAGAAAACTTATTGATCACTACGGAGATGGTATAAATGTAACGGATGTTCCTGGAAAATCAGGGATTGTGTGCTTCTCTCTTGTAGTTGACAAGATTGTCTGATATACATGGTATGAGAATCTCAGGCGGAATGTCACTAATGAAGATAAGAGAATCATTAAAATTGCAGCTGACATTATCCGTCTTGGCATTAAATATCGACACTATGATTGCTCTGGTTTTACATCAAGAGAAGAAATTTGAACGGGAAATAATAACCCTGTCGCGGAGTCACTTATGCTATTGGTCAACGAAACTCTCAAATCTACTAAACAGTCAGGTGACAAAAAAAAGGATAGAAAATGTGTTGCCATCGAGCATGCCATTATATCTGCTGTGCGACCACGGTCCTTCATCTCTTCACTTCCATTTGGCCTGAGTGTTTGGATTCTTAGATGGTATGGTTCAAGACTTCTCATTAATGTGCTGGCGAATTTGGGAGCCTGTGCATCCTATACGGAGGCTGTCATGTTTGAAAGCTCGGTCACCGCTCATGCAAGAGCTGAAATCGATGGAGGTAATTAGAAATTTGTTGTCCTTTAAATTGCACGAGTAATTAAATGCATAGTAAATAGTTTTAGAAACATTATTCTTATTTGTAAGAAATCCTATTAATTGAAATTTTTATTTTATGGATTTATTTAACTGATTTGTGTTATTTTTTTCGAGTTATGTGCAATTTGTATTTTATCATGCTGACTACAACGTGCACTCCATTGATGGCCATGGCACTTCCCGTGCCATATGTGGTATCATCTGTGTGACTCCTAACTCTTCTCTCCATGCTGACACCCCAGCGCCACGACTTAAAATCCATTTTGTCAGTGATGTTGAGTTATGTGATCTGTCACCAGTGCAGATTTACCATCGCTCTGATCATCTAGGCATTCAAAGGTCACGGCCATTAATGCGCAATCTGTGCAGTTATATCCTATTACAGCCGGAACTGTACACCGCTTAACTTAGTTTCGGCAATCTGGTGACTGGCTCCAAGTTTACATGCCTTCTTTAGGGGGCGGGGGGTGTTTTATGGAGAAGCGCATCAACAAAGAAGGCTATGAATCAACAACTGTTTTACCTCTTCCATTCGTGAACTTGGTTCCCAGTAATCCTCCAACGATCTACACCTGCATCCTGTATACTGCTGAGGAAGGAGAAAAGCATGGTCAAGCCTACAGTATAATCACATTTGATCAACCACTTTATGCCAGGCTTGTGAGATGGTTTTCAATGCTTTTCCTGGAAGCATAAAAATTGTTGTTTGCCTTGGAGGATTCCACTTTCTTCTTTCATTATTGGCCACAATAGGACACATCATGGCTAGGAGTGGTATAGGAGAAGTGAAGAATACATTATACGGTAAATAGAGCATAGTTCACATGATGAGTGGTAAGGCTTATTTATGAGCTGTCCATGCTCTTTACATGACCGAGAAAGCTCTCATTACAGTTTGTCTACAGATGTACGACCTTTCCGATAAAATTGAGGATTTAAAGGTCATCTGCAAATCACTAGCGGAGGGAACTACTACTCTCTGCGATACACTTGAATCACTAACAGTGATTAACTTTGATAATATACTGGAAAAACTACTGGAAGGGCCTGAAATCACCCACTGTGCGACTTCTATCAACGAATTGGACTCAACCAACAGCAAACACTGCCTCAACACAAAGTGTGTCCTATGAAGTCGATGGTGGACATATCCTTTATCCACATTTAGAGAAATATACCAGCAGTATACAGCATATGTTACTACATGCTACGGTCAAGCCTATGTCGTATTCGATGAGTATGGTGGAGGACCGAGGAACATTTGCATAGTTCAGGGACGGCTTGCTATTTGGGTGAAGCGGTGGAACATTCTGTGTATGTCACCCTTGGATGGGCTGAATTTCTCTCAAACAATTGCAACAAAATGCGACTCATCTCCCTTGTGAGCCATCATTTGCAGTGTGCAGGGTGCAAGGTACTTCAGGCTCATGCAGATGCTGATATGCTAATTGTGTCAAACAACTATTGTAAAAGGCTGAAAAAAGGCTTGAAGCAGTCTTGAACGGTGTAGATACGAATTTGCTTGTTCTTCTCTTCGCCCTTGCTGCACCGAACACCTTCCTGAAGATAATTATGCCAGGAACGAAGGGACGAAGTCTAATTCTGATTGGTTTCACTGCATTGAGCTATTCGAGAAAAAAAAATAGGGGAAAAGAAAGACTTTCGTCTAATTTTGCACACATTCACAGGATACGATACAAATTCATCCACTTACCTAAAAGGCAAGATGGTGCCTTTCAAAAAAGTTTACACCGATAAGCATCTCAGAGAAATTTTCTGCGTTTTCAATTGTCCTCAAGCATCAGCTAATGCTGTGGCTGATACTAGCGAGGCTTTCTTTTTCTCACTCTAAGGATCAAAAGGGAGTGAAAACTAGACAGTTTACATCACCAGCTCTATCTGAAGACAATAGCTAGGCAGCCTGTTCATGCACAGTTCAAATTGGCTATTCTTCCTCCAATATCCGCAGCTGCTCGTGAGCACTCACTCCGAGACTTCCATCAGGTCCAGGAATGGCGTGGTGTTAATATTGATCCACTATACCGAGGATGAAAGATAGTGAAAGATTGTGTCTGTCACATACCGAGTTTGAGGAACGTTGTCCCAGAAGACCTATTGCGTCTTGACTTCTGTAGCTGCGCAAACGACTGCGAAAGGAGTTCTGAGTGTCGCTGAAGCTCTTCATGAATGCTCTACCATGTGCATGTATTGCGCCAGGACACGACTGCGGCAACAGGGACGTAGAAGTTGACGAGGACATGGATGGAGATTTACATTGACCTGAACATGAAGATACAGATGACATCGAAAAAGACACAACAACGATTCGCTCGGTGTCCCCGACTAGTGCAAAGCGAGACTGCTGTGCGTAAGAGCTAAGGCGTTTTAAATGTCAGTGTATTGTCTTAACGGCGATACAGTAAAAATTAAAACATTCGGAACATTTCCCGCCCCATAATTGTAGGATTATTTTTTTTTACCCAGAACTTTAGTTACCAAAGAATCAAAACTGAAACCACTTACGAAAATGTTTTGTTTGGTCCGCCAGCATAGGCTGAACAGAAAATTGGCGCGATGCTGTGCAAACTCACGTGTTTGAAGTTAAGCTTCCTCAGGCGATGCTAATACCGGGGAGAGTCTTAGTGATTTTTAAATGGTGGCAAAAATCGTGATTTGGTGGAAGACGAAGGGACAGATTATGTAATTAAAAAATTTTAACACCACTTCATACCAGGAGAGCTGCTTTGTCTTCCACGCAGTGGGCTGCTTACATGTTAGTGCAACTCTACATTCGAAGTTATCAAAATATCTAATTTTGCCTTATGAAGTATGTTTTTACAGCTCTGTCCTTCTAAAATTATTGCCTGAATTTTTAAATTTAAATATCGGAATTCAACTTTTGTGTCGTATATGCTATGTTCTGTACTGCCCCTGCACAACAGACCCGATATGCCACGCCTACGAATAAGCTGCAATGTGAACCCCATACACGGTAAAGTTCTAATGTGTTGTATGATTCGGATAGGTTTTTAAACGCTCTACGACTTCTATTCGAAACAGTTTTCCATATTGTAAGCCGTTTAGATTAAAATCGCTAAAATATTGCAAATTCACAATTTTAAAAATTCGAAAATATTTTTTTTCAAAAGCAACGGCAACCGAATAAAAGTGAGTAAAAGTATAATGCGCGTACTGAGTGGTCAAGCCACTTCTATAGAAATCGTGTTGATAAAAATCCAACTGAAAATGCTAAATATTTTAGGGGCTACATATTTTTTCCCCACAAAAAGGTAAAATCCAACATGCCCGCTTTATTTTAAAGATGGCAGAAAACCAGACGCTGGATATTTTGGGGCTTTTTTGTAGACGCTCAGGAGATGCAACCTAACGCATCTGTAAAGGATTAGATTTTTTTATGCTTGGCTTAATGTCCAAGTACTCTTGGCCCTAAACATTGTCGTTTCTCTGTCCCAAACTACTGCTTTTTGTAGCAATCCCTTCCCTGAGTTATATATATATATATATATGCCTTATTTTGTTTAGTATGAGAAAAAAAATGTGAAATTTCGATTTGCTAAAATTGTTATGGTATTAAAACGTAGATTATGTTTGTGGCAAAAAAAAAAAACTTTTTTGGCTATTATAAAATACAAATTTTTTCTGTAGTCACTAACAGTTTAGGTACTACCGGCAATTTTTCTGAGAGAATTTTCACAAAAACATTTTGTAACTGCCGTAAAACATCCCTCCTACCCCATTTAGCGTCGTACTTCTATTTCTTAAAAGTTTCTTCCCTAAATAATTTTATTAGTCATTATTATTTCGTATGAAGTTTCTACATTAAGATAGGCATCGCTCTTCAGCCATTATTTGTTATTTTAATTAAACCTAGCACACTTATTAATTCTCTAACCCATTTTTCGTATACATTATTGTGTTTGGTACAATATATGAATAGTAGCCAGTAATTTCGTTTACTCTCATGAAATCCTGTCCAATTTTTCGCACTAAAACTTCGTAAGTTCTGTAAGATTAAAAGGAACCCATAATATATTTTAACTGGCGTATAAACATAGATTTTAGCACGCAGTATGTTTGCGAAAAATTACTTTAACTATATTTCATATACATATATCTGAGAGATTTTTTTTAAAATTCATCTTACTTTTGTAAGTTTAGATCACACACGTAACTCACGTCTTCTGTAAAAGTGTATAACAATCAAAGTTCACTTCCTGAAGTTGAAGTTAATCATAAACGAATGATTAGGCAATATATGCTTAAGTGTGAATTGTTGTAAAACACAGTTTACCTGTTGTTTACAAATATTAATTTGTTTTTAATAATCTCTCCAAATACGCACGGAACTACAGAACCGATTATGTGAATACTTACTGTATTTAATTCAAGGAATTTCAGCTTGTAAGATCTAGAACAGTTTGTAAATAAAGCACTATAAGGGGACATCAAACAGTTATAATAAAGTTTTCTTCAAGGAAAATGCGTGTCCTATTACATCACTAATGTTACTTACTTAAACCTTCAGTATTAAAACAGCAGTACATATAATGGAAAACTATTCGCTGGAAAATGTATTAAAATTTGCGATTTCATTTGAGTATATATGCACACATTTTTATTCCAGTTTGTTGTGGAAATTTCAAATGAATAATTCTGTGGGCATAGCCACTATGTTCTTTTTATTTGTCCAAATTCTAGTAAACTTTTGACGCTCGATTTTCCAAAATTATTAAATAGACAGACGTAATCTTCTAGTTCCGGAACTCATTTTGAGTGTACGTAAAATTCTGTAATTATAAGATCTACACATTCACAAAGAAATTAAATTTACAATCACACGCATTTCTCCCATCGAACACCAGATGATATTATAGGCAAAGAATATTTAATGAAACCAAATTCAACTAAATACTTTGAGCTTTCCCAATGAAGCTCATCTAGATGGTCTGCATTTGTACTCACCCAAAATGTTTTGTTTTTCACTCCATCTAGAGACTACAGGAATTTCGCGACGAGCAGGCAATGAAATCTCCATAATGTCAAATTTACTTTATCTACCACTGTCGTTAGTGAAATGTTTCACATTTGTTGTGAAAGTACAGTGCGTAAACTAATTCGTCTGTAGAATTTAAACCTTTTGAGATGGTGCACAGGGATACAAATATCTGGAAATAGGAGTGATTAGAAGTTAAGGCATTAATAATTACTTTAATTCGGACCCAAACAAAAATATTTTCATTGCGATGCGATTTTAACAACTTTTAAATTCCTTTCATGATCCTCAATTTTCTTAATTTTATTCATATTGATTCACGTAGTAATTTTTAGTATGCGAGAAGCACTGTCCTTGTAATTCATTTTTTTTTTTTTTAGGAGTCTGCTTTTCTCTTACAAGCTCTTTAATAAGCCGCAAAAATTAATACCCATGGAAAACAAAACTTCGTAAATATAGTTCAGTACCCGTTATTACTAAGCAACGAAGTGATGGCTTATATCTTAGAGATATTAAGAAATTAAAATTTCTTCTGCGCGAATACGTATGAATATCTTGAGGTGTCTGTATGTGACTATCAATGTTTTGTCTGCGGTTCGCTGTACTGGATAATACCATTATTATTATTTTAAACATTTTTACATGTAGAAGGATTTTTTATGTAAGATTGTATATTTAATGTTGCTTTGAATATAAGTACTTTGTAGAAATATATAATATTGATATCTGAAATAGGATGAGCAAAACTGTTTCCGTGATGTTTTTCAAAATATTTTGATGGTTTTTGTCCGTTTTGTACGTGTGTCCGTCCGTGTATGGTCCCGTTATTGACTGTACTGCATGCATTGATTCTTCGTTTTAACTTATATCTCCAGATATTATTTCCTTTATCAATACATCGTATTATTCTTGCAGTTTGGTTCTGGAATGGGCTGTTGTCTTTCATCGTTTGATTTGGTGTGCGTGTAATTTATTTGCATTCTTTGTAGAACACGAATGTAGTTTTCCGTTGTCTGATTGTTTCACTTCCCACGTTTTGTTATTTGTTTGGTGTATGTGTTACTCACTAACTTCTAAACAAACGATATAGGTTTAGTCTGTTTGCTACTTTTTTGGCATGCTTTTAGTTAATTCTTTCTCATTTTGTATAGTTTTTTGTTGTAGTGCTCCAATTATTAAGCATATCAAGTAAAAAACAACTAATTAAATACGAATGAAATAATAATTAGTTTCATAACAAAGATTTGTTTTAGGAATTTGAGGAAATTATGAACCATTGTAGAGTATTTTCTGTAAAATTAAACATATCTCCATGTTATAAATGTGTTGACATATTTGTAGTATTTTATATTGTCATACACAATATTTGAGATACAGCATTAACGACTAGTATAAAATTAAAATTAATTTTCTTATTTAACTTTTATAAATTATGAACACAATAAACAAGAGAAGTACTATAAGTAACGAACATGCAAACGTTTTGGGTGAAATGTAATCACATAAAGATTTGATCTCGTACATGCGTTCTCTTCACTGTAGGGAATTAAAATTAAATAAGTCACTTTTGTAGCAAGCTGGCAATGAGATCATGTCTTATTATCCTTACCTGTAAACCAATAATTTTGCTCGAAAGTCGCCTTATTTAAAAGGTATCACTACGATGTGCGTGCAGAACGACTTTATTCTGTATTTTTAGTAATCGTTTCGATTTGCACGTGAGTATAATGTTATTCACGATAAAAGTTAATTATATAATTTTTTTCTGTGTCCTGTAACTTAGGAAAAATTGTTGTATTACTTAAAAGTTTTCATTGCGATGAATAATCTCTGACGACTTGGTTTTGTATTTCGGACAAATGTTTATGTTTGTATGCACATAGAATGTCATTCCAAATGGAGATTCATAAAATCAAGTTCTATTGTTGACCTACAGGCGAAGACACTTACGGGCCAGGAGAGCTTCAGTGACAGCGCGTAGAGAGGTGGCGGATGGCCTATCGAGCAATTTTAACGCGGCCCAGGCACATGAACTAGTCACAAACTACACGGCCGCCTCTAGCATTAATCGGGCGAGCGAGGGGCTAATAGACAAGCATTTACGGTAACCAATTGGTTATCAATCACTGCGGCGTAAATGGACAGCACGGCGACGAGAGAGTGCATCGCGCGGCCGGGCCCAGCAGCTGTGCACAATGCAGCCCCGTGCACAATACCCGCCGCAGGGCTTCGCCCTGGCGCCAGGTGTTCCGGAACATAGCGTTTACACGCCTCGCTCCCTCTCCGGCACGTTGTTTACAACTGCAAGTTTATCACTCGAATTTTACTTCGCAACGCCAGTGTAAAACGCGAAACGTGATGGGGGTCGTCACAGCCTCTCGGAAGTATGCTGGTAATCCCTTCACGTTCTTACATTCTTATTTTATGTTTTTTTTATGATCGGGGCTCGACGTGTTTGACTGTAATTTTTGGTATAGGTTTTTCAAGGTAAAATGAGCACTTTTGAAAGCCCTGCTTAAAATCTATTTGTATACACTTTGTGTATTCTTCCGTCTTATGTAAGATTAACATTGCCGTGGACCTCA
Source organism: Dryococelus australis (assembly GCA_029891345.1). Classification (NCBI taxonomy): domain Eukaryota; kingdom Metazoa; phylum Arthropoda; class Insecta; order Phasmatodea; family Phasmatidae; genus Dryococelus; species Dryococelus australis. The sequence continues at coordinate 63,049,121 of CM057001.1, read as the reverse complement.
TCACTGTATTCATACGTCGGTGAAGTGAAACTGTGAAATTATAAGAAAAGTAAATATTTAACAAATCTGCTCAATTTTACACTTCGATGGATTAAAAAAAAACAGAACGTGAAAGAAATAATTTGTGTTATCGGAAATGGTTACCTACCACTCTTAATTCGACGTTTAGATGCAGAACTATCGTTACCAACTTTACTGGGTGCATGTCACTCAGTGCACCCGTTAAAATATATGTCGGTAAGAGCAGTGACTTTTTTCTAAGGTTGATTTCAAAACTGCTCACTTTATCGTGAACAACCTTTAACTATGAAGTTTTGAATTATTCGTAGTATAAATGTGAAAATCACGTCGTTAACTTTCCAGTACATATATTGGAAAACATTTTGTAAGAAAATTGAGAATCTTGGCCGACGGAAACCCATAATGTGTGGTTACATCTTGAAGTCAAATTAATTACATCGTGCACGTCCATTCGGGACGAAGGAAAATATGAACGCGACTTCCTTGCGCGATTGATGAACTTTTGGGATGGACGAATTTTAAAGTGACATTTATTTTTTTTTTTAAGAGAAAGACTACGTTAAGAACGTCATAGTCAAATAAACTCAAATGAATTCTTATCTGTTTAGTTTCGATGATATGAATGTTGCTGATCGAAGTAATAACTGCATTCATCGCTCTATTTCGTGTATATTTTGGCGCGTATGCGCGTCTAAACGAAGCTCGAGAAGTCTCCAGCGAAAATCGCCATGTGCCAATGACAAAGGATCAAAATAAAAATTACTGTTTTATTTTGCAACAGCCGTGGACAATTGTATGCATCGCCGGAATGTCTAAAAAGGAATGTAACGATCTTGTTCGAAATAAAATTGTCGTCTACGAAAGATTTTCTCCCGAATCAAATGAGAGCGTAATGTTAGGCGTTTGACAAACAGATATATGGACTAAAAGTACAATTTAAACAACTCCGTGGATAAAACTTAAATGGATAAACGCTGAGGAGGGTGAGATTTAAATACTGATATCGACAGAGATCGGGAAGTTACAGTCGTTATTTAAAACATTGAAATAATTTTAAATTTTCCTTGCGAGACACGAACTCTAGTTGCCACATAGGTGGGCTTACAAATTTCCAAATTTAAAGAGCTCATAACGGGTGTTCTCTGATGGCATAGTCGACGAATAAACGTACTGAGTAGTGGGATGAGACAAAACATGAACGTGCCTTTCTCACGCAATTTTTATTTTGAATTAGACATATCTCAAATTCTTCACGATGTACCAGGAATAATCAAAGTGATGGATCATGTGAAATAGCTACACTTAAAATCCATAGTTTACTGCATTTTAATGGCTGAAGTTCACTGATTTAGTGGTGACGATTTCTGAATTCCATCAAGACTTGATCATATTTCAAAATAATGAATAGGCGATCTATATCAGCCTATTAAATGACTTTAGACGACTAGCATATTTTAATTAATAATGTCATTAATGCCACTGATATTATTTCATAAGTTAGTAGAAATATTTACCCGTGATTACTTACGATTTATTACTAATCCATAGAAAACAAACATACTGCTGTATTAATAATGATGATTTAAATCTATTACCAGCAAATCGTTTTCTTCTTTTTTATTATTATGGTTGAAAATAAAATCTCACAGTTAAATTGTTTTTGGCGAATTCAAGTAAATGTTAAGAACATGATGTAAAGAAGACAATCTATGTGCCATTTATAATATAATTTTTTAAAACAAGAGAAATTATCTAGTTGGGCGCCAAAATATACACTAATTTTATACGAGTGTGAGGTAGATAAAATTACGTTCTAGATGCTATAAAATAAAGCTTATACCAGAAATTCAAATTACGCATGTTGAAGTGCACCTAAAAGAACATATTTTATCACCGGAGAAACTATAAAATGTTTATAAATGTGGAATGATCATTTAAGGTACAAAAATGGAGTCACATATGTATTAAATGTATCATTATGCCAAACAATATACATCTAAATTTCACGGAACAATTCAAGCGTTGTAATAGACTCTCCATCTCTTGTAATAATATTACATTTTTGAAGGTACCATTACCTTGTTTGATGTCACATTTGAACCAATTACAAAATTAAACAGCTATATAGAAAAAAAAAGCATTTTCTCTAATTTACAGGCATTTTGATATCTGGTGTCCTAAATTATGAGATATTTGTGTCAGAAATATTCAGTCACTAAAATTTTTAATTTATATTTCAGAATGATATGAAATCATTCCGCGGCTACATAAAAACAAAGTTACTGCATTAGAACCCAAGTACAAAATCAGCTATATCATCACAACATTAAGGCAACATATAAAACGTCCCCTCGCAGTTTTCTAGAAGTCTGTGGGACGCAGAATCTCCCGAACAGATGGTCTAAAAGAGCTGGACTAATGTCACATTTGAAATCGAAATAGTTTTACAGGAAAAGAGTATGCGTTTAGGTAACATAATTTTAATTTGATAACTTATATTCCATATTTTGTTAGTAATCTTCTTAGCTGTGGTCTTCTAGTACAAATTTTAACAGGAATGTGATATATATTTGTATACATACTAAAATTGCCTTACTTAATATATTTTTCTTTAGTCAAATATAATTTAATTTCCTCTTTTACGTAAAACGGCTGTAAATGGATTTTTAGATAATTTAAACCATTAGAATTTTGCTTTATTAATTAGGCCTGCTATAGATTGAACTTTTTGTGCGAACAAGATGGGAAATTTTTAAAATAACTGCACAATTTTATGTGACCTATCACAACATAATTCATTATTAGGTGTATTTCCAGTGTATTTGTATACATCCCAGTTATACACAAATAACTTGAAAATAGTCCCCATCAACTGCAAGAACTTGTCAGATGAGCAAGTATATACGGGATTATTGCTTGGATAATTTTAAAAACAGAAAAGATATATGACTTTAATTATATATATATTGTATGTTATTGATATTATTGTTACTCAATACAATTTAATTTCACAAGTTGTTGTTCAAAAGAGTATTTTGTCACGTCCGAATATTTTTAGTACTAAATGTGTATTTGCTTTAAATAACTCTACTTCGTAAACATCCCTGTAAAAGATAACTTAAATTAGAATAGGTGCAAATAATATGTATAATCGTGAAGCATATGGAAATTTGAGAAAACAGGTTGATTTAAATATTGACCAATACAACATACAAAAGTTCTGGGGTATTATTAGGAGGTGTTAGGTGATGGCCAGGTGATGTTGTTTATTAGCTAATACCAATATCTCAACCTAAAATACAACATTAGTAAATAAGTAACAATTATTTACTGCAAAAAAAATTCTTTAAAAGATTTACAAATTTAACCGATAAGATATTTAACTCTCATTAAGCCTTCTACAACTTGGCATGATATCAAAATTCTATTCCATAGATAAGTTTAAATCATTTAATTGAGACATACAGTTATGTGACAATGCTATTGATGTTCTTACAGTATCAATGTCCATTTTGGTTGCTCTTATTACCAGTAGTGAATTTTCTGGTCTGGAAATCAACAATTGTAAGACCCAACAAAAATAATGACCGGAATAGAATTTTCGCATAACTTTTATTTCGTGTGACATCACGACAGTCACATTTTCTGGACGTTGCATTATCTAATGAAAACTTAATGTTATTTTCGACTTCATAACCCCAAATACAGACATATGTCATTTCCCCACAATTGCAGTTCATGTTGCCAAAATATTTATCGTGTTCTACTAATTAACAGTGTATGCTGACAGGAACGAAGGAAGGAATGCTGCATATTTACTGTTACACTAGCAGGTGTGTGCGTTGGCTTGTACAGTCACGTCATTTCTTAACGCTGGCCCAAAGCCAATCTTTGCTTCAGACCGGAATTACAGCCAAACATTTTGATGAGAATTAAATATACGCTCGAATACAACCGCTGCGTTCAGGACATTTTATCCTGCTACAAATAATGTTGTTTTATCTACCTGCGCTTATACGATAACTAAGTTTCAAACAGCAGTGGAAGAATTCCCCAACATGCATACACTTTCTATTTGCCGCCCAGACTTTCTCGGTATTTTGACACTGGTGGAAAACAGTCATTTTATTCTCAAAAGTGTTGGAAGAAAAATTAAAATCGATGTTTTGTAGATATTCTTACATTAAATGAACCATCTCATCGTAGTAGTAAGGATTTAAGTTGGCCTAGCTCGGCTTTCAAATATTTTAGTTCAACTTGTGACAATAATATTACCAAAAACACCGATCTTATACACGCGAAACAAGCCCAATACAATTGTAACATAAAATTACCAATTAAATATAAGCCTATCCTCAAAATTAGCGTAATGATTTCTTTGCTGTAATAAACTTCACCGTGATGATTTAAATCTTTCGGGGTAAATATTTTAATCAGTGCTACTCTAGTTCAGAAAATAATTTTAAAAACAAGGTCAAAGTGCGACAGCTTTTTCCTTTACTCTAGTCATTAGTGCCACGCTCTATTTCCAGCTTAGTCATTTTCTTACTTATGAGGAAAACAAAAGATTACGAAGTGTTTCATCGGTGATATTTTTCACAGTAAATATATGTTCAATCATTAAGTATCACAAAACGATTTTACGACGTAGTATTTGAGATATTTTTGACAAATATTTTACGATATTTTATTATGAAGTAGAGCAGACTTTCACAAAAATTGCACATCATCTCGTATACAGAATGTCAAGTTCCCTATTTTCTAGCTACAGACGTTTACGTTCTCAAAACTAAAATTCAATAATTCCAGTCTTCAAAGTTATCTTAAGTCAGACATATCGTAGAAACGTGCAATGACTCTGCAGATATGTGCTCATTTTTTCTCTAAACATGAAAACGTAGTTCTCAAATACTTAGCCTAGAGCTTGAAGTTCTGCAAAATAAATATTAACTTTTCACTAATTATTCAAAACCAATCTATGGCCCTAAAATAGTTTCATGGATGTTAAAACAAACTTCGTTTTATACAAAAATAAAATTATTTCTTAATTATGAAGAAAGTGCGAGGTAAAATATTGGTAAGCGTACGCTGTGCATTATTTTGCAATTTTTAAATAATTTTTGGAAATTACATGATAACGTGGAAATAATTCTGAATAAATTATTTGTACTTCATTTATATCAATTTTAATATCTAAATCAGCAGTTATATTTTCACTAAAATGTTTCATTTAAGTTATTTTAACTATTCAGCATTCACACCAAAATGGGTACGTAGGAAAACTATTTCCATTTAGAGTAACGCATGTACAACCAAGTAAATTGCATTTACCCTGTTACTTTTGCATATTACTAAGCAGGTTTGAGTATAAGGAAGTAAATATAAGTCAAGAAATAAGTAATTTGTTCGAAACAACTAAGCAGGTTCAATAGAGTTGAAATTATAATCACGAAGAATAGAGTATGTGCTACTTATAACATTTTTTAAGTGTATTAATTGTAGGTAGAATGGTCGTAAAATATGAACCACTTTTTTTTTTTTAAGTCATCACAAATGTTCTCTGAAAACTCGCCTTAATAAGCTATTAATATATTTTTCTTTCGTAGATATTTAAGCATATGAATATGCTTAACAAATATTTTATTTTTCATTTTTTTATTATTACATCATCGATTTAAATCATATTAGATAAATAAATTTTGCATGATAGGCTCATGAAAACATCAATTAGCTGTTTATTCAAACTATTAAATTACATTAAAATATATCTTCAGACTGTGGGATTGATTTTCGAGGACGAGCTTAGTAAGAATGGCAGAGTTTACCAACATGATGTGTTTCAGCAGGGTGGGTGATGCCTGCTGAAATGTATGGCGAGACGGTTAACTCTCCCACTTCAATGTAATGCATCCTCGAAAACTAAGACAATCACTTTGAAAATAGTTACGTAAGCCTGTTATCAACTGGGCCATAAAACCCTGAACTAAAATAAACCAAAATAATTTTTAATGTACTAAACACGTACGCAATGACGACGTTATTAACAAAGAAGTGTATTGTTCGTAAGGCAATGTCTTAATATTATATCAGTAAATGATTCCCTACATATCTAACAAGTGTATCACCAATTTTGGCATTTCTTTCTATAGTCTATTGGCAGTATATGCAAACTTTTTTTAGTTTAATCGGTGAAAAATCACCCTACGTAAGACGCGTTTGGTTCTTTCGTAATTGTGCAACGCGTCACAGCCGTTTTTACTTCTGTCAAAGGCTGTCCACGATAAAGTGAGTACTTTTGAAATAAACCTTTGAAAAAAGTCATTGGCCGTGCCTGCATATATTTTAACGGGTGCACTAAGTGACGTTCACCCAGTAAAGTTGGTAACGATGGAGGGAAATTAATTCCATATCTTAACGTCGGATTTAAAGTGTTAAGTAACCATTTGTGATAACTTAAATTATTTCTTTACCTTTCTGGTTTTTTTTTAATGCATCGAAGTGCAAAAATTAGCAGATCTGTAAAATATTTACTTTCGTTATCATTTCACAGTTTCACTTTACCGACGTATAAAAAAATGAAGAGGCACATGGCAATGTTAATTTTATATAAGGCAGAAGAATACACAACTTTCATACAAGTAGATCGTAAGCAGGGCTTTCAAAAGTGCTAGTTTTACAGTGAACAGCCTATAACATAAAAGTATCAAAGTTTCGGATAAATTGAACTTTTTCTCATAATTCATCATTAATGTGAATGAGGACAGAAAATAGGTGTGTTGGTGATGTCTAATAATAAACCGTTCTCGTGCGAGATTTTATTAAACTGAGTGCGCACGAATGTGATTTGTTGTCCATTTGGTGACATTTTCTGGACTCACTTAAGCTTTGTTTGCAAGAGGCGGAAGTATAGCCTGAAAGCATAACTTTAGCAATGCTTCAGAAAAGTTGGAAGTAATCGAGAGTGGACTTTATATACTAGTAAAAGTGGATGCACATGGCAGGTAACAAACCACGCGCTGAGTAAAACAGCATTTGTGTGAGCTGCGATGGATTTTAACTCAGTATGATGATATATTTCACTTCGCTGCATTTTAACGTATGTTGCTATTCGAAGGTGTTATTAAGTTTTTTAAAGTAAATTTTAATTCATCCCAAAAATTAGATGCTTTATATTGCTTCTATTCCACAAATTTATTTTTATATGTTTTATTTTGGCATGTGTTTGTTTTAAACGTAGATTTTGCGTATATATTTTCTGTGTGAATGACTTAACATATCTCATGCCATAGTTGTAACACTTTTCTCTAATTTCCTAGACAAGCTGAAATTCTGGAGTCGTAATCAGGAATTATCACGATCACTTTATAACACATAAAGACTTACGTTATTTTTACGAAACTGTAGGCCTACATTTACTTCCTTAGAGTAGATGATAATATTGTAACATTACTGGGACGATTTTAGTATTTCCGTGTAAGTGATTTCTATTCATATTTGAAGATAACAGTCTGATTCTAAGTAGATTTTAAATGAGCTGTATCATATAACTGTAGTTCGACTATAAGATTTGGGTTATACTTAATATTTCAGTAAATTTTATTTCTTATGGGCACCTAAAAGGACATTAAAACCAATTTTCAGCTTAACTGGACATTTGAAGTTAAAAAATGTTCAATAACATATACATTTAAATTGCAATACAATTATACAACCTGTATCAATATTGTTATATATAATAGTTGCTCAAATATGAAATAGCAAATACGAAACATAATATTCTGTCTAAATTTTCATACATAACAAATTAACTTTTCTGGGAGTTCGTAGTGCTATGATAGTGTTTTTTTTTTTTTTTTTCACAGTCATAATCACAATGGCTGCTTATTTCGCGAAATATCTTATTTCCGTCCTACGAAAAGTTGAAGCTCACGCTGACTATCCAGTTTATTTACGTACGCTATCAATACCACGCGACGAAATGAATTTATTTATCCGTTTTAATGATTTGGCTGAACTTCTTGTACGGAGGGAACTTATCACTGCTGAGTTTTAGGTGACATGTTGGGCTTTTACTCTGCTCGTTCCTGTGCTAGTGACAGAAAATAATAACGTGACCCAGACTCCGCAATCATTCGCATGTGGTAGTGAGTGGCTGCCATGAATAACGTTCGCTATTGAGACAGAGTACCAAAAATATTGTTTTAACTTTCTATGTATAAACTGAAGTGTCCCGAATGAGTGACTCACTCACGCTCAACATACAACCAAAACCGCTGAACGCAAATGCATGTACATTTGTGGATGGCTCTCCTCACGGTGTAGGCACCCACTAATAAAGGATTTTTCGAAAAGTGACTCCTAAGATGGTAAAGAAGTATAACATTTATTTTCGAGGACTCCTCAACAGCTCATTACATGAGATATCAATTTACTCTTAGCTCTAAAATGCTACCTTCGTAAGTGTTTAGAAAGGTGTTATAGGATTTTTTGAAATTCACACCCTAAGAGGGTTAAATAGGTAAAATGTATATTCAAGGGTTCCTTAATTGCTCATTAAACCAATTATGAGATTGTGTATTTTTTTTTCATTAAAAGGCTACCTGATGAAATGCCTACAAGCAACTTCAGGTTTTTTTTTAATTTTGATCCATAAGGGGGTAAAAAGTGGTGAAATTTGTTTTCGCGGACTTATTAACAGCTCAATAATCCAATGAGATATCGTCATGATCTTTGCCTAAAATGCAGTTCCAAGGATTTTTTGAAATACAACCCTTTTGAGGGCCGAAAAGGATAAAATGTGTTTTGAGGTCTCCTCAAAAGTTCATCAAACTCAATACCATATCTTTATGTTCTTTGCTTCAAGTTCTGGCGGTATAATTACATAAAAGCTATTTTCAGGATTTTTCTCAATAAATCCCATAAGGTGAAAATGTATAGTACACTCTGGCGAATCCATGGACAGAAAGCTAGTTTAAATATATTTTATAGTAATTTGTGCATGCATTCCGTCAACCTAGATCACGGAGCTCAGCATAGACAATTGCCAGCAATGAGATTACTCCCTCCAGTAGCATGCCGCAGAAGATCTAATTTTCAGTGGTGATACCTCCACATATATAGAATGCCTTGTTGATTTTGCTGTGTTAGGGTGGAATTCATAGTGGGCATACAAGCAATATTTCAAGTAACACTGACTTTGTAAGTAGTATTTTCAGTTCGTAGTGCAAGAAACAAATATTGTTTTTTTTTTTTCATAAGCTTGAAGTAAGATTTCATCAAGTATCGCTTGAAGAATTACATCTTGTTTAATTTAATAGTCTCAAAATAAGCTGTACCTGTTTCTCATGTATTTATAACCGAAGGATCATTTATTACTCACGCATGTAAGAAAATGTATCTCTCTTTCAAAATTTTTTCATTAATAGGAAAGCATTTTGAAAAGTCGTACGGAACAGCAGCTGGAAAATAAAAACGTGATACATTTTATTGTGACGACATAACCTATTTTTTTTATTGTCGCAAGTGTCTTTGGACGTTGTTCTGATCTGAATATCAATGGAAGGTTCGGGTTTAACAACATAACAACCTTATATTAGTAAAATAACAACCCAGTCGTTCCCTCGCAAAGCAGGTCGACTTTGTCAGCAAGTAAAGTGCTGAGGAGAATCGTATAACTGGAAAGAGTGGCCAGTTACTTTATAATTTATAGCATAAATTTATTGTGGACGCTGTAACTGTGTTTCTCCTCATATCATTATCGACGTCTTTTATGCAACATTATTGAAAGACTGTATGGTTATAATTTATAAATATTCCTATTATTAATTCTTATACTATAGAGAACGAGTTTGTAAGCTGACCACGGCTATGATGACACTTCACTGATGTTTTAGGCATCGTTATTATAATTTGCTGAGTGACTTTTTTTTCGTTCTATGATTATTTAGTTTCCAGCAGTTTCACCTTCTCCCCCCAGATTTTTTGTATTGTTTGTCCTCCAGTAGGACAGATACCGTCGCCTATAAGTAATATGTAATATAGATATTTATAATTATTTATACATTTATTTAATACAATATTCTTATATTATATTATGCATAATTTATATATGTATTAGCTTATTACATGGTAGTATAAAAACATATGCCTAAGCATACCATACCTTATATATGTTAGTGCATAGGCGATAGTATATGTCCTATCGGAGAAGTAAAGAAAAACACAAATAATTTCGGGAGAAAAAAATAATATCGGAAGTTCGCTAGTATTTTTTAATGTTAGCAGTAATTTTAATAGCCCTAGAGTTAGTTTTTTTGTCATCCATTATGATGTTTTTTTAATTCACTGCTTAAAAGAATCGCGATTATATAGAATTAATGAAAGTCAGCAGCATCTCAGTTTACATCGTCTTGGCGACGAAATCGAGAAATTAAAGCCACCTAGGTGTTGAAAATATAAACGAATGACAAAATAAAAAATACAATATGGCATGTTGAGCATAGGCAAGAGAGAACGACAGCTCACCTGGTGGCTAAATCGAGAAATCAGCACTGCTTGGTGCATAATTTTGTAATTAATACACTACCGCCACCTATGTATTAAAAATGTAAGTAAATTATAAACGAAAAAACAATAATATAGCTGCATTCCACAAGAATGAGAAAATATGAGGTTTCAAGGGCATCAAGCGAAGTGAGTAATTGCTGGTGGGGGTGAGCAATTAGCCAATGAGTATCATTGGTGAGGGTGGAAGGGGTCGAAATGAAGTGAGTAATTGGTGGAGAGGGCCCAACGAAGGAGAGTGATTGGTTGTGGGGGTGAGCAATTAGCCAATGAGAATCATTAGTGAGGATCGATCGAAGTGACTAATTGGTGGAGGCCTGCCGACTAATTGGTAGAGCGAATACGAGTAATTGGTGGTTGGGGTGGGATAATTGGGCAATTAAATAAATTGGATGGGGTGGAGGCCTGCCAACTAATGAAACAATGAGAACCATTGGTGTGGGTGGAGCGAATGCATCTAATTGGCCGAACGAATGTAAGTAATTAGCCAATGGGAACCATTGGTGGGGGAGTAATTAGCCAATCGGAATTATTGTTGGGGTCGAGCGAAGCGAGTAATTGGGTAATTAAATATATTGGAATGGGATCGAAGGAAGTGAGTAATTAGTTAATGAGAAACATTGGAGGGTGGAGGCCTGCCGACTAATTGGGCAATTAAATATATTGGAATGGTAGAGCGGTAAGGGTCAGTCTGCTGGACCTGATGTGGGGGACCTCCAGAAACGTAATTTTTTAAAAATAAATTTTGAATACTAAGATTTTAATAATTATATTTTTATAGTAATAATAATTTTTATTAATGCATTTTTAATAATTTGCGAAAATAAATGTTTTATTTTTTTAGAATTTTATGCGATTGTTTTAGTTTTAGGGGTCGAAGGTCACCAGGGTTAAGGTTAAAAGTCAAGGTCAAGATCCCCGACATTAAACATGGCGGACAAGATGGCCGCCGTGGACCGGAATGACAGAGTATGAAAAGCTCCGAGCTCCGATTCCAGATCCCGATGCCCCCGATTCGCCCTTTTTCTACTACTATTAAAAATAGGAAAAATTTCGGCTTAATAAAAACATATTTTTATTTTAACAGGCATGATATATTTAGGAAATAACCAAACACGATATATATGGGTGATTCTTCAAATATTTGTTTTAAAAAGTGTAAAAAAACAGAGAATAGACTATAACATAGTGTCTCATTATGTCACTGAATCGTGCGTGAATACTTAGTCATTAAGTAAATTAGTGTTCGTGTATAGCCGGGAACTCACAATGTGGTGGTAGAAGAAACTAAAAATGGCATTCAAAGTGCACTAAGTTTATAAAAAGGGCGCCAAGTTTACAATTTGTACTCTCTGTGAATTGAAATATACGCGTCATGTAACTAAAGAAATTTATTTCTGACGATTAACAACGCATCTCGTCTGAACTGCGGATCCGCGGCCTCTAGCCTAGAGGACAAAGACTCTGCCCTAAGTGGACCTGTATTAGTCGGCTCACAGAGCGCTACAATGATGCCTAAGGTAAACAAGTATTCTGAACCGATCCTTTCTACTCTTCGCCGCAGCAAAGGGCCGCGCGACCTTTGACCTCTCTGATGTATGCGGAGAGCTAGGATGAAGCGAAGGTTTTCTCCTGGGCAGTATCCTTCCAGAAGGGAACCAGACACCCCTTCTGACAGGGGTTGAACTCCGAAAACTTTGTATAATGAGCCCACAGGCAAACAGCAGGACAACGGCGCGTGGCGCAGCCCTGAGAGCCGGTTTTTGAAAGATGCTCACTTCCGAAAATTCTTTCACCGTCCCTTACAGAGTGGCACAAAGGCCTTGTGATTCGCGTCGCGAGAATGCCACGACGCGCTTCCAAGCACTGTCCCAGCCAATAACATTGATATTTCAACCTCGTTACCGTAACGAGGGGTTATTGGGAGATAATACACACCTAAAAAAATTTCTTGCACTGCCGAGATTACTGAATTATTCGGTTGCTCATTTCCCAGGACAAAGTATGTAAAGAATGTTCACGATAAAGTGAGCACTTTTGAAATCAACCTTAGAAAAAATTCACTGTCCCTACCTGCGTATATTTTAACGGGCGCACTGAGTAACATGCACCCAGTAAAGTTGGTAATGTTGGATGTAATATAGTTCCATATCTTAACGTCGAATAAAAAGTGTTAGGTAACCATTTGTAAGAACTTAAGTTATTTCTTTCACTATCTGTATTTTTTAAAGCTTCGAAGTGTAAAGATGAGCAGATTTGTAACATAGTTACTCTTATAATATTTCCACAGATTCACCTAACCGATGCATGAGTAAAGTTATGAGGTCCACGGCAATATTTATTTTACATAAGGCGGAAGAAGACACAACGTGCATACAAGTTATTTCAATGCCTCTTTGTAATGCGCCACTGTCGCGGCGAACGTCCTTCATGAACAAATATTACAGATGGTACAAAATATTTTTTTGAGGCGTGTATTTAATTTTGTACAGTTTTTTTTTATATTTCTGTTGCTGCAGTCTGTGGGCTTAACCAAAAAAAAGTTACAAAATAAAGTTAGCCTGCCTGGAATTTGGGCTAAAGTTACCCGCAGGGGACAGTACAATTAATACATAAATTAAATTTTAAAGAATGCTTAAACCCTGTAGACACTAATAATCGCATTGCTCTTAGTATCAATATTTCATTTAGAAATTTTCTTCTGCTCTGTTTGGTATTCTAAGCAGTACAACTTGGCCAAATTTGACCAACTGTAAAACTATGAATTTAATGTAATCTTTATTTCGGCGTATGTAGGATCGTTACAGTTTTAACGAGTGTTAAATACATTTTCTTGCTGATAGGTGTTTTATAAAAATTTGTGGCTTTTATAGTTAAATTTAATTTGCCAATTATCCCTATGCGTTTGTTGAGGAAAGACGTTTATCCTCAATTAGTACTATTCAGAACACCTTAAATGAATACCATTTAGTATCGCAGCAATATTTCGTCATTTTAAAATCATCTAAATTAAGTTTTCCATGAATATTAAAAGTTTGAATTTATTTGTAAAACCCGATATATGTTTTGTGACCATGATAGCTTTGACTTGCCAAGAAATGTGAATGTAATGAGCGCACAGCAATTTCCTTAGAGAAGTTTATGTTTTATTTCATTTTTTCGAAAGCACGATACGCTCCGAACACTTAACAATTTAGATGAAAGTTTCGATTTTATGATACACAGTAATCCACACATGGCTAAGGATGACGAGATTCTAAACTACTTAGTGCCAACCAGGTGCCCCGGAATTAAGTCACGCTTTAGACTGGATACATACACGTAAATGGCGTAACCTTTGGCTGTTGCTTTTTACTGTGTTTTGTTGCCAAGATCTCAATTAGATCATCGGGTCCTCTCGCCTAGTTTTAGCCATTTCGTGCTGTCTAGTCACGTGCGAAATTGTTTCAAACAATTTTCTTGTCTGTTTGTAAATAGCAGCAGAGGTTTGTTACAATATTGCGACGTTTTTTGGTGGATATAATTTATTTTTAGCAGAAAATAATTGGTTTATTTGTTTGTGCATGGCTCGTTTACTCGGCTATAAGCGAATCATTTTTAGTGAAACACCTAAATGCAAGGAAATAACTATTGCGTATTTGATCTGAAACATTTCAACCGTGTTTAAGGAATCTAGACAAGTTCAGCGAAATTTCATTTAAACGTAAAACTTCCTTGGAGAAAAAGCTTTACCGTTAACGGTGGTCATTGCCAACATTATAAATTTGTTCCGAATTCACTTAATGTAAGGGTTCATCACCACTACTGCGATTCTGAAGTTGAAAATACAGGAACGCAGGTCTCTAAGACAAAAAAAAAATATTTTCATGATCACAATGTGTGAAAATCTAAGTGTGTAAAAAAAAATCCAATCTTTCGGAAAGGGATTTGTTTTTAATATATGGAAATTTAATATAATTTTTCTTAGACTATATTTTAGTAGTAATCTTACACAGTGGAGAAAAAGCAACACGTAAACAGTGAAGTGGGGCGAAATTGAAAATACAAATTCTACTTAGATTTTGCCGCTACGGGAAAATATAACTGGGATGACGTTACTGTGTGGCTTTAAATTTATAAAATTAACATGTATACTGTGTTTATTGGCACGCTATATATCGGTTTATTTTATATTTTTAATTCAGACGTGAAAGTATAGTCTCCAGCCAGATCAAATAGTAATCGTATTATTTTTATAAAGTACACAAGGGCAAGAAAGTATCAGGCATTCTAACTTCGTGCATGTTTAAACAAAGATGCATGTGTAATATTATTTGCGGCTTTGTCTACCATATATATTTTATATCTACTCATCTTGAATTTTAAAATCTTCTACGAACAACAATGAAGAAAATTTCTTCATGCAAAAATGAGAAAATAATTCAAAAAATTTTCCGTTTATAAAATTATATTTTGTATTTAATAATAATTTACTCAGTGGCTTTTAAACTGTAAAAGTTAAACCTAATGTAGTTTTGCTAAGACATTAATTACATTTTTGTTAGTGAAGTAGGATAAAAAGTAACACGTTATGAAACAGTCGCATGAATTCAACTAAATAATTTCGTGTAGTAAAAATTTATTTTTCGGTATCACAATAAATTACGTTTTCGATTAATCATATTTGGTCTTAATGCATATAGTTGAAGTGCTATCTAGGACCGTAATACGTATAAATTCATAAATTCAGTATTATTTAAAATATATTTTCAGTCAGTTAGTTATATTTGTTTTTATTATATAAGAAAATTATGGATTTAAAAAAATAATATGGCAGGTAACACGTAGGCCTAAAAGTACAAATCTTTAATTTGCAGGAATTCAAATGTTTCTGTCGACGTAAAATATTCTGGAAGCGCTATTACCTCTACATTTCACAGAATTAGTTTTTTTTTTTTTTTTTTTTTTTTTTCCAAATCAGCTGAAAATATTATAACTGTGTAACATTTCACTGCGTGCTGTATAACATACAGAACTAAGGGAAAATTAATGCGAAAGTTAAAATTTGCACGTACAGTAAAGCAGCACACACGCAAACACTCCTCGGATACATAGAGGTCAGATTCCTGACTTTGATCTACGTAGGTGGCCGTAGGTTTAACTGGGAAGTATTACGGTAATGTTCAGGTCGTAATTGTGATTAGGTCTTCATGCTTTGTGAATGTATGTGTGTGTGTGTGTGTGTGTGCGCGCTGCAGGCGCCCGCTAAGCCAGGATGTAGAGAGATCCATCTGGACAACGTTAATCGAAATACTACCATTACAATCAGGCTTCCAGTTTCACTTGCCAGACCACGCTATTTCAGTGAAAATTGTACATTATCAACTTCCCAATTATTAATATAACTTTACAGTGCCATCCTCAAGTGGACGTTAGTCATAAAATTATATTAAATAATCAATTTTATACGCGGAATTCAGCGAATAAATGAAAGAAACGTTAACGCTTTTTAAAATATTTATAAACGAAGGAAATCTTGAAAAATATGCAAAAGAATATTAAAAAATTCGGCACACGGTAAATATTTAGAAAAAATTGGTCAAAACATACACTAAACTATCGAAATGTTGTTAATTTAAGCCATTCATTCCCAAGATATACACAAGTTATGAAAATGATGCCACACTTTCGTGTAATGGGGCTCACATGATTAGACGACAATCAGCACTGCATAAAATTCAATACTTTCAGTAAACTTTATAGTTAAAAATACTCTTGAAGCATTCTGCAGTCTTTTTATAAATACATAAACTTAGTATAGCTATAAGCTTACGAACATTGGTAATAATATCATCACAAGTCTTTACTTATAGAATAATTACAACGTATCACTATATGAAACAGTAAGAAATGCTAAAGGGTATAATGTTTAACAAATGCTCTGTGGCGATTTCAAAACAAAGCGTTCGAAAAAATAATATTTTATTTCCTTATGTGCGTGTCAACCAAAAAAACAACAAACCAAAAACCATTAATATTATAGTAGCGTTATATTCATAGGGATGACTCCGAAACTGTGTTATACGCACGCACGTTATAGTAAAGTTTTAATATCTGTGTGTACTGCAATGCAAGTAGTGTTAATTTTCCATTGAAATACGCATAAACACGTTATTTCTTTCTGGATTTTGAAATATTCGTATTACGTTTCAAGCTACGTATGCGAAGTAGAATTCTTGTTATTGCAAGATTATGAGTTATGTCCCCTTAATTTTCCGCCCATGTTTCCACTATCATGAGTGAACGGCGAAAAAATATTTAGAAAAATTAATTGCGCAAATATAAATATGTTATACGCCTGTTCTGCAGTTTATGAAGATTTCGTCTCAAGAATGATTAATTAAATAATTGAAATAAATAACATTTTATAGAAAATGTTTTCTCTAGCAATTAATTTTTATGTAATTGGCCTGTGTAGTGTAATACAGTTATACATTTAGGTATACATCTGCGTGCCCCTATGGTAGGTAACATACCCACAATTTTCTCCTGTTCGTACGGTAGCCTCTCGGAAACTAAATATGCCGTAACATCGCGGAATTATTAAATTATTCCTAAAAAACTAGGGGAAATATTTTATGTTAAAGAAAACTTAGGTTGCCTAAGGTTTATGCCTCTGAATTATTGTTGACAAGTAAATTTTTTCCGAAACTATGCACAGCACAGAAAACAGACATACACGAAGTGCTTTCACCTTTGATATAAACATTGCGGAAACAGAATCATCCCCACCATCTTTTTCTGAGGAAGTATTTAACTATTCCTGGATTTTAAGATTCATGTGTGCCTCGGTATGCATGCCGAGTATGCATGAGAAAATTTTACGTATGTTACACACCTAGAAGCACCCATATATTTACCTAAATGTGTAATTACGTTACACAAAACAAGTCAATTACATAGAGCAAAAATGTTCAATAAAATTGTATTTTAATTATGTTAGCCGATGACGCACCACTGACATGAAATAGTCATTAACTTCGTAGTCAATATACATGGCCCACGTATCCTCGCTATTTGAAATTCCTACACTATACGAAAATAACGATTGACACATATCTTGAATATGTGAAGAACGAACTGCGTACTACGTGTATTCTGTAATATTGCTTCCGTGTTAGAAATTGTGTACATTTTTGTGAACCAGTAAGTGTATATTTGAGGGCAGGTTTCATCAATCCTGTTCATATTTATATTCTGCGCAATACATTTCCAAATTCCCAAATTATTCTTACTTGACGGTCATGCAACATATATGGCCTGGTGTTAGTTTAATGGATGCTTATATCAAGAGAATTTCGGCCAGTGGAATATTTCATTCTGTGTTCCTTTATTTTTCCATAAAGAGCTATGTTGTAAACCCATTTTACCTACTGATTTTTAGCCGTATGAAAACTTTACAAGTAAGAGGCATGCGATTTAAACATCTATATACCATATTGAGAAAATATTGGAATTAATTATTTATTTTCCAACAAGTCTTAAGATTAAGTTTTATTTCACATCATGCGTTTTCGGAGGGCGATAGAAACCCAAAATTCATATTATTACAAATGTTCTCTCTAGATATTTCTTTAACTCCTGTTATGATGAAATAAAATTCTTCTGTGTTCACATGATACACCTTTTAAATTCAAAAACAATTATTTCGTAGACCTCATTGCAACATTATAGAACCTCGATTACTTGGCGGAATAAATGATGATTTAGTACTTAATTCACAATCTATATTTGTTCAGAGCAGTTCCACTGGAACCAAATTTCGATGTTATTGAGTACCTCAAATTTCCCCAGTTTACCCAAATATTTATTTTGTTACGGTGTGATGTGTGTATTATAGTACCGGTATTTGAAAATATCCTTCTATATACGACTCTTCAGATAAATTAAGTGTTACTTCTAATATTAATTTTTAGCTGGCACAAAATATATAAAAATAAATTCCGTAAAATCAGAAAACGAAAAAATGGAAACATTAGGATAAATAAGAAGATTACGAAATCGATAGTTACAAAATTAGTTTTCTTGCTCCTGATATAGCAGTTCCACAAATTAACTTTTGCTCTAAATGTATATTATTAAGACTAAATGTTTGTATCCAACCGTTTCGCTACAATTTTCTAATGTATTTAATTTCTACGTATTGTATATACAACAGCAATACGTTACGTTCTTCAACACCAGAATACTCCAAGTTTGTTAGGCGATAATACATTATATCCAAAATCGTTCAAATAATTGGGAATACTTTATTTATTATTTTTAATGCTGTTTTCTCATTACTGAAAGTATTCCTGGTCATGTTTTGCAGTTGCTTGTAGCCTACATGCGCATTAAAGCATTACAGTTTACTTGACATTGTAACTTCTCCATTTCGTCTGAAAATTATTGTGATATGTATAACGATGTAATAACATAAAATTAATTATATATGAATTCGTATAAGTAGTCCTTTAATTGTCAGCATTTAACAAATTTATATTTGTTAGTTTATCTCATTTGTATTCAAGCTGAGGCTAAAAAATCTTTATCTTACAATGTTTAAAATACTCATAAAATATATTCATATGTTTTGTTTTACATATTACATTATCATTTCAGTGTGTCAAATATGACTACTACATTTATAATTATTATCTATTGAAGATAGTTACTGAAGTTCGTTTAATAAATGTACTGTAACTAAATTATTATCTCCTATATTTCTATTAACTTATTACTTGTATACATCCTTATTGTTCCTTATTGTAACCCCTGTTAGTTTCCCAATATGGCATCTACAAAAATTTTTCAAGAACAATTCATCTACAAACATATTTATAAAGATTTTTACGCAAATATTTGAGACTAAATATTTGTAAGAATTATGTGAAAAACTTTTTTTTAAGATATTGATGAAAAATTATAGAGAAATATTGTAATCTAGGTGAACCTACACATTGTTATTAGGATTATTTTATATACAGACTTCCAGTATTTGCGGAAATATGGCGACTATTGGACGGTCTACCTATTTTTCGGACATTTGTATTTTTATCAATTACTCCTTAACTATAATACACCGTGATTTACAATTTGTTTGGTTTTATCTCACTGGAAAAAAAACGGACAAATGTAAAAATTCTTTGCCTTATAATTACTAAATGTAAATATCCCAGGTTTTGCTTGAGTTGCTGTAAATGAGACAAAAAATCGAATATTGAAAGGATCGTCCTCTTGTTGGAAATTCACTGTGCATCTGTTGTATCTTGCACACAGCTACTTGTGCAGATATTGAAGGACACAATGAAACCGCATTTTACCTAGATGATATCGGAGAGTTCTTGTATAGAATATTTGTTTGTTTAAATTATATCAATATAGTGCATAACATTGAATCATTCTAAAGAACTGACCTAACATTAATATTATTGATTTGCGACGTTATGTCTACTGCGTAGAAAAGTGAAAATATTCTCAACAGACAAAAGAAAATTTTTGCTCTCGCTTTAGGTTTAGTCAGTTTTCTACGAGGCTCGTACGCATCAAAGTGGGACAAATGTTCACTGTCAATAGTCACAGTAAGTATGCAGTAAGTATTTTTGGATGAATCAATGTAGTAAGCAATAAGTATTTTTGCGTCCGCCACATGGCAGGCTGTTTCCTTTGTAATCAATTCTATTCATACGGTAGTCTAACTATCTTAAAAAGTCTCAGTTGCATTTAGCAATAATTTGTTTTAAATTCATTGCAAGCATTTGGTGACTTTCCACAGAATAAATGTCAATAATATAAATACACGTTTATAAAATACTAACATCACAATAGTTCATCAATTACTCGGATACGAGTAATGTGCCCAAAATAAATTCGTCCCGTATATTTGTTTATAAAATTGTACGGTCACTTTCGCTAATAGAAATACAGCTAATTTATTTTTATTGATACACTTGTTACTTAACTAGTGTACAAATTTTTATCAACAATGTATTTCAAAGTAATCCACTTTACTCTCACATACTATTAGAAAATTGGTGACTTTTGCAAATCTAAATGTTGGTCATATCTCTTTTATTTTTAAATTTTCTTATAAAATCTCTTCCGATTTATTCTGATTCAAAAATAAAAGTAGTGCTATTTTCGAAATTGTTTTCTTTAGTGATAATATTTAGTTTCAAAATTTTTAAATAATTAGCTAAATATATTGTACGATTTTAAACGTAAGGTAGCATTTTTTTATCTTATAATTTACTAATTACTTTGTTTTGTAATTACGTCATTTTGTCAGACGTGATTATGGGGTTTTCCTCTGATATCATGTTGTAATTTCTACGATTTTATTAATATTTCACGGAATACTAGCGGTGTAACAAACAAAAATCAACAGTACTTTTTAAAATATGTGTTTATTTTAAAATAGAAGAAGAGGAGGTTTAAAGTTATTAAGTTATTTCACACATCTTTACTTTTTTACATGTATATCTAGTTACCTTGTTTAGTAGGCAATGAATGATGTCAGTTTACTATTGCTTCCTCTGTTCTTCAATCATCTCACTCTCTAACGATTTCTTATTCGATATATAATTATTTTAGTTGTTTTTATCATGATTGTAACTACGTTCTTTCTCAGGTTAATTGATTGCAATTATTTCCTTCAGTGTTTATAGATTTCAAAATCCAATTGTTTTGGTATAATAAGTAATATTTGGTTATATTACGTTGTGGGTTTCTGCGGATACCGCTTATTCAGAAGGCGCATCGTACTAACGCGTCTCTGAGCAGATTTCAGCACAATATCGTTGCAAAGAAGTAAATAATTTTACTTTTACGATATGTCATTGCATCGATAACAATGAAAATGCTCAGAAACACGCGCTGTTACTTATAGTACAAATTCATTCATCAAGGAATTCCATAAATTCATTTTTAAAGAGTAACTAATATTTTACTAACCCCTGACATGTGAATCCACTGGATGGTTTATACTGCGTTATTGGGAAATTTGAGCATGATATACTGGAAGTAGATATTTTTACAGAAAAGATATTTCCCGTAATATTCTCTAAGCAAGAATATTTTTGGTTTTTTTATAAATATTTTATTGTTTTCGCACACAAATTTGCATTTTTTGGAAAAACAACAGAAATTGTTGAAACATTTTAAAATATTTCACAAGAACCATTACGAGTATCTAATAAACAAAAGGAGCTGCGCTTGAATAATAGTACGGCCTATCTCTTAGTAATGCAGCACGATCTATCTCTTAGTAATGCAGCACGATCTATTTCTTAGTAATGCAGCACGATCTATCTCTTAGTAATGCAACAAATGCTTGTAGTGTGAGAAAAATACGTTATGTAAAAGTAAAGTATTTTCTTATGTACTCCAAAACTTAGTATACATGTAAAAATTTTATTTCAAAACATTTATGTTTGGGATTTTTTTGCACAGTTATTCACAGAGGGTAAGGGCCAAAGGATTTTCTTTTTTATAACGGGCTCCGAACCACTTTGGTATCCACTTAGTACTAGGAAATGTTTGTTTTCGCGGCGGGGGGGGGGGAGGGAGGAAGTACCATCGGAATCAGATGAACATCCTTGCAGCACACTTGACAGAATTAACCATTGTTCACAAAATTACACTTTGCACGCACAAAAAAATTTATAATACACTCATTGTAATATTTAGGGAAATAAATCGGTCTGGTAATGTTTAGAAAAACGCAAGTAGAGTCGTAATTTAGGAACAAATAAAACTATTACCGCACCAAGGAATAAATATATACGACCCATTCATAAAGACTGACTAAATTTTCTGAGATATAATCCTTTGTGTAGTATCTCATATTTTTAATTTAAATTGGTAAATAATTTGTACTCTATTTTTTATTCGTCTTTCTTTCAATGTTAGCTTTGTTATTTCAGGTATATTACACTTCCAGCCTTAAACAGTATTGACAAAAGGTTTTGCTTGATTAAAAATAGCCAGCTAAATGTGTAGGATTTAGAATTGATAGCAAAGGAAAAATATAAATTATTTAACACTGAAGATTTAAGAGGACGAAAATAAAAATAAATACAAAATTTAAAGTTTAAATTTACAGAGGAAGTAGACATTTTCTGTTTAAATATAAAGCATTACAAAAACTAAATTATGTACTTAACCCACGGCACTTAACTTACCATAAAATTAATAAATGACCCACAAAATTATTTCGTTATATAAAAAGAACGTATTTTTACGCGAATAATCAAGAAACGCGCGTAATTAAGGACATTGCATCTCACTTTACTGCTACAATTTGGGAACAACTTATAAATTCCCTCAATATTTCTTTTTATAACTCATTCTGTCTAAGTTGTAAAGAAATAAAACGTTTACGAGTGGTACACAAGTATAAAAAATAATGAAGATTAAAATTTCAAGTTAAACCAATTAATTAAAGCAAGTTGCGTAGGATAAATTATCTCAATATTTATTTTCATAGCTCATTCGGTCTAAGTTATAAAGAAATAAAACGTTTACGAGTTGTACAGAAGCTTACAAAATAATGACGATTAAAATTTCAAGTTATACCAATCAATAAGGCAAGTTACGTGGGATACGTTTTTAGGAAATTTTAAAAATGAACTGAAATTATTGCTTTAACCTGTGTTTCTCACCAAAAATACTATCTTATTAGATAGTAATATGTACAATTATTTATACAATAACCGCATTGATAAAATATAAAACATCTAAATTCGAAGAACCTATCTGAGCTGTGGTTGTCAGACACTGCTGCTGGAGAAGATATTAAAATATTTATAGAGTTATAAGAAAATTACAGCATGAGTGGCTGGGTGTTGGAGGAAGTGTTGAACATTGAAAATATTTAAATAAAGTTATTTTACATAATAAACCTTTTCAGTAGTTTACTAATCTAGTATTCTTAGCTAAACAAATGCAAATTATTTTCCGTAATTATGTATAATACATTTCAAAATAGTATTAATTTATAAAATTCGAACTTATCTAATAAAATCTTTTAAAATTTATGGTAAAATATTCTACGTTATATTATTCCAATCTTTAGCGTTACACTTTATTGTTGGACAAAACCAATATTTCAATGGATTTAAAAAATGCTACAACAAAGAAAATACGATTCTGCGCTGTTCCATTCGTTGGAAGTACAAATGCATGAGCATTCTTTGCGTTCATTTTATCATGATACCAAAAAGTATTTCATTATGTAATAATAAAAAACCGTATTGTCAAGGGATAAGGATAAATGTTATAACTCCCTCGGTGATAAATGTTACAGGCATCCAGGAGAAATTCCAAAGATACCAGATTACCTGACGAAAGAATAAACTTAAAGTACACAAACTAATGCATCTAAACAATGTAATTCGTTAAGATTTTAACAAATTGCGATATTTATGTAACAAAATTCTAGAAAAATTAACAGATGATGCTTAAGTATCCGTTAATATCAACAAATAAATTAATTAGAGATGCGTTAACTATGTACCACAGTTTGTAATTTCCATGATATATTTAGCTTTAACTTTTTTTTTCCTTTGGCTGTGTGCTTATATGTATATGTATATTTATTTATTTTTATATATACGAATAAATTTGCAATGGTTAAGGACTCGAAATTTAATTTTTTTTTTTTCATTACGATGAGTGGCGCTGAGACTGATAGCTTTGGCTTTGAGCGACATTTTTCCCACCAGTGGACGACACCGAATTTAATTCGGGATTCCATTCTACGAATAATGTTCTTCTGCTAGGTAGATACGTACAGGAATAGTGAAAAAAATTTAAGAAGCCAGTTTATGGTGTCTTTTACTCTGTCAGTTAACTGGTCCAACTTTCTGGAAATCTTCCTGCGTTGCAAGTCTCAGGACCAAAAACTGGAACTTACTCAGATTATTGTTTGCACGTATTTGACACGAAAAGTAACAAAATAAAAACAGTTGTTGAAATTTGCCATTTACTCATAACTGTTTTTCTTTATAAAACTGAAAAATGACACGTAGGTATAAAAATTTACAGGACAGCATTTATACAGAAAATATACTAAAAATGCCATGTATTTCAAAATATGCTATATTAATATTAAAAAAAAAGGAAATAAAACCCACACTATGTCGCATTTTTTCTATGAATGTCATCATTTTTACATCACTGATTGATTGTTATACGAATGATGACTATACGAAATCCAAATCAATTACTATTCCAAAGTACGCATCGAATTACTGTCTTACGGCACTGAAAAAGTTGTTACAGATGTTCAGTCACTTTACTTTTAAGTAAAACTATCCACTTCAGTTTACCAAGCCTAGTTTTCTTGCATTGGGATGAAATAAACAAATAATTCAAGTATCGATATTTCATCACCAGTAACAAAAAAATCACTGTGAACAGCGTACGAAAAATATTTTTCTTAAAAAATGCAGAAACTGTATATCGTTTATAGAATATCTTACTTAATGTACCTTCTTCATAATTATCCCAGAAAATTAAATAATGAGCTGACAACTACATATAACACATGAGGTATTTCATTCGTGATATCTGCTAGAGAGAACATTAAGTGTCTGACAGGGAGGTTAGTTATATATTTGCTATAAAACTAAGGTATGTTTAAGTTAATTGTATAATTTTTACAATCAGTAGCTAAACTGCACTAACAATCACAGAAGTCATGCACATCGTGTTCCTGAACACAGTATTTAAATATTTATATAACATAGAAAATGAGAAACTTGAAGATCATTCAAATGATTGTTATAGACAAGGTGGGCTTAATAAACATGTAAAATATATTTCTGTATCGTTCCCGATCTGTTTTCGAGGAAATGAAAATTCCGCTATCCTAAACCTTTCAGAAATTAAAGTTATACACAAAAAAAATGTTTAAACAAATGGAATTTGAGACTATAAAGAAAAATTTGGATCTTGGTGATGTTATTCTAGATTATTTGTTGCATATATGTTACCATAGTTATATTTCATAAATTTTAGATATTTGTAATAAACACTCTTTATCGTGGTAGAAAAACAAATGAAATCTAGGAAAAACAAAGTTATAATGTTCAAATCATAAAATGAGAATATTACATTCACATCATCCTGAATTTAAAATAGGGAAACGTTGTTGTTATCGTATCATTATACATTATTTAATTCAGCCCGTATTTTATTCGGTTTTTACAACTAAAAGAATTAATGAAAATGATTTAACAAATATTAATATAAATATTACATTACAAATTCGTGTGTAAAATCATTATGGTATTCAGTGTTAAATATTTTGAGAACATTTTTGTGTAATAATTAAAACTATTATTCTATTGCGTAAAATTAACTACTCTGTAGTCCAATACACGTATTTAATTATTACTTTTAAATATTGTATAATGCGCAATTCCTCTGTCATATTTTACGCAGTTTGGCCATTAAATGATTATAGCATCAAATACGTGGGTTTTAGCGTAAGTACGTGTAAAAAAAAAAGTATAGTTTGATTTGCACTAAGAAAATAATCATAGCTCAAAGGACAGAAAAATTTAGTCAATTAATTTTGGGATAAGAATAGTATTTTTGTATGAATTGCATGATTATCTTTATATGAGAAGAAAGCAATAAGTTTAAACATTCCGTGTTAAATTCTAGGTCATTCCGATGGAGCTGAGCTATCACAAATTCTTCATCTTCGTCAAAATAGCGTGACTTCTGTGTCATCGTTGTTATGGTCATGGCAGATTAATAATTGTTAGTATAGGGTTTTCACGGTAAAGTGTGCACTTTCGAAAACCCTCTCATTTGGAATAATAGTCAATTAATATGTTTTATTTTAGCCTTAGACGTTAACTTCCAAGGGCTGTGGAATATACACACTGTGTTTACTATTTGTATGGCAGTATTTATTTTACAAATGGAGTAAAATATAAGACATAACTTAAAGGAAAATGTAACTAGAGCGCCAAAAGTGCTCACTTTACCGTGAACAGCTTATAGTAGTGTATTTTTGTACTTATAATTATCTAACAATGGTTCCGAAAAATATTTTGTTTGAGGTTGAGTTAATGCCATTTTTTTGCGTCATAACTTTGGGCAGCTGTGATAGGCCTTATATACTTTCCTCTGAATACTGAGCAATGTAAGATGTGTTCTCTTTCGTATGCGATTAACAGTTTTAAAATGTTTAGTGTCGTCATCATATATATTGTTATTGTCTTTGAAATTCATACATTTCTAAAAGTGTTTTATCGTAGACCCATTCTCTTTTTAATAGTATTTCAACATAAATTTCAAATCAAATTGGTTAGTGGTTGTTTGTTGCCCTCCTACTATATTTTTATGTATTTGGTTTATATATAAACGTGCAGCTCGACACATAAATACTTATTACGTTGTTCCATATTTTAATTTTATTACATCACAGTGAAACTCATACGTACGATACTTAAATAAATCCAACACACTACTTTACCCCAGTCATTTTTTCGAAATTTTACCGAAACCCTTAAAAAAATATTGTAAATCTTTAAATTTAAGGAAACTTTCTATATAGTATCCTGAACAACATATCGAAAGTTCTAAGTACTCAAATCTCGGCTTCTTTGATTTGGTGAGGTGGATGGGCAGCAAGGGCATAACTACCACTTGTAGCCTCAAATCACCATATATGGTACTAAACAATTGTGTTGGGAACACTGCCCAGGGCAAGCGGATAGGTGGAGTCTTGTCGTTTGCTGTCATTCAGCAAGGGTCAATTGTCCTCACGACGTCATTTCGAGTGCGCTGTTTTTGGAAAAGTCCGGTATCTTGCGTAAATTTAGTTATGTTTTCAGTGTTTAGTGTACGCTTTTTACTGTGAGAAGATGATAAATAAATTGAGTGTCATGACTGTTAGTTGGGGGAATAGATAGTCTAACTAAAGTAAGTGAACACCACAATGATGGACTGACTGATGTTTTCATAAAGGTCTACGATCACAGTGTTTGTTGAATTGTGGTAAGTCGTGTGACACTTCCGTTAATGCCTTT
This sequence comes from Dryococelus australis, assembly GCA_029891345.1. Classification (NCBI taxonomy): domain Eukaryota; kingdom Metazoa; phylum Arthropoda; class Insecta; order Phasmatodea; family Phasmatidae; genus Dryococelus; species Dryococelus australis. The sequence continues at coordinate 63,021,471 of CM057001.1, read as the reverse complement.
GTTGTTAGGAGTGTGGCGCACATATCACATCAAACAGTGTCATGTTGCTTACATTTCAGAAGCGCGTACACACATGCCAGTGTATACGTAAGGAAATTTTATGAAATGTTAGTTATCAGTGGGTTTTAGTCCTGCATTCCGTTGACTATCGAGCGGTCGGTCACTAATGCACCTCTTAAATGTTCGGTGTGGTCTCGCGAATGGTCGTGGGGCCCTGACAATGAGTTAGCTACATGTTTTGCTTTCTTTTTCGTGATGCCTAAAGCTTTGTGTTGCCGTCTGAAGCCTTCTTTGGTGTAAGCAGTATATCAACAGAACAACATGTTGAACTCAGAAACTCGTGGAAATCTGTGGATGCGAAGCGATTGGCGTCATTTCAAGCCAAACTACCTTCTCGCTCTCGTTATATCTCTCCTCGGTAAACTTAAACGAAGTAATTCGGGATGATCTCACGCTAGTCAACACTCAACAGCTGTTCATGCGAATTATGTGGATCATTAACAATAAGTCAGGTGACTTAATGCAATACTTGCAGTATGAATTATCACCAAAACCACCTAGAGTTTCTGATGATATGTCCGATAGGAAGATCACGAGCTTCGCTTTTGGTTATCTTCAAATCTTATTTTGCAGATGATATGAAGTGTAGTTGTTATAGACGATGGTACATTCTTCGAGCCTTGCTCTGGCCTAGACGAGTGACATATGGAGCACTACTTAATCATACAAGCATTATATCGTGCAACACTATTGTTAAGTATGCTAGATGTGGTGGTAGTGTTAAATGTTAATGGATGAGTATTGTCTACCAAATCTCTGAAGTGCATTGTACAAGTATGGTTGTCGATTGCAACTATACTCCTTCTGTTGAATGGGCTGATATCCTAGCAAATGGACAAAACAAAGTTAACTGATAAATTTCTTGGTTCAGGCTTTCGAGGCTGCGTGGCTGTAAAAGAGGCAGGCAGAGGTGAAATATGCAAACATCCTGATTATCAAAACAACTTTGGAGAAGATCAGTGTTGGACTGAGAATGTCAATAGTGGCTACAGACACATATACCCTTGCTATATTGCTGAACAAAGACAAAAAAGGGGCAGTAACATTCAGATTTTAATTTCTGGTCCAGACAGTGTATTCTACGGATTAGGAGATATCCAAGGAATAGCTGAAACCTAGCAAAGACGGCCTGTTATTTTAATGCCATAACAGAACGTGACAATGTATCGGCTGTCTTCGGTAAGGGCAAGAAGAAAGCATCCAGGATCCAAAAAATCCCATAATTCAAGTTTGCTATATTCAGCATCATGTCAGTGGCGAAATCATATACAACAAATTGCTGCTGTGGAGAAGTACCATATGAAACTCTACAACAGTGCAAAATTCTGCAGCTTAGACGAAGACGAACCCCAGGGGTATGGTATATGCTCGTACTCTGACCAAGCAAGCAGTCACTACATCTTTCAATATAGTGATGCTTATGCCCATAAGCGCTGCTTGTAAACACCATTCAGTGAGAACATATTTGTAGGTAGGCATTTTTTTCCCATTTGCATGATCCGAAGTGAATACTCATTTTCTTTCAAGCCCAGGAATGGATAGGAAATCCTCTCTCCTTAGGCTGTATGTAGTATAAATGTGGTGAAACCTTGGTTCCTGCGAAGATGCACTTGGCTCTTGCCCCGGATGACCTGAATATGATATCGTATGTTTGAGATCCTGACAGTGGGGTTCGAGGCTTCTGTGTAATTGCGGGTCTTGCTTGCTCAGTGATGCGTGTCATCTGCAAGTGTAGAAGCTGCTAAAATTTTCGTGGAGAGAATGAAGAGGAGGACGCAGATGATTCATTTATAGTCTTAGGTAGAATACTTAAATCTACTCTAGAGAACGAAAGAAACATTTCCTTTAAAAATGGCTCAACAAGAATCCTCATTTTGTTTCAGATTCAAAACTGAGTATTGCACACCCAGCTAGTGTTCTTATTTATAGCATATTTCCCCCTCTTTTCTTCAGTAAACCTTGGTTTAGTGTTTACGCAATCTGTTACCCACTGCCTGCAAATCTTAGTGGAGAAATAAATTATTATTGTTGTAATATGTTTATATTTGTACTTATGCTCTTCCTAAACAGAAAGGACCATAAAGCCGGCAAAAATCCACAGTATTTACTTGTCAGTGTGAACTTCTGCATCAGAATACATGGTACTATCATATATGACACTGTGGAGTCAATAAATGGCAATTATTGCACAAATATAAATGAAAACATGATGTATCGCAGAAAATGTCACCCTTGTCCTTGTTGCACACAAGACCCTACGGACACTGTAGGACCTTTAGTGTGTGGTTCAGCAACAGAAAATAGAATATGCCCACCAACTTTCAACTTTACAATATTTCTTCGAAAGTTAAAACCTAAAATGACTACTGTATTTCCTGCACTAAAGTTGGTAATCGAAAGATTTCATTAAAATAAAGATGTTGAAATATAAGCATTTCCTGTTTATCAATTATTCTGTCTTATTATTTTTTAATATAATTTGAAACGTAATTTTCTAATATTTTGCTTTTTTTTTATTTCATATTATTTTATTAATGTAAAGCTTTATAAACACCTATTTATTTCCACACTCATACGGTATGTTTTCAGAAAATCATACTGCAGTAGTTTTTAAAAAAGTTACTCACACTTAGTTTTATCCATATTTTTCAAGTGAAGGACATTTTTCTCTCTGTCACACAAGAACACGCAATTATTTTAGGACTTCTCAGATGATGCTCTAGGAAATAGTTTGTCTGAATAGAACATAATTTCACAATTCTGAAGTTGTATCTAGCCACTAAAATAGAACATTTGACCTGTAAACCCATTTATATCTCAGTTATATCTTCATACTACCCGTGTATATAAGGTCATGATATACTAACATGTGGCAAATATTTAAACCGTAAGGATTATGGAAAATTCTCTAAGAGCGCGTATTCTTGAGATACATAATGAACAATATGTCGACTAAGTACTTAATATATTTCGATGAGGTTCCTTTTCTGGCTATATATCTGAATGAACAAAGCCATTGCATACAACAATAGTTGATAAAGTATAGATTTTGAAACAAACATTGTTGACTGCATTCCTAATAATAACATAGATAAACAACAAACTCAGTATGAATGCAAAAATAATAGTTTAAAAATATATAACATGTTATTACGTAAAATTCCATAGTAATACATTCAAAGAAATTAATTCTAAAAGATTTGCATTTATTCTCCTGAATTATTCTATTAGATAGTTTAGTTTCAAGAAATTAATTTTTCTTTAAGATAAGATATGAGTTCTAGATAACTTAATTTTCTTAATATAAGGACAATTATTTTGACAAATTTACTGATTTTATAGTTTATAACATTCATTTTTCTTAAAAAGTTAGTAATTCTTAAACTGAAATCTGTAGACTCTATCAACTGTTCTGTATAGGTTAGTTACCAGTATTGAAATATCTTGGCAATAAATCTAACCGCATCAATTATATAAAGGAATTCCAATATTGTTCTTGACTTTATGTTTCGGGAATAATAACACTGCAAGCTCTTTCCACGAACCTTAATTTGACGCGTATCGCTGCTACGGTCGTAATAATGAACACAAAACGCAATTTTTGCGTTGTTGAACTTTACATGGTTATTGGTGCCTACATATTTGGTCGTTCTAGACTGAAGTTCCAGATACCTTTGTGCAACAGTGTGTAAAGCAATTGTGATACTAAAGCGTGAGGAAGTAATATCACGGTCACCCATACTTGATAAGACCAAAACACTGATAGGACGGGACTGTGAAATCCTACGACGTGTGGTGAAATCAGATCGCAAGACTTTTAAAAACGATGGCCGAAAACTGTCGACCAGCGCCGAGAGTGCTGCGAATGAACATGTCAGCCAACGGAAGCTGGTATTGCACTTTGAATGAATGCAAAAGCTGGAGCGAGTAAGACTAATATTACCGTGCATAATTCCAGCGATGCTTTACAGTAATGCTTAACACGTCACCATTGGACTCAAGAACAACGGAAGCTGGTATATTGCACTTTGAATGAATGCAAAAGCTGGAGTGAGTAAGACTAATATTACCGTGCATAATTCCAGCGATGCTTTACAGTAATGCTTAACACGTCACCATTGGACTCAAGCACAACGGAAGCTGGTATATTGCACTTTGAATGAATGCAAAAGCTGGAGTGAGTAAGACTAATATTACCGTGCATAATTCCAGCGATGCTTTACAGTAATGCTTAACACGTCACCATTGGACTCAAGCACAACGGAAGCTCGTATATTGCAATTTGAATGAATGCAAAAGCTGGAGTGAGTAAGACTAATATTACCGTGCATAATTCCAGTGATGCTTTACAGTAATGCTCAACACGTCACCATTGGACTCAAGAACAATGTGGAGTGACGAATCACAGTAGGTGATGCTGTAGAAAATCGATGTACATGGTGCCGTCTGACGAGTGCTTGGATTGTAAATAAGGGAGTAAATTGTCCACATTGTGAATTTCGGAAGAAGAATGATAACAGTATTATCATATGTTTCATGGTACGATCACGGTTCATTGGTTTTAATTCCTAAATCCATGAATGCCAAGGTATATGGAGAGATTTTCGATAGTTCTGTTTCTTTCACCGGATAAACAACATGAAATTTACCCATTTCATATCAGCGTGAAAATAAGCACAGCCAAAAAGCAAAGACTATTTCCTACTTGTTTCGAAAAACACAGCAGTGGAAGAAGTTGAATGCCAGCCTAAGGTCCTTACTTCAGAACCACTGAACAGTTGCTTGACAGGTTTTCTAATAACGGACTGCCTTCCCTTTCGACTAAAGTTACTCGTTATTTTTATCAACTGTGTTTATGACGATATCTGCGGATCTGTGTGATTGAATATTACCTTACCTTAAATTCGTGTACATCTATTGCCAAATCGTGGATCTGTCAGATATTTTATCAGGCTTATACAGACATTACATATGCCTTCACACTGATAGTGTAATTATAATACCAGTCAATATTAAGTTAATGAAAACCGATCAGTATATTACTTTGTGTATGGAATTTCTTTCCACGCACAATAGATTTCGTTTATCAAAAACAACGCGGTTTCTCGGTAACACATTACGCGGATTTTATTTTAATACTTTAGATTTGTAGATGCGTTGTGACTCTTCAATGTACTAACTCTCAGACACCGGTTCCTGAAACTCGTTTACGAACCCCTTTCCTGTACTCAAGCAGTGCCACACTTAACCTAGAGCTAATTTTTCTCTCATTTTCCGAGTTACCATCATGTAAGACACGCCTCTAAAAGTTAATAAAACTGCCTTACCTTGATTTTAAAAAAATTGCATAAAATCACGTCAAAATTTATGCCAATCACTCTCAGCAGCATCTCAGAAATATCGAACCCAAAAATATAATCCTACAATATTACCAGCGTTTATAAACACAGCTATTTTTATGGTGTTATTAAACACATAATGTTTGAACCAATCACTCCTCTTGTAGAAATAGTGGCAGTACTCCGACCGAACTTGTCAAATGAAATGAGGGAGGGAACAAAAATACACTAGCAAACTACAGTGTTGCATGTAGTAAAGTGTTGAAATTAGATTAAACGTCGATGGTGTGAACGGTGGACTGTTTCCAGGTCAAGATAATGTTTACACAGAACTTCTCAGAGTTATAAATGCTCTCTAGCCACCGTGGAGCGAAAAATCACCAAACGGGAGAGTGCTGCGAGGCCACCAGTCCATAAACTTCGTAACGCCTGTGTGTATACGAATAATCGTGGGAAAACACCCAACTTGGGATGAGAATTCGAGGTGTGGGCATCTAGGTCTCCCCAAGCCTTGAATGTGACATGCATTGATGGTAAAAACGAGCGTGCCCTGAGAAAACCCACCGGATAACAGCTTTCTCCAGCTATATTTACAAAATATTTCTCATTTTTAAACGAAGTGTTCTTATTCGGTAAAGGCGGACAAGCCTAGAGAAAAGCATTGGTATCCAGACCAGGCGAAGAATTTATTAACATATTACAGCAATAACAGTTTGTTAAACATATAACCGTTGCGCCAGCGGATTTCCCCTACCGGCGGCACGGTATATGGGACAATTTGCACCACCAGAAACTATACAATACTTGGCAACACTTTATACGGCGTCTGTCTGTCAGTCTTTCTCCATGTGACGCTGGCCAAGATGGACGTCCCAGGAAGCCTGTTGTGCCGACCGTCCTAATTCGTCATACTTCATAAGCATCTGGATACTTCTCAAGGTGGGACAAGTACCGGCTCTCAATAAGGTAGTTGATGTAGTTAAGGTAACAAGGCTCCCCCCGACCATTTAATATTTTATGTAATATCAAGTTATACAACCAAGTAGTAATCTATAGCTCTTTATATTCAATTACCTTCATAGCTCTACCATCGTGAGAACCCCCAAACCTTAACAACAAGTACGGTTTAATCACAGTAGAAATACAAACTAGAATATTCGTAAAAACATAACAAAGGTAGTAGTAAGCTTCAGTTTGTCTTCAGTGAAGGCATTTGTGGGTTATAAATGATTCCACTCGCGAAGTCCACAGCCTGCTATGGCAAGCTGACCGTAAATTCAAAACTTTTGGAATCAACATTTGAGATAAATTACTTTTGTTTTAGCTGCGCATATTTAAACGAAAACACCAGCTGCAGTATTTACATAAATCATGGTGGCGATTTGCGTAACGTAATTTTACGTTTCCTCGAAAGATCCTTGCATTGGAGTAGAAAAATAATTGGGAGAAAATGTTAACCAACGTACGTCATTGCACAGATCAGTTTTCACTTATATCCCAAATTACGAACATTAGTAATAAAAAAAAAATCGAAAACACTGTCGAGAGAAGATTTATTCGACACTCATAGATGAATCCGCAAATGGAATTAAGTCAATAATTACAAATTAGAGATGATCAAAATAACAAAACGGATACTAAAATTAACAAACAACTGAGTTAATTACAGATACGTGAAAATAGCTTCAGGTAACACAACGACGATAACTCAAGATAACACAAGGGTAAAGGCAGATAAATGCAAAAAAAAATGTGGACAGTGTAAATGTAGCGACATGGACATTTAGTCTAAAAATCTATATTTTTCTCCAAAGACATTCTACTGTGTTCGTCTGTATTCTTTCTGTCGTGTCATCCACAGTTATTTTCTTATATCTATACTTATGTACTATAGTCGTGGTTTGTTGGCTTGGTCACTCATGCTGTGGTTATGGTTTCGTTGAGTTTTCAATTATTTAGATAATTCCACCTGCGGTAATACTTATATATGAACTGTTTAAAGGTTGTTCACGATAAAGTGAGAACTTCTGAAATCAACTTTAGAAAAAAGTTACTGCTCCTACCTGCATATCTTTCAACGTGCGCTCTGAGTGACATGCGCCCAGTAAAGTTGGTAACGCTCGATAGTAAGTAGTTCCGTACCTTGGCGTCGAATAAAATGTGTTAGGCAACCATTTCTGATCACTTAAATTATTTCTTTCTCTTTCTGTGATTTTTAATGCATAAAAGTTTTAAAACGAGCAGATTTGTTAAATATTTACTTTTCTTATAGTTTCACTGTTTCACTTGACCGATGCATCAATATAGTGATGAGGCCCATGCCAATGTTAATATTACATAAGGCGGAAAAATACACAACGCGCATACAAGAAGTTCTTAAGCATGTCTTTCAAAAGCGCTCATTTTACCGTTAATAGCCTATACTAGTCTTTTTACCGAAGTTACTCTTGGATTATTCCTCTAGTGTTTTTAATAACATTGTTTCTTGGCAGCATACGTCTGCAGAGACGTAGTCCGTTTAATTATATTTTTCAATCAGAAATTTGACACTTTGTCAATTTATTAAGCGTGTAATGCTTTCATCAGTGTTACCTAAAATCAGTTTATGCTGTACATGTACATATATTAACAGTTATATTAATTACTTGAGCATTAGTCAATTCCATGTCTCTTGCAATTTGACATTGTCGTGATCTTTGTAGCCTTAGCTATTTAACATGTGGTAGAAGATTGTAGAAAGGGATAAATATACAGTTGCAACGATACCACCATTCCTCGATTTCCAGCAAAATGAATTCTTCCTAATATCAGTGTGATCTAATGGTAACTGACTGGGAAGCCTTTGTATCACAAAACTGGTGAAGTTATGTGCGAAACAATTATTTTACTATATATATATATATATATATATATATATATATATTATATATATATATATATATATATATATATACATTGTGCTACAAAACTAAATTGATAAAATGATAAGGACCCAAAAGGGTTCAAGAAAAATATTTCGCCTGGGCTTTCGTGGACGTCGGTACATAGTTTAGATGTCCAAAGCTCGATGGAATACGAAGGCAGCCAAAACTGAGCGATTAATCACTCTGCAATATAATGGCATTCCTGTCGACACTATTCAGTTCAGGGAAGCTAATGTCGGGCACTTGCAGTGATGATATTCAATCATGGTGAAATGGAGATTTCAAAATAATTAATAAGAAAATTTCTGTAATTTCAGTACCTAACATGGAAAAAATATTCACTTTTCAGTAAACCATTTTATCCAGAACAACAATGACAGATTGTGTTATTTGGTAATTTAGAGCATACATATTTCAAGGAATTTTGAAATTCTTCCTATATATTCTGGTGTACAGATTATACTAAAATAGTAATATAACATAAAAGCAATTTTAATTGTTCAAATATCTTTTAGCAGGGATTTTTAAAAACAAATCGCAGATAAACTATATTTAAGGGTTATAACTACGAACTGTGCAGCATTTCTTAAAGTGACAACCTCTCTTCCTCTATTTTCGGTTACTCTACCTTCCGAATTTAGAGCCTGCGTCAAAACATTTTTGGAGTGATATATCTTATGTGAGGAATATATTTTACTTATCTGTACCAGATTTCCTATACATATATTATGTAGTCAGTGTGCACGAATTTTAAGTCTTATACTCTTTCTTCCGCCAGTTGAGAAGTATTTCAATTAGAATATGTAATAATTCAGGCATAAAGCATCACTGAATTGGTTACAAGCAATTATCTTATACAAATAGTGGCGTTGACATACTTATATTTGACACTTAATGTGATATTTCTCAAAACACCCACTGAACAAAAGTTTTTATTTAATGCACCAAGAAACCTTTCGATATTTTGGCTGAAAACTAAAGGATTTGAGTTTCTACTGAAAGCGTAAATTAATTTTATGTATAGTTTAACACATTCTCAGACTATATTCACACAAATCACGATTGTAAAAGCAAGGTATGTAGGTTTTATATCATGATCTGATAAAATAATTACCACAATGTTGGGTTTACAAATTGAGCTAGACAACAAAAACATGTTTTTAGTCACTTCCTTTAAAAATTTCCAAACTTCTAAAAACTTTGCTACATTACTCACTCTGACCGTTCAGTGAATACGGAATATACATCGTAAAAGCATAAGATCCATATGCATATCCTTTGGAAGATATCGCCCACAGAAACAGTATAGCCTACGCTTATTGTTCTCAAGAAACCATATACTTGTATCAAAAATGGTAACTTATAAAATTGTATACGACATACCGTATGTCTGTTACTATCCGAATGACGCGGGTCAAAGTATTTACGTAAACCATTTTTAATTACCCTACACCTGTGATAGCGCTACCCGACACTGAGGTTATGCATTCACTGTACTACGAACTGTGTAAATTATTGCACGATATTTTGTAAACTAATCAGAAAATTCGTAATCATGAGGTCTTAAAAAGAGAACACCTCCAAAAATTGAAGCTTTCTAGAAATTATTTTCTCAGGAACTATTGCACTAATTTAAACAAAGCTTGCAGATATTTTACTCTATATTATTGATTTAAACAATTTTCAGAGAATCTTCTTCACTACACTATATCCAACTCCATCATTTGTAATACGACGTTTCAATATTAATTTTAACGAGAGATTTATATCAAAATTGACTCATCTCTCCTCTTTCCCAGAAGGAAAAACGCCAAATATTTGTAGTTTTTAAAACAATCATGCAAATTTTCTAAATGGTTGATTATCAAAATGTTTTAATTTTTCTCATTAAAAATAATGAACCATTAATGCAGATGGTACTTTATGTGAAATAATATATATTTTAATTAAAAATATTCCTCGTTACTTTTCCTGGATAACACTAGTCCCTTGCATTCCTAAGATATTTAGCCATTATCACCTGAACCATTCACCATGATTTCTGTAAATGACAGTACATAAGTAGTACCGCAATTAAATTTCGGGTGTACCTGTTATAATCCCTAACAAGTATGCACATAAACTAATTAACAATTTTTAAATTCATATAAATTTATTTGAATGTATATTTTATTAAAATTAAATTCGCTTTCGATTTTACTTCGTTATTTAATGATACAGAAAATAACGCTAAGTCTGTTCACATTTTGGTCAAAAAAGGTTAGTACATTTCACTCCATATTACTTTAAAATAAAAAAAAAGTTTTACTTCGTACTGTTCAGTAAACCGCATATTGATAAAATAATTATAAATAATAGCTTGAATCTGATCAGTGCGCCAAGGCTAGTGAGGATAAAAGTAACATGTGTGTGTAATTCACATGTCTCTTTGCTCTGCACTTCTATAGAAAACTTGCTGCAGGAAAGGAAGCACTGTGATGAAAGACATTAGCAGTAACATCTTAATTATAGTGACTTATAGTGACTTTTTAAACATCGAGATAACAAAATTTTCGTTTCTATCACTAAAACAGCTCTCGCATCAATAAGTTCTACGACTGTGTGCAAAGAATACCGAAATTATTTTTAAAAATGAGGTATTTCGGAAGTACATACCATAGCAATATTTATAGACATTTGATGGACCAGTTTCCATTCATGACGACGTAATGACCACAGAAGACTGCCACCCACACATTTCTTCCTACTTTTTCGTCATGTTCCTGAAACAAAGAAATATAACAAATTATAAAGAATTATTCTTTAACACTTATAGTACCTCATTTAATACAATATTTTCGTATGTTGGTTTTTATTAATTTTTGTGTATTTTAATGTACTACTTCTTATATATTTATTTAAACCACCATACACAGACTATTTAAAAAATAAGTCATGACATATTGCAAATTATCATCAAACAAATATGCACTTTGGAGTATAGGCTGTTCACGGTAAAGTGACCACTTTTAAAGGCCCTTTAAACAGGCACCAAGCATGAATAAATATATTTTATTGTAGCTCCAGACGTTAACTTTTGTTAGTGGTGAAATGTACACTATGATTATTAGTCTGATGACAAATTTTGTGCTAAAAAGTGACAGGAAATTATAAATCTAATGAAAAGAAAAATTGAGCAGGGCCTTAAAAAGTATTCACTTTACCGTGAATCGCCTATAACAAACTGTCATTATTTTAGTCAAAGCATGTGTGTATTATGTTTGGTTCCGTGGTTATGGCCCCTCCTTCCCCGTCATTTATTTCAATTCCAAATGTCCAAAAAAAAAATGTTTCAATATTCTATAATCAACAGCTTGCCACTAAACAGAATCAAAGACACGTATTCACTAAGGAAAATGTTCTCCAATTAACTACATCAATGCATAGGTGTATTGATAAGTTCTGAATGGAAACTTTTCTTGCATACATCAGTGGTATATTTTCTATGGTTGTTCAGGTACGAACCAAATGCGTACTGATGTCTCCAACATTGTAAACCAGAATTTCTATAATTGCAGGGGCCGTGGTGATATAGGCTGTTCACGGTAAAGTGAGCACTTTTTAAGGCACTTCTAAATTTTTCCTTTCGCCCTACTTCTATCTTCCTGCTGCTTTTTTAAATACAAACATTGCAATATGATCAATGAACACAGTGCATACATTTGACCACTCTCGAAATTTAACACCTGAGGCTGCAATAAGATATGCTATTAGTTGTTAATGCCTGCTAAGGGGGCCTTAAAAAGTGCTCACTTTACCGTGAATAGCGTATATAGTGGTTCGACTATATGTCTCCCACCTAGGTGAACCGAGCTCGCGGTCGCTCCTGGATATTCGCTTGTGCGAATTGTGCCGGACGATGTCGCTGGTCGGCGGGTTTTCTTGGGGATCATCCGTTAACCCCCCCCCCCCCCTCATTCTGGCTCTGTTCCACACTCACCTTGCTTCACCCTCATCGGCTCTCAAGACCTCGGTGTTGAGAGACACCATAATCTCTTCACTCCCTCATTCTATAATTGCAGCCTGTTTTATAAAATATTTTCCGTACTATAAACGGGTTAAAATCTTTGGTTGCAGTTCAGGAAGTTTACTATAAACATTTTTTACAATGTACAACTGAAAACCACAGGATACTGAATACTTTAATTTGTATGGCGCAGCTTCAGTCATAAATCAAAGACAAGAGTAAGTTTCCAGTTTCATAATATGTCTTCACATAAATCACTGAAAACAGACATGAACAGTTTTTTTTATCAGTTGAATTATTGTACGTTACGTTCCTGGCAATACAATTTGGGTTTATTGTCTCCTTAAAAACTTTATGAATAGTTGGTTGCAAAACAGATGGTTTGGAGTTCACTGCAACAGATTTTCTTATTGCGTAAAATTGCAGCATAAAACTCGAAACTGTTTTAGTGTTTAAAGTCTTTTATTAGCTTACGCTTAATAACCATAGCGAGATGTCGATGTACAAAAAATTATCTTTGAGCTACTTATGAGATTTCTATATTGTTTCTCAAGACAGCGTTATTAACCTAGAATGTATCCACCCACTCCCCACTCCCCCCTCCCTCCCCCCCTCCCCAAATACCTGTTAATCACTAAACTGAATTTCACCTTACTCGGTTCACGTATACTATTTAGCAAGTGCATTCGACCTTTATAGTTTTCGATTACGCCTGGTACTTATTTTCAAAATGGCGCCGATGTAAAAATTATAGGACGCTATGTTATATCTCGGGAACCGTCTAGCCGATTTAAATCGAATTTTTTAAGTTAATAGTGCAGCATGTAAGCACTGAAAATAGTTAAGCCATAATGTTCTTAATCGGCCATTTTAGAAGATAGTTCAACATGAATTCATAAAGCTTTTGCCTTATATCTCGGGAACTACTTCCTGTCAAAGGAATACCGTTGTACGCCATGGCAATACTTTCAATTTAAAATTATAATTCACTTAATATTAAAATGGTCGTCATATAAATATTTTCAGGTTTATTCGATATATCTACAATATAGTTTAACCAATTTCGACCAAATTTGAAATGCTGAAAGTATCTCATGCAAATATCAAATTTGTCTATGCATGACCTCTTTCGTTGACCATTTTGTAAGATAATGCCACATGAAACAAGCTTTAATATCATATACCGGGGTAAGATCAACCTATTCTTACCAGATTTGGCAGTCGAGGTAAACTATCGTAGGCCATATAAACTGACATGTTATAGTGGGTGAGACACTTATTTTCAAAAGCTTTTTCCTTTGCTATATTTACGAAACAACAAAATTCAACTTAACTTTGTATGCTAGCAGTATTTATTACAACCATCAAATGCATCTACCAAAAGACTCTTTTGACCACAATTTTGAAAGATAGGGGCACACAAAAAAATCAAGTATTGTAATATCTCGGAATTTAATCAACTAATCTCTATCAAATTGGACAAACAAATAGTACTACAACAGACGGTGTAAAGTGACGTTTTTTTTTAAATTGGCCTAGACACATATTTTCACAATTTCAACTTAGCTTTTTATACCAGTAGTATCTTTTACAACACTCAAATTTGTTTACGCAGAACTGCTATATGAATAAACAAAGTTTTGTCATATCTCACGAAACAATCAACCGATGGCCCCCCCCCCTAATTTGACTAACAATGTAGGCCTAATACTATGGTAGACCATGTAAACGGGCATGTTTTATGTGGGTCCAGCACTTATTTCCAAAATTCCGGCGGAATAAATGTTATGGTTTGTTACATAGTATTTGCCAGTGCGTAACAGTTTTGTTTTCCATCAGTGAAGGTAGCCCCACATCATGAGAAAGTTGAGTTTGTATGCCATACATCTGGGACCACTCAACCGATTCCCACCCTTTAGAAATGTAACTGCCATGTAAAATAATTAGATAAGTTCGTCATATACATTAAACAATTAAACTAATTTCAATTAATCCATTAGAAGCAACAAATATTCTTGTGCCTTATTTCGGGAACCAACAAATTCCCACCAAATTTTTCACATAAGTAGTACTGCAGTAGTCCATGTAAACTTACATGATTTAAGTGTGTTATTATTTTTCAAATGGCGGCAATATAAATTGTATAGATAAATTGGTCGTATCTATTAAATAATTCGACAAAAATTCAACCTAGATTTCTATACTACGGTACTCTTTAGAAGCATCAGATATGCGTAGGCAGAGCCTGTTTCTAGGCTTTTTGTACAATAGCGCCAAAAAACTGACAAAAAAACATTTTAATCGACTTACAACTTATGAGGAAAACAAATGTTAATTGCAAACAAATGTTGTTGCAAGTTTTCAAGGAAGTGTTTTATTTGATAAAACGAAATGTTCTGTGTATTTCGAAAAAAAAAAAAAAAAAAAAAAAAAAAAACCAGGCGAACTGCTTAGAATATGACTAGTAAACTAAACCCTCGAAATAAAACCAGATTTTGAAAGAAATCTTGCTCGACTCCAAAATACGTATTACAGAATATTTATTTATTTATTTTATATGTTGGTAACAGTATTTAACACGTTCAGCTACATAAAATATTTTAGGAAAAATGTTGATTTGGTTTCATACCGTGGAGTGACTCAGAAATATTCGTGAATAAATGGTGGGTTTTTCAACATTAAGAAGGATTAAAAAATTTCAAATTGAGTAACTTGAAACTTTTCCACTGAAACAAAATACTTTGAAAATGTATGCATATGAGTTTCGAAAATCAATACATTTTTCAAATTTTTTATTTAATCGTGCGCATCGCATAACTAGTAATTATGATAATTAGACTGAAACAGTTCAAATAGTCCCATAATTATTTTGTAATAAAATCCGTTAGAATCTGGTAAATAAAAATATTAATATTTCGTTTCGCAAATTCATATAATTATTTATGCATACGTAAGTTATGCTTGATCATTACGCGTATTTAATTTTGTATTAATTAACATACAAATCATGGCTAGATACCTGAAAATGTTTCTCTGGCATTTTGATAACAATGTAAACTGCACATTTCTGTGAAGAGTCTACTAGAGACTGATTCTCATTTTCAAAGGCTAGTTCCTAGAAGTTATTTCCAGGTAGATTAGCTATGGTTGCCCTCAAATTGTTAGGGGATCCTTTACACGATACTGTAAGAAAACTATATATATATATATATATATATATATATATACACACACACACACACACACACACATATATGCGTATTATATTTATTTTACTTAACAAGGCGACGAAAGCAAAACACATCTATAAACTACACTATCACGTAACGTCAACGTGAAATATAATTTAAAACATGGGGTGCGTAACACAATTTTTCTAGGTGCTGTTGTTACTGAACGTCTGTTCAAAGCCTTTTGCTGATAAAACTGAATTATTACTGTAATTTTAGTAAGATTACTGTGATGGAAACGTTTCAGATTTTGCAAATGGTGCTCAATATTTCTTTAATATATTTTTCAAAAACTACTGTAATTTACGAACAAAGTACATTGTTTCACAGAAAATAAATATATCTTACTATTTGTTGCAAATGAAAATAGCATGTGTTTTGCACAAAATATCAAAAGAATAAAATATTTGTTGACTTAAGGAGCTACATATATTTCAATTCCGATAATTTACTTTTTTTTTTTTTTTAGTACTTATCCCTATATGCTAAGACGATAAAATGAATTAAAGTTGTTATAGGCTGATTACGAAGTTATTTACATATCATAGTATTCAATCTACAGGTATTTTCTTAAAATATAAACATATAAAAAAGTTATTATCTACCAATATTTACACATCTTTTCTGAACCTATTTTTAGGAACAATATCAGTTGTTTATTTGATACTAAACATAACATTTTTTTTATTGATTTTCCATTTTCGGAAACTAAATACTAACATCATTATACTAGATATTGTCAGCTTGATAGGCTCTGTATGTTCACAATTGGCTGTTTCATCCAATAATTTAAAATTGGATATTTTGATTTATTAAGAAGTGTGTTTACCAAGCTTACATATACTCTGGGTTTGTAGCTGGCCCTGTTTATTGCGAATTGGACCCTTTCCTTCAACGAGAGCGTTATGTTCAACTTTGGCAGTAATACTGAAAGTGATACAGACAGGTTAGGTAAATCATAACAACTTGTTTTGTTTGGGCTTACATCTTCTCATGGATAGGCTACACGCCTGTTCTGCTTCATGATTCACTTTGTCTTTTCAAAAGTCAACCTACGTCTCTTTTTCCCCTGTTCGTTGGTATGCGTTGGCAAGTTTGGGAAAGCGAACTCAATTACTGAAGTTACATTTATGTTTAAAACATTAGTGAAATTCTTCTTCTGTCTCTCTCTCTCCCTCTCTCTCTCTCCCTCTGTCTCTCTCTCCCTCTCTCTCTGTCTCTCTCTGTTTCTCTCTCTCTCTGTCGTCAGTTCTGACCTAAGTAAGAGCTGGGGGAAAGGCGAACACTGTTTACTCTTCCTCATAGGGAATGTCCACACATCAAGTGGAATATCACTGAAGAAATTAGCAGAGAAGCGACAACAGAACAGTTCTGTTCTGTTACTTTATTAGAGTTCTGTTTGTTGGGGGAACGATCCAAATATTGCCGATGTTTCTTCTGTAAAAGGAACAGGATGCTGTGCTATAGGAACTATGCTCATAGTTGAAGATACAATAACAGAAAATCCCACAACTTATTACTACCTACGTTAACAATATTCAAATGATACCTACACTCAAACTGGTTGCTGTTCCTATATATATATATATATATATATATATATATATATATATATATATATATATATATATATATATATATATATATATGCTTGGCTTCTACACCGAGAACAAAATACTGCCATAGGGACGAAATTTCTGTACCGTAACCCATATATATATATATATATATATATATATATATATATATATGGGTTACGGGTACAGAAATTTCGTCCTATGGCAGTATTTTGTTCTCGGTGTAGAAGCCAAGCATGCGCACACATGTCGGTCATGCGATTTCAAAAATACGTGTCGGTTTAGAAAACACGATATTTTTACAGTTTGCAAATATTGCACCACGGGCAATGTGCCGGGATTCGCGGTGAAGTAATCGGGGGAAACCGATAAGCAGTCCAAAATTTTGCAACCCGCGTAATGATTATTTTTTTTTTATTTCGCACCTCTCGAATCTTATTTCGCCTGCACCGGTAGCGAAACGTCCCTGCGGAGAGCCGTATTTCATCCCCTGCCATCGACGTCTGATGATCGATGTCTGATTTTTATTCGCCGCATGAAACTGGACAGCGGAGAGGATCGCCAGGCGCTCGGGTTGGTCGAGGCGGGGACGGAATGGGGTGGTGGGCTGTCGGGGGTAGGGAGGTTTTCCCAGCATTTCCCTGTCCCCGAGTCTTTTGTAATTATTTTCGGGGCGGCAGGACGCTCGAGCTCCGTGCATGATCTACGTACTCCTGAATTGATGAAAAGTCAAGCACGTAATGACGGGAACACTCCCTCTACCTCCCTCGGCCCGTCGGCGACGCACTTACGCGCGGCGTATTTGTCGCGCGGGAGGGGGGAGGGGAGGAAAAACTGCGCAATCCTGTTGCAACAATCAGCAGCGTGACGAAGGGGGGTAGGGGGTGGCAGGACGGCGGATGATAGGTAATTCATTGCGACTTCAAACGAAAACGTTTGGAATTGGCCGGGCGCGTGATTGAAGCGGACTCAAGTTTCGTTGACATTTGCGACGGATTGTAGAACAAGGGGGGTAGGGGGGAGTTTGGCCCCTGGAATGCTAAGTCCGGACGCTGTCCCCTGGTGTTGTCGACGTAGACGTCACGGAACCTGGGATACCTGCAGTTGCGAGAAGTATCGATAGCGAGACCTCCCGTGGTACAACTCCACGGTCAGCCCCATTTGGAACGAACGAAAGAATTGAGTTTGGTGGACGGGTACGCGGTTAGCCGAGGTACGAACGCAACCGAGCTTGGATCACCCGTAAGCATTATTACCGCAGTTCCATTTCCGTTGGCACCGAACATTGAATAAATACGGTTAAAGGCTGTTCACGATAATGTGAGCACTTTTGAAATCAACCTTCGGAAAAAGTCACTGCCCCTGCCTGCATATATTATAAAGAGCGCACCGAGAGACATGCGCCCAGTAAAGTTGGCGATGATGGATGGAAAGTAGTTCGAATTCTTAACGTCGAAAAATAGGTGTTAGGAAAACCATTTGTGATTACTTAAATTATTTATTTTACTTTCTATTTTCTTAATACATCGAAGTAGTTAAAAATTACCAGAATTGTAACATATTTACCTTTCGAATAATTCCAGCGTTTCACCTGGCCGACGCATGAAGAAAGTGATGAGGCCCTTGGCAATGTTAATTTTATATACGGCGGAAGAACACACGACGTACATACAAGTAGATTTTAAGCAGGACTTCCAAGAGTACTCAATTTACCGTGAACTGCCTACACCTTCCTAACCAGCGATGCCCCTGAATTCTTTCAAAAGTGACCTGGAAGATAAACATTTCCTTCTACGAGATTATAGATTAATTAAAAATAAAATATTTCAAATCTCCGTACGCACTAATTGACTTGAAATTGTTTCTTAGTTCGCTGTTACTACTTTAAAACCATCGTATAGAAGTGTAAACATTTTGTGCAGGCATAACAACAGAAAATGGCAATCCCTCAGTGGATTTCATGTAATTCAGAGAACTTACATTATTATGCATGTTTAGGGTATAGGCCCACATAACGAAATTTGTTGAGTTTCGGGGCATAGCTTTCCTCATTCCCACCTGCTTTAACAAGTGTCCATGGCGAGTACCGCCAAACGTTTAAGACTGTTACTGGGACAGTCAGGATGTTGATAAAGCCTCAAACATACCAACTTAGATCATATCGTTGTCGAAATATTTCTGTGTTTTTAGAATGATAAACGACCGCTGCTACTGAAATGATTCTTCTACCTTGTTTTAATTGAGACGACCTCCGTGCACACCATGGTGCCATCACCCTATGAATTTTCGGGTTCGGATCCCGGATGTATGAGTACGTACGTGTGACGTTTTTATACTTAAATTTAAGAGTGGGTTAGAACACCGAGTCCAAAGCCAAGAAGCGAGGGAGCGATACGAGCGACACTAACACGCACGTCTAGTGCCTCATCGCTCCTACACGTAAGACGTGCAGTGTTTCCGTCGTAACGCTGTACTGTTCAAATTTAGATACGTAACAGTGGAGTTTTATTACACACGGTGAAATCTCGCAGATTAAACTACGCTCGTGTATTTGTACCTTTCTCTTGCCGCTTGAGAAAACTGCATACGCAAGCTTTAAAAATTCGATATTCGACCATTTAAACGATTTTTTTTCTCCAGGAATACATTTAATATGATAAAAGTAGTCATAGAATTTTTTTTTTTTTTTTTTTTTTTTTTTTTTTTTTTTTTTATCTTTTCTGACAAAAAGTTGCATTTGCAGAACATTTATTTACCGACATACACGTATTCGCGCAAACAACTATTCTCCAAAAAACACGAGTGTTAATCGCACTTACTTGTCCCAGCTCGGGGCGAAGATGGATCGTGTGAAGACAGAAATAGATAGCGATGTGGTGACCATGGATGAGTACGTAACGATCATTGAAAGGCAAATTACTGACAGATTGAATGGGGCATCTGCACAAAACGAAGAGAAACAAAAAGTACTTAAAGATTCCATAGAGCATACATTCACTACCTCGATTTCACACCTCGCCATGAAAACAGAAATTCAAAATTACCGCAGGAACATATTGGATGTCTGCAGTGAACTCCTGGGCAAGATTGAAATTATTTTGGCAGAGACTCTTGACTAAACCATTTTTATTCAGTACGATGCCATACAGTGCCAGCGACTTACATAGAACGATATAGTCTGTTCGCTCAAAGTATTTGCTTACCAAGAGAGCCAAAATTTCATGCGACCTTATAAGTGAAGAAATTTTTATGTCTATTACACGCCGTCTCGATGTACTCGGGGAGAACGATGGAGCACCCATAGCTGTGAAGACCGAAGTCGACGATACTACTGAGCCTATGAAGAAGCGAAAACATGATGTAAAAACAGATTGGGATGATGTACAGACATATTGGGATGATGGATCGAATGTACATTTGGCACACAAGAAAAAGGTGTGGAAGAAAGCCCTGAAATTTAATGCACTGGCTTGATGGTACCTACGGTCGTACACATCTCGAAATAATGATGCGACATACAGTGTATACAGGTATAATGATAAATGGTTCTTCGGTGCTGATGAAATACAGTTTCTACCAGGTGAGATCATCCGAGTTGGTTGATAACAAGGCATGTGGAACAACTAGGCTATACGAACTACTGTTTTGCAAAGAGCCTAGTGAGTTTACAGAATCCGACCTGCTGAAATAAAAGACCTTGCTCTAACTCACATGCGTGCTTTACCAGGATAATAATCCCAAGACTGGTGCTTATAAGGACGAAGATCACAAGAAAATCGACTTTCTTGCAGACCTCTTCAGTGGCCTAACACTTAAAAGTGGGGATGGTCTGGAGAAGATACACAGTGACAAGAATATCGACTACATGTTTTGGGACGATCCAAATGAACTGGTGCATATACCACGGCCACTGGTGGCTTTGCAAAGAGTTGTAAATTACTTGAATGCCAACGAGATTATATCCATCGTCGAAGAACTGAATGAGGGAGTCTACATATGATGAGTCAGATGGGTATCGCCCACGAACTGCATGCTGCCACCATCGCAAGGTCATGATTTGTGGGATGAATGACCTGTTTCAAGCCGACCTCGCGAGATGATACCATATGCTCGAGTCAACAAGGGCTACAAATATATTTTGACAGACATCGACGCCTATAGCAAATTTGCCTGGGCCAGGCCAGTAGAGTTGAAGAATGCATGTGACATCACCGAGGCCATGGCAGATGTATTACGCGAAGGACACATCCCGACCAGTTTGCAAACCGACAAGAGCAAGAAATTCTACAATGCAAATTTCAGAGCTCTGATGAAGAAACATAACATAACTCATTATTCCACGCACAGTAATCTCAAAGCTGCTATCATCGAGAGGTTCAACAGCACTCTGAAGGGCAAGATGTGGAAGCATTTTGCAGTGAACGGAAACTACAAGTGGCTTGGACTACTGCCGAAACTCGTTCGCGAGTATAATTCTGCAGTGCACTCGCTCGACCATTCACATGAAGCCTGAAGATGTCATGGACGACTCCCTGGTTCAGACTGTGTATGGTACTCTGAAGAGGACGGACCCACACAAGCCTAAAGCTAAAGTTGGGGACCTGAAGCGCATCTCCAAACAGAAAGGCATCTTCGAGAAAGGGTTCACAGCGAATTGGAGCCCAAAATTGTTTCGTCTGTGACGTATATGTAACTATGTTCCAAAAACCAACTATCTCGAAGATCTGAACATCTTGCCCATTCATGGTGGCTTCTACACCGAGGAGATCAAGCCTATGAATTTTCCAGATGTGTATTTGGTAGAGAAGGTGCCGAAACAAAGTAAAGGAAGGGCCTACATTAAAAGGTGGGGTTTCCCTGCCCACTACAATTCCTGGATCGATGAGAGGGACATTTTGAAATAGGACTTACCAATGATTTTTAAGAGGTTATATGTACATGGATTTTTTTTAAAATAAATATCTATTTATCTTACTTTTGCATACATTTTCTTCTTGTCTTTCCTTGTACGCAATATTGGGTTGAAGATAGCTAGCTCTGTGCAGGTGCAGACCTGTTAACATTGTTATGTGCTGACTTAGGCTATCTTACACCATGTAGATTGTGAAAACGACATGAAAGCATGTATGCATGCAGACTCCAGTTACCTGACACCATGTAAGTACAGACCTGTCTAAATTCTAACACTGCTATTTCCATTGTTTTAAACTTTGACAAAGTCACCTTGCATACCTGTCCATGCACGTGATGTCTCAGTGCCTACATGCTATTGGTCCGCTGCAATCATGTGGCAACTCGGGGGTTGGCTGACTTGTGTCCGATCCATGTATTAATGGTATAATATGGTTGGTTCAAGGTCACTGTGATGTCATAGGGCTTGTATATGTGTACATTATAAGCAGTATGGCTGCTTAGGCTTAGGCTGTGAGGCTTAGTTTGGCACAGTAGTCATGAAAGGTTGATCGTGACGGCTAGCTTTTACAGTCGACATCGTATTCATGGTATCTGTGATGTCTTCGGACATTCCAGAGCTAATGAGATCCATGGTCATACCATGGACTTCTTCGTGTGGGGTACCAGCAATGCCATCGACCTCTTCAGACGTTACATCGACTTCTTCCTCTTCAGTCATGTCATCTGTATCTACGGCTGAGGCCCCTAAGTGCCTACCGGAATTTCCAGGGTCTTCGGGAATGTTTAACACGGGGACTGCAAAAGTGTCATCTAGTTCTTCAGCTGAGGCAACTGCATCGCCAATTGGACCATCAACAACTGTTCCAGAAACAACCGTGTGGCCAACCACCTCTGTTGAACCATTCCGACATTATAAAGGAAAAACCTTCACGAGCAGTAGCTATTCTCGGCGACATGAGAGGCGTAGCTGTGCAAAAAGCCCCACCCAAATAAGGTACACGTGTTCGAAGTGTTGTGTGTTGACTCCACGGATGGGTTGTCTAAGGAGGCATATGAATAGGTGCAAGGGGCTTCCTCCAAGAAACAAAGAGGAAGTACGTTCACAGCTATCGATATGTGTTGACCTTCCTGACCTTATCAAACACAAACATGCCATAACTAATCCTCAAAACTGTGACAACCAATGTTTCTAGTGGTTAGTGTTGGCTGGATATGTCAAGTCATCGCATCTGCAGCATGTGGACAAGAGGTATGCTGAGGTGGAAGGAATGTTTGATTTTAGCAGACTGGAATTTTACGACTCCTCTACAGCAAATAGTGTCTTTGAGAACAACAACCCTTGCGTGTCTGTAAATGTGTACTCTCTGAATGCTAGGGGAAGAGAGGCATGTGTGACTAAGAACGAGAAACCTGAACATATCGATCTTCTGATGATGAAGGACGAAACTAAGAGTATTCCACATTATTGTTACATAAACATTCAAGACAGTTGCGATCGCAGATTATTTCAGATGGGTACAGAGTTCGTTTCTGCAAACAGTGTTTAAAGCTGATTACCTGCAGAAATCAGGACTCACTGGGGAACAGTGCCTTGTAATACACAAAACAAAGTGTAAAAGATAAATTTTCAAAGTATACATGTATGTTTTCTCATGTCGTACTTTACTGAATACATTTTGTGGAATAAAAATTATGTTGCATTTTTTATTTTATACAAAATCTTTAAACAAATTTAATTAAGAAAAAAGTAATGTTAAAATAGTAAATACTTCGTGTTTGGAGTCGCCAAAAAATGTTGTGAGTAAAAGCATAGCAATGGGAAAAAAAACTTCAGTACTTAACAATATGTGAACGAGAAATAATTAGTTAATGAAATTAATATCCCCGAGAAAACCTCTCAAGCACAGACAAAAATGCATGACGACCCTGCCTCGAATCGTGCCCAGTACGGATTCAATTCGAAGCTGCCAAGGGCTACTGTATGAGACTGATCAAATGTATCATTAAAAAAAAAAAATTACGCGTGTGGTTCGGTGATTTTCACCATGGAAAAATTGTGATTAATGCAACATTATTCAAGTGATGCACTCAGCTTTAGTCAGAATTATTTTTATGGTTATCTGCTCAATTAATATGTAGCTCCAGTTGGAATTTTCCCACTACTACATTTGTGAAAGAAATTTTGAGAGCAGTGCATTCCCTGCTCTTTTTTTTTTCTTTTTTTTTTTTTTGCACAGTGTTCTGAACACAAGTTATAAATGACTTTCTTCTGTAATAATACAACCATTTTATGTACAGTCATGTGGAAGATATATTTTTTACAAGCACTTCTGCCATCTAAAACTCTACATGAATTAGTTTTTTAAAACGAGGTTTGTAGGCGGTAAAACACATTGAATTTTAAAACTATTTGTTTATTTGTTAAGGCTCGAAAAACATTTACAATGCGGAAGTTTCAGGCTTAATTTTTGGCTTGCATTTTGAGTGAGTATGTAGAATATAAAATAACATATTTGTATGTATAATATTTTGTGCCTTATAAAAGAAAATGCATCACAGGTACTGCATGATACATTAGTGTATGCCCACAAATATGCAATCTGGCTAAGTAATTGGTTTTTACACAAGTTTATTGTGCATGTACGTTTCTAGGTTAATGACTCATATCACTGTGGGTATGGTGCTGTGAGTTGTGTGTAAATAAGTTTTTATTAGGCATGTTAGTTTCCTTCAGCATATGCAAATACGTTCATAAGCCAACTTGAGTTTGTTTTTTAGAGCCAAGCACCTTTTGGAAACAGTTATTTGGCTGTTCTAAAAATCTTTCGAATAGTTCGGATAGCGTGACGTTTGGGATGAGCACGTCGGCAGCTGACAAGCATGCCCCGGAACTTCGTGAGACAAGCATGTCCCGGAACTTCGTGATGCATCGACGCCGCTCATTGCTAAGAAGGGTGGTGTGTGCGCAATCTCTCCTGCTGCAAAGATAACGCATGGGCCGGCTGCGACGCATCAGTATACTCTGATAGCTGCGCGCGAATATCTTGCGCTAAGGACTGTTCATACGAACTAGCTAAGGCTTGTCGACAACTGTCATGAAATTCAATACCTGTAGCTCACATCTGTACATAATGTGGTGCTAAATTTCTAAAAAATTTACACCAACCAATTGGAGTGCCATGGAAATTATTGTTCACTGCCTACAGTGTATTTTTTTCTGTTTGCTGCCTATGAGAGAGGAGTTTTCAAAACAGCAGCATTACTATATAATAGCAAATACACGTTCAGTATTTTGAACGATGTTTTCACGATACAGCTCAGTTGTAAAACAGCGAATTTTTTAAAAGTCGTGTTTAATGTAAATATATTGACATTTTTTTACAGAAGGCGACCCTTAAAGATGGTTGGTAGTATTTCATACGTACCTAGAATTTAGGGGTTACGTGTCCACATACGAAAATGTTATATACGTTATGTTGTACAGAACAGGCAAAAGTTTTCCCACCTTTTATTATTTAGTATCCCATTTTAAGCCAGTGGACATAGTATTCTCCAGATAATATATTAAGGAGATAATTGGTGGCAGGCTAGTTTTGTATGCCGCGGTTTTCTTTGCAAATATGCATTTTTTTTCATTATTATAGTAACTTTATATAATTTTTCTGTCTGCGGGTATAAATTTCAACCATCATATAGTGTTTCTGAATTACTTGGTTCATGATCGTAAATACTCATTATATTAATGTTCTGTGAGTAGAAATTTCAAATATCATACAGTGTTCCTAATTACTTCGTTCATGTTCGTAAATACTCATTACATGCTTAACGTTTTTTTATGGACGGTTATGTATGATTAAGGGGTGGTGTAAGCCAATAGCAGTGTGGGAAAATAATTACAAGTCCTAGCATTAGTGGTATGTCTTACATAGGGGTAGGATATATTCCACGTTCAACTTAAGGTATATAATCTTACTGAGTTCTGTGCGAGTAACAAAATCGCTACATGCAAATAGAAAATAGAATACCTAAAAAAAAAGATATGTAAGTCAAATCTGAATTATGTATATATATATATATATATATATACATAATACATGTATGTGTATATATGCATACAGAACTCGAAACAGAACTCAGGAAGATTTTATACCCTAAGTTGAACCTGGAATATATCCTACTCCTATGTAAGACATACCACTAATGCTAGGACATGTAAGTATTTTCCCCACACGTATAATATATATATATATATATATATATGTAAGTCCAAACTGAGTAATACAATTATACTTATTTCTGGGATAGTAAAAAAATGATATGTAATTTAAATCTGAATAATAAAAATATACTCTAAAGAAGTCTGGGATGGTCAAAAAATTAAATATATAACTATGTCTGTATGAAAAAAAATTCTGAAAATAATCCTGCGATAGTCAAAAAAAAATTATATGTAAGTTAAGTCTAAATAATAAAAAAAATGTATGTCTTTAATGAAAAAATAACCACGACCAGATATTTATACGTCCTTATACACATGCTATATATATCTTATAAACCCTTTTCCCCAGCGCATGTCCCGATAGCCGAGTGGTCTAAGGCATCAGTATGGCGAACCAAGGTTCGGCAGTTCGATCCGGCCTTCTCCAGTCGGTATTTTGAGCTCAAAAAAAGTAGCGGCCAACTCTAGAACCTACATGGCAGTGGAGCGAATACGACTAATCAGCCGAGCGAGAACGGTACCATCAAAAGAAGGCAATATGGTCGTCGAACGATTGTGAATAATTGGTCTAACGAAGGTGAGAGACAAATTACAAACGAAAGAAAAACAAGATGACGGTCAAACGAATGTGAGAGAAAGGAGCGAAGGAAATGCATAAAAAGAGAAAGTAAAATGAGAAAGGGAGGAAGGATAGAGAAACAGAGGAAGGGGAAATAGGAAGAGAGTAAGGAAAGACAGAGCAATAAAGAAGGAAAGAGAAAAGGAGAGAAAACCATGGGAGCACTCGGAGAAAACCCCCGAAATGCAAGAGAGACAACATGGATTGATAGAAAATGAAAAATGGCATACTGGCTACCAATATGGCGGGGCCACGATGACGGCATTCTGGCTACAAATATGGTGGAATCCTCCAAGATGTCGGTCGTGTGACCGGACTGACAGAAGGGGAAGTCCGAAACCCAAGATGGCGCCCTAGCCATCCAGCCACAACCGACATAACGTACTACTCATATATGCATCTTAATTCGTGGACAGTTATTAGTTATTTATTTTGTAATAATATATAGTATGCAATTTTTGTGTTTATTCATATACACGTAACCATATTTAAAATATTTTAACTATATAAATATTTTGTTTACTCAACTGTTACACATGTAGAAAGTACATTGTTCCTGTAATTTTGAAAAGTATTTTTTGCTTGCAGAAAGAATATTACTTTATGCAGAAAAAGTTTGTAGTTTTATACATTGACACTAAAACTGACGGCACCAGAACAAAGAGCTATTTAATTACTGTTAATTTAATTAATTTAAAAATAAGTAAAATTTCTTCATATATTGGTTTGTTAACGGCTATATATGCTGGGGGATTTGATTGTATCTGCAGGAATATTCTGGTTGGAAATTGGGGAAGAGAAATTATAAAGTCGTGAGGAATACTGGAAGAAAATAGTGGTCATTCAGATGAGATATTATATTAACCTTCTACTTTTTATCACGACTATGGAGCATTGCGGAGTAATGATGTTTGCCATAAGACCGTTCAGTAGTTGAGATAACACTAAATATAATTCTCTATTTAAAAGTTTGTTCTTGATTAGGTAGTTTAGCTACGATCACCGTATCCACGATTGTAGACACGTTGCACGTGAAAGATATTTATGACCGTTACTGTATACTTTTAACCTATAAGTTTCTTTGCATAGACCAAAGTGATACAATTATTATGACGTTGACTAACATACTGTAGGATAATAAATTGCGGAACATCCAAATAACTTCAAATTTTGAAAATGACAGAATTATTCGTAAAGAAATGCCTGTGTTGCTCTGCATTACTGCAGTTTTTATATACTGTGACCAACGCTCACATTTTTTTCTTGTAAAGACAAAAAAAAAAAGGCTTTTTACTTTCCGAAAAAGTAGTTCCGCCGCTCTTCGCGTACTGCACATTTGCAATTTATTGCTGAAACTACGATGGAAAATATATCTGGTCCTGTTTCTCAGATTGAGCATGAATAGAAGTTGTTAATATCGTATAGCATGTTCGTACGGTCGCAATGACACTTGAACAAGTTAAAGAGCCGAATCCACTTTCAGTGTGAGCCGATTCTACGTCACTTTGCCTCTAAACTTAGCGGAAGAGGTTGGCCTTCTCACGGGGATCACGTAGCAAGCACTTGAAGACAGATTCGCCCGTTACATTCTCCCTTAGGCTGGTGCAAGGGCCTCAATCGATTTGCGCGAATTTCAGGATTTTCATGAATCCTTTCAACTGAGCACTGCGCAAGCATGGCGACATTCATTAGGGACAACGAAATCAGATCCCAGCGACGTCAAGCGTCGACCTCAATCACGAATCCTGTGCCAAAATTTACTAACCACTGCTAGTGCAAGCTCGCAGAGGAATAAAACGCGAAACCTGAGCATGGCGCTCCTAACGATGTGTACCGTCATATTTCAAACGTGCTTAATGTCTGGAGCTACCGTAAATGAACAGGATAAGCGGATTGCGTCAAATAATGGGGCGGAACGGCTGACTACTACTGATACGTTGCTGCCGAGAACCAACTGGTTTTGGAGGGTTCTCTATTTTCAGATAGGACACATGAATCCACCCACACAGGAGAAAAAAATTGTCCACTGGTATGTACTTTACATTAGTTACATTTTAAGGAAGAAAAGTATACAGAACGCACAACAATGTATAAATACAAATGTTATAGATATCCCTAAACCATCTCTCAGCAACGCCGACTTTTCTAAAATCTGTTAAATGAAGACTTACTATAATGAAATGAGTGATTCACGTTCACAAGCACTTCATACAAAGTCCGTTCAAGGTTACATCCAACTTTTCTGAAGCCAATGCTAAAGTTCTACTTCCAGGATATTCCTCCGCCTCACGGAAGCGAAGCTTAACCAAGTCTAGGGAATTACACCGAAGGGTCAACGCAACACATTTGTGCGCACTCAGTGTAATAATATTTTGTTTAAGAACTATTTCTCACTAGCCATTGCCAACACATCTATTTTTTCGCTGTTGTTATTAATATTAATTATTAATTAAATATAAATAAAAATTCTATTTTAACCTAAAATAAGGTACTTTTATGTTAAGACAAGTATAAAACGCTTGTGATACACTACATATTTTAGGAAAGTACCAAATACGTAATACATGGGGGGATTTACAAATGTTTGATTCAAAAAGAGTGAAGAAACCGTGAGTAGACTATAAAACTAAAACCCTTCTTAAAATATATAAAGTATCTAAATTAAAATTCTGAAAATTGGCGTCTAGTGTTACCTTAAAAAAATATCGCTTTGATAGATGATGTTTCTGCTACACACAAATATTCAATAAAACGAGTTTCGTGTTTGTGAAAAGGGAGGGTAGGAAAAAATAATGGAGATGTAGTAAATACATAACTATATTTACATTTCCTCAGTTAAATAATGTCAGTAACATATTACTTAATATTTGATTTCTGTACTACCAAGTTAATTCATTTTGTTTTTTACTTTCTTTCAGAGTGCCTTTTATGCTGTGGACTGGGATGATAACTCTACCATTTTAAACCCAAAAAGAAAAAGAGTTAGGCATACTGCCAAAGTGTGTTTCTCTTCTAAGAGCTTAAATGTTTTAGTTCATTTTGTAATGTAACACTCTCTTATTGAGGCACTAAATGTGTTGTAAATTTAGTCTTGATCACTTTAAACGATATGTTTACTTAATATTTAACGTTCCATCACAAAACGTGAAATAATGTTAACATTCAAACAAAGAACTTGGGTATGGTTAAATAAACCACCAGAAGAAACGCAGCGATTAATAAAATCTGAAGTATCGACAAAACTGCTATTATTTTTACCTTTACGAATAGCTCAGTCGCTCTGGATTTAAGCTTTAATGTATGCGTTCAATGCAGATTTTAGTTTTGCTTTTACGTTCAGTATTTATTCACCAGGTGCGATGTGCTGTACTCATGTGTTACAATCATCTACCCTGTAATTTTAAGGGTGCTAAGGCAATATTCATTATATAACCGGACAAGAATGCATCTCCGTCACTAAAAACGAACATGCGTTCTTTATACGCTGTTTTTTGAACTGCTACTCTGGTAAAACACACAAAATTCGAAACCATAAATTGAAGACTATCATTCTGGACAGTAATTCCCCTGAATGACTTTAAAATATGAGTAAACTGCAAGCCATGTATCAGTTGTTAAATCGGTCGCTTGAAAAATTCAACAGGCGTAAGCTAACAGTATTTTCAGGGTCTTTTTAAACAACAATTTGGTAGAGACATGGGCCATGAACAAATATTTGTAATGTATGACTTCTGACTTAGGAGATTAACAAATATAATATGCTTACTAAGTAGTTTCAATTTTGTCTAAAAGTTGGCTCGCAGCAAATTTTCTGTTGCGTCTGATAATTTTCCTCATTGCAGAATTTTTAAGTCATCACTGTTTCTGCCTTGCTCCAGAGAAATTCTATACCATCAAATGTAGCAAGTCTTTCTCAATTTTTTGCCGAGATGTTAGCCTTTATTGACGTCGTATGTGGCTCCATCAATTCTTGAGATGAAGAAAAGATAGAATTTGCTCCGTTCAGAATTCAAAGTACAATTTCAAAACTCATATTCTATGCGAAATTCTTCCCTATGTGCAATGAGTTTTGAGGTTTTGACAGCTCTAAACAGAGGTCTTGAGAAGTGATGAGGGTGAAACAAGGTCGACATAGAGCAGTGCCGAAATGCAAAGGCGGGGGAAACGGGAGATCCACGAGGAAACCCTCCGACCATCGGCGTCGCCCGGCCACGAATACCTCGTGCGAAAACCAAAAGTAACCCCGCCGGTAATAGAACCCGGTTAGCCTTGGTGAGGCGCTAGCACTATCCGCTTTACTGCCGCGGCCCATTCTACATGGATATGAAATTGTAAGCCTCTAAAGCAAAAAAACCGCATCAGCTAAATCAATATTTTCGTGCTGGATTCACTTGTGTCAAGATAATCTGGGGCCCAAACCTAAATGTCTTGCACATTCATTGCCGTATCATATGTGCAGGAGATGTTAGAATGTAACTACGGATACGACCAAGATAATTGTTCACAGCAATTAACATTTTAATACCTGAGATCATGCGTTGCTTTGTTTCGTAAACTTCAGTTCGGGAAATTATATAATTTGTTGACCTGCTCCAGAAGCTTTCTTAAGGCTCCAGGCAATATAAAACATTTTAGAAATAATTTTCCTTTTGGATTGTGACGTGTAAATTTCTTAAGTTCCCCTATTCTTTTTTCAGCCTGATATGTCTTGCACCCAGTATCTGGCGTGGTGTAAGTGTGTGTAGGCGTGTGTGTGTGTGAGTCTACGGTAGTTTTTTTTAGCACATATTAATCTGGAGCAGCGCCTCTTCTTGTCTTTCTGACGTAAAATGCTTACCTCCTGCCTCCGTTTTCTTCCGTTCAATAAACGTGTAAACAGTTGATTTTTTTTTTTATCTGCCCTGTATTTATTTGAGGGTATTTTATGTTCCGTTGAGAAACGTTATTATTTACGAGGACAAAAAATGCGATTCCAGATGTCGAGTGAAAACATCCGTTTTGTATTAACTTAATGTTATTTATTCTGTCCTGTTCTAGCACTCAAATTGCCTAGTAATATAATGGGGAAAAAGAATGAGGTAAGATATAAAATAATCATGCATTTTTATCTTCATGGATGCATCCTGGTTAGTTCAGTAAAATTGTTATGGCTTTTAATTGTTACTGTTGTTTTGGAAATTTTTTAGTTATATGAAATTTTGCAACGTCTGTCAGCGCATTCACTTCCTGTTACGTTTCATCACTAACGACGGTTTACTTCTTAACAGTTCCTCAGTGATTTCCAATAAAAAAAAAAAAAACCTTTCTTGTCTACAGTCCTAACCTTAACTGCCTGTAGAGAAGTCCAAGTATGGTGCACTGTAGGCCAGATCACGTCAATGTAGTCACTTCAACGGACTCCGAAGGAATGCGTTATGAATGTACACCATGTTCATGGGTAAGTTCATGGAGTACCGCCACTAATTCACCATTTTTGCAATAAATTTTATAATTATAACAATAAAGTTGTGAATCTTTTTTCAGAAGGTAGCTGTATCATTTGGGAACACAAATTATATAATTTTTTTCAGAAATATACAAATTATAAAAAGATTTTAAAATTTTTCGGTTGTGTTATAAAATGGCGTTGTTACCAGATATAGCGGGGAATATCGCTATGCCAAGTTCTTTTAAAAATAAAAATACCAAAACTTTAAGATGTACTGTTTTCAACGCATTCATTGTTCTTAAAAGCATTTACAAACTCGATTATCAATGATAAAAAATTACACACGCTGACAAAAATAATAGAAAACATCTTAGAAAACCCTTAGAAAACAAACAAATATCAATGGCTTTAAAATAGACAAACATAAACAAAAGAAAAAACTTATTAGCAGTTAAGTCTTTCAAACTTTCTCACACGAATCCACTCCAACATTTTAAGTTCACTTAGTTATTTAAAAAACCCAGAAATTGGCCTAATCTTAAGAGTTTAGTTAGAGTATAAAAACAATGAAATAAATATAAAAATGTGTCATCACACATTGACGAAATTTAATGACTTAAAAGTCATGAATTTTTCCTAAGTCAGAAAAGGGAGACACAAAATTATTATGGCCCATGCAACTCCTATACCCAAAATATATACAAACCTAATTAGATGTTAGAACATTCTAGTCACTGCTGCTGCTTTCAGATAACAGAGCACACACATCGTTACACAAGGTATACAAACCACATTTTAAAATGTTTCGCTTAACGCAAATTTCGTGTTACTACACTTTACACTCCACACACTGGATCCACGGCACTTTCATAGACTTGTCGTAGTAGTTTCGGCCACAATCCCCACAGTGCATGTCATCATTATTAGTACGAATTCTCACTCTATGTTTATGCACAGGCGCAGTAGATGGCTGGTCGGCATTCGCATGGACACCTTTGGAAAACTACTGCAGAGTAGCTTTCACATTTAAGGACTGGCGAGTTTTCTGGAGGTTTCGGATAATTTCAGGCTTAGGAATCAGACTATGTACAGTCGCTAATGATGTTGATGTAGTTGGAGTGTTGTTGCTGGTTGACGGTGCTGTAGGTGTTGCGGGTATTGTGGAAGTCTCAAAAGTGCAAGAAGTTGCAGAAGAACATGTAGGCCTAGCTTGTAATGGTGTGCGATCTGAGACATCACTAAGAGCAAAAGCTATCTCTGGGATTATTTGTGGATTGAATGGGAATATTCCTGTAGCTCTAAATCCAGACATTGCATTCTTAGGGGTAGCTGCTTGTGTCCAGGCTTCAGTAAACAGATTTCTGAACTGTAGATTCCCTAGATTTCCTTCCGAAATTGTCCACTGCCGAGTTCCAATAAACTTTCAACGACTTAAATAAACTCTTGTCTACAGATTGTAATTCATGGCTGCAATGTGCAAACGGAATAGCTGTATCTCTAAGCTTTCAGCATTGTCAAGAACACTGTTATCTAAATGAGTGCAGTGAACAACAAATATGAGCAAAGCTTTTCCCGGTATTCGGTGCGAATTTAAGTAACGTAAGAAGTTACAAATTCCTCTTTCGTAATATACCCTTTAGGGGTCATAGAAAACATACTGCGATTCGGAAGGTCATCACCGAATTATTTTTTGAATACTTCCCTTTATACAATATCATAGGTGGAATTCTGTTTGTGCCAGTAGCATTAGTGCAAGCTACGACAGTTACAATTTCGCCTTTTTCTCCATGAGTTGCTGTATGTACACGTTTACAACCTTTTTCAGCTAGAACTAGCTGCGAACAATTGTAGGTCAACTGCAATCCTCCCATCGACATTGTAAATAAGGTGGGGCTAACTGTGAATACTCATTTTGTCTTGAGTTTTTCCTGACAATTCAAAGTGTGCACTAACAATTTCCTTATTGAACCTCATGAGCCTGCACTTGCTAAGATTCTCAGCCTTTCTTAGCACAGTATCATTATTTCTTCTCATGAAGCCATAAAACCAGTCTTTGCCAGTTTTGTTGTTAGAGAAAGGATGGGGAATTCCTTTCTCATCGCATATCTGGAAAGCAAATGAGCTAATCTGATTCCTAGTCAATCCACAACATACTTGCTGCAATATAATAACCCTTATTTTTAATTCTTCCTCTATACCAGCACTTAAGACCGCATTACGCCCAAGTTTACGTTTCGGTGTTCTGTCACTTCTTTTCAACCAATCCCTCACTGTTCATCTAGGAATTATATATTGCCTTGAAGCTGCTGCCACACACAATCCTGATATTACGTTTTTTATTGCAGTCTGTAGATCTTCTGTTTTCATTTTGCCCTTATATTTTTGGCACTTTTTCCCCATTGCAGCAATATTTGCATCTGTAATATGGAGAAAAAATGTGTTACGCTCTTTGTAAGCTTATTAACGGCTCAATGCCAAATTTCAATTAAAACTGCCATCAATACACCAGTGTTATAAACATTCACCACATCGTGGATTGTTTCATTCGATATAAATGTAGAAATTATCATTTTATTTTTACAACACCAAAATGATGTTACAAGTACCTTTAACCGTAGGCCCTGCATAGTCTTGGTTTTAGTCCTCGTTATAAGATAAACAAAACGTGGCGTTATTGCGCGCCATGCCCGCGGCGATATTTCCCGAAACGTCATTTACTTTTCTAACCTCAACTAAATATCCTTACATGTCCCATAACATTGTTCTACAACATAAAAATATACGCTTTTAAATGCTGAATACGCTGACATATAACACTTATCGTGCGGAAGTTGCTTTGTAGAAATAAATGGGCTTACCTAAAATGGTACTGAAATTGTTTGCTGTTTTATTTCCTCATATGCGCACTCAGAAACACACTCGCAAAATCCTTGAAACGAAACTGCTGACCGAGAGTGGATGACAACAATGGTGAGTGGCGAGGGGACAATGAGCTTCGTTTCAGGAAAGATACATACCACACCATCCATCGTTCTTGCTGCAAACTACGTGTACAATTTGAAATGGCGGTATTTCCCGCCTGGCGTTATTCGACGAAGTTACCCCTATGTCAAAACATTAGCAACCATAACACATGATTTAAGTGTGTCTGGCTAGTTACATGCTTTTTGACAGGAACTGGGCAGTAAGATCATTGCTATACCAGAGGTCTACTTTCATTTGTGTCATGAATAAACGGAAACAAATAATATAATTGGATAAAGAAAATTAAATGTTCTAAGTTAAGCATTCGTAATTTTACCCAAAACATGACGATCTATCAACCAATTTCCAGAAATCTTAACCCCATAACCATAGTGCCAAATAGAATATCAATATGGGTAAAATTAAATTTTAAAATTAAATTAACGCAACGAATAAGCATCAGACAGTTCTAAAGTACTTATTGTTAGCTCTACCTAGGAATTTTCGGGATTAAATGTCACTGCGACCATTTAAATATGTAAATTTTGTTTGATGTACCATCCGTATAATACAATATTGGTTGTGAAAATTGCAACGCCCAGAAAGAATGGCCCGAATTAATTCAAACTCGGAGGATGTATAGAACAGTGTACCAGCAGTGATTATGACTGAACAGATGACGTACACGTAGACACAGCAGCGCTCTCTCTTGTGTCACCGGAAAGACCAGTGTTACACCAAGCGCAATCAGTGAGGATCCGCCAAACTAAGTGAAAGCCAGTGTCAGTATGCCTCGTCGACGTCAAAGGGCACTATATCAGCATGTGGGTGAGTTCGAACGGGGCAGAATGATCTGTCTCCGGGAAACAGGTTTGTCATACCGTGACATTTCGGCTCGTACAGGGCATGCTGCTGCGACAGTGATGCGTGTGTGGAACCAGTGGATAGAAGAGGGTCGCACGCAACGACGAGCGGGTACTGGACGACGCAATGTGACCACAGTACGAGATGACCACCATCTTGTCCGCATGGCCGTAACGGACCGTACAACCTCGTCCACGGTGTTTGCTCGACACTGGAGCACTGGAACGCTTGTGGAACTGTCTTCGTCGACGGTTCGGCGCCATCTCCTGCGGGCTGGACTGGTGGCACGCATGCCAATGCGTCGGCTTACATTGTTCAGAAAAAAAAAAACGCCTCAGACTGCAATGAGCACGTGAACGCCGTCGCTGGCGTGCTGAGTGGCAAAATGTAGTGTTTTCGGACGAGTCTCGCTTCAACCAGTCCTACCATGATGGCCACATACGTGTTAGACGCTAGCGAAATGTGGCAGCCTGCTTTGTGGAGCGAACAAACGCCAAGTGTGATGGTGCGGGGCGCCACTGGATACAACATGCGATCTCGACTCCTAAGTAATGAGGGCAATCTGAACGGCAACCGCTACATCAGGGAGTTTAGATAGTCTGAAGTACTATCCCTCCTTCAGACATCTTCAGATGCAATATTTTAGCCGGGCCACATGTGGCGAGGAATGTGCAAGCCTTCTTCAATGAACGACGATTACCACTGCTTCCCTGTCCTGCACGTTCGCCTGATATGTCGCCCATCGAACATGTATGGGATATGGTTGGTCGGTGACTTGTTCGTCACGGTCCTCCAGCAACCAATGTTGATGCTTTGTGGACTCGCATACAAACCGCGTGGTGGGAGGTTCCCCAGGAACATATCCAGGTCCTCTCTGAATCCATGCAACGACGTTTAGGGGCTATGATTGCACAGAGATAATGTACAGTTCTTTAATCCTAATCAGTTGTGTATTGACATGTGCCTAATCTGTGGTATAAAGCTTATTTCAATCACACGTATCTTTAGTGATGTTGCATTTTTCACAAACGTTAGTATACATTTGATGACAGTCTTTCTAACAGTTCCGAGGATTAGTCGTACATTTTACTATCTGAATTGACTGTGTGTCTGTGCCAAAGACCAACGACACTGCAACTTTCCATTGTGCTCACGTTAGTCCTACTTAGCTTGAATGAGATGTTTGGTTCTATTCTGAAATTGGTTCCCGAAATAAGTTAAAATAAAAATTTTGGAAGGCTTGTCTAGGAAAACAGAACAATGGGTAAGCCTACTTAAAAATATTTCAAATTGGGTGCTACAGCTATAATTATAGTTTGTCCTAAGTAATAATTAAGCATGTGAAATTTTCTGAAACATAATATGAGTTAAGGTAGCCGTTGTGTCTCGATACGACTAAAGACACTCATTACCTATCTCAGATTTTAATAAAATTATTAAGTGGTATATTAATTAAAAAATATGTTACTATTAATTTGTTGACTTTAAATGTCTAACTTTTTATATTGAAATATTGCATAGAAGACTTTCGCAAACTTTCATGATATTTTTAAACAATAAAATTTGATATAAGACATAATAAAAATATTGTGGCAATCATTTACTCCGTTAATGAGGAGGAAAGACGTCCCTTGTTTATCGGGTAAGAGTGTCGTAGAAAACGGCAGAAAAAATTTACCACTCGACAAATGTTGTCCAGCTACTCTGGCTTGAATACAAATATGGAATGACGAATGATATTGTCCCATAGATATGAAATATCACAATAAAACTGTTGAATATTACCACCATGAATGTTAGGATCAGATATAATAAAACAATGTTGGACGTGTTTCATAGAAAATATTCGTATGAAATTAGAAGAAATATGTTTGAGAAATTTACTTCCTTACTGGTTACAGCTTGCATCATTAATTTAAACCGATGTTGCTAAAATAGTTTCGCAAAAGAGACTCCGATTTGAAGTAGTTGAAAACCGTTAGTTTGCAGATATTTAAATAATAAAAACTAATCTTCAAACGTTGTAAAAACGCCACAGTGCAACATTACAAAAAAAATTGAGCTACTGATGACTGACTATATTAAACTCAGCCAATTTGTAAACTATTTTTACAGTAGACGTAATTGTTCACTTTTCCGGTTGAAAGCAACAGAACGATATTTTTATATTTCGAAATCATTGTAAAATAGACCACTTAACAAGATTTTTTTCATAGAAATTTACTAGTGTATGAATTGCCGCCATAATGCCTTCTCTTCCCATAATTAACTTTTTCAGGTGTGGATGGCCCCTCCTAATTTGTTTTCTTCGCCAGAATTATATTTTCCAGTTACCAATATCAGAACACATTAAAAAAATAACAAAATCGTGCAGAATAAATTGAGCAACATTTTTCAAGCGTGCTTCGATAATAAAGACAAAATGCACACACGTAAAATTGAACAGAGTTCTTACTAGACGTAACGTAACGTAAAACTGTAGCGTGATTTTGCTTGTTTTGCACTCTTCCGCAGTTTTCTGTACAACTCCTCAAATGAAACAATAATCGCATGTTTTTTTCTTTTCCCACGAGACTACTCTTGGCTCCAGCAGCACCGAGAAAAAAAAAAAATGGTCCCCGTTTATCTCTGCGCAGATTTGACGGTGTTCCAACGTAAATGAAATTTCGCTCCTGCGGCCGATCTACCCGGCGAGTGGCCGAGGTTAACTGTTTCGGTAAGAGAGGGGGGCGAGAGGGAGGGGATCTCTGACATAGATTGTTATGATCAGTGGGGTAATCTTGCGTGCGGGCGGCAAATTATTTACTGTTTGCAGGCTTTACGAGGTACTACGAGTGTCAGCAGCACGCAGCGTGCCTGAAAACACTTTCCAGGAGGGAGGGGAGAGGGCACGGCGGCCAGTTCATTCTGAATGTTTCAAAACCGTGAAGGATTTATGTCTGCGCGCGGTGTCACGGACCAGGGATGCTGCGATGCGGGCGCAAGGGGCTTTTCCCTCTGCCAGGCGGTTTCTGCACGCCCGCGCTGCTACTACGAGATCTCGTGTCCCCGGCAACGGAAGCCTGCACAGCCACCGACGGTCCAGCGACAATTTTCCAGCTCTTAAGGACGCGCGTGGATAAGGGGGTTCTCATAATTTCACGCGCCGCGCTCCGCGGTGTCTCTGGACGGCAGGGCTTGGCGAGTGTTGATAAATGCTGTTCACGATAAAGTGAGCACTTTGTAAATGAACCTTAGAAAAAATTCACTGCCCCTGCATGCATATATTTTAATGGGCGCGCTGAGTGACATTCGACCAGTAAAGTTGGTAACGATCGATGGAAAGTAGTTCCATATCTTAACGTCGAATAAAAAGTGATAGGTAACCATTTCTGTTAAATTAAAATTATTTCTTTCTCTTTCTGGTTTTTGTAATGCATCGAAGTGTAAAAATGAACATATTTGTAAAATATTTACTTTCTTAATAATTTCAAAGTTTCATTTGACCGACGCTTGAATAAAGTGATGAGGCCGATGGCAATGTTAATTTTAAATGAAGCGGAAGATTACACAATATGTATACAACTTTATCTTAAGCAGAGCTATCAAAAGTGCTAATTTTACCGTGAACAGCTTATACCTCCGCGCCGTGCGCGAGTTGAAGATTTTTTTTTTCCTGGCAGATCCAGCCTCTGACGATGTGTGATATAGTCCGTTTACGTTTACTTCAGACTTTTTTGAAGCCCTGCTGAAGTTACAGATTAAGGCTATTCCTCTACCTCGTGAAAACAAAACTCTACCAAGAGTATAAAATTACACCAAAGGGACAACGTACCATATTCGTGCGCTCTAACTCGAATAATATTTTATTTTGCATAAGAACTATTTCTTACTAGTCGTTACCACAGCACCTATTTTCTCACTGTTTAAATTCATATGAATCATAATTGAAACATTAAATTTTATTCATAAAATATAAGTTTAAGTTCATTTTAACCAAAAATAAGATACTTTTATGATAACAGAAGTAAATAAATAAATAAGAAAGCAACAAAACACGCTATACACTCTAAGTTTGAATCAGTGATATCGATCAGTTAAATAACATTCACTGAATGTCAGTGGATAAGTTACTGCTGACTGGCGAACCAAGCAAATTAACTGGGAACAAGTGATTAATAGCAGTGAAATTCTCGACATTCAGTGGGAATCATAAATAAATCAGTGAAATCCAGCCACTAACATAATTAGTTATATGCCGCTGATTATCCGTTGCTTAGCTTTCGATTTTTTTCACTGATTTGGCTCCAATTTCACTTTTTCGAAATGAGAGAGTACATGGTGTGATTTTTCAAAGGTTCGTTTCAAAAAGTGCGAGGAAACCGTGAATAGACTACAAACTGAGCGCTTTTGAAAGCCTTGCTTAAGTTGTATTTGTATGTGCGTTGTATATTCATCCAACAGACGTAAAATTAACATTGTCATGAGCCTTGCCACTTT
The DNA here is from genome assembly GCA_029891345.1 of Dryococelus australis. NCBI lineage: Eukaryota > Metazoa > Arthropoda > Insecta > Phasmatodea > Phasmatidae > Dryococelus > Dryococelus australis. Next base: position 62,980,848 of record CM057001.1, on the reverse strand, counting down.
ATTCATGTGTCGGTCAAGTGAAAATGTAAAATTATAAATTTAAAAAAAGTAAATATTTTTCCAAATCTCCTAGTTGTCAGATTCATTTATAGCCATAAATGAAACAGAAAACATTTACAAATAATCTAAATTTTCACGAATGTTTACCTGGCACTTTTTAATTCGATGTCATCATGTTCAACTACCTTCCCTCCGTCGGTACCAACTTACTGGGCGCATGGTAGCCAGCATGCCAGTTATAATATGTGCAACTAGGTGCAGTGATATTTTTTTAGAAAGCTTTATTTCAAAAGTGGTCAAGTGGACAGCCTGCAAAGATGCAGCGCCCGAATGAACATGTCATAGCGAGTGTAAGGCCTCGTGAAACCCTCAGCATTGCTGAACGCAACTGTTTACTACCCAGCAGCCGAAAATTTTAGTCAATAAACCCAGACAGGTAGAGGATATCCACTATAAAGTGAGCACTTTTGAAATCAACCTTAGAAGAATGTCACTGCTCCTACCTGCACATATTTCTCTGGTGCACTGAGTGACATGCACCCAGTAAAGTTGGTAAGGATAGAGGGATAGTAGTTCCATATTTTAACGTCAAATAAAAAGTGTTAGTTAACCAATTCTGATAACTTAAATTATTTATTTCGCTTCCGGGTATTTTTAATACATCGAAGTGTAAAGATGAGGAGATTTGTAAAATATTTACTTGTCTAATAATTTCTCAGTTTCACTTGGCCGTCGAATTAATAAAGATGCAAGGCCTATGGCAATGTTAATTTTAAAATAGGCGGAAGAATGCACAACGTGCGAACAAGTATATCTTAAGCAGGCCTTTCAAAAGTGCTCACTTTACCGTGAACAGTCTATAATGCGTTACGGGTTTGACCCATAGGCAAACTTTGCTGACAAAATAATACTAATAAATTTATAATTTCTCGCACATAATGTACGATATGAATAACGTATAACTTCGAAACTAAGCGCCTTTTCGAAAATGATCGTATTATTTAATTATCGATGGATTGTTGTAAAAATTCTCTCCAGAACTCGACACATTCCCCTACTTTAAACAGCATTACCTTTCTATGTTTTACCCTTCAGTTCACCAGTGTACAGTACGACAAATGCACTGACATTTTTTAAGAGAAACTTTTTCTAAGGAGAATTATTGTCGATTTCCCATAGTAGTTTAGGATCTCTTCCAACCAAAAGTAGAAAAAGTTTACCCTAATATATGTAAATTTTATAAGTATTGTTGTATTAGTGAAGGAGTTTAAATTTTTTTTTCGTTGAACTATACTGTGTTTCATTGGCAAACTTCACTGATTGTTCGAAACGAAAAGAGAAAAGAAAGGGTTTTTAGATCAAGATGGACCATCGCAGAAGTTTTGTATCACCAGCAAAAACTTAAGAACGTTTAATAAAATATTTTTTCTGTCACTTGTCCTTACGGCACACAGCTAGCAAAATATATGGCAACTGCCATTTAGGATATACAAGTGCTAGTCTTTATGAATAAATTATAAACAATGTTACAATTTCTGAACCTAAATTTTTCAAACTCAGGAAATTCATCAAAATCTTTTCCTATACAGCCGAAATTTTGGAAGTGATTCGCGATATCTCATTAATGGTTCCTTCTATTGGAATTACGCTGAATATTTAAGCGATACGAGATCAACTTTCTACTATTTGTCAGTTTTCCAAGCAACAAACAATTTTCTGGAATGATCGTATAAATTTTCTTACAGAAATTGTTATGCATATTTTGAGACATCTGTACGTGAGAACTGCTACATCCACTTATTTACATTTACCATTCGTCTACTGGAGTATTGGCGCGTAAGTAACAGACCACCCATGCCACTCCTTTGTTTTAACATATGTTTAAATGTACACAAAAATATATTTATATATGTGTAGCAGATATCTTATTTTCGGTAAACACTATAATTGTCACTTATATAAAATCGTTAGCCATTTAGCAGTACGAAATTATTACGTGCTGTTACATTTTTGATATAAGATATATATATATATATATATATATATATATACATATATTGTATTCTGAACCATGGACACAGATTATTTCTTTCAAATTCCCAACACCGCTAATTTCAGCAACAAAGGAAAATCTACTTCAGCCAACTGAGCTAACGGTGAAGATAATTTACTTGCCAAGGTGAATAAACCGACCTTGTATTCGGACACAATATCTAAGGAATTACAAAATTTTAAATTATAACAAAGCTCTTCGCATTCCAAATCATGATTGATATTACTTCACAAAGTACCATGTGCTCTTACGAACCTGCTATATGCAGGTGTGTAAAATACCACCCTAAACAGGTTTGCTCGAGGCACGTCAGACATGCTGGCTTCACCTATTTAAGCCCAATCTCCATTACGGAGACAGAATCATAACCTCCTTATCGCCTTATACAGTAATCCGGTTGTGGGACTCGTTATACCATGCCTGACAACAAACGAGAGCAACTGTTGTTACAACTTCTATAGAGATATACTTCCTCACAATACACGATATGTACAGAAAAAACCAAGTGATGAACTCTCTGAAAGAGCAAACTTTTCTCCCGGATGGTATTAACAACATAGAACAACTTTTATCGACACTGAGCCACGTTTGTTATGTTTCTCTCTTGTTTGCTAAGTTCTCGCTGGGAGTAATGGCCTAAAACAATACTGTTGTCACAACAACCGAAAGGATATCACAGGAAAACTTTCGATGCCCACTGTTTTCGATATGATCTGCAAAAGTCACTGAAAATCACTACTCGCATTCGAAGAATCAAGCATCTTAATAAGCGATCAAACTACTTTTACTCCATATTGTGGCTGTCTTCCACAAATAAATATATTCTTGCAAATAAGTGCATAGTGTTTGCGTGTGTTGTACCTCTCTTCCCTTTTTGCCCCATAAAATATAATAACTAAAAATAACAAAACTTTTTATCACGATGTGTGCCTCTCAACTTTTTATCTTATATATAGGTACAGCTGATCTTATATTTAAAAGATAATGTCATCTATTTGGCTTAATTAGCTATAGTTATACTTCCGTAATGTTGTAAAATGTGTAAAAACAAGTGAAATACTTACGTGGCAGACTTAAAAAAAGAACAACTACAGCATATTAGTTTATATATTTTGGTGACTGCTAGTTTTTCACGCCTACATCTGGATTATGCGTATTTCTCATGGGAATACTTAACTTGATTAAATTAAATATCATCATACAGTTCTATATTACGTACACTGTAAAAAAATTGTGTAATTTTACACCAATGTTGGTGGCAGCACGAATTTCCAGAATAGTTGGTGTATTTTTAAACCAATACGTGTAGGTGTACTAAAACAGCTACAGTAGAGGTAAATATGCAATAACATATTGTAAAAATGCAATAAAACTGTTTGTGTAAAAATAGCCTATGAGCTAGTTTTTTTACATGACCAATTGTAAAATAACACCAACTTTGCCAGTGTCAAAAAAAAGATTTCCATTTCGTATTTCAACACATACACTGTGTAAAATTCCAGAGACACTTTCCGGTTAATAAATATTTATTTATGTGTTTTAACACCTGTACCATCTATAAGTGCCCAGACATTGTACATATAAATGTGCCACATCAATTCTCATTTTTACACATACATGAAATAAAATCACACCATCACTGTCAGTGTGGATAATTGTTGCGTTTTGTGCTATAACAGAATTATAAAAAGTTATCTCCAAAATACAGGTAACAATTGACTGCAGAAATAGAATAGGTAGTTATATACAAAAACCAGCATATTCCAACAGCGGGAGTTATGATTTCCTTTAGAACACCAAAAGGAGATCGAAGTAGTTCTACTTCCTATCGCTAGAGCGCATGTTCTAAAGAAATACGTGTAGTTATATTTGAATACACAGGAACATTAGTGTAAAATTATAAATACTGTACTCGTTTTAGCAAATTACTCATAAACATGTAAAATTACCGAAATTTTGTTTGTGTAAATATACGCTCACAGATACTCCAGAATGTAATGCAAGTTTACACTCACATAGTCATTGTAAAATTATACAATTAAAGATGTGCAACTATATTGACATTAGTGTAATTTTACTAATTGCGTGTGATTATTTACCTGATTATGGTGTAGTTTCACACTTACATCTATTTCTTCGAAACATAGCAACACTCCTGGTAAAAATATAGAGAGTAGGTGTTAATTTACATACGGAGAGTTTTTTAGTTATAATCTTGTTCTACATGTGAGTAAAATTACCCTAAATGTAAGTGTTATTATTCACAGAAAGTCAGTGTTAAATAACACCTTCAATGTCGGCGTATATTTTACCATAAATTTACGTTTCTTTACAAGATGTCGTGTTTTTACTCCTACATAGTTAGTGTACTTTAACTAATTTTGTGTGTTTATTTAGAAGATTATGGTGTAATTTCACACATACATCTAGTTCATTCAATACATAGCAACATTTCTGGTAAACGCGCGCAGTGTCGGTGTAAATTTACAGAAGGAGAGTTTTTCAATTGTAATTTTGTCCTACATGTACATTAAATTACCCTAAATGTAAGTGTTATTATTCACAGAAAGTCGATGTTAAATAACACATTTAATATATGTGTATATTCACCATAAATTTATGCTGTTTGCAAAGATGTCATTTATTTTTACTCCTACATAGTTTGTGTATATGTACTAATTACACGATTATGGTGTAATTTCACACACATGCATCTAGTTTTTCAATGTATACCAACATTCCTGACAAAAATACATGGTGTCGGTGTTACTTTTCACATGAGGTGTCTTCAAGATAGCATGATAGCCACACATGAGTAAAATTACCTTAAATATATGTGTTGATTTTTACGTTAGGTTATTGATTAAATGCATTTTCTTTGCAGCTGTTTTTATGCTAGAACTGTCGTGTTTTTTTTTCTGTGTGGGTGTGAGTTTTATTCAAATTACACTATTTGTGTATAGTCACACACACACACACATATGTGATTTAATACATAATACTTACACGTACCTTGTGTTTTTCTTCTGCGCACCTACTTTTTGGGTAATAATACACTTTGTTGATGTGTTTAAATATATAAAACATCGCTTTTAGAAAATTTTGATATTCTCTTGGGTAAAAATACACCAACTTTCGGTAGTTTTTCGGATTACACGACAAAAATGTTAAAATATACCAACACTGGCTGTCTAAAACTACACTAATTTTTTTCTGGTGCGAAACGAGCAGCAATATCAACCAATGAACTTATTCTTCTATTTATAATTTGCATTTACAGCGTACAAGCTTTAAACATCATTAATAAAGTAATGGAATAACAGGAAAGGAATATTGTAAAGTTTTAGAACTATGAAAGTGGCATTGAAAGGTTACTTCAACATGAAAATGTCATATATCAGCTTCCATGCATTAGTTTAAATATATGCAAAGGAAACTGCACAAGTTATCTGACACTAAATTCAAATAGTTGTTTTTTTTTTTTTTTTCGTTAGATTCGAAATTTGAATTGTGTTTTTATTATTTCTGTGCTCCTCATTTTAACGTTCGTAAAATTATTTTTAACTTTGAGCTCACTTTTAAACTGTTAAACAACTTTACCATATTTATTTTGTTTAAGGCATAGATGCATTGCAATAGTTTAGAAAGGAGAAAAGCCATTTTTTCTATATAGAGTGTACAAAACGAACAGTGTATATTTAATATGTTCTGTTTTTGTATTCTATGTTAAAAATATATTTCCGGTTTCCATGCAGGTTTCAGGCTTTTGATATTTGGAATTACACAGGTAACTTAAGTCCAAAAGCTTGAGTATCCCCAAATTTCTTTGAAAGATCACTGCTTCTGTTATAAATGAGCTCCTTAATATTTTCGCTTTGTTTCTTGTTCCTCTTAGTAGCGATTATTTACTTACAAGTTCGTTGATTTTGTGTTATTGTCATATATCCATAAACTTACTTTCAAAACTCGCCAGAAGAGAGAAAGATACTCTGTGCTTTCAAAATGTAAGATAACTGCATTTAAACAATGCACTTAAGCCATCGATTCACGTCTTAAAAGTTATTTGATGTTAGGTGCCACATTAAATCATCAAATTATAGCTGCACATTTCCAGCATACTTTCTTCGACACTAAATTTTACCGTATTGATATATTAAAAATTTAGCAGCTCAGAAGATGTGGTTTTGAACTTCAAACAATAAAATATTAAAGCAGTAAATTTTCCCATAAAATTTATTTCCAGTTAATGCTAGTTATCCAAAACACTTACCTTGTGTATGACCACTTTTTGAGTATTGACGTATCATTTAAGAAGGCAGTAAAGAGCCAAATAACCAATTCTGACACAAATACGTTATTTTAAAATGAAATTTTAATACTTTTTTTATATAAGTCGATAATATTAATAATATATGTTATTAAATCCAGGGGTATCATTCATGTTATTTATAAGTTATTCTTGTAGATGGTCAAAAAACATTAACCTCGACAACGGGCAGTACACTATATAAATGTGTCACACTATTTGATGACACATCAGAGACATGAATATTTCTGTAACAGCTAAAGTGAACTTTTTCAAAAGTGTGACCTTAAATTTGCAAATAACAAGCCTCGGTTTTTTTATATCATTTAATAAATTTACTTCTAATTCGGAATTCTGAGCCTACCAAACAAAACAGTTTAAGTTAACGTTTGTCTCTTACCACACTCTGCGATATAACAACTACCATAAGTCAATACCCGAAGAATTATTCCACTGTTTATTCATTACCACATTCAGTACACAGTCGGTTCTTATCCAAGATACCAAACTTCTGCAGTTTTAAAATGATGCTAATGTGATATTTTTAATTTCCTTTTATTTCTAAAAACATCATAACATTTCAAAAAATTGGCATGTAGATAGTGCCTAACGTGATCATAAAACATTTGATTTGGTGTCATCCTTGGATACTTTAATTAATAAAATATATATATAACTATTGACTTTGGAACTAACGCTAAGATTTTCGGGAAATCTTGAAAGCTGTGAGTATATTAAATCAAATTTACAGGTGAAGGGTGACAGTCGCATTTTACCAGAATTCTGATATTTTGATTATTAATTTTATTTTCATTATTGATGATACGCCACTTGGAATGAATATACAATTTTCTATTTATTTTTCATCATTAGCAACATCTCAATGAAAAATTATTTATATTTACTAAACTTGAATAAACTTGTTTTCCTTCTGCAAAAATATTTTACAGCTTTTATCTGGGATTAATTTCATTCAATTATTTTTATTTACTGGGCTGAAATTATTTTTGGGTGGCGCGCTCTTTACAGAAAAATTAGCGAATGCTCGCCAGTTGTGAAAGGGAGTGAAATTTAAGTAATTTCCTTAAATCCATTGAAAGTGTACCAGCAGATTATCTTGAACTTATTTGTAAGCTACAAGCCCTCAAACCAAAACGAGTGAATTCTACAGATGGGTAAGCATAGATATAAATATACTAAACTTATATATGCGTCATTTGATGCACAAATTTAATATGGCCTGGTGCGCAAACACAAGAGAACTTCGACATAAAATCTCTCAGAGTTTACTGCAAATAAGTGGACAGACATGCAGTCAGCAGTGTTCCCTTTACTCTCGATAAACTTTAAAATACAGAATGGTTTACAACTGCACGAAAGGAAGCAAATCCAAACGTTATGCATTTCAAAAAATTAAAATTGTTTTCTAAAAAAAAGTTCAAGATTAAAGCCACCTGCCGGAAGGAAGTTATTTAACCATGCGAGGAAGCTGAACCAAACTTATTTTTTTTAAAACGTATCTTCATTTTGTTTATTTTTCAATAACATTTTTCAAAAATACTTTGTTTAGTATCATTCAGAAAAAATTTGCCAGCCAGCAAAATGTGTCACGGCATCGTGATGCTATGTGAGTTGTGTGGACAGGTTTTATGAAATTTTGTGGCCGGTTAAGTGGGACTTTTTTTCAAAGTTAATACTGTTATGAGGTGATCAGGCCTTAGCTGGACGGTCTGCCTGATCACACCTTCAAACATTGAAACAGGGCACGAGTGTGATTGCAGTAATCCCTTACGAAAGAAAGTAGCAGAACTTCCTCCACCAGCTGGTAAACGAGGCCGAAAATATTAAACAACGTGCCCGATATAGGCCAACAACGTAACACTGGGCCTGGCGTATTTTGTCGTCGGGGCATTGGAACAAGAAGACCACTGACAATGAGTATGTCCGGTCATCGTTATCCTCCTCCTAGAATCAGCCCCCAGCAACATCAACATGTTAGGGACTTTCCAATTAGATTGCAATAGTATTTGCGTGCGGTAATATAACTTAACATAATTAATTAGCATATTGGTATTCCATTTAAGCTTCCCCGATCAATAGACACGTAAATAGTTACTGTATAATCCTTATGGTTAATAAGCCCCATCTTATACTGTTGTGCTCTACCTACACATGACTCATTATTTTGCTACACCCATGATAAAATATAACAGTACGAACACACATAATATCGTTATTTTCGGGCAGAAAACTTAGCTCATGCTTGTTTGACTTATGCCATCGCCCTACACATGGTCCGGCACGCCCAGAAGGATTCTCCAGCCATTGATAAAAGATAAACGGCGGAGTTGACCAATCTCCTGATAAGCGGTCATGCACTTCTTATAAAGCTACCAATGGCTCATAGAATGTTCTCACATACGGCTAGGACAGCAAAGTCTAACCTTGGGTCAAATACACTGTAAAATGTTTGTGTAATTTTAAAATTAATTGTTTGGAATCTGTACTTCTTTAACACTGTCAAACTGTGGGTGAATTTCAACAAGAAAATAATTCAGACTTCAAGTTTACTATAAACATGGAACCACATAAACAATTTTGTATGTTTCGTGAAACAATGTGTTTTGAAGATGCAATATTTCTGCTGTACAGTTACACGATAAATTTTGCCAACTTGTTTCCGAAGAATTTTTTTAAAACGTGCAAAAATTTCTATTACATAATAACGCACATTTTGTAGTTATCTGCATACTATTATTTTAGCAGTCTGTAAGGGATAAACTGAGAAAATATTACAGGCTACGTTTTAATGCGATAAACACTGAAACTATCATTTCTACGACTCGATATTGACTTCTTGTGGGCGAATTGTACATTGAAAAAACAACAAACCGATGCAATATATTTATGCTAAAAAGTTAATATTTCCACGCGATTTACAAAAGAGAACGTAAGAGTAGGTAGAAGAACAGATGCTTCTACTTTTGAGGAGATATTCATTTTCACCGTTGCGTTTACTACTAAGATTATGATTGGGAGACTCTGAATTATACCGCGATCAGCTAATCAAAATTATTATTTTTACCTCCCACTGTGATTTACTGCGTATTGGTCTTCCGTCAATCAGTGTTATAATTTTAGGTTTTGATTTATTTCTTATTTTAGTTCGTCTTTCAAAACATAATCATAATTTTTATATTTTGTACAGTTCAGTTTAAGCTGAAGTTTTCGATATGTTCAAGTACCTTGGTTTTTTAAGGGGATTATTTATTCTTCGGTTAGTTAAGATTCAGCTGCAAATTTATTGGTCATATGTAATTACAAATTATGATATATGTTTACGTTTTTGTGCAAATCATGAGACGTTCTGAAGATTTACGCCTTTCTCCCAACTGGATTTTTAAAAACAGCAAATTAAAAGTTAGCTGGTAGAATGAAATTTCTGTTGACAATGTAATGCTTAAACTCAGCACACTCCTGGGTAGTATAATTCAAACTATTCCTTAGAAATAAGAAAGTTACACAAATATACATTCGCAATACTTTAAACGCCCGTACGACCCAGTCACTTACCTGTTACAAAAGCGTATCCCTGCAAGTAAAATCCCGATGTCGAATACAACTGATTCAAGTTGCAGAAATGAATTTAATGAAATTTGATAAGTAATATTCCACTATCTACGGTAACGTATCGGTTACAATGATTCACGAAACTCGCCGTGTGGTTCGTAATCATCCTGCGTGAGTGCCGGGAATTTGGGGATAGTTTTCGAAGCCCTTATGATTATACGCAGGAGAAAATCGTGTATCAGGCTCAGTGTAAGATGTATTCATATTGGAACGTCATTACGGAGAGCAATGAAAGAGTTTAAAAATGTAATATCTGTGTGCCGGTGTTACAGTTTGGTCAAAATGCACACATAATTCAGATTGTAGAGCTTTATTTCAAAAATTGGTCTACACTGCTCATAGACTAGAAGGTGAAATAGCGGCTTTCTTCTGCTCGTGTTCACAACAATGGCTCTTAATTTGTGGCACTACTATTAAAATATTGCTGCCAAACACTGTTGTGATATTTGTTTCGTGTATTTATGCAAACAGTTTACCTAAACAACGTTTTAAGCCACGTGATATTCATAGCCATAAAGAAAAAATAGCCCCATATATTGGTAACTGCCCAGTTGGCCACGTATTCTTCCTTCTAGAGGCTGTTCCCGGAAAAATGAGCACTTTTAAAAGCCCTGCTTAAGATGTACGTGTATGCACGTTCTGTATTATTCCGCCTTAATATTGCCATGGGCCTCATCACTTCGTTTATGCGTCGGTCAAGTGCAACAGTAAAGTTATTAGAAAAGTAAACATGTTATACATCTGCTAGTTTTCAGACACTGATGTATTAATTAAACAGAAAGCAAAATATATAATTTAATTTATCACAAATGGTTAGCTAACACTTTATATTCGAAATTTATATGAGCGAAATGTTAGACCAAAAAAATCTTCCAGAAACAAATTGTTTTGTGAACCTGATCTTCATATTTATCATAATTAATTCATAATAAATCATGCCGTTTTTGAGATTAACTTTTGGTCTAACATTTCGAAATACTTACTCAAAAATATACCTTGTTTTTACGAAATTATTTTCGTTTTGTATGAAACTCTTTCAAACGAACAAAATTCTTTCAATATATCTGTATTTTTGTCTGGCTGTGTAAAAATAAGTTTTGGCAACGCAAACGAACTCTCACTCAATGAACTATCTTTTCACTTCAACTCAACAAGAATAAAGGTTTCTTAATGCTGTGTACTAACATATCAGAAGTAGTACAATGTGAACACCAATCAAACAGTAACAATATAATTGACAAACATGCCCAAATATCTGGTAATTAACGCGTACCGCTTTTTCTGTGAATTATATTACCCAGATATGTGCGTACTTCAAAATTTTCAATTTAAAGTACGCATTCTTGGGTGGGAATAATAATTTCGAAACCCATTTCGTTTATTTAGGTTTTCGTCATTACTGAATAAACTGCAAAATTTCAAGAATATTCATTTGACTAATACTGTTTTACAATTTTATTTACAAAGTCGCCACAAAAATTTAAAGAAATTTTAGTGCACATTTCTCTTATTAAATTGAATTGTTAATTATTTATATTCGCATACATTAGAGATAACAAAAAAAACGCGTTTCTCCTGTAACTATAGGCTATCAAACGTTCACGTAAAATTGTGGAAGTCTTAAAAAACTAACTTCATTATTATTAATTCACGGTTGCAGTAAATGCGCTTAAATACGGATATCAGGTTAAGTATTTGTAATTTAAACTTTATTTTCTGTGGTTGTAGATACCAAAGTAATCAACGTTAGGAAGAAATCGCTAATGGTGAATTTCTGAACATCAAATTTTCAGGAGAATATTTGTATATCACTTTAAATTTTAAAAAAGTGTTATTTCTTCCAGGCTTAATCAATTAAAATATTGAGATTAAAATTCGTCACTTTTAAATATCGCTAACTTATTAAAGCAACATTTCAGTATGAGTGGTGGTAAGTAATCAACTATTTTGCTTCAAACTATTTGCGCAGTTTTCGTAAATAAAATTTACATTTTTCCTTTAAGAAATTCTCCTTTTCATCCAGTGCATGTAAATCAACACGCTGAGTATTTATTTATTTTAAAACAATATTTGTATTTGTAAAAATACTTTACAGCGCAATTTAAAGGATGGCTTACGCTAAAAAATCTAGGTGGCCTATTTTGGAGCTGAATCATGATGATGCACACAGCTATTTCGCGGCTAAATCAGCACTTTTTAAATCAAAATTTAAAACTATGCCTGGCCATAACTGCACGTATTTAACGGACATTCTGAATGGCGTCCTTACAATTAGGTTTACAGAAAATAAAGAAAAGTAGTTCCATGTCTTAACTCCATATTAAAGTATGGCGTTTATATTTGTGAATTTTAATTTATTTAATTTCGTTTTAGTGGCTTTGTGCGTGCAACAGAGAAAGAATTATCATATAAGTAATATGTTTCCACTCTCAAAATTTCCACAGGTTTACTTGATCACATTATAAACATATTAGGTCCATAACAACATTAGGTACTTCTGCTTATGATGGAAGGACATAAATAAGCACGAAAGCATATCTTAGTACAGTATTAAGAGGCCTTCCAAAAAAGTGTTCTGCCAACAGCTAACTACCTGTAATATGTTAACAAATCAACTAACTCGAAACATTATTTGAATTTGGTGCATCCATATTTAATTTGCTTAATTAGTGATACAATTTTGAGAAATGGAGCTAAGAGTCAAAAGAAATCAAATTGAAAAAAAAATTACTTAAGTACAAAAAGTTTACAATTTAAAAATTTGATTTGCAATTACAAAAAAAAATTCGAATTATACACTGGAAAGTAACAAAACTTCAGTTTATATACTTCAAGTTTAGCATATAATTTTAATAAACGGTGTATCTCAATTCATAAGGAGACTATAGTAACTAATCTCGTTAAATGAGGCAAAAATATATTTTATCAACTGATTTTGAAGCAAAAATTCTAGCCCATTTTCTTTAAATTTGTGGGATAAAATGTAAATTTTGATGAATTTTGAAAATGAAAAACAGCTGATACGTTGAATATATTACACAATAATATTGCGTATGAGAGTTATCCCAAATTATATGACTCACGAAACTAGGCAATCTAGGACCACCGCTAACTTGAAACCATAGGAAATCCTGGAAGTATGAATGTAAGATGACTTGACTAACAAAGCGCTAATAGAAACATTTGTTAAAATTTAGAACATGCCACGTTCTTGCAGAAAAAAATCTGTCGATGCCGTACTGAATGGACTCATTTCAAACGGGACTTGGGGTAACCTGAAAGGAACCAACGACAATAATAACTACATCTGAGGTCGTTGGATGTTCTGTTCAAGTAAGAAGTTCTTAATTCTTGACAGGTTTTCAGATCATTAGAGTCTTCAGTTTTTTGTCACTTCGCACAGTATGCATTTACATACAATTGCTATAAGTAAAGAAAAATTTCCATGAGGCAATGCGTCAATAAATTAATGATTTATCAACATTTCCTTAGAGGGTAACACTGCTAGCATTACGGAAAGGCAAAATCCTAACTTATCTACAAACGTAAAACTAATATTGCCGAGAAATTGGCCTCTACATCCTATTATTTTTCCTATGCAAGGTCTTACTTTGAACATTGATGTTTTAGGTTCATCAGCAATGTCTACAATTCCGTTTAACCAATTCCGACCAAAATTTCAATGCTGAAAGTATCTTTCGCAATCATCAAATGAGTCAGAACCTAGCAGCACTACATGAAAAGATAAAGCCTTGGTGTTCTATCTCTGTATTCAGTTAACTGGTATCCACCAAATTCAGGCCACATGTTATATTTTTTTATAGTTCATCTAAATTTATACTGCTTAAGGAGATAGTCACATATTTTCAAAATAACAGCCATGCAAATATTTTAGGTAAGTAAGACACAGCTCCCAAAAAATTTCAACCGTCTTTAAGATGTAGCGGTATCTATGACAAGCAAAGAATATGCCGATGCAATAACGAAAATAGTACCACATGATAAAATGCAGCTTTTATGTCATATGTCCGGGACCAACCAGCCAATCCCCACCAAACTTGGCGCATTAATACTGCTACAGTAGACTATGTAGGTGTGTCTGGCTTTATTTACAGTACGGCAGTCATATAAATCATTTAGATAAGTCTGTCGTATGTACTCAATAATGTAACCGCTTTCAACTACACTTGTTATGCTAAGAGTATTCATTTGAAGACCATCTTTTGCCGACTTTTTGTAAGATAGTGCAAGGTGATAAGATGTAAAATTAATGCCATATCTCAGGAACCAATCATTGTGTTTCCACCAATCATTGTGTTTCCACCAAATTCTGCACACAAATAGTACAACAGTGGACCAGGTAAACTTATTTAATGATGCAATATATATTATTTATACAATTTAATCGAAGGTATCTATTAAACATTTTGACAAATTTCAATAAAACTTTTACACTGGTATTATCTATTAGACGCATCAGGTATGCCTCTACAGGGCCTGCTTATAGGCATTCTGCACGATAGCGCCAAGTGAAAAAAAGCTTTTATGCCATATCTGAACCCGTGAATCTATTTCACACTTTGGTTTTCAAAACGATGCCCTCGTAGGTATTTGAAGTTGCTACGCCCAGCCTACCAAAACTTTTGACTGATCTCTATAGGCTGTTCACGATAAAATGAGCACTTTTGAAAGCCTTACCTAAGATCTACTTGTATGCACGTTGTGTATTCTTTCGCCTTATGTAAGAATTACATTTTTGTGGGCATCAGCTCTTTATTCATGCGTCGGTCAGGTGAAACTTTGAAATTATTAGAAGAGTAAATATTTGACCAATATGCTCATTTTTACACTTCGATGCATTAAAAAAAAACATAAATCTGAGGAAATAATTTAAGTTAACAGAACTTGTTTCCTATCACTTTTTACTCGACGTTAAGATGCGGAACTGCTTTCCCATCCATTGTTACCGACTTAACTTGGCGTATGTCACTCAGGGTGCCCGCTATAATATATGCAGGCAAGGGTAGTGACTTTTTCTAAGGTTGATTTCCAACGTGCTCACTTTATCGTGAATAGCTTTCACCGAAGTTTTTGCTGCGAATCCTTTCTCTGTAATGTAGTTGCCTGCCCGCCGGCTTACCATACGAGGGTCTGTGGGTTCGAGTCCCAGGTAAAGCATGTGTGCGTATATGTAAGTGCCTCACACTACTATTTCATTTGTTTCTGGTTGCATATCTAATGATATCGCTATCAACGATACGTGAAGACCCGCCTACCGTCTAACTTTTTAAAAATTCCATCAAAATTATTTCCATCCATGTAAAGTAGACTCATTATTTATACCAATAACTTCTTGTTTAAATGGCGATTTCGAAAGTACTCAATGAACGTTGCACAGGCTACATGAATAACGTAACAAACCAGCAAACACAAAACTAACATTAAATTATTGGCTCATTATAGCTACTGGTCAACAAACGTCGGCAAGATGCCAGGCGACGTCGTGTGGTTAAAATAGTCCACTGTCTCTTTTATAGCCCATGATCGATATCGTCAAAATTATATCAGCCTGCTAACTTCAGCATACCAGAATTAAAAATTATATACTGAAACGATTCCAGACCAATGCTTTTACTCATTTGCAAATATCCTGGAGTGATTGTGTTTTAAAGACGATCCCTATGTCGGCCTGATAGCAAATGGTCGGTTTTTGTTAGGTCGAACAGTATCGGGGAGAGAGTTCACCATCAGTTTGTGATTTCTGGGGAACTAGTGCCGTGTTACTTGATACGGTATTTAAGGAGCTTGTGAAGGAAATATCAAGTACTTTGAGATTACGCCATGCAATTATTTCTCATTACACTGTGCGCGCTATACGTATATGTATATGAGTAAGGCCAAGTTCGATTGAGCCTTCCACGGAACAGTATCTTATCTACGTGGTACACGTGTTTAAAATCAAGCCACAGAGTAGATAAGCAAACAGAAGCGAAACAGCTGTCCGAGACTCTGGGAACGGACCCTGTTTCCGATTTCCTACTGCGTACTCTGATAAAAAAAAATCTCTTTTTGGCCGGACCACCGACTGGCAAGCAAGTTTCCCACCCGATGATTGGTGAACGGTATCCCGACATGTTGATAGCCAGTGAAACCATCTGGGTGGCGGGCGAGGCTGGTTTTCGTGGGCATAAGCAGCAGTTTCACCTCCGCATTCCTAAGCTACGTGCAATCGGGGGGGAGGTGGCCCGCGCAGTGCGGCAGGATCGTCAAGGATCAGGGGACCCAGGAGAAAAAAAAATGGTGGAGGCGCCGGGGTGCGAAAGTACCCCCCGCCTCGCCGTCGCGCACCCCAGGAGACGGGTAGCAGCCGACCGGCCAATCACACGCCGCCCGCGGACGCACGCAAATATGGCCGCCGCCGTCCTCGTAGCGGCTAATTTCCCCCAGGTCATATCTGGGGAAACAACGCTCTGCACGTGGGAGCGGCCGATGGTGGAAAGAGGTGGGTCGGTGGCGACCGAAAAGGGAAGGGGGCAGGGGGAGGAGAGAAAAAGCAAAACATCAGAGACTTTCCGAAAATTACACATTTATGAGTTTCCAAAATAAACATTTACCTTGGCCGGGGCCGGGGCTGCAGAGAGAGGCGGGTTTGTCAAACAGCGCGCGAGAGGAGAGACGCACCACGCACCAGAGAGATAAAGGGGCCCCTGCAGGTGTTATCTCGTTTCTCGTCCGGTAGTTCGCATTTCGGGGTTCCCGCGCAAGGCAAAGAGCCCGTGGCGGCCAGGTGGGAATGTTGCCAGCGTACGCAGCGCGCGGCGTCAAAACAGATGACAAGGCACTGCAAACATGCCCGCCCCGGCTGCAGAATTTACCTGAAATATCTATGATTCCCGCCCTCCTAGGGCTTGCTGGGTTTCGTTTTAATCATTCACGCGTAAACTAGACCTCCTCTAAGAGGAGTGGGGAGAGGAGAACCTTGACGATTGCTGCTTTCGCCCAATTCAGTGACGTTATCAAGATTGTTGTGTGTGCATACTATGGATGAATACACAGTTAAACTCAACAAGATGCAGCCGGGCTGTACAAATTGTTGAAAGTAGCATCGTCTACTGCAGTAGGTAATCTGTCCCACTGGCAAATGCATGAATGATGACACTGTTTGAAAGTCAAGTTAATGATACAGCCTACGGTGATATTAAACCGATATAATTCATAACTGCAGCATACAACATTAAACGTGATAATATGTTAAAATACATAGATATATAAAAACAATACCAATAAACTTTTTCTGTGTTCCTGACGCGTAATAATCAGATTTTCATGGGGTAGCAAAACACGTGAACCACCCTGAATGTATCGAAACGTAGTGATTGAAATGAATAATAAAATCTAACAAAAATCCAGCTACAAGCCTTTGTTGTAAGTCGCCAAAGTAGACGGTTTATTTTTATGAGAATTAAAAAATATTTTCTGAACTTTGAAGCTGTTTCCTATCAAAATATTTTGGGATATTTTTTTTTATACAGGCAATGTAGTTTGTTGAATAACAAGATGTAGTTGATGTAAATAACATGCGTACTCTCTCAACACCAATATATTTCCAGAATATCTATCTGAAAAAACGGTACACATTTATAGTCGTTAAAATATATTCGTAGCAATATTTCAGAGCCATTAAAAGTATGTGAACTTTGTTAAATAAGTCTAGCTAGAGTTTTAACAAATATTTAAGATTTATTCTTTAGGTCCTTTTTTGCTATATTTGAGTGTCAATGTCTGGCAACCAATTCTAAACCAAACTCCAAAAAAATGGTTAGACTGACATGACACACAGGTATAGAAATGGCGCTATTAGAATAATAATACAGTTAAGTACTCGTTTCGTTGACAAGATACGCTTTGAAAAAAAAAACACACATTTTAATTCAATATTTTCGCCAACATGAATGCTTATCTCAGAAATTCTATGGTGGGCCTTTTCTTAATCATAATTTCCTCTATTAACCTGCTGAGAAATAACATAATTTTAATTTTTTTAGATAGCCACATCTCCCAGGATAACGTAAGGAAAATATCATTAAATTTTTATATAACGCTCTTAAAATATTTCAAGTACACCAATTTTGATATAAATACGTCAGATTGTTTCAAATATGTATACACCAGGCTAGTTATAGTACGTTTGCCGTTTAAAAAAAAAATCGCTCAGCCATTGCGTACCACGTATATTTCATAGCACTCCAACATAATAAGTTTGATTTAGATTTGTGTTACTTGCTGTTCCTGAAATATTTCACATCACACAAACACGTGAAATTCATCCGTTTTAAAAGCAAGTAAACAATATAATTGAAAAAGCTGGCATCATGGTTCACTCACTGGGTACTACGTATATTGCGATTAAGTCATGTCATAGGCACTCAAGTGGGTGCACGTGCTCTCAAACCCCCCCCCCCCACTCACACAAATGGTGATATCAAAGCCTTTCCACAAGAATCATGCTCATATCACATATCACTGCACAAATTAGACGAGAAATCTAAAAATTCAGAAGAAGACCTCGGTATCAAATGTTTACATTTTGAATTGAACAAAGTCTTGTAATCGTGTGATGTTTGCCATAGAGGTATCTTTACATACATTAAATTAGAATGCACCTATATACGAACAGGAAACGGAGAACAAAGAAAATGTCAGAAATAAGACCTAGACTATAGATAAAAATGTATAAACTAATCAGCATTCTTTGAAAGGCCATGACTAACGTGCTCTGCTTTTCGCAAAGTACCTTTAAGAGTCCACTACTAAGGTTTCATGTTTATAATGAAAATTAAATGTCAGTTTCTTCAAAACCTCGTAATAGTAATTTCTTAAATTTTTTATACTTTCATTGACAGGAGACTAAGTAATATGTTTTACTAGGAATGCTCTAAAAATTACAAGAGCTTTGTTCCATTAAAGTGTTAGTACTAACAGTTTACTAGTAATTTGTAACCAATTTTTACACGTGATTGGAGATTGGTATAGAGTATTATTAGTGGTATAACACCTAGATATGTTAGCTTGTTTTATTTTTTGTAGTGAAATAATATTATCTTTGATTGCCATAATTTGTGTTGTGATATCAAGTGTGTCACATGGTAGTATGCAAAGTGTATGTGAGAAACTCTTTCGGAAAGCCTTCGCAAATAGTAGTATAGTATTTAATTGTAACTTTATCCTTGCATTTTGAATGTTTAAAAGTTTTTTTTTTTTGGTAAAGAATAAATAAGCCAGGTTGGCATTGACAACGGCGATTTATTAGGAAGAAATAATCGAACGTTAGTGGTTCTTCTAAAAAGTGTTCTAAGAATGGAGGCAGCATAAGTATAAGGCTCCACGTAGACGTTAATTTGAAGAGAATAAATATTGAAATGAGCTTTTGTACTGCCCTACAGTTCATCAATCCAGAACAGAAGAAAATTTAATCCTGTATCGTTAAGCTGCCAATATAATTTGTATGTATTGTAAGAAGTCAGCTGCGTAGAGGCGATGTTGCCCGCAAGTCGTCAGAGGACCCAGGCCTGAACCAGCGCAGCATCCGAATACGGAATTCACCGTCCGTTGCCCCGGTCAAGAGAGGTAGGACGAGTGAAAGGAGCCAGCCACGGGGTTCGATCAGCAACGGCGAATCCACAGCGAGGCAGCTGGGACGCGAGAGTCGACGCCAGGACCACGGTACCAACGGGCGGCCGAGGATGACCAGTTCCTGCTGACGACGGGAGAGATCCGTTTTATTGGCAGGTCATTCCAGTAGCAGTCGCCAGATGAGTATTGCGGTTCTAGACACTGCTACAGTGGTGTGTCGTCCAGAGCTAAGTCCAGTGCATATAATGATGTAAATTAGAGATGCATGAACACTGAAACTAGGACAATCGTTATGAAGCAGTTGAGATATGGGTGGATCCGGTATGCATATTGCGTTTGTGTTGCACGCCTTTGCTTGCGTGGCAGATAAATGAAAGCTTTGCTAATTTTTCTGATACGTACATATGACTGCCAAAATTATGTTTGATAACTATAATTCATATTCGAAACATACCATGGAGAGTCATTACAAATATGATATGCAAATTTAATACTATAAATGATAAGTTCCGATCATTATTGTTTATTGTATGTTGAATCATGTTAAGTGTGATTATCTTATTCAACTAATGGTCTTATTAACTCAAATTCTTCGTTTATTTTTTTTTCTTTACTTGATATTTGCACCTTCGTCTGCTAAAGTCTTTAATTAAGAATAAAATTTGAAATTTGCGTGCTTTTGAAGTAATTCTTTTGGACCCATACTGACTGATATGTTAATGGAGGCTTATGCGAATTCAGTAGCATAAGTTAAAATTAATTCTTCAAGTCATATTTTCCCGGATCAGTTTCTATAAAGAGGAAACTTATGTTATGTAACAGCGCATATTCTAATTAAGCTAGCTGGACATAACTGACATTTGACAGTATTCCTTTATTTTTATTCAGAAGTGTTACAGTGGTATCTTTGTTTCATAAGTGTGAATTTGAAGGATAATAATATGTGGTAAAGCGGCAAAAGTTATATTTCCATCATTTGAATTATTAGCGAATACACCCCTAATTCGCAGGTAACACTTTTAACTGCTGATAACTTTAACGGTACATTTACTTTTCATATAACGTATGTATCGCTTCGAAAGAATTTTAAGTAACCTTCCAGTTACTTTTATGTTGTAATTATATTTTTGGAAATTATATGATAGTTTCTTTCAGCTTACTTTTTTTTTTTTTTTTTTTTTTTTTTTTCCACTAACAGCAAATTTCTTTGGTTTTAAAATAACACCCTGTCTGCAGTCTTCGCTGTTCAGGTAGTATTTAAATACATTTATATTTTATGGCGTCAAATTTACCAGTTTCATCTCCCATGATGTCGTCTTGGCTTAACTTCAACCCACTAAGCAGAGCTGGTAAGATGGCTGAAATCGCTTGTAAATTATTGGTAAAATCTGCAGGTGTACTCGCCTGCTTCGTGGGATAGTATATTATTACACCATTATTTATCTGTACTTGTAACTCGTAAACTATTAGTCTTGGAGTTTTGTGGAATAGGTGCTTGGTGAATATCTAATTCATCAGCCGAAAACTGCTTTTGCCCCTGCAAAATGTAGAGGGTATTAAAATGTTATGCATGAAAAACGAAAGTGGCTGTCATGTGTGTGACGAACAAATCTAACTTATATACTTGAGACGTGTTTCTTCAAGTTCTGTATCTTGCACGTTACAATTCTATAATAGGATTATTCGATCCGAAATTTTTGTGCTGTAAGTATTGTGTTTTAATGAATTCTGACACTTGGCGTTTGTGATGACTTGATTATTTCGCTAAAAAATACTGGAGAACTCATTTACTGGAAAACGAAGCCCTTAAATTACGTGAGGTAAATTTTTTCCCCTTCAGTTTCTGAAATTAGTTTATTTTATATATAGCACAGCGTTCTCGCAAACACAAATCAAAAGAAATTTTAAAATAAATTTGTTTTAAGAGCGCAAAATAGCACTGTTTCCGAACATTTTAAGACGATAAAAAACGTACAAAAATAGAATATTTTTATAGATACCATATTCAGGAAAACGAAAAACATGAGATAAATATTTGCGAAAATACAATCTATCATGTTTTTCTTAAAACGAGAAAGCAAACTAATTTTAGGCTATTGAACATGCTCTTATTAATTTATCTAGCGATTTCTATGAGTCAAATAAATTCCAAACCAAAATTGAACAAAAGGGTGGCATATTCGAAATTTACATTCTACGATTATCATAACTGCTTATTTGTAAGTATGGGTGTTTTCTGTTAGTATGCGCCAATTATAAACTGTGTACAGGACTAACAATTACTAAACAGCCTTATTGTCAAATGCACACACCTAAGAATGTAAGTGCCACGTAGGTCGTAACAAAATATTAACAGAGAATTTTTTCTCAGTAGTGAATTTACTTTTTTTAAGTATAAAACTTCTAGCAGATGTTACCTGTGTTAATGGCTTGTATGATTCGAAGTTTGTTGTATGATTCGACATTTATTTTCTAAAGGATGTGGACTGATATATTGTTTTACTATATTACAGGCATCCCAATACATGTGGTTGTACCTTTATAATATCATATAAGTTCTCTCTTTCATATCACTTTAATTTCCACAAAAGAAATATCAAATTCAAACCAAAGAAATGTAAAACTTATTACACGCATATTTTCAAAATTACGTCTTGGCGCCAAAACTGTTAACATACTCGTCTTCCTTATCTACTTTCCTGGCAAATAAAATCCGATATCTCTATACTTCCAGCACCTACTGGAAATGTAATTTTTGACCATAGCCAAGTTAGATTTCTGAAATCACAGACCTACTAGATTTTGCAGTGTTGTGTATCAATAACCTCGAGACCAATAAGAGCATAATTTGTCTTGGAAGAACCTAATAAGAAAATTAAAAATGGCAAATTATATAATGTAATCTTTCCGCGGTTTTTTTTTCGTTTAGTTCCATCTAACACATTTATATTAGTTTTCAGTCGATACAGAAAAATATTGGGTACAGAGTTTTTCAATTTGTAATACCCGCAGTTTGCGATTTTGAACTGAAATTATATGTTTCGAAGTGGCGCATTTTGTTTAGTTCTTTGTAGATCAGCCGTATTTTTTAAATATTTTAACCAATTTAAGGAAAGTTTTATGCAGAGAACATCTACTTAGTGCACTTCTTTATTCTTATTTGTAAGGTGTTTCTTCCACTATTTTGGTCAACATCGCCAACCGAATATAATAAGGCACATGGTTCAGCTTTCAGGACATGTTTAACCAACTAAAAACAAAAATATATATAATTAATATTCTGGGGTGTATTTACGTACATATTTTTTGGGACCAAGTACTGTTTTGTAAAAGTTCGCCTTACTAAATGTTAATTTCGTATTTCGGGAGAGTTTAGACGCTTTAGAAATAACACTGCCCACAAGAAGTCAGTGAGAGCAGATTATTATTTTCTATACCTCTTACTAAGCAATTGGGGAGAGAAATTTTCCTAAAATACAGTAGCACTGTCTATATAGAAGAAAATAGTAATAGAAACTATACATTTTTTTATATCGTTAAAAAAATCTTTAAGTGATTCAACGCGAATTTGAAAATGATTGACTTCAAAAGTACTACTGCCGAGTTTGTCACTCGGACGGATTGATCTAAGTCAAATTTATTATTCAAGCAGAGTCAGTAGGACCAAAAAATAAATGTTTTAGAAATATTTACACAATATTATTTATAAGGATAACTATAAATCTTCTAACTACGGAGTAATACTTGTGGGAACGAAAATCTGGTTTTACCAAACTTGGAATTGAGATATTACTTAAACATAGCACCAAAATCTGATGCTATGAACTGTTCCCTTCAAATACTGGAAGAAATGTGTTTGCAATGAATAATATGACTTAATAACAATGTAATTAATACAAAATTAAGCACTCAGGCCTTACCTGACAGAGTCACATCGCTTTAATTCTTTCAAATAGGTCTAAAGCATTTTTCATAATTGTTCAAAATATAATGCTTAGTTGTCTCACATCTCAGAAACCGCAAATACCTATTTAGTTAAAATTAGTTACTTACGGAGAGCTCACTGTAATTTTTTTACAGTAAAATGTCACTATTCGCGTGCTTTGGGAGACACTATAAGCTTAAATTACGCAGGTGTCCAGCAATCATCCTTGGTAAACGTCTAACAAATGCAGATATTACGTAGTTATGAGAGAATATATGTATTATTCTTGTCTTGAGAGACATAGTAAATATTTAATATGTATTTGAAAACACAATTTTTCATCTAATTTTAATTATAAAGATGTTCAGTTTGAAATGTGACTGGAAAGTGTCTGCTTATAGTACTTCTATCCCCCATCCCCCAGATATTACGTCACTGGAAGAACGGGTTCAAGTGTTTTGGCAATTTTTCAAATTATTTAATACGTCATTGTTATTAGTGCGCCCTATTGGCATGTTTGACGAGTTTAAATGCTTAGCCGAGGGTAAGCTAATCAGATAGGCTAAAAGTTGCAGTAATTGACTTTGATAATAACATTTTGTAGGTGTATGCGTATAGATATATATCCTTGGAAAGCAATTTGAAGTTTTACGAGGCATATTATTGAGCACTAGCTGCAATTTTTGTTTGTCTTTTAAAACCTTTTATACTTAACTTTTAACGCAAAGAGAGATCTTTACGGAAATTATGTATGTTGTAATACAAAGGTGACGGTTGGTTTTTTTTCAACCCACGCTTATTTTCCTACGAAAATCTAAAATGTTCTGAGATAAGTAATTCGTGGTAGTATTATAATTCTAAACACTTATCTCTGCATCAAATACTGGTCCTTTTATAGCAAAAACATCATTGCATTTTATATTAATTATTCTTCATTTAAGTATTTTGACTATTATTGAAACACATTTTAATACCAATAATATATGCAATAAGTTCCACAGCACAAAATACATAAAACTTACCTTACAAATTTCAAGATTTACGAAGAATTTGGCTTTTAAATGTGGATTTTGCGACACCTGAAACACGTAAAAAATGTTATATTCTCTGTGTTAATATCTACTGCATGTGCATATTAGGCTTAGACCCAAGTGTATAAGGAAAGAGAAATGGATTGTTAGATTCGGTACGAATTTTTTGCGCTCGGGTACTGATATAAGAACAGTAATTTACCTTAAAGCTTTATGCTATGTTGGTTCTATGGTGTCAATAGTTGCTTTGTAGGCCCAAAAACTATAATTATTCACAAATTTTATCTTAGAAAAATTTAGTCAACAGAAAATATTAAATTTACCAAAGATATGGGTTTAATAACTTTTTTTTTTTTTTTTTTTTTTTAACTATAAGAAGCTGTAAAAAAACACCAACTAATAATATTGGAAAAATACTAACCCTTACACATCGCGATTATTTGCGTGACTTCCACATCTGCATTTGTCATGGAATACCAAGTGTCTCCATCAAATTTATTACAAGATGTTTTCCTAAACAACTATTCTAAATTATTGACTAGTTATTCTGCTTTGTTTGTATTTTAGGTTTCACAACGTTTCCCATGGAAATGTTTGCTCAACATATATCTATCTAATAACAGCAACAAACTAAAATGTATAAAAAACTTTTATTGCCAAAAATAATAGTTGAAATGCAATAGTTACTTCGCAGATGTCTACTTTCTGCAATAACTAAAGAGGTAAAAATAGTTCCACACAATAAAGATTTTCGCGAACTAGCTTCCATGTAATAAATGTAACAATTGTTTGCTTGCGGTTTTAAGCCCACTTGCAGTAAGTACATATTTAACACAAAACTGAAGTCGTTCAGTAGGATTCGGCTGAGTATTTTTCTTTTGAGACTTGTTGCCATTTCGGTAAACGCTATTTCTGGAGCTTTTCATATTTCAGTAATAGGCCGTATTTTTCGATGTTCACGTCTACCGATATCTCCAGGTATAACCGAGATATGGCAGAAACTCCTAATTCGCTAAATACGCATCATTCCAAACAAATTATTAGCATACATATTCATGTGCCACAGGCATTGGGTTAAAAATGTTACTACGTTTCGAAATTCTGTTAAAATAAGTACATCTGAGATAATTTCTAAAAATATAACTATGAAAAGCAATTGCTTTACTTTAAAGAAAGCTACTTACGTTGACTTTTTTAAGATTAGCAACTGCCTCACTTGAGTATAATACTGTCGAAAATAGACGTGTGTTCAGCAGAACGTGCAGCGGTAATTTACAACGCTGCGCTGCCCGCTCAACACGTCCTTATTTGCAGTTGTAAAATTACTTCAGCCATTCCTGTTGTGTAGTGCTTTTAGAATTGCTTCCACACAACAGCGACACGAAGACTTGGCAACTTACGTCTCCAGCTGTTTGGACAGAAGTAGCAAGGCTCCAATGGAGCATTGTACCGGAATTTACAACATACTGAGCTCATCAAAAAGTAGTACACATGCCAAGAATATTGTCAGAAAAGTAAGATTCTTACATATCAAATGATAAAGCACATATTGTGTATCACTGTAAAATATTTTGCTATAGTTATTTATAAACGTAGTTAATTTTAAAAAATATATATTAGTTAGTCATTTTTAATCAACATTTAAATATGTTTTCATTTTATCTGCTTCAGAAATAATATTTTGCAAGAAAACCTTCGTAAAATTGGGCAATAAAATAATTACTAGTGGTTGTATGTAAATAAATATTGGTATCAATGTTAAATTTTTTTCTAATTTTTATTAATAACTTTTAATATAATTATAAAAATTGTAACGTTCGTCAGTGAAATGCGTAGGCTTAAAAAACTAATTATAAAAAATATTCTTAATCATTATTAATTAATTTTTTATCACTTACAACAATGACGATTATGATAGTCTTAATTGATGAAAAAATGGTGGATGCGTGTTGCATAAAGTGGTTCTGAGCCTTAAATTTTAATTAAAAAGACACTGTTATAAATTTATTTTGAAAAACATTTAAGTATGCAAAGTCTTGCAGAATATTTTACAGTGTTACAAAATATATGCTTTCTTCTTTCATGAGTCGTAATTTTCTGACAATTTTGGTGACGTATGTACAAATTTTAATCAATTCTGCTCGTTGTAGAGTCAGCTGTATCCCTACATTGGGCATCCACTTTAAGGATATCAAACCACCAGATAGCAGATCTAAGAGGCTGCTGCCATTACGCGTATCAATGAGTACATGTTTGTCTTTTTTACCACGAGACCAATGAAATTCTCGCGGACCGCTTCATCTGCTTACGACCAAACCGATGACGCTGATGGACTTCATAGACGTGCCACAAAATTAGAGGTTTTACATAGTAAAAATAGTTCATTTTCGAGTATTACTTATCACGGCTACGCATGGGACTTGTGGTAACAAGATCTTATCATACTCGTCTCAAAACCACTTGATCATTGAATCGACAGTTAAAAAATCTTGAGTTATGGCGGAGGTTGGTTCGAACTGATACAGACCCGGCCTCTTCTTAACCTCTTAATAATCCTAGCCAACGAAAACTCTACGCAGTTACGAGAATATACTCTAAGAGTAGAAGTAAATTCACAGCCTCTTCTTAGTTCACTTGCTCTTTCAGAGCATACTGATCACTGCTGAAATGTTCTCCTCCAATTTACACTCCAGTCCTGGTCTCCTGAGAAAGAAATTATCTTTCACAAGTATTTCTGTTCTATTAAAGTTCTTGCCTGTATTTTGTGTTCAGAAGGCAACATTTGGTATCATCGTAATGTTTTGCCGTAAGCACATAAAGTGTTATAGCAACTTATACTCGACATTTGTGGCAGGTATCTACCTTGAAATGAGAAAACGGGACTGATAAATTGTTTTTTATAGGTAATTAATATTTTAATCCTATTCCACCATGATTATTCGATATGTAAAACCCAGGACGGATCACTGTTTTCACCTTCCCCTATCACACACGGTATAATACAGAAATACTTCAATTTTGTCTGCAATAATATAATCAAAATACTAAGGGATGCGTTTTCATTGTACGGGATTGATTCTGTTATTTTCGTACTACAGAAAATATTATCATTTAAAACATTCTGCGTATAAGCATTAAGTTTTAACTGCGAAAGTAAACACAAAGGTGTACAAATAAGTGGACGCAAACTTTTATAGTATCGAGTAAGACATTCCGTCTATTGAATAAAAAAAGTAAATACATTTACTTACATTTTTGAAACGTTTACTTACAATTATTTGAATAAAACTGAAGTATGTACTTCAAGTTAAGTGTTTAGTTATACAAATAAGTCCCCTAAGTTTTCCAGCAATTACTTATGTGATAAGTATTGACTGAGCGATTTTCCAGTAAATACTGGTTTCCGGTAGAATAAAAAGAAGAACTGACTGAGAGTACTAAGCAAGCACTTGAAGTATTTTAAGGTAGCTAAATAGCATACTTGTGGTTTTATATTTATAGGTATTTGAGACATGGCAAACTTTATACGTGTGAGAAACGTGAAAAGTTACAAAGCGAGACGAAGTATAAGTCCGAGTAGGTCAAAAGTTTTGTTTCGTTTTAAAATGAGTGAAAGTGCAGGTTACCTATCCGATAATTTCTTAAATGAATCTGGAGAAACGAGAGGAGGTGCTCTTAGTTCACGTCAAAGGATGGAAATATTCCTTCGTTTTCTGAGCGACCCAGGATTCCAAACAGGTATCGCAGAAGATTGTGGAGTTCACTACTCCACTGTATGCAAAACTGTGCATAGTGTAGCAGACTGCATTGTGGAAACAGCACACCGTTGGGTAAGGTTTCCATCATATTTAAATGCCCATGCATGAAGCGAAAGAAAAATGGTCACAGAAATTTAAAATACCCACAGTTATTGGATCTTTAGACTGTACTCACATACAAATAATAAAAAAAAACCCACAGCTTATGGAGATGAATACGTAAACAGGAAAGGATTCTCAAGTATAAATTTGCAGGCAACCTGCAATGAACATGAAATAACAAGTGTAGATTCACAATGGCCTGGAAGTGTGCACAATTCCAGGATTTGGAGACAGAGCACAATTTACAGTGCTATTTCCAGATTTAATGGCGACTTTTGCTTGTTGAGAGACAGTGGCTATGGAATTACGCCATGGCTACTTACACCGTTCAATCCCCCCCCCCCCCCCCCAAACAGAAACGAAGAGCTATATAATAAACTTCATTAGAAGGAGAGGATGATAATTGAAAGAGTATTTGGCCAACTGAAACAGAGGTTTCCAATTTTAGGTAACATAGTAAGGGTAGGTTTGGAAAATATACCCAGAATAATTATATGCTGTGGCGTTTTACACAACATCAGAAAATATTTAAAAGGTATTGACGAATTCACCTTTCCAGGAGACATATTTCCGGAAGGTGTCGAAAATACGGGAGAAGATGAAAACGAGGAGATTCGCCAAAAAGGCACCAGAAAACGTAATCAGTCATTGGCCACCTTATTTACTTAATTGTTTACCGTTGTTTGAATCTCTTTGTAGAAACCGTTATATAGTCACATATACTTATTGATGTACGTTTTAGAGTTATAAATATATTTAACAGTAAATAAAGGTGGAGTCTAATAGAAATAGTACAAAATTATTACACATAAGTGTGCTTATGCATAAATGACGACAAAGTGAGTGAAGAGAGTAGCTATGTGAATCGCTTTCGTTTGCTCCATCACTCACATCACACGCGTACACTCGCTCACAGACTCTCATACACGCATTGTTAAACCTGTTTAATTTTATTTTGTAAAGTGGAAATATATATATTGATTTGTTTTAGCTCGTGATTTATGTTGTTTTGTTTTATTGTATATTATTCCAATTTGTAACTGATTTATTTTCAAGGACATACAATTGTCAAGTGTACAAGAATACAACAATAAAGATTCACACAAAATATTTTGTTGTAATGATACATAACAGTAATACTAAATATGCTGAGGAGTATACACAGAAATAGACGCATTTCGATTTTGTTGCTACAGTTGTGGGAATTCACTTAGTTCTGTAAACACCCCGCTCGTTGATCCTGTACTGTCTGACGGATGAGTTGTATGGCCTTGAGCAGAGAGTCGTTCCATCAATAACTCCTCTCTTCTTGCTTGTAATCGGGCAAGGTTTAGTTGTTCTAATAACACAAGTCTCTGCAGTTCTGATGTTGATAATGCTTCGGTTTCTGCTGTCTCAAGTTTAAATTTATTTTTTGCTGGTCCCCCGTCTTCTGGATAGTGATACACCCTTCTTCTGCATTATTTGGATGTACATCAACACCAACTGCACAAGTTCCTGGGATTTTCTGAAAAAAACTGGATTACGGCTACAATCCAGCATTTCTAAGAATTCTCTCTCTCCCAGTCCTGCAGCTTGATTTTTTGGTTCCCTGTCAGGTTTTTATCCGACTTTTTTTCACATCTGTCTTCATATTATTCAGTAACTTTTTAAACTGTCCTACAGTTAGTAAAATGTCTTTCCTAATGTCGTTTCCATTAATTCTCTCTCTTGATAATTCTATGTTAAGACCAAAGTAAGAATATGCTAACTACTAGCATATTCAGCGCTCATGCACACTATGCAAAAAAGTTCCAAATTAAAGTTTTATTTTTTTTCCAAAAGGCCTTTTATGTATTCAACCTAGAAAATCACTACTTTTTTTTTTTTGTAACGATGACTCCTTGCAAAGATTTTTTGTGAATCATAGCTGAAGGCAACCATTACAGAGAATATATTAAAATAATGATTCAGAACACAATTTCTCTGAGCTGGTGGTGAATGAATAAGATCGAGACCTTTGCACTTGTTACAGATATGTGCACAACGGTAAGCCATATGTTTCGTCGTTTCCTTATACGCTGCCACAGATCGATATTTTTTTATATATAACAAAAGGAATAACTATAAGTTCAAATTTACTTAATTTTATTGCATATAATTTAATATAAAGTAATATTAAAGAGATAAAGTTATACACGAGTAACTAGAAACCATCAGCATTGAGATTAAGAAACTGTTCGTTTTTCCGGGATGAAGAGTACCCTTTGTGATAATCCAAAATATAATTTACCCATGTACCAAATTTCATCCGAATCCGTCAACCAGTTAAGACGTGATTTAGCAACAAACAAACATACAAAATGTCTCATTTATAATATAATTAAGAATAAGATTAAGATTATCATAGCATGAGAAAATTTGCGCTACAGCATAAAGTATAAAATAAATATTATTTGCATATTTTTTTTATTTATGATAATCGACTTTACTAATGGCGATTTACTGTTCTCTGTGTATGTTGTAACATGAAAATTTTTAGACATCTTAATTATTTTCGTAATCTATAATAACGAAGGGCGTGTTATATAATCGTAGTTGATTCCATTAAAATTAAAATGATATTGTCAAGTTTAAATTGTAAAACTTAAGGAAAGAAATCGTAGGACTCTCATGGTAACGTAGTACGAGGGTCGGTCAAAGAAAAACAGGCCAGGTGCAAAAAAAAAGTGTCACTGAACATTTTTCACCTCGAAAGTGACCAGATATGTTATTTCATGTATCCCTCTAGGAGATAAGACGGTCAATCCAGTCCCTGAAGAAATCTGGGGCTGCCGACGGAATCACATCTTTACCCAGTCACAAAGGTTCTCGTCACAATCCAGCCGGTTGTCCACGAAGGCTCTCTTCAGATCTTCAAAACTGTGTAAATCGCATGAAGACAGACGAATTTATTAACAGTTTTAGAGATAATTTTCAAGGTAATAAAGTTGTAATGCCACTTTTCGGCGTCTGGCCTCCTTTCAATCAACTGTCCCTTTTAAAATAAATAGGATAATAATTCAGAACAATATAAAAGTGCTTCTCCATTATCTTAAGTCCTCCAAGGCAAACTACTAATGACTATTAAACATAACCAGCTATACGATCATTTGCTTTGATTTAATTGACCAAGTTTGTTGCCGGGAAGCACAGAAATATGTCACTCAGTTAAAATATGACGGAAATTAATGGCTCAGCTCTAATAGATATCACGCTATCGCTTCGTTGTTCAAAGAGTTTTTGTAGAGATTTGATTTCCAATAGTAAAGTGCAAAATGTCAGAAAGTGATTTCACTATTTTCAGAAAATAATCAGTTGCGTAACTGTTCCTGAATTCTTGATGATGATTAGCTGTGAAGCTACACACGCGTAGCTACAAAACTACACACACTCGCGCGCACGCATTCCGTTCCCACGAACAATCCAGTATGCTCCCCCGTTTAGTTATCCAAACCAGAAGCAGTAGATGCTGGACGAAGGCATAATAGAATCATGATATAACCCATGCGATTCAGCTATCTTAATAGCACTAGAAGGATGGAACTCAGTAATATTTCTTCGACTTCCAGCCAAACAACTCAACGACCAGAAGTGTGATTCCACTTCCTATAAATGTAAAAGAGCGCCTTCAAAATATCGGAATCTTGGGACGATGCTGTCCACCCTTGTGCCACACAGTGACTGTTGGTAGGTACCCAAGAAACCGGAATATATAAATAAATATATGTATATAAAAGAACATGAAGATAAATATTTTACTGCTGCTTTGTAAATAAATACTGGCCAGATGGTCTTGATGCGAGAATACGTGGAGATCGGAAGGTTGGGGCTTGTCTCGTCGACGGCGACGTCAATAGAGACGGAGTAAAGTTGCCCAGAAAAGCAGGAACTAGTCAGGAGTCAGCTATGACATGCAGTTAGGACCCGCCTAACCATTCATCTGGAGTGATTTCGGGAAACCACGGAAAAGCCGAGATCAGGATTGCCCGACGAGCAATGAAATCCGTGTCCTTCCGAGTAGCCGGTCCTGTGGTTTACCTCTGTGTTTATCTCGTGCGGCAGAGGAGATTGGTGTTACTGTAAGCTGTTCACGGTACAACGAGTACTTTTGGAAGCCCTGCTTAAGATCTACTTGTATACACGTTGTGTATTCCTCCGCCTTGTGTAAAATTCGCATGGCTATGGGCGTCATCATTTTATTCATGCGTCGGTTAAATGAAACCGTGAAATTATTGAGAAAGTAAATACTTTACAAATCAGCTAATGTTTACACTTCGATGTATTAAAACAAAACAGAAAGTGAAAGAATTGATTTTAAGTTAACACAAATGGTTACCTAACACTTTTTATTTGACGTTAATATATGGGACTTCCTTCCGTCCATCGTTGGCAAATTTACTGGACGAATGCCACTCAGGGCGCCCATTAAAATATGTTTGTTGCAACAGTTTGTAATGGTAAAGGAACTTTATGGACAGCCTGTATATGCATATACAGAATGTCCATAAAGTCCCGTTACCATTACACGCTGTTGCCACAAACAAACGGAAAGAGCTAGAATGTTGCGGTTTGCGCCACAATGCACGGAGGAGCAGTGATATTTTTCTAAGGTTCATTTCTAAACTGCTCACTTTATCGTGAACAGAGTTTACCTGTATTTTATACGTATACTGAATGTTGTAATTCAGGCTCTGTCGTGTATGTAATGTACAAGGAGTTGGTTGGACACGGCGCAGTCGTACCTCCGAGGTGCTCTGATCGATTCGATCCCACGCCGCTGTGGGATTCACCCCACCCCCACCCCATCTTCACCGTGGTTCTCACACCGATCAGCCATCTCACCTCGTCCATTATTCAGGCAGGTCAGGGACGGCAGGTGTGTGTGCTCTCTCCGGCGTGTAGAGCAGCTGGCCCCACTCAGTGCAGTGCCCATCCTCGGCTGCCGTGCGCGCCGGGTGGTCGTGCCCGTTAAGCTAGAGAGTCGCAATACCCCGACGAACACGACACGACAACCCTGAAACGACGTTATCCTAGTAGCAGCCAATGAAAAGCGAGGTCACCGTCAGTCCGACAAAATCGCAGAGCCGACAGCCCGACGAAAGTAGATTCTATTTCTACTTTCAACCGATATCGGACTCGTCGAGGCGCGCATAAACGAAAATGTAACATTAGAAAACAAAATTTCGGGCGTATTTCGTTACTGCAGTATGTAACAAACTAACATGCCGCCAAAATAACGTTCCGGTTCGTTTTTAATATTGTCAGAAGCAAAATTATTATTCACTACAAGTTTTATAAAGCAGATATAGTATATTATAAGGATAACTTGCCGTTTTAGAATTTTCCAGCAGCCAATTAACACACTTGTCGGGCAGATTTCGTGAGGGTATTGTGAACACTGAATAATATATAATATGAAATTCCGTCGACCTTTGACGTCATGTTTGGCTGTCGTGTCATGTTCGTCGGGCTATCGTGACTCCAGCTTTAGGTGGAAGAGGCCGAGCCATTCATCGTAAGAAACCCATTTCCCAGTGTAACTCCATTTCGGTGACCAAGTCCCCTGTGACCAGGTACATCAAGTTCGCCGGTCGTATTTAGCACATCTCTTCGTAGCCGCGAGGACGAAATCACATATAATAGCCAGCGTATACTCGAGCGTATATCAGTGGGCCTCGGTGGCCGAGCGGTTATCCTGCCCGTCTCCCTCCAAGGTGAACCGGGTTGAATCCTCTCCCCCCCCCCCACACACACACACACTTACCGGACTTTCGCAAGTGAGAATCGGGCAGGTTGAGCTACGGGTTTTCTCGGGGATCTTCCGCTTACCCCGCCCTTGCATTCTTCTCACCTCAATCACACTCGCCGGCCCTCCAGAACTCGCTGCCCAAATCTCTTCACTCGAGCGTATATCTCTGAAGCTGTTTATTTTCACTGTTTTCTTGCATTCTCAGTGCCTGTTAGTTTCTACAAGATTTTGGAGAATATTTAGTCACATTCTGTATATGACATACTAACAGCGAAATGTTTAAAGACAAATGTAGATATTTGACTCTACTAATGACTAGATCGCATTTCATTTCAAAACAATACAGTAGGTCAAGAGGATCGAGTATAAAAAGGAATTATAACATTACATGTATGTGTGATATAATAGAATGACAAGTGAAGAATCTAAAATTGAAAAGAAAATATTTATTTTACGGAAGGAAAGGAATTAATGTATGTCATGTATCGGTGCTTTGTGTAACATAAATTATGTTGAATCTGCTAGATGTGAGATTTAGTAAACTGTGTTGCGATATTATCTTTGCCATGAGAAAGTAAGCGATAACACTGATTTTCTCCGTGTGCTGGAAAGAGTTAATACAGAGTTCCTTTCTTCTAATATTCAGCACAGTTTTGTGGTGCGTTTTGTAATCCATCAACTTATCATAGAACACGAGGAAAAATGTTTACAACACTACTTAAATGATATCACACGCAACTAATTTTACAAAATGATTAGTATTTTAATACAAGATCAACATACTCAACATTACATAACAGCTCAAGCAATACGAAATAAAAATTAAATAAAACAAAAAAAAAAAAATCTTTCTTCTGTCAGCCTATCATTGCAAAAATGATGGGATCTGCTAACAATTACCCATTGAAACACTGGCGTACAAGAACATGACGCAACAAACATTTATGAAAACGTCTAGATTGATTCCAATAAAGTTCACTTTTTTTCCTCGAGCAATATTACGTCTAGCAATTTAAATCATACCAGAGATTCTTTTAAAGTATAACCACTGGTTGTACTTTTATGCACGTTATTATATCTTATCTAGTAGATCAATTACAGGGTTCAATATTTTAGTGTTCAACTTCTCTTCGTACTTTGATCCCAAGACTTTCAAATCAAATAATTTTGCACATGGCTCGACAGGAACGATGAAAGAACTACTGCATCTTAAATTGGAACTGGCTTACATTAGGACGTGTTGCGATGCCGAAGCCTCCACTCGAACTCGGGCCTTTCCAAAACCCGGACATCAGTCGCGTGCTGCGGGAATCGTTGACGTCTCAATAGAATGGAACAGCTGGGCCTCCAGTTGATATAATACTGCGCCGCTGGTCCATCTCCTTATGGCCGACATCAGCGTTGGCGTTCCTCAGTTTCCTTCACATCTACTCACGGACACGTTACAAGCAAGAAGAACTATTTTCTCCAAACCTTCCTTCATGTTCTCTTAACAATTACCGCGACGACATGCCCTCCTTGTGTCGATGATCCAAGATAACATTATCACTGTAGGAATTTTTGTGCAGAGAAACAAACTAGCCCAATGTAGGTTGCCAAGCTCTAGGAGGAAACTGTTTTAAGCAGTCCAGAACTAAAATAAATACTTTTGTCATAGTAACTTCACATATAAATCAAAACAGATGATACGGACTCTACTCAAAAATGTGAATAACGTTGTCACAATGCAAAACGTAAATATAACCAAATAATCAAATAATGTTAAAATTCTGGAGGATGAACAAGGAAAAAAATAAATGAATTTAAAAGGATAAATACTGGGCTTAACACATCAAAACATTATCTCAGCAAATAAGCATTTAGAATCAAACAATAACAACAAGACACTTTACCACAAATATTTATTTTTAATTTGACAGCAATATTGGCAAAATGGGTCCTTTATGAAAGTAAGAATATTCTAGCCACTAGCATATTCAGTGGACATTCACACAATGCAAAAGCGTTTCAAGTTAGATATTTTTTTATTCGCAAAATACCTATGCAATCGACTTAGAAAATAAGTAAGTTTTTTTTTGTAACGATGACTCGTCAGCAAAATTTGGTGTGAATCATAACTGAAGGTAAACCATTACAGAGAATGTGTTATAATAATGATTTATAGTGACATTTTCCGAGGTGGCGGTGGTTGATTGAATACATAAGCTTGTTGCCAAACTAAAAGCATTGAGATTCCATACCCGACATGAACACTTTTGAAAGCTCTGCTTAAGATCTACTTGTACGCCGTTGTGTATTCCTACGCCTTATGTAAAATTAACATTACCATGTACCTCAGCACATTATTCATGCGTCGGTCAAATGGAACTGTGAAATTATTAAAAAAGTTAATATTTTACAAATCTGCTTATTTTCACACTTCGATGCATTAAAAAATAACAGAGAGTGAAAAAAAAATCGAATGATTACAAATGGTTACCTAACACTTTATATTCGTCAGTAAGATATGGAACTACTTCCAATCCGTCGTTACCAACTTTACCAGGCGCATGTCACTCATTGCACACGTTGTACTAAGAGCAGGAAGGGGCAGTGACTTTTTTCGAAAGTTGATTTCAAAAGTGCTCACTTTATCGTGAACAGCCTTTACCGTTACATACGGCAAAGCCGTCGTTTAAGCATTCTACAGTGATCTTACAGCCAAACGTTTGAATATCTGGCCTTTGCGGATATATGGTTGTCAACGCATTTATATATTTACAAAACAAACGCAATAGTTACAAAAGTGGAAGACAAATCTAAAGCACCACAAAAGATATAATGTTATAATTTTTATTATCACTTCGAATGCGGTACATATTTACAAATAACTAAGGAAAGCTATAAATGCGTCGCCTTTTCTCAAGAGTGCATTAACAACCTGTCCATTGGTCTTTGTAGTCATAAATATCATCGTCCTATTGGTACCACAGACTAAAGATGAATTAGACCGATCTCGCTGGCTGCACACAACCAATCTCCATGTCCCAACATTGGACTGATTTTCTGCCAACGTCTAGCAAAAACGGCACTGTTTGATTCTAGTTTAGAAAACTGATTTGTAAACAAATCCTTTGAGATTTACTTATACTTCCTCTAATTAATTTGTAATATAGTTTGATTATATTCAAGTTGGTGAAACTATTTTAATCATACACCTAATATTGTTTTTCATTGAAGAAATAAGATGTAAACAAACACTTTCATCGCTCTTCACCATGTGACTTTGACAGTTGTGTATGACTGGGTTGGGGCAATGTCGGGTACATGCGCAGAAGACAAATAAGCGGTCCACCCCATCTCTGGTCTATGATTCGTAAACACTCTATCGAGCACGCACACTATAGTTCATTCACGTTTACTTCCAAATTTTCTGAAACCCCGCTGAAGTTCAACTGACAGGACAAACCTCCGCCTCATGCAAACAAAGCTTAAATGAGTCTAGAAAATGACACCAGAGGGACAACGCGCCGCATTCGTGCGTACTCAGTGTGATAATATTTCGCTTAACAACTATTTATTACTAGGCATTACCAACACGCATGTTTCCCGCCTGTTTTTACTCGTACTACTCAAACTAATAAAATTGTAAGTGAAATATTACATTTTATAGATAAAATATAAATAAGATTTCAATTTAAACAAAACTAACATACTTTTGTGTTAGATGTATGAGAAGCTTGAGATACGTGATAATATTTAAGAAAGAACCACACACGTTATGCATGGGTTGATTTTTCAAAGGTTTGATTCAGAAACTGTGAAGAAACCGCGAACACACTATTAATGCTCAGCGTTGATTTCTTGCCGGCTCCCTGCGCATACGCCGCCGAGTTGAAAGCGTCGCCGCAATCAAATTTTCTTCCATACGTGGAATAATATACAATT
This sequence comes from Dryococelus australis, assembly GCA_029891345.1. Lineage (NCBI taxonomy): Eukaryota > Metazoa > Arthropoda > Insecta > Phasmatodea > Phasmatidae > Dryococelus > Dryococelus australis. The sequence goes on along the minus strand of CM057001.1, from coordinate 62,942,713 downwards.
CACGTTGTACATTTGATTAATTTACACTTTGAGTAACATTACGCTGCAGAGAACCTAATGGAAACTTCTGGCGAAGTAATATTTCATCGCGAGTGTCTTCGAAGAACATACATTTTCTAACGTCACGGCAAACTCCAAACAAGCAAATTGAGTCCGGATGATACACTCAAAGTGCCAAGAAATAACTTATTTAGATATTTATAGTTTGTGTTTTGAATGTACCCGTATTTTAAGTAGTTAAGTAAACGAGAGGTATTATTAAATCTATAATAGTAACTTAATTCTTTTCTTTCCATTTGAGGTAACTTACATAAAACAGCGTAGAAGAGTTACACATTTCATATCTACTCTGGTGTAAGGTCAATGTAAAAAAAAAAACTATATTGATATAAGATTCAGACTACATTAATTTCTTTACAGTTCAATTCCTGAATACCAGGGTTAAAACGTGGGTAAATTAATTTGGTCAACATTGATATTAACCTCAATCAGAACGTACAAAAATCATAAGTAATATTTGGATTTCTTCCCTTTCTCGCTTCTAAACGCCAGTATTTCATTAATTTGTCCCATAGCATATTTGCAGAGCATATAAAATAAAATACAAGAAATATTACCCGTGTACACTTCATTTAAATGCTCGGTAATTCAGTATAATTTAACAACATGAACTGAAATACTATACTGCTCCACTCGGTACAATTTTACAGCAGTGCTTACATATTAAGTAACAGAGAAACTGATAATATTACACCAAAATATGTTAATGGCATTTTAATACTTTGAAGGGGAGGGTCACGTGCTTGCACGTGAAATATGTATGTGCCAAATATTAATTTGCTTTTAACATTTACATTTGCATTCCATTGGACAAACTCCAGTTTACTGCTAACTCCTTTCAATTGCGCTAATAATCCCAACTATAAAATAACATCAAATGACGTTTATAACTAATCTTCGACTATTTATTTGCTTATAGTTATTGGCTGCTTATAAAAAACAAAAAGAGAGTGTTTATGAATTTTTAAGAAATTGCATTATTTTTGTAATCAATTAATATTTTTTAAACTAAACAAACAATTTAAGTAATTATAATAATTTTATGTAGTAGTTTTTGTCAGTAAATAGTAATAATGTTTTGTTATACCAGTTAGATGTATATGTATGAATGATTTGAATAAATTATTGGAATCTTCAAATGAAATAATTGTTTTTGTATACAGGCATGTGAACATATACATATAATCACTTAATCCTATCGACTACTTTAGGTTGTATATAAGCATGTTATCTATGTAAGAATGTATGTATACGTTGTTCACGGTAAACTGAGCACTTTTGAAAGCCCTGATTAAGATCTACTTGTATGCACGTTGTGTGTTCTTCTGCCTTATGTAAATTTAACATTGCCATATAGGCCTCAACTTTAGTCATGCGTTGGTCAAGTGAAACTGTGAAATTACTATAATAGTAATTATTTTAAAAATCTGCTCAATTTTACAGTTCGTTGCATTAAAAGGACCAGAAAGCGAAAGAAGTAATTTAAGCTATCAAAAATGGTTACCTAAAACTTTTAATTCGACGTTAAGATATTTTCCTTCTATCGTTACAGACTTTACTGTGTGCATGTCACTCAGCGCACCTGTCAAGATATTTGCAGGTAGGAGCAGTTACTTTTTTCTAAGGTTGATTTCGAAAGTGCTCACTTCATCTTGAACAGCCTTTAAGCCATATATAAAGTGCCCGAAAGGAGACATGTCAGCGGTTTCTCTTACACGTCATGTAGCGCCGTACGAGGAATTCTAATATTTGAGTTAATAACGGGTAAGAGAATCAATGCAGTGTTGACTTGCTCTTCTGTTTGCTATGGCCTCTCGCTAAAGAATCAATTAATTAATTTAAGTAGGCTGCTAGGCGAGGTTATACAGAGTGGATTAATATTAGCGTGATGTTTAATGCCATTACTTATACAAGTGACGTATGAGACGTATGTCATCCACGGGTGCCTGGGTTCAAATCCCAGTCAACAATGGAGGTGTGTGCTGTTTTTACTACACTTAAGGTTTGATACATATAGAGCTTAAGTTTCTTCTCATCTTCCCCTTGATTAATATACTAGCATAAAACGTACCCTTTGTCTGACAAATTGAAAAATAATATAAAAATAATTTTCAAAATCATGAAACTATTTTTTTTTTTAAAACCTTTTTCATGTTTTGTTTAGAGTTCCTGTATTCAAAAACCTCATTAAATATTTTTTTCCCACAATTCCTTAAAGAGAGAAACTTTAGGAACATTGCTTACAATAATCATTACTTCTTTATGAGTCAAAGAATCAGAACTTAATTGAATATGTTTTCAAGCAACGTCTGTTTCAAACGGTCTCATAATACACCGGAGGTGAACAGACGCACATATTTGTGACATATTATTGTAGCTCAATAAATACCTTCTGTTCAATAATAAATTCAGAATATAAATTAAATACACAATCTCTTCCTCGTGTAAAACTTTGCATACAGCATTACCTGAAACAGCTTGTGTAAGGTAGTTTAGGGGTGGACTTAACTGCATTCCAACCGAGTTGCCCACTTTTGAGATATGATTTTTTAGTTAGATGTATAGTGTAAACCATACCACTTACAGCTTTCTAGGCGTTCAGGGGATGACATAATAATTGTATTTTATTTTAAGAAATTTATTTAAAAAATGCTATCCTGCGAGTAAAACAAAATAGATGTAAACGAACAACATTGAGCACTTATAACAAAAGTCTTTTAGCTCGATTATCGTAGAAAATGTCTAAGAAAATGCGTGTTATCATTTTAGAATATTCTCGGGAAACTCATGTTATAGTGTCTAAGAACTATTAACCTGATTTCTCATGTATGAAACGTATCATTGTGGTAACGGAAGATATTAATTAAAACGAACATTAGTTGACTAAAAAATTTATAGTCATATAGAGGGGACATACAGATAACATGTAGGTAGAAGCAACAGCAAAATTTCGAGCGACTTCCCTAAAAAAATAATGGCGCCATCCCTTTTTTCTCGTGAAAGGGGATGCGTTGGGCCCGATAAAATTCTGCAGCGATGGTGGAGATAGACAGGTTACTGCAAAAAAGAGAGTGTTTTGCGATTGGACGGCCCATTCATGACGTCATCACGCCCACGCGCGCCATTCGCCAAACATTCTCGCAGCAAAGCTACATTTCGTATATGCTATACTACGTTTAAAAAATTGTTATATAGGTTTAACTATACAGGAAAAATTGCATGTCATTTAGTTTCTTAAAATATGGAAAATTATATTTATTATGAAGTAAAAGAAAAACAATCTAGGCCTACTCCATTACATATATTGTTTCCTGACTAGTAATCGTCTTATGTGTGATTTCAAAATTTAAAAATAATATCTTGACTTCGAACGACTAACTATTTTCACTAGTAATTAACTCTGTAATACATTCAAGTTAATAATTTATTTTGTAATACAAGACTATAATAGTCCATGAGAAATAAAATGATATGTATCAAAGTGGCTGCCGGCTGGGAAAATTGTACTTTCATTTCATACTCATGTTTCCTAATTGCATACTATTTGAAATCACATTAAAATGATAAAAATTCAAAAGGGTACAAAATATTTTAGAAATCTGACGATATTTAAAAATTACTGTCGTGTGATCAAAAATCTTACAAATTCCAATCAGAATGTTATGTATGATTTAGGGGACGGGAAAACGTTTCAACCACGCGAACCCTGCAAAACAAAATATTTCGATTTAATCCCATCATGCACACGTTTGATCCTTTCATACTCCTGGAGTTAAGAAAAATACATTTCATTATCAAGCTAAGTAAATGCGACTTTTTTGAGTCATCCAGTACACACATGGTAAATCGTCGTACTTTATACCTTCTCGTTAAAATGCAAAACGTTATTTCATTCATAGTGCTTACAGCACTGACTTTTCACTATGTTAGAGAACCTTGTGTTGATTATTTATTTCTGTGCACGAATCTTAGCTAATATTTGTTTGGAAGTGATATATTCCAGCATTGTAATCTTTCAAATAATTAAAAAATATATGTATGTAAAAAATTAAGTTGGAAAAATGTTAAATATGTTGTCACATTTGAGTTACATTAGAATCTTTATACATATTTGTAGATAATGTAATGTGCCACAAGTTGATACAGGTGCAAAAATGCACAAATTCAAACATCGATATTCTTACAACGGCATTGCATAGCTCTTAAACAATGAAGGTCTTCTGAGTAAAAAAAAACCCTTTCGAACAGAAAAGATTCAAAAGAAATTTAAATATGTAGCTGAATTTGAAAAAAAAGACGATCTAACTAGCTCAATGTTCTAAGAATAAATTCATTCAAACAAAAATTACCACGAGGAGAAAATACGTATTGATGAGGAGTTTAGATTCAAAATAAATGTTAACTGCTTCTCTTATGCTGGTTTTCGTGTGCCCTTGTGGAGTTTTCAAGCTTTCCTACAATTTATGAATAAACAACGTTCGTCTACAAAATATAATGTTTTTATAACAATACGTTTCTAATAATGCTTCAGATATGTGTATAAAATGAATACGTTACGTCTGATGTGACCTAATTATCATAAATAAAAAATACTCTCTATATATATAGTGTGGTAAATTAAAATGACTGTTTTTGAAAACTGATATTTCTCACATTGATTTTAATTCCCACCCAGTCCCTTTGTTTTGAAGATATGTTGCAACTATACGCGTTAAGAATGCCAGCAAGAATAATTCAAAGGTTTACTTTAGCGAAAATTATAGGCTACATATTTTCTAAACAAAGTTGAAATAGATAATAAAATTCAAGATTGTTTTTTTTTTTTTTTTTTTTTTGCATTCCGGCCCTGCTTCATCCTCACCTCCTTTCACACTCATGGGCTCTCAAGATCTCGTTGCTAAGAGCCGTCCAAATATCTCAACTCTCTCAACTTCAATTAATTTTAACTGATGTTAATGTAACCTGAAAACTAGTTAACAAAACATTTCAGTTAAGGAGGAAAGTAAAACTTATTAAGGCCGGATATTTACTCCAGAAATGTTATAATTAGGAGTATTTTATACACATGTAAGTTGTTAGTTTGCTTTTGAATTTATAAAACGAAGGGTTCGTATCACTGTGGCTGGAGCTCGACTATATGATATCCTACTGCGTTCGCCTCAAATGATTCGAAGATGTTCAGGTTTTATAGCAGACGTTATGAACCGATTATTGGAACTAGACATTATTTAGATTTATTTGCTTGTTACTGCAGCAACCATTGAAAAATACTTAAGTAAATACCAGATTAATTGATGTTTATTCCGTTATTATTGAACTTTTTCTTCACGATCTTAGTAGAATCTGTAAAAGTAACTAAAGCACTGCGAAGTTCAACGTAAAGACGTGAAAAACTGGCCTGTGTAAATATAACAAAGACATTCCCTTTTCTGTTTCTAGGTAATGTTTTCAAAACATGTAATGATTCTGTTTTATGAGATTTTTTAAAATATATGTCATCAATATTTACATATGTAGGATACTAGGCCTAATTATCATCAAGGGGAAACAACCAAGTGTTTTATCGAATTAGTAAATTCCTGACTGAAATTCATGTTTGCAGATACCATTTGAGAGCTGTTAACTGCAGTGATATCTTGTATCGTTGATCCACAGTTTTTGATAGTTGATTTTATAGTCCATTTAAGATAGCTAAAACCTTTATTTGTAAAATAATTAGCATTAACGTGCATTATTTAATTCACATAACTTGTATTAATATCTGAAGTTATAGTTTTTGATAAATTTGTTTGGTCACTTATAAAGCGTTGAGAATTATTTTACAAAAATTTATAAACCAAAAATAAAGGTTCCACTGAGATGAAGGAGGATGCAAAACTCAATTTTACCCATTTTCTCAAGCAAAGTAATATTTTTTAACGACAATTGTGTTACAAATTTTTAGTACGATTTTTGTGAAACTGAAATTTTACATTATATTTAGATCGCTGTAAACGCACATTTCAGGGTAAATAGCTGTTTGCTAAGTCAGTCAATTTTTTATCGTTGTAATTCGAAACTTAATTTACGTAAACTGACACTGAAAAATTCGTACAACGAGTAACATAGTTCTTATTTTGCTTTACTTTGAGATAACATTGCAACGCTGCTGTTATTAATCAACAATAGGCACCAATTTATTCAGTTGGAAAATTTTGTAAGTAAAAGTATTTACTTGATTATTTAGCAGTCTAAGTTTAAATAATCATGTTGACTGTTTCAGCTGAGATTCTTTTGCGTACCTACATTGTATGAGAAAATTAACTATGAATTCTGAATTCATTTCGGAATTTAATATATATCCAGTTGCTTCGTATAAGTTTATATTACTCCCTGTAAGAAGAGCTTGCGTCCAGTTAGACCAGCTGGTATTGCTTCTTCTAGTTTGTTTGTTCTTGCTAATTACTTTATGATGCTCAGTTTTATTGTGGCATTGATCTTTGTGTGCGCTTATGATGCCGGAGTCACATAGCCCCGACGCGCACGACACGACGGCCAACAGCCAATGAAATACAAGATAGAGCGTCGTAAGCCCAACCGATTTTGTCGTCCGACCAGCAATTTTGGATTAGAAATGATTTATATTCTTCGCCATGTCGTGAGACACGACGCGCAGTTTATACAACCTTGCAAAACGAAATTGTATGACAATCTTTGCAATCTTTCCCTACAGTGGGAAATATACGCAACGACACAATAATATTTACTTTTTGGTGAACAGTGCAGCCTCAGTATAAAAGGAATTAATTGCAAACTCCAATATCATGTGCTCCAACGTACCAATCGATTATTTTTCTGACGAAATGCTAATTATGAAAGTTCAGGAGAATAAGATACTACACGATTTTAGTTTTGAAGACGTATGGAAATCAGCACCTATATTTTAACTTAAAAAACAAAATAGGAACATAGCTGCTAATATTTTTCCGCTTAAATCGTGTTCAAAACAACAGGCAACGTGTAAACGAAAATGTCCTCTTGTTCACCGCCTTTTAAACTACCATAGTCTATCAGCGCCTTCTAAATAGTTCGGTTAAATGCCGAGAGCATGGTGTCGGTCGTGCTGTAAATTCAAGTAGTCACATTAAAATGTGCTGTGGTTGCGTTTTTGGTCGTGTCGTGCTTTGTTGGTCGCGACTATGTGTTTCCGGCATGATTGTTATTTTGGTTTCCCGTAGAATTTTCCTGTAGCTATGTTTCTTTATTGATATGCAGAAAAACCATGGCATGTTTTAATCTTTTCATTATCATTACTTCTAATTCCAGCACGATGTTTAGTCGAGTCCGCGTTTTTTTTTTCTTTCAATATTAATTAATTCCCAACTATATTTTTCGCTGTTTGAGAAAAAGCAGAATTTTGCATAATTTTTCTTGATAGTATTTATGGTATTAGAGCTAATTATTTCAAAGGGTGCTGATTTTAATAATCTTCCTTAACATGGATAGAATTTTTGCGTATAATTAGGGTTTCTGTCCACAGTCCAGCTCTGTCCTTCAAGCGATTCAGTTTACCAAAGACGTATAAAACATAAGTAGAAAGGATTAAAGCATGATAGGGAAAGGCCATGTTTTGATATAAAAAGAAAAAAAATATATGATAGACAGATCCAATGGCACGTTTCCTTTCGGAGTTTTATCGCTTTTTTCAGAATTTTATAAAATTTGAAACCCAGGATATTCTGCAATTTCTCAAACCCTATAGTAAAGATATCATTATTGGTTCTGTTTAGTGCCTTGTGTTTACTGACGTGTGGTCTCGAAAAAAGAAAGCGAAGGAAAACCCTAGGTTAGGTAGACTATAATATACATTAACAAATTGTAAGAGCTAACTAAACTACAAAAAAATTGTGTTAAATGTGTTGTTTGAACATGCAAGCAAGATGTTGTGAACTAGGTGGCTGTGAACGAAGCGGAAACTAATATGTCAGTGAAATGTCACAAGGCTTTCCCAAATGCAGGAATTCTACTTTAGTCTTTATTAAAATAATTTCTACGCTGGAATTCAGTTTTAGTGTTTATAATAAATAAATGTATGCCCCTACTGAAGAACTCAAAGTCTTCTATGAAAATGTATTTGACGAGGAATAACAATTTCAAAATTAATTGACCGAATATATGTTTGCCGAGAACACGTGCGATATTCAAACATGCAGACCAGATCTTAAATGGACTAGAATGAGCGGTTGCTTTAGGTTACAGAACAAGATATATCCACATATTTAGTCATTTTTAGCTCTGAGGATTCTGCATTGATTTCACTTGCTGTACAGATAATAGTGTCTACAAAGTCTTCCTTCGCTTTGTAAAATGGCAAATAGATACATCAATTCATTAAAATTAAATAATTTTGAGACTAACAAGAAAAGGTTTCTAATTTGAAAAATAGAATTGGTTCTCATTTTAGTTATTTCATTTTAACTTCAAATGTAGTTAAGGCAGAATCATCTTGTCTCACACCTAGTTAGTAAACACTATAGTGTGATAAATATAAAAAAGTTATTACTCAAAATTGTATTTATGCTAACTTAAAAAAAAATACTTCGTGGCATTACGCCACGGCAGAATATTTATAACAGGATTTACGAATGATTAAATAAATTGAAGTAAGATTTAGCATTGTTAAATATTATATATGAGTAAGCCAGATTATAAATAAGATCATCAGCTGAATCAGAACGAAAAAAAAAATTCTAAAAATATAAAGTGCAATACGTGTTCTAGATATGCCAGGCTTGCAACTAATAACTATTGCGGTATGATATATAAATGAACAGTTGTACGTCACAAATTAAAGTAAGATTTACGAATGTTAATACTCGGCACTGGTTAATAAAACGCAAAAGTGTCAGACAAAACATTCTCCTCAGTATAAATATAAAACACAAATGCTAAGGCAGTTCAGCTTCAAATTCGCAAATACTTTCATACGGCTTTATGAATTACATTAGTTACTCAAATGCAAATAAAATATTGAAGAGAGTTTGTATAGACTATATCTTTGACGACTGTTGCATAATGAGATACTCAAGTGCTGTCCAAACGTGTGTTAACTAATGGATATGATTTGGAATCGGCGAAAGTGTGATACAATGGTTCAAAAGTAGTATTTGGCCTTCTAAGTGGTAAAACTGTTGTACTGCGACCTGAAATTAAATCTTTCAGTTTGATGGAGTGGATATTTAGAAAATACCATATTTCTCAACAGAAGCAGATTATTCAACTTTTCTGGAGTGATTTGAAGTCAATTTTTAATTGAGCAATTTAAAGCATCCTATTTTGACAAAATCAGAGGTGCTGAGAATGAAGAATGCAATTGCAGATCGCTAGCAAACTGTTATCTTAGTGTACATTAATATTATGTGAATAGGTCGTCAATCTACAAAAAGAAAATAACAAAGGCAAGCACAGTATCGTGTAACAGTCTGGTTAGTACATTACATTAGTCACATTTCAAGTTTCCAATACTCTCAAGACCTCAATGTTAAGAGCCGCCCAAATCTCTTCATCCTCAACAAGTTTCCTATAAGGATTCTTTAACTTCTGTAGGACAACTGATTTAATCAAGTAACTAAGTTTCTTAGAAGAAAGCTGCAATAATCTGGCAAGCAAGACATTGTGGTCGACATTATGTAAGGCTGTACTGAAGTTAAATCGTGTTCTAAGTGTAACTTGGGTTCTAATATAGTGACGTCGATAATGTTTACAAGAACAGTTCTGGTGCTGTGCCTGGCACTTGCATTTTTCAAGAACTTTATTATCATCATAGAAGTGACAATTTGCAGTTCTATCGAACACGTAGTTTAAAATTAATTCTAAATGAGGTAATTCAGAGCGCAAATTCAGTTTTTAAATTATTACAGTTTTATTCCGGAAAAAAACTTAGTTGTGGCCTAAATGCACCTAATTCCGCTTAGAAAGGTGCGACCAACAAAACGTTTAATTTCCTATTCCTGCTCACTCCTTGCATAAGGGGGTTACGCAACCACTGGACAATTGCGTTTTTCACACCTGACGCCAGCATAAATATATTTGCAATAAATTATCGACCGTCGGGAATCAATCAGTATATTTTTTTTTTCATGTTCTATGTTTCCCCCGTGAAACTGGAGAGCGATTCTGTGTCGCTCATCTGTTCTATTCTGTACGCCAAGTCTGACAAAATAAAATTTCACAATATCCTGAAAGACAAATTTGTTTTAAAAAAATGCTATAATTTTGAAAAATGATCAAATATGTACTTGAATATTTAAATTTCTCTCAATATTTTACACTGTAATATCTTTCACTAATAACAATAAACTAAAGTTTTATATGTCCTGACGAACTGCAACAAGCGCCAAACGATAAATTTTTGCTAATTGTATATTTTTGTGTTTATAAGTTGCGACCTCTACCCACTTATATGTATTTGTGAAAACATTTATCCGCATATACCATGGCAATTAAATAATCTATCGATATCCAATATTTGCTCGATATTTTTCTTATGCCATATGAAAGATGAGTTGAAGAATGAAATGAAAATTTCGTAATAGTTTAGCTATTTCCGAACGTACTATGAAATATTAACTATGGCATATCAAAGCGTCCAAACATTTACTATGATTACTGATATGTATGTAACATTATTTTTCTTGGTTACTTTTAAACAAACTGTCTGAAGAAGAAATTTTATGTGTTTTAGTTTCATGTTTGCCATTACTTGATTAAAATTCGAAGAATACTTCTTAAAAATGAGGTTATTTAAATGATCCATGATTGTTAGCAACTTAATTATAACAGGAACATGCACAGGGCGGACCTGTTTTACAGTGAAGGTAGTAAGTATGTGTTTTGTATATCACTAGTTTTCTATCCACGGCTCCACCTGAGTGTACTTCACTAAACAGCTGCTGGTTCCCTTTACCGAAGGACCTCTTTCTACACCGATTTGCGGGTTCTGTTCTCGGATGGCTAGCTAGGTCTATCAACTTACTTACAGGCGGGCTCACTCTGGAGTAGGTCTAGTAGCTGCCCGTTTGAGAAGCATTCCTCCCGCAATTCTATCCCTGTCACTTCATTATAGGCATAACGAAAGAAATTTCGAGGGAGAATTTAAATTACTTGAATTCTAAACATACTAGGATAGAATGAGTGACACTCACAATATTGAGACTAACACTCACTTGGAGCCTGGCTCCATTGCAGCGTTCTGGTATGGTAAGGTTTCGTAAAGGCTGTTCACGATAAAGTGAGCACTTTTGAAATGAACCTTTGAAAAAAAAATTCACTGCTCCTGCCTGCGTATATTTTAACGGATGCAGCGAGTGACATGCGCCCATTACATATCTTAATTTCGGATAAAAAGTGTTATGTAACCATTTTTGAAAATTTAAATCATTTCTTTCCCTTTCTGGTTTTTTAATACATCGAAGTGTAAAAATTAAAACATTTATAAACTATTTTCTTTCCGGATAATTTCACAGTTTTACTTGACTGAAGTATGAATAAAGTGATGAGGCCCATGGCAATGTTAATTTCACTTAAAGAAGATTAATACACACCGTGCATACAAGTAGATCTTAAGCAGGGCTTTCAAAAGTGCTCATTTTACCGTGAATAACCTATAGTGACATTAATTAAAGCCTCAAACTTGAATAGAAGCTTGTGGGGTGATAAGCAATAATTGTGGCTGCTGTCAATGAATTTCACAGGGTAACAGGCTGCACCATCCGTTTTTGCAACAGCGTACGTACAGTATTTTTACTCCAATTCTACCCCTTCGACAAACTTAAACAAATTTTGCTATTCATTCCTTACGTTGTTAGCTTTGTTCAACCGTCGTGACATCTTTTTTTGGCAATATTTTATTTAGTATTTTTTCACTTTAAAATCATAGACCAAAGATTGAATGAACTAATTTTTGTCTTCTGGGCGTTTCTACTATTAATGATACTGGAATACACCCAAGTTACCTAAAATATTATTTTCGTGAAAAAAATCCTATTTGTTCGAAAACCACATCTAATCAAACATCGTTGGCATTGTTACAACACGTGATTTTGACAGTTATTTAGGTGATTCACGAGTTCTGTCAGTTCTGTCTACAAGAAGCCAATTAAATGTTGCAACACAAAGTTTGGTTACTGTGCAGCTGGCATGGGAACTATATCTCAATTCACACTTCATCCGAAATGACGTACGATGTTATTAAACTTGGTGTAAAAATGTGATTCAAATACATATATAGAATTCCGTAAGGGGACATAAAGAATAGCGCGATGTATTCACTGGCAAGGTCATTTATGAAAATGAGATATTTAATTACTGAACTTGCTTAGTTCTGACAATTTTGTCTTCAAGTGTACGGGAAATGAAAATTTTTGTTTCACAGTAACAAGTAGGTTTCCTTTATAATTTGTTGTTATAACGTTTGGTAACTCTTTTTAAAATGCGTTGGTTTGAAAATTACGAACATAAGATCGACGTAATGTAAGTTACATATAGACCTGGTCGAAGATATTCAATTTACCCTTTTCACTTTCTTAGGGAATTGATTTTCTAAAAATTCGAAAATTTGTTTTTAGGCTTTTATGTAGCCAACCATCGGAAGCGAAAAGCATAACAGTATTCTGTCGAGTTAATGTGTTTTTGAAGGATTCCTCGAAATAATTTTTTATTCCTTTTCGCCCTATTAGGGGATGAATGAAAAAAAAACACTTGAAATTAATTACAAAAGAGCGTAACTATAGTTTATCGAATTACTAATCTATTTAGAAGTATTTGACAACACATTTTACAACATTTGGCTCTCTAGAAAACAGCATTATAAAATCCTGAAATTAATTTTTAGGCATTTATAGAGGTAGACTTTTGTTGCAAAGCGAATGACGATATCTTATTGGCTAAGTACTGTATTAAGAAGCCTTAACACATTTCACCCCTTTTCATCCTTTTAGGAGCTCAAATTTAGAAATGTCCTAAATAATTTTTTGAGGTATTTTACATGGTGCCTTTTGATGCTAAATCTGACCGATATCTCATCGGGTTAACGAGATATTGAGGAATCGTCGGAGAGATATTTTGGCCAATTTTCACCCTCTTAGTGGTCAAATTACAAAAAAAAAAAAATTATTTCCTAGTGGGTGCTTATAGCTTACTGGAACCTATCCCTCAATTTCCATTTTTTTTTTTGCGTCCAGTGGTTTGGGCTGTGCGTTTATGAGTGATTCAGTCAGTCGCGCACTTCATTTTATACATTGAGATTTTAAAACCTCTGAAACAATTAAGTCATTTTGTAGTTGAGTTTATCCGAACACGCTGCTAAAATAGAATTGAATTATGGTCTGGGTCTCAGAACAGTTCCCATGACATACGTTATAATCCTAAATTAGTATTAAAAAATTCTGCTAATATTTTACTCGGCTGTAGGACACGCTTTTGTTTGAATTCATCTCATACATTTTTGTCGGCATTCACATATTGAGTCTGTAGATAGTGCATATAAAGCAGTGTGCCTTCAGAAATTTATTTACCTGTGTGGTTTATACAATTTTACCGTTACGGGAGCAAATTTTCTGATAGTCAAACTACAGGGTAAGTCTTGTTATTGATATATTTCAAGGTTTTCCAGAATTTTAAATCACATACTTGTAACAGCAATTTAAAGATATGTCTGAAAACTTCCATGTGGAGGTGAAAAGGCGCTCTTGTTTGCGATATGAGTGCATTACAGGTTAAATAACACGCCATTAATGCCGTGAAACTCTTAAAAGTTCAAACATGCGTGGAATCAAAAATTGCGTTAATATGCAGCACATGCCAGTTTTTAACTAGTTATTTTGTAAACGTACTTTTGGAAATCGATTATATAACATTCCAAAGTATTTTTTATCACTGCATCGATATTATTAACAGTGTGGGCAGCGATGCAGAACTTCCATTGCTGTCTGTTCAGAATGCGTCAGATGTGTATATGATACGTTCTGCTGTCACTGAAGGTCCTCTCTTCAAAGCAGGCTCTCCGCTAAGTTCTAGTGCACACGTGATGGGGGGCTGTTTCATGGCGAATAGCAAGCACACGTTTGTCTGTTGACTGATTAGGTCCGGCGAGCAAACAACGTTTCAGAACATCCCAAAGATGTTATACTGCATTCAAATCGGGGCTTTGCGCATGCCAGTCAAGCAGTCATAGTCTAGTCGTGGTTTCGTCCCAAATTTTGAGTAAAACCTTTGAAAAATCACTCAAGAATATAGCCTTGGTTGTTTCCTAAATAAGTAAAGTATAAAAAGCGTTTTATATATTCTGTTCACGGTAAAGTGAGCTCTTTTGAAAGCCCTCTCTCTCATTTGCAATAATAGGCAATAAAAATATTCTCTTGAAGCCTTAGACGTTAAATTCCGAGTGCGATGGAATATACACATTATGTTTATTACTTACATAGCAATGTTTATTTAAAAATATGGTTAATAAATAAAAAAATGTTCTGAAAAGAAAAAGTAACTAGGGCCTCTATAATGCTTACTTGACAGGTAACAGCCTATACTTCCGTAAACCTAATAGGTATCGTATTTTTTGATATATTAAACTTTTATTTATATTTCATTTATAAGTAATTTATTATAAATTGTTCATCGGGTTTTAAAAATCTGCAATTAATAGAGTACTTGACATAAAATAATGAGTGTTGCATGAAAACAACCACAAACCAGTCCTCACTCAACGTAACATATTCTTTGAACCTTTAGCAATCAAGTGGTGTAATTGAATTTTGAATGTAGATGATAGACTGGGAGCTGCAATGCCCAACTGTATCCCCCGATCTTGTTATCATCGGACATTCTGAATTGCCTCCCACTATGGTTGCAAATTGAAAGACGTATTCACGTCAGAAAGGGCCTGTACACCTTCGCCTGTGAGATCGCGCAGAAGACATTCCGGTTTTTAGCGAATCCCGTGCGTGTTGCACAGAAGCATGGGGATTTTCTATGTCTTATATCCGGACCTCGTGACGGTTCACCTTCCCATACAAGTGAAACGTCGCTTCGTCACTGAACACCAGACGTGTGGCAAATTCCTCTTCCTGCATAGCTCCATGCTTGTGCTCACAAAATTTAAATCGGATGGCGTCGCAAGTGTTGCAACAGCTGTAAGTGGTACGGTATAAGTTGTAATCGTCGTCGCAAAATCTTCCAAACAGTCGGCTGAGGCCGCCTAGCCGCCGAACCGCCCTACGCTCTTAAGACCAGGCTTCACCAGCCATAGGAGTATAGAGAATATTGTGATAAATTCGGACAAAGATTCGTTTTTTGCGGTAGTATTTATAACTAAAGATTTTTTAGAGAGATTATACTCATGTACATTTGTAAACGTTCCAATTTTTTTTTAATGCACTTTTTCAATATTTATAAAATAGTGACATTTGATAAATAATTTAAAGGTGCAATTAAAATTTTAAATTTTAAACTTCAATGGTTTTCAAATCTAAATGCGTTCAATCTCCAACAAAAATCTTGAGTTGAAAATACTACCACAAAAAATTACTAAGAGATGTTTATCCGAATTTAGCATTTAATTCTCTATACGCATGGTGAAACCTGGCCTTAAAAGCGCACGTCACCTGCCATTTTGGATTTTTTAATTTATTTATTCCCGATTCAAATTTAGGATGATGTACTGGAAAATGTGACAGCATAAACTCAGCTATTTACCTTATAGTCCATTCACGGTTTCTTCGGCCTTTTTGAATCAAACCTTTGAAAAATCTCCCCATGTATGAGGTGCGTGGTTGTTTCCTAAATACACCTTGTATCACAAGCGCTTTATACTTGTGTTCATTGAAGTTACTTTTATTTTCTGTTAAATTTAAATGTTATTCATATTTTATATATTAATTATCATGCTTCATTGATAAATAATTTGACTAAATACAGTGAGAAAACATGTGTTGGTAGCGCCTAGTAAGAAATAGTTCTTATACAAAATACTGTTACAACAGAGTGCGTTGTCCATCTGGTGTAATCTTCCAGACTTGTTAAGCTTCGTTTGCACGAGGCGGAGGAATATCCTGGAAGTAGAACTTTAGCAGGGCTTCAGAAAAGGCCGAAGATACCGTGAATCAACTATACCCATCATTACACACATAATATATGAACCAGTAATGCATATTTTTCCAACAATTAGATTAATACAAAATTGTTTATATTAATTCGTTCTCACATTCTAATCACAACCAGGGAACGTCTATTAACAATCAGGTACAAAAATTTACACAGAACAATGAAATATAATGCTTCTATAATGCCTTCGGAACGCACGCTGCACGGTAACAACCGACCAACATTTCGCATATTACACGACACAAAACTTTTCTGTTACTTTGTCGCTATTTTGTGAATGGAGCTTGCACTGCCACCTGGTGTGAGAAATGGAAGTTTAGACACGAATAAAAAAATTTTAATTAAGAGTTTTTTTTTTTTGTTTGGTGGTTGGGACGAACCTTTATGATGAAGAATTTATGAACTACAGACTTTTGAAACCCGATGAATCATTTATAATGCCCCTATAACGTTTAATTGTTTTATTAATAACAACAAAACTAGATAAAACAGGCGTGTTGGTAATGTTTATTAAGAAATAGTTCCCATAAAAAATATTATTGAACTGAGTGCGCACGAATGGGGTGCATTGTCCCTTCGGTGTAATTTTCTAGACTGGATTAATTAAGCTTTGTTTGCATGATGCTGAGGAACAGCCTGGAAGTATAACTTTAGCAGGGATTCATAAAAGTTGTTAAGTAAAGGCTGTACACGATAAAGTGAGCACTTTAGAAATGAACACTAGGAAAAAGTCACTGCCCGGGTATGCATATATTTTAACGGGTGCACTGAGTGATATTCGACCAGTAAAGTTGGTAACAATGGATGGAAAGTACTTCCATATCTTAACGTCGAATTAAAAGTGTTAAGTGCCCCTTTGTGATAACTTAAATTTATTTATTTCGCTTTCTGTTTTCTAATTCGTGTAAGTGTAAATATGAGCGGATTTGTAAAGTATTTACTTTCTTAATAATCTCACAGTTTAATTTGACCGACGCATGAATAAAGTGATGAGGCCCATTGCAATGTTAATGTTAGATAAGGCAGAGTAATACACAACTTGTATACAAATAGATCTTCAAAAGTGCTTATTTTACCGCGAACAGCCTATAACCATGTCTGGACTGTACACCCAGCTGTCTTCTAATCACGGTGCGTTTGGCCTTGATTTATCATCAGAAGCAGGACAAGCTGATAAAGAAAAGGGCCTATTCGTAAATTGACGCAGTTTCGGGAGCGCTTTACTGTGCGAACCGTCTCGGTACACGACAGAGTCCATCAATCATTAAATAAAGTTCCAGTAAACAGTGTCCGATTTCACCGTCGACACAGCATACTCGAGTAAATGCCGTCAATCAGTGCATCTGCCAGGTCGACCCGCTTCCGTTTGAACGCCAGATCATGTAGTATATACTAGTAACTCAGTAAGGCCTTCCTTCCGCTGCTCGAGAGTTCAGTGTTGGTATCGTCTGCACGACTCCAGAGGATGTGTTGCGTTGGTGCGTGCGAACAACACCTTCCTGGCAGCGGCAGGGTCATGATATCTTAGTGTTGTTAGTTCCCGGCGGGGAGTCTTATCTCTACCCCCTGTACCTGAGCTGCCACGGATGCCCGCTTCAGTCACTGAGATGGTTGTCTGACGACTAAGGCGGTCCGGTATGGCAATGTATCTGTCACGAAACTATATTTCTGATATATTACAAGTGCGATATATTCGAACAGTGTGCCGCGTTTCGAAATATTAGTGATATGCGATATTAGCTTCATGTGATGTTGGCGATATGCGATATTTTCGATGAGTGATATTAGCGACTCGCGATGTTGATGATATTTGATATTGTTTGTAGGTGATGTTAGAGATGTGCGATGTAGGTAATATTCGATATTTTCAATATCAATATTGCCCATCATTACGATGCCGATATTTGCGAAATCAATATAAGCGATATTTTCTATATATCGCCATCGACTTTCAATACTCTCTGGGAGCCAAGTATCGTACTTATAACGTTATGTTCAACATGTATCGAAACGGTATTGAAAAGTGGATATCGCACAGCCCTACTGGTGATTGATTCACATAACTCTCTTCGGAGTTCGCCGGTCGCTTTTAAAGTTGGTTTCTTAGGCCTTCCAGAGCGATTATTCGTGTCATTGCTTCTATATCAGTAAACTGGGGCACATTTAATTGATGTAAAATGCCTGTGACCGAACATCCCAATTAAATGAAGTGCTTCTGTCATGCCACTTCCGGACGCATGCAACTGTCTCCATTTACTCGTTATGACAGCTAACACGTGTATGGCGTTCAAACGTCACATGTGCCTTTAATTGTACAGCACTCTATCGGAAAGTTCAGTGGAATCAAAGAGGTTTGCGATGAATTTTCGCTACTTAGTGTGCATACACACGTGTTGAATTTATTATATGAAATTTTTTTTATATATATATTTTGCTGATACTTGGTTGACAAATATTTTTCTAATATTTCTACGAAATTATACATTTCAGCTTTTAATTCCCTAAATCAGAGTAACTCATCAAACGTACTTTGAATATGAAAACCACTTTTTTTTTTCAAATATGTTTCAAACATTTCTGTTAAATATAAAATTGCGATGAACACATGTGTTATTTATGATAAACTCCGGGAAGTTAGGAAAGGTATACTAATTTAACCGGGGTAATTTTTTCTTTAAAGCATTGTTCACTTTTGTATTGTATTTAAGATTAAGTTGTGCAAAATCACACATATTTAGATCACATTTATTTACGTAGCTTGCTGCCGGCCTGCAAAGTCAATTGAGTACGTCTAAAATATTGTAGCGACAGGCATGCCGATCTTGCTCACGTGTAGTAGAGCATTTTATTGACATCAAGTTTAAATGTTCAAATTTTTGTGCGAAGAAAGATGTGTGCAGAGCAATAGCGTAACTGAGTATTATGTTTTTGGTTAAAGACTTTTCACATTTAATTGAGGACTATTGAGATGAACCTTTGAAAAATGTCACTACCCCTACCTGCATATATTTTGACGGGTACTCTGACTGGCAAATGTCCGGTAAAGTTGGTAACGACGGAATGTAAGTACTTCCACGACTTGACGCTTATTTAGAAGTTTTTTTAGTAAACATTTGAGAGTACTTAAACGTTTTTTAATGCATATAAATATTGCAATACGCAGGACACCCGAGTTTCGCGAAACGATTTCCGCACATGCTAGCTTTCACTACTATACGGCCGTACCAGCAGTATTCTTTTACTTATTGGGGGCGTGTCTTTGTGTGAAGACATTTTCTTACTTGACTGGGCAATCATGATTAGGTAACTTTAATACTGTGCGTTTGGGATTCGCGCGCAGCAGACACTGACAACCCGTAACACGCAAACCATCCTATCACTAAAGTGCGTCTGAGCTACAGTGTTATGAAATACAACTCGTCGAGAAATCTTTTCGCAAAATTCGGATGTCCCTAGCAATACGCAAATATGTAAAATATCTACGTTTATAATAATTTCACAGTTTCGCTTGACCGAAGCATGAACAAAAAGATGAGGCCCATGGCAGTGTTGATTCTACAATACAGTGGAAGAATACACGATGTGCATACAAGTATAATTTAAGCAGGGCTGTGAAAGGTGCACAGTTTAACGTGAACAGCCTACAGTATTATTTTCAACCTAGAAATATTACAATTTTAAGGTTAAACGTTGATTGAAAGAAGAAACTCAATCGAGGCCTCTCCCAGCTTACGCTACAATCAGTGTTTACCAACGGTAAAGTAAGGACTGCATAAATTATTAAATATAACGAGTGGGCTCAGCGTTGGTTTTTTTTTTTTTTTTTTTTTTTTATGTTGGTAAAATTTTAATTTTTATGTTAAACACTTTTCCATAACAATAAAAATAAAAACATATCTTTACTAAGTAAATTGCATATAACCACATCATTTGACATCACTTAAGACAATGTTCATAAAAATAAATTTCATAGACATTTTTATATGATTATTAACGGAGTTGTATAATTTTTTTCGATGTTATGTTTACCAAATATTAATCTTCGGTCGCAGAAGAATACATTAAACAAATAGTAAATTAATCTTCTTTCAGATGTCACTAACATACTGTTTTTCTGAAATATCAATGCAGTCTTTAAAATATTTAGGCGATAGCTGTCAACTCAATTTTAAATTATTTAGGTGATAGCTGTCAACTCAATTTTAAAATATTTAGGTGATAGCTGTCAACTCAATTTTAAAATATTTAGGTGATAGCTGTCAACTCAATTTTAAAATATTTAGGTGATAGCTGTCAACTCAATTTTAAAATATTTAGGTGATAGCTGTCAACTCAATTTTAAAATATTTAGGTGATAGCTGTCAACTCAATTTTAAAATATTTAGGTGATAGCTGTCAACTCAATTTTAAAATATTTAGGTGATAGCTGTCAACTCAATTTTAAAATATTTAGGTGATAGCTGTCAACTCAATTTTAAACTCACCTGTGTATTCATTCCGTGTTTTACTTGTTGCACCATGCGCATTTTTCAAAGCATAGTTTTCGAATACGTCGTACGCGTATATGAGTGTGTTGGTGTAGCACTAGGAAGTGAACGTTGCGGGGAGATTCCAATCAATTTAATAGCACAATTATCAGATACATGCATCGCCGAACTGCAGAGAATACTTCGAATTTGACACCAGAGAGGCATACAATAATTCGTCCGTCTAAGAAGCTGCTGTTTGCGACATTGCAATCACACTGTTTGGTGGGACTGTATCAGTTCAAATTGGGAGGGGGCAACTTCCCTTGCAATTCGACTCGAGCCACCCTTAAACCGATGAGGACAACGTTGTTACGGGATCGCCGCACGCCGCATTTCAGTGAAATTTAGGTAATCAGAGATAGCAGCGTCCAGGACGTAAGCCAAGCCTCCAGTCTTGAGTGTCGCTGGAATTTAGGTAATCAGAGATAGCAGCGTCCAGGACGTAAGCCAAGCCACCAGTCTTGAGTGTCACTGGAATTTAGGTAATCAGAGATAGCAGCGTCCAGGACGTAAGCCAAGCCACCAATCTTGAGTGTCACTGGAATTTAGGTAATCAGAGATAGCAGCGTCCAGGACGTAAGCCAAGCCTCCAGTCTTGAGTGTCACTGGAATTTACGCGTTGCCATGCAAGCCCTGCGCAGCAGTTACCATAACCCTATAGGCGAATGTCCCTGCTGAAAATTGTTTTTCGATAGTCTACGTGTCACGAAGGTAAAAGTGGGGGGGGGGGGGCACAGGTAATTTTCCGAGTTAAATCTATGCATTCTATTCAGTTTGGCTTACAGAAAATTTCTCTAGAACTAAAGAGTGTAACTTGAGGAATGGCCTTGACAAGCACAGCTTTTGGCATTAGGAAGTCAACAGGCCTAATGAAAAAAATAAATAATACATAAAGAGTTAACTATAATTAATACATTGTCTCAGTTTCTAGACGAAAACTTGCATTCAAAATGCATTTTATAACGCTTAAAATTTTACACCATTCAGAAATACTGTATATTGCTTTCAACTGATTTGCTGCTGTAGTTTAAACGGCACAATAATGAAGCCAATGGTGTGTTATTGCTTACAAATTTTCAAGAAAATTCCAACCAATCACAATATTACGGGTAACTTGTAACGAGTAACATTTGATTATTTTCTTTGTAGGGGACTGTTTTTCTGTACATCTAGAGTAAAACAAATTCTAAATGAAGTATTCTGGCGATGACGTACTGGACCATTGGCCCTACATACAATTTTCATTTCTACCGGTGATAAAAGAAAATATAAAAAAAGTGTTTATTCAATAATTAATAAATACTTACTGTCAATATTTTAATGGCACTGCGAATGACCAGAATAATATTTTGAAAGTTACTGGGAATAATATATCTTAGAAAATATTTGAAGTGATCGACAGCATATAATATTGAGCACAGACAAATTTTCTCTACATAATACCATTTAAAATTTAAATGTAAATTATTATCAAAACCGAATACGTTTGCATGGTTAAATACTGATTTTCCTGAACATCAGTTCAACAGCTTACTATACTCATAAATATTTTCATTTAATGCATCAGAACAGTATAATTTCAACTTTCTCAATACTGTGGGCTGTTGTTAGGAGTATATTTCCCTCCACGCCACATAAAGCACGCGAAGACCTGTTCGGTATCACCATCAAGCACTACCCCCTTTTTTAAATCCTATACACGAAATTCTTAGCGGTGTCAATAAGATCAGATTCTGGTACTGTTTATTGTCCTTGGGGTTTGTTAATTTGATACATTCTCATTCTTGTTGTATTTCTTTGCATTGAAATTCTGGGCCTTAGGCACAAACAGCCCGGGCTTTCAAATCCCCCACCCCCCTTCACAGCCCTTTCCAGCCCAAAACAGAACGATATCATCTATTGTCAGCTTAACAGTTTAGGACTGGAACATAAGGGCATCAGTGGCAAAGGAAACGGAATGCATTAACTTCTCTAGTTCATAGGCTGTTCACGGTAAAGTGAGCTCTTTTGAATTCAACCTTAGAAAAAAGTCACTGCCCCTGCCTGCATGCATTTTAACGGGCGCCCTGAGTGACATGCACCCAGTAAAGTTGGTAACGATGGATGGAAAATAGTTCCATAACTTAACGTCGAATTAAAATTGTTAGGAAACCATTTGTGATAACTTAAATCATTTATTTCGCTTTGTGTTATTTTTAATGTATCGAAGCGTAAAAAAGAGCAGATATGTAAAATATTTACTTTCTTAATAATTTCACAGTTTCACTTGACCGACGCATGAATAAAGTGATGAGGCCCATGACAATGATAATATTTCATAAGGCAGAAGAATGCACGACATGCAAAAAGTAGATCTTAAGCAGGATTTTCAAAAGTGCTCATTTTACCGTGAACAGCCTATACTTACATATCATCCGCTTGTGGGGTAGGAGGTTGCATTTAAAGGTTCTTCACGACGAAGAGAGAAATTTTGAAATCAACCTATAAAAAAGTCACTGTTCCTACGTGGATATTATATTTTAACGGACTCACTGAGTAACATGCACCCAGTAAGGTTAGTAACAATGGAGGGAAAGTAGTTCCAAATATTAACGTCGAATAAAAAGTGTTGGGTAACCGTTTGTGATAGCATAAATTATTTCCTTCGCTTCTTATTTTTTTATGTGAAAATAAGTAGACTTGTAAAATATTATCTTTTCTAATAATGTCACAGTTTCACTTCACCGGCACATGAATAAAGTGATGAGGCTCATGGCGATGCTAATTTTACGTAAGGGGGAAGAATACACAGCGTGCGTATAAGTGAATACTAAGTAGGGCATTCGAAAGTACTCAGTTTACCGTGAACAGCATATACCTGCATGATGATTGTTAGGATGATTCCGTAAACATGACGCTGTAACCTTTCTTGTACACGAGGACTTACAAATGTGCCGACGTCTCAGTGGTTGGTGACAACCTGTGACAGCTAATGTGCGAGACAGTTACGCTCTCTCACTCCAGTCATGAGAAATATCAACCTCCTGTTACTGCCACGAAAAGGGATAACCCAAAATCCAGAATTCTATCTGTGACGAATGCGTTGTGAGTGGTTTTTGTCAGAGAGGTCACTCAGCTCTATTCAAATCAAAAACCGCCCACATCTTCATTATGTTCACAGTATCACAATATTTTAGATGCTTTAACTTACCTAACGCGCTTCGTCAGCTTTTATGTAGTATAAGATCTCAGTGTGTTGTTTTTTATTATAATCCCTCATATAACACTGGTTAAATAAAACACTTTGGCCAGTTGTTAGTAACTAAACATATAATTATGAAATTTTATAAATGTTATTTTAAAAAGATGTCTAAAATGTAACGATTTAATTTTTCGGTGGTTTTAAATAAAATACTTCAGTACTACGATATTACCGTTAAAACATAAACCTCTTAAAAAATAAAATTTTTAACACTTTGCTAATGAATCGAAATATGTGCCGGTTTAAATAGATAAGAAGTACCTAAAAGAAATCTTGTACACGCTTGTAAGAAGTTAATAAGTGTCTTAAAAGTATTTAGACAAAACTACCTACAACTTATAATTACAACTTCATTTCCACTGTGGTGAATAGGATATGGAGGATTTTAAACAAACTCTCAGTTCAAAAGACGATTTTCTTTTTTTTTTTTTTAACAATTACGTGAATTAGTTATTCTAACCCCCACACACAGAGAAAAATCAGCAGTGAAATGATTACAGAAAATTCCTGAAATCAGTTTTCCATGAAACAGCACCTAAACACAAGCACTAGTGTCAAATTGTTACGAAAGTTAATTAAAGGCATGTTTGTTGCATGAAAAATAAAAATAAAACTCTCAGAATTTGATTCGTTGAATAAAGTGACTTCTTTGTAATAGATACATGTCATAAGAAAATTTTATTTAGAGGTGCATTAACAAACACAAAAACAGAACGTTTTGGTGGCATTACTTCACAAGTTTATTAATGTTTGAACAGCACCGACAAACAATCTGTGTTACCTATGTTTCTATTTAAAGTGCTGGAATGTCATGGATACAGAAATTAGTTGTATGCAGTCATATATTTTTCTCGTCGCAATATGTTTGCAATATAGCTGACTTCGAAACTCTTGATTATCAGTTAAGTGCTCACTACTCGTATAAAACAAAAATTACTAATTACCAATTTAAAGAATTCTGGAGGTCTACTATGATTTTCGTCAGAATGCGTTTACAACGTTGGTTCAGCGTTACCGACAACCATTTTTTAGAATTCCTGTCTAAATGTAATACCTGCTCTAAAGTGTTTTTAGTTCTCCTTCGAGAAAGTCATAAAACGATTTTAAGGAGGCACATAGTGATTGAATGATCCGACAACCAAACTAGTTTAGTTACTTGGGAAAAAATGTCAATATTAACAAATTATTGTAAAGTGCTTCCTGGCTATTTATATCATTGTAAAATTTTATTCTTGACTTTACAGCTTACCCTTACACGAAAAATATGTTAAGGGAATGCAAGTTCTGTGATGTTCATTAACGTTGATATTAAACAGCGCATTTTCTCTCGACCGGAAAAGTGTCTTAGAAAGTATCAAAGTTTGAAGTAAAAATTTTAAAAACCAAGCTTTAATGCTCAGAGTTTTAAATTATGTACCTACAATCCACGGAAAATGTGTTGCTTCCACAAACAATATTTCAAACAATAATTTATGTATCTGCTGCCCCGATCTCAAGTTGATGCCTATTAGATATGTGAAGGTATGGATATTAAAAAAAAAAAGTATATTTAAATGTGTGTATACGCTTTGCTCAAAGTTACACGCTGAAAAATATACGATTGTAGGAATCAAATATCTGTACCTGTTAATATAGAGGCAGCAATAGTCGAGTTGGTTGTAGGCTCCTCTAAATATTGTTTACGTAGATATAAACTGCAACTGAAATGTTTGTTGTCGTCTTGTGTATGAATGTATCTGCTACTATGAATAAAGTTTATACAGGAAAGCATTCTGTTTTTCCTACAGATACAGTTATATCAGCAGAACACCTTCAGCTATATTTGGAGTATTGTGATCTATGAATGAATAGTGTAACGGGAGTAAATGACTAGACGGAGATTAGTGGACGTTCGCCATTGCGATGAAGATTTCATAATTAGTTGCTATTCTGTTTTTTGACTTTGTTCCCTCTTGGATATTTCCAGTGTTGTACACATATATTTGTTTTCTCGCCCATAAGTCACTTTAATTAAGTTTTTTTCCCGTGCTCAGTCATATTTTCCCAGGACAAACATCTGCATCGCAATGGTGAATGTCCAAAAATCTCCGTCTAGTCATCTGGATTGTTCCCGCAAAAACATAACTGTAAAAAAACAAACGGAATATTTTTTTTTTCCTGTTACAGAAATTTGTTTGCTGCTGTCCTGAAGCCTGTTTACAAAACTGTTATGATGTCACTTCTCTGCTGAATTTGTCAGTGTATGTTATTTTAACATTTTAAATCCAGGATTTTTACGTGCAAATAACTTAATTCCTCAAGGAAAACATTATAATAATTTGACTTCAAAAAAATTTTAATGTCTTTTCTTGTCAGTGTTTTCTACTTCAAACAAATTACTGATCTATAAATTCAAATACCACAGTATATCTTTAATTTGTACAATGATGATAATTTAATATTGACGCATAAATGACGTAACTACTTTATCTGTTCGCTTACTAATTTTTATAACGATGCAACCACATCTTTCTATAAATTTCTCGATGTATGTAAGTAAGAAAGTAAGTATAACATTTGGATTATAACGCTGGCATTCGCTGTCGTAATTTAAACGACACACACTTAAGCACACAGGGCGAAACTTGAGCTACCTGTGATTTGAAAAAACCGCGCGAACACGAGTAACAGGTGCGAATTGTTTTTTTTTTTTTTTTTGCGCGGATTGAACAAGTTTCAGGGTATAAGAGAAGTCATCGTTCAACCACGCTTACATTCAAGAATTGCGCAGTTCAGCCACCCTTTATTTATGTTGCTCATTTTGGCCCCACAGATTTTCAACACGGTTTAAAACTTGCGGATTTAGCAGGCCGTTCCAGATGCGTGAATGCTCCTGAATATTACTCACATCAATCAGTCAAATTTTCTCATATCTGAGAATTGCCAGTTGAGAATACAAGGGTAAAAATATTACGTTCCTGAGTGAAATAACGAGTAAAAATTATACCATGGATGCCCAACATCTCTGCGTACGCACTGTTGTTCATGTATTGCTGTCAACTCAACAACGTTACCCAGTTACGCATAATTTAAAAAAAAAAAAAAGAACATAAAATCGGAAAACCAACACTTAATTGAACCACGCCCTTAAGAGGTCTGCTTAGTAAAAAAAAAAAAAAAAAATGTTAAATTCCCCAAGGTCACGTTCGGCCTTAAAGAAGCGTCGCTGCGGCGATGGAAAAATGCTTAAGCTATCTTCGCGTGTGCTCTGTTTCCTCAGAGTTTTAACCGGTGACTACAGGACTTCAAAACAAAAAAAAAAAAAACTGTTCAGAAAAGATACAGCATTATTGTACTTTAAAACACTGTTTAAAGGCTGTTCACGATAAAGTGAGTACTTTTGAAATCAACCTCGGAAAAAAGTCACTGCTTCTACATGCGTATATTTTAACGGGTGCAGTGAGTAACTTACGCCCAGTAAAGTTGGTAACGATGGACAGAAAGTAGTTCCATATTTTAACGTCGATTAGAAATGTTAGGTAACCATTTGTGATGACTTAAATTATTTCTTTCGCTTTCTGGTTTTTAAATGAATCGAAGTGTAAGAATTACCAGACTTGTTAAAAATTTACTTTTCTAATAATTTCGCACGCTCGCCTGACCGACGCATGAATAAGGTTATGAGGCGCATGCCAATGTTAATTTTACGTAAGGTGGAAGAAAACATAACGTGCGTACAAGTAGATCTTAAACAGGGCTTTCTAAAGTGCTCATTTTATCGCGAACAGCCTATAAGAGAAGAATATATAACGGAATCAGAGTGCTACTTACAGCGTATTTGCTGAATTTGTCACTTCCAACGACAACTCTTATGTTTCTCTGACCAAATTTATAAACTGACCACAAAATATCGACTTTAATTTAAGTTCTGGAAAAAAACAATTACATTGAAACAGTTAATAGTTTTTTTTTATTAGAATATACGTAACTGCTGCTTACAGTGGGGACCATGTGAACTAAGGAAGGCCCCATAACACATTCCTCACTGAACCTTTCCTGACGTCTATGATGAACACGTCACCTATCGTCACTCGCGTGCGGGAATAAACATCAGTCTTCTGGCTAGATTGCGTAGTAGCGTATTTCCAGTCAATGACAGTTCATTACTTGCGTCTCTTCGCCCAGAGTAACCGCGCCTCTCTGCCCTAATATGATAATGGCGTGAAGTTCCCTGCAGGATGTTCATTCTGAAATTAGTTGTGAAGTATCTGCGTCGAAGACTTGTGGCGATTGTTGCCTGTAAACTAAGTGATTTGTATTCACAAGCCGGCCATCCCTGTGCGACAGTTGTCGTCTTTCGGTTAAAATTTTTGACAAAAATTCCCGGAAGACTGGGACGAATGCCACTGCATGTATAGGCTATTCACGGTAAATTGAGCACTTTTGAAAGCCCTCTCATTTGGAATAATAGTCAATAAGTATATTTTATTTTTGCCTTAGGCGTTAACATTCACACTGTGTTTATTACTTACGTGGCAATATTTATTTTAAAGGTTAATAAATGGCTTAAAGGAAAAAGTAACTAGGGCCTCAAAAGTGCTCACATTACCGTGAACAGCCTATAGACCCGTATTACCGTAAGCTTCGACACTCCTGCGAATTCAGTAACTTAACTCACACTATGATACTTGACATGCTCGAATACAAACAAAATTTTTTGCACACCGTTTTATATGCATCGAATTATACGTCTCCCACACTCTACCGCGTCTTCGCAATCTATAAATCCCATAGCATAGTATGCGAGTATTTACATCCAGATCACCTCCATGCAACATCCCTTAGAGGGGTCTGAAGTTACTACCACTTCAGTCTGTCTCTAATGACCTCGCTGTTGACGAGACGTTAGCCACGATAAATTGCCTACTACCACTTCAGATATGCAAAGTGTACCAAATTTCTGTCACCAATTGGTAGGTACAAAATTTTCTCTTGTAACAGGAACTGTGCCGAAAACTAAATTAAATGATTTAGTATAACATATATCAGTGTAAGTCAGCATAATTTGGAACACACTTTTTTCACTAGCACGGCAATAAATAACAAATATTTATCTTAAAAATATTAGCGGAAATTTCTTTAGAAATAAGATTTTGCACCGTCACATGAATCCTGAGCAAAGTATATTTATCTATTTCAGATATTCAATTAGAGCCAAATTGATTTGCACATTCAATAAAGTAAAACTTCTCTCCCTGATGGCAATATTTCACCTTTATCGTTCTGCAGCCATTTCACGGTACTGAATTAAGAAGTATGAGATTGTTCTCCACGTTAGCCTACTCTCCAAAAAATAAAGAACAAACGCACGCAAATTACAAAAGCTATGTTCATCAAGAAGACATTCATAACTGAGATACATTTTTGGCCCCAAGTCTGACGAAGAATGGTGCTATCATGCTGAAGTGGACTCGTACAAATCAAGTTGCACCAGAAAATGTTGCGGAGAAAAATATGTTCTAAAACAGTAATTTGATAACAGGAGAATACTCATTTTGCGTGCCATCAACTCCCAAATTTTCTTCTGATAAATACTATTTATTTATATTTAAAAAACACGCGTCACTTATTAAAAATTCTTTGGAGATCAAAATTTAATTTAGTGTAAAAACAACAGTTTCTACTGGTAGAATTTTATGGTTTCAATTTTTATCCACATCGTAAATATATTGCTTTAAAGTACTAATTACTTTCCGAAAAAAAAAAAAAATACCCTTCTGCAACTGAAAGCTATTCTTTCTGTACAGCTATACGCAGGGCCTCTGAGATTGCAAACAGCGCGTTATATAGAAAAGAGCATATCTATGCTTACGTCACTTACAGGTCTTGCTGTGGCTGGCTCCTGCGGGGGTTGCTCAGCGGTGCGCTGAGGCAAGGTGCAGAGCAACCTCGGTCAGCCGAGCCTTTGTTTTAAATAACATATACCGGGGGATTGAGCGCGAGGTCAGAAAGGGAGTATGAAAGCTCAGAGAGATGGCAGCTCTGGGCGCCATCTTGCCGGAGGCTTTGCTCGAGGACAACAAGACGAGAGGACCGCAGCCCATGGTCCGCCTTCGATGCCCGCCGAGACCGCAGTCGAGAGAGCTGCTACGAGACTGCTGCGGCGAAAGGGTAATTATCCAACCCCTGGTAGGGCGACTAAAGGCACACTAGGGCACGGGACTTGTGACTACTTTAAGCTCCCTCTAAGCATAATTTCGCCTTAATAACATTATGCTACCTTGAGCTTGATTGCGTGCATTAGCGCCCCTTGTGAGACGTTAACTGTCGAGATCTATTGCTAATAGTAGATGATTGGTTGTAGAATCTTATAGTTTTCTTGATATGCCTGCTTGAGGCATAATTGTAAAGTTAGTGTTTTATAAAAGTAGTATTTCGTATCTGAGTGATTTTCCTTTGACCTACCCTTGTTAATGCGTGGCCTGATTCATCCTCAGGACAGGTCAAAGCACCGTGAGCAGAAGACCAGTGAAACCTCTTATAGGTAGAGACCTTCAAAATTCGCTTTGTTATTTGAGGACATTATAAACTTAAAATATTTTTACCTTTGCAACACGTTTTTGATTGGACCATACTTCATTTGACACTCCCGGGTAACTCTCCGCCAATAAATGAACACTTCACAAACGTGTATCCCAATCATGTACAGTTGACTCAGAAAGGGAATGACTTCATATCTGGGCAGCAGCCTATGAAGGAACGACACCGGCTCTAGTATATACAGTGCCATGGAGTTTAACTTGATGCCAAAAAATAACGCGAGTTTTGCAGGTCCCTACTAATAGGCTGTTCATGGTAAAGCGAGCACTTTTGAGGCCTAAGTTACTTTTTTGCTATCAACTATTTTATATTCTTCCACCCCTTTTTAAAATAAATATTGCCGTGTAAGTAATAAACATACCACATATTTCACAGGACTCGGAAGTTAACGTCTAAGGCTACAATAAAATATATTTATTGACTATTATTCCAAATGAGAGGGCTCCCAAAAGTGCTCACTTTACCATGAATAGCCTATAATTACAGAGGCTGCGAACAACGGGAGTGTTTACTGTACGTCCCCAAAGATTCTCAAAACCACATATTTATAATTGATAGTAAGCTATTGTTATCTGGTGTTGAATGAACATGCTTGTGCAAAATATGCTTGCGTTTGTGATAGATTTTTGCAGTTGTTCAAACTCGTTTTACTAACTGTATCACCAGCGCCATCAAGTCGTTGCAGATCTCTGGATTCATGGTTTATCAAACACTTATGCAATCAACTTTTCAAAGAAATTTCTAGCTCCTAACTGCACTCTTGAAATATAATCACTTGCTTGAGTCCTTTCAACTGCGCTGGCGGTGAAATAAACAGTTATCGAAATTTTGACGTT
This sequence comes from Dryococelus australis, assembly GCA_029891345.1. Classification (NCBI taxonomy): domain Eukaryota; kingdom Metazoa; phylum Arthropoda; class Insecta; order Phasmatodea; family Phasmatidae; genus Dryococelus; species Dryococelus australis. The sequence goes on along the minus strand of CM057001.1, from coordinate 62,911,331 downwards.
TAAACTGGTTGGTCAATCAGCTGTATTTCTTTGAGTACTGCCACGCATGACGTTGGCCAGGAACACCTACGGAATCTCTTGATCGGATGTAGAGCTACAACTACGGGCGTGGCATATCGGTGTTAATGAATGTGTGACTCATGATGTAAAGAGTTAGGTGCGAAACGCCAGAAGTTCGGCCTCCTCACACACACCAGCGTGACACATTAGCTATCACAGCCACTGAATCCCATAAAAATATATATCTTTAATAGCTCCTTAAAATTGCACTCCAATTTTGTTTTCTATTTGTTTTTGGCGATTATATCACTCTGCTTCCGAGGGGAAAAGGCGTTTTAATTCATGGTGTTCTGGAAAACAAATCAATCAAATTAGATTACAAAACGCGTTTGTTAAGTTTAAATTAGGCCTATTTGAGTATAAAGGATATTTATTTCTTAAGTCTCACTGTTAGTCAATATACTGAATAATTGCATCTCCTGCTTATTTTTAAGTTTTTGTGAAGTGAAATAAAAGTGATTTTCAATAATTTTTATTTCTTAAGTTTTTGTCAAGTAAAATAAAAATGCTGTTAAAGAAGTTTAGATATTTACCATGCTCTCCAGCAGACATTAAATCTGAACCATCAACGTAAAATTTTATCACCAACAGCATAATATAAAATTTTAAATATTTACATGTCTCTGCCTTTTAACAACTATCAAACAATTTGCAGTAATATTAATTGCACGAATATAAAACAAATCGTATAGTGAAAAATTTTTTAGTCATAAATTTTAAGCAATTACTCTGAAACTGAATTAATTGTGGCAAAAAAAAAACTAAGAACTTCTGCGTAAATAGTGAATTCGATTCTTATTTTTGAATAATGCATTGGAAGGTACTATTAACGTATCTCAATGATCTGAATTTTATGTATAAACGTAAAATTAAATTAAATTTGTTTTAAGTTTTTCCAAACTGCTGTACTAAAACGGTTTCATTGAAACACATGTCTATAGTAATTCGTGAACAGCCACATTATGTTCCGTTGAACAAAATAACTGTTTTATTAAACGAATATTCTAGAATAATTTTTTTTCCTCCTTAAAATGAACTTATTAAGATTCGTGGGGAACTAAAACAAAAATGCCAGCCATTACAAGCTGTTATCGTACCCATTAAATTCATATTCGAATTATTATGAAGTCTTAAATTATTTATATCATAAAGAATTAAAGGCACATTTCCAGACTTTAATAACTGACAAAACATTTCATTAAACAATTTATTTTTTTGCAAATATCTCTATATGTTTGTCAAATATGTCCCAATTACAGAGCCTATTAAAATTAAACCGTTTTACACGCAATCCGAGTATCAAGTTTTAATTGAGGCTGAATTTTTCTTATTTGCCATAGTTTGCAAAAACGTTTTACACATTTGACGCTACGTTTAGTAAAATACAGAGCAATATAGCATACTTCAAAATTTGTTACTAAGCTGAGTTTACATATTAATTATGAACCCGACTGAAAACTTTAAAAATTAAAAATGATAGCAAAAATTTAAGTACATTAAATAATATTTTAGTAATAATTTCATACGCTCGTAATACATAATGGGCAATTAGTCAATAATAATATTTCCACGTTCTTCATATACCCAACTTTTATTCAAAATTTCTTATAAATAATGTTTACTTACAAAGTATTACCGATTATGTTTCAGTATAGTAGTTTCAAATGTATTTTTAGATATATTAATTTGTGTTGTCTAATTTTAAAAAAAATCTTTAAATATTCTCAAATAGTCGGACAAAACATTTTTTCAATTACAAAAAAAAATAAAAACTAATGACATGATCGTTGCTTTCTCTAAATATTTTGACTGTTTTTCCCATTAATTTTGAATAGCCCTTAATTATTATGTGTCATAGAATTAATATAGTGAATTCTCAATGGGAATAATTTAATTCGTGATGTTCTCAAACAATGTAACAGTCAATATGTTCTAGTTTAGTAGAAATTTCAAGATATCTGGATGAATAAGTGGATAGACGAATCAAGAACCACTAGCAGGCCAAGTTGCCACGTGTCATATACTGAGAGAAAGTGGAACCAAAATTTGTTTGTATAGGGCCATATATATATATATATATATATATATATATATATATATATATATATATATATATATATATATATATATATATATATATATATATATATATATATGTGTGTATATATATATGTATATATATGTATAGGGCCATATATATATATATGGCCCTATACATACATATATATATATATGGCCCTATACAAACAAATTATATATATATAGTTGCCCTAACAAAATATATTGTTGAGCAAACAAAACTTGAAAAGCAACAAAATTACTTTTGTTCATCTAACAAAATATATGTTTGAATAAACAGAATCTCTGCATTGGGCCCAAAAAATTTAGACTGTCAACTAAATATTCTGTTGAATCAAATGCATATATTTGTTTGGCTACTCCATTTGACTGCCTTCGTTCGAAAATACAGCTCGAGAGTTTGTTTGTATTTTTGTGACAATTAGAATAGTAACCGTGTTTGTTAGTTCATCTATTGATGCTCAATATTCGTATAAACACATTAATAAAACAATTGAACAGGAAACCGGAAAATAAAGCTGTAAAAATTGAAATATTAGTCTGCACACGTTGAACAGTATATGAATGGTATATATTTTTAAAAAATACCTAATTCATCAGTCGTCAGATTAGCCAAGGTTACTAAGGCGGGTGCAAGGGATCTATGTTCGAAACTTGGGTACTTCTTTTTTATATCAGCCCAAAACTGCTTAATGTGCATGTAGCCAAACAAATCCTTAGTTGCACCAACCGAATCTTTGTCTTAGGGGCAACAAAATGAGAACAACAAAATAATTTGGTTTTAGCAACAAAATGCTTCATTGCCCCTACACAAACAAATAATCTGGTTGTACCAACACATCTTGTTTGATTCAACAAAACCCTTTTCTCAGTGCAACGTCTCAAGTTCCGAGAAGCTTCGGCGCAAGTAGTCAGTATATATTGCGACACGGGATCGATTCCATCCTGCCAAAAGTTATAAATTTCGGCGAATCACCTAATTCTTCTCGAAAGACTTGGCAACGTCCATCTTATCAACGTCCTTTCCCGCGCACGCGAGCCGTCGCTGACGAGGACGATAGCCGAAATTTCCACCGCCGGCCATTATTAATACTATTTCGGGCGGCGAGCGAATCCCGAACCCTGCGCCACGCGCGGGTTTCATCCGAAAGCTGCCTCCTGTCCTATTCACAAATTAAAATATGTAGTAGGCTCGAATCGCACAGCACTTAAAAGCTTTTATTCTGCCGGTGTCTCTTTTCAGTCCTCTCCCCCTCCCCACCCCTCCCAACACTCTTCACGAACACTTCCACCATCGCCACGTCACCAAAAACGACTACAGGTCGTTCACGGTAAAGTGGGCACTTTTAAAATCCAATGTTGCCTGCGCATGCGCTACACTAACTAGCATGCAGCTAAAGGCTGTTCACGACAAAGTGAGCACTTTTGAAATGAGCCTGCATATATTCTAATGTGCGCACTGAGTGACATTCGCCCAGTAAAGTTGGTAACGATGGAAGGAAAGTAGTTTAATATCTTAACTTCTAATAAAAAAAACCGTAGGTAACCATATGTGATAACATAAATTATTTCTGTCTTTTTTTTTTTTTACTTGATCGAATATTAAAAAGGAGCAAATTTGTAAATGATTTATTTAATTTCTTAATAATTTCACCAGTTTCACTTGATACCGACGCATGAATGAAGTCATGAGGCCCATGACACTGTTAATTTTACTTACGGCAGAAGAATACACAAAGTGCACACAAGTAGAACTTAGTAGGGCTTTCAAAAGTGCTCTTTTTAACGTAAACCGCCTACAGTTAGGTTGGTAGTGAATTTATAAAAAATTGTTCTTAAGACTCGGACTTTCAATTCAATTTTAATGTGTAAATTTATCTTTGTTCGTTTTTCATGTAAGTAGCGGAAATAGGAAAAATAGGAAAAATAGGAAAAAAGTAACTAGGGCCTCAAAAATGCTAACTTTACCGTGAACAGCTTGTAGCCGTCGCTCTGCAGGTATCGGGTGGATTTAGGCGAGGGGTGTCGGATGGTAAAAAGAGGACTCAGGAGTTGGGGGTAGGTACGGACGGGGAGCAATCAAATACGGGACGTCGAGTCGAGCTATTGTCAGAAGAGACGCATTGTATTAATTAGTAAATAAAGAGGGGCCTGAGTTGGCTGTATGCGGCACCCCGGCAAAGAATTTCCGTCGGTTTCCGACTCCAGCGCTTCGCAGACATCACTTGTACGGGAGGGTGCGTTCCGAAACTCGCCGATTTCACTGGTCAGTCATTTTCAGTGACGTCAGATACTGTTCCGTTACTGCCGACGAACACCGGTGTTTGCAGAGGATGTTTTCTTCGAGGGTTTCCGGATGACTCGTCGTGCGAAGCTTCAACGACTTCCGGAGGTTACAGAAGTTTACTGGAGCTCGCGGAAGTATTACAGCGCCAGTTCGATGAGATATTTGCGAACGGTTCAAATTCACGTGTTCTCCAGAGACGTTTACGGAAATGCAGAAGGTAGCGCCATTAAGGGTTCCACTTAACATGACGTGTTCTGCGTGCCAGAGATATGAAAGCGTGGGAGCGCAGTCAGCACAAATACAAGCATCCCGTGCCTCATGTTCTTTACGCTAAAGGCACTCAACTGGTTCTCAGTATTTTCGTCCGCAGTTTGCCTCCATCGGATATTCACCACTGAAATTTCCATTTTAAAAAAAATACACGTTACAAAGGAAATAGAAAACTAGCACAAGTCTTCAGGTGTGCAAGTTTTCTGTAATGCTAATCGTAAGCAGAAATCACTCGGACACGTGTTTTGAATAAAAATAGAGTCTACCGGAAATCTACTCACCATTTGTCGGCCTTGGTTAACGATATTTAAGACCATTGCTTTGTTTAAAAACAACAATTTTTAAGCTAATCATGTGATTAGAATATCGTCAATCACCAAATGTAGTGCTTTGCTAAGAGTTAGTAGAGTTAATATGAATACAGGATGCAAGGAGGAAGGCTTGTGCAAACAGCAAGAAATAAAAGATATCAAGGAAAGATGGAAGACAAAGGATAAAGAAGGAACAACAGGTTATAATTTATCGGAGCAGAGCAGGCCAGTGGCTTTTTTTTTTTTTTTTTTTTTTTTTTTGGAAATTTTACGTCATGGGGCAACGTGTAAATATCTTATCAATAAATACAGATTTTACTGTAGTACTTGTAAAACCACAAATTCGTTGCCTCGTATTAAATCTCAAGGCGACTAAACTAAAATACTAGAGGATTGAAAATCGTGGTAATACGGACAATGTAGGTAGAGTTGACTAATACTTTTCAATTGAACATTATTAATATTCAATATGTAGCTCAGTGTTATGAAACTAATAAAAACGCGTTGTAAATGTATATAGTTGTACAACTGTGGTATAGTACCTTGAATGCTCATATACATGCATATTTACAAGCCTTGGGAAGGATCCGAGATAACATGTTCAAAAAAGCTTCACGTTCTGTCAAGTGAATGATATAAGCACTGAAAAGTTTACAATTTTCGGGTAAATAAAGAAATCTCACGAATTAATTTTATGTGTTTGGTAAATGATAGTTTGGAGCTCTGAAAAATATTATGCTGCTGATATAGAAAAAATATTCTGAATAATTGGTGAAAGAAAACCATTTTTAATTTATCTCAGATAAATTACTTTTACGAAAGAAAACCTTCCATAAATTTAGTGATATTTTGTGGTTGCTATAATAGTAGGAGCTATCTTAATTGGCTTATCATAGCCCAATGCCTCATGCATTACTACAACATCATAACGTTCTTGTGTTCAGTGATGTTCCATGGATGTGCTAAAGGTCTGAAACGATGCGAAACTTATTACTGCTGAATAAGAGAGACTGTTCCGTAATGCTCTTTGAAACAGCATTGCGTGCTTGTCTGGTAAAGTATCACTGTGTACGTCTGGACACTTTTGGTTACGATACATATGCTATATTAATCAATAATTAATTTTCGAAGCGATTATTCTAAAGAATTGGTCGGTTTTTGCTCATGACCGCAAATAACTTTGCAAGTCCTGTCTGTAGTATAATGAAATGTGACGGATAATACAGTCTTATGCTAACTTCTCTGGATATGAAATGTAAAATGAATTGCAAAATTCATGCTTATAAACCTTTCATATGCAGGCAGTGGAAATCCTATTCTTGTTTTTTCTGCAAGGAATAACCTTAAAATTTTAATCAGAACTCAAAACAATTCTAAAACTTTTATCCCTCTTGAGGAAATTTTCTAAAGCAAACACTGGTGACGGGGACTAACACAATATGCCAATCTGCATAAGCAATTCTATTCAGAATTGTATTATTTTTAATGTAATTTATATAATTATAATAATGTATTATGCAAATATATACATGACTAAATATACTATAAAATATTTTAAAAACTTATACAATTTCCGAATTTTTATTTGAACCCTCCAGAACTTAGTGTCAACTGTTGCGAATGACATGCTAGATCCCAAAAGAGTTCCCAGAATTGTATGACGTGGTGTTGACACTGGCAGCGCACATGCAAATAAATTTTATGCTATGGGAGTATATATGTATATATCCATTATGTATATAAAAAACATATGATTTTGAATTTAAGCCAAGGCATTTATTGTGTTCGATTCAGTTGAAGACAGTTCACGAGTAAGGAATTTGTATGATATATTTTGATTTCTTCAGAATGTTTACGAGGATTATGCAGTAATAACATTAAAAAAAGAAATATAGGCAAAAAATATCCATAAATCATAGCATATTTAAGGAGCTTCCTGAGTATTATCAATACTTTCCATGAATTTCACAGTTCCGTCCCATTTTTTAAATCTAGTGTAAGTTAAACTTTGCTTGAATAAATAGATAGCCGACAACTCTATGTTCATGGAATATGTTCGGAGATAAAAAAAAAATTAATACAATCACTCACCTGGCTTGCATTAGTGCCTAATGAGACAAGCATACTTGCATTTTGGTGCTACATACATGAACGATCAGAGTGACGTAGTCTCGCATAACCTAAGTGAATTGATAATTTTAAATATATGACGGAACAATTCGCCGTTATTTTAGTATGAGACGTCTACAAAAACTCTGTTAGTTCAAAGGAAATTTTGTAGTATGCATACACATCAGTCTACTTGACTTTCAAACGTCACTACACACAATGTTTAGTCAAATAGGTACCTTTATATCATGAAATTGTAAATCAATGAAGTCATGGACTTCGCTAATATTAGGATGGAATATTAACAGCGTAAGTTGTTTCTGATTCCCATGTGTTAACTTGTTCTGAATTTTTTAATTTAAATTTAAAAGTTAAAGTAGTTTATCATGAACAAGCAAACAATTTTAGTAATGTATTATCCAAAGCTCAGGTGTAAATAATAGATAACAAAAGTATATAAAAACAGATAACACAATGCTGCACAGTAGGTAAATAAAATAAATAACATGAAAAGACATGGTTGTAAATTATTATTTTCAGAACTATATACGGAACCTGAAAATTTTTAATAATTTCTACGTCTCATATAATTAAAATTAAAATTAAATTAAAATAAGAAGCAAGCAAATATCAGAAGAAGAGAATCTCTTTGTAAACTGTTGTTCAAAACAATGCACCGCAAAATCTTTAGAACCTCTATATTATTAAAAATTACCTGTCGGTCATTCTATATGTACTATTTTTAGTGACCAGCATATTAGCTATGACGTTATGAAGTCATCACAACAGGTTTTAAATCTGGGAACGTTGCAATATATATATATATATATATATATATATATATATATATATATATATATATATATATATATATATATATATATATATATATATATATGCACTTTCGCACACGCAATCGGCCAGTTAGTCTCTTTTCGACCTACTTTAGTTCACTTGAACGATTAACTTCATCATTCTGTTTCCATTTTTAGTTAAATTTTTTTGATTTTATTATTTCCTGTACGTCTAGTAATCCAGAAAAAATGGCTTCATTGTGTTAAATACGTATCCAGAAAAACCAAAGTAACCAATATGCGCTGCTTATTCATATTATAGAACATTAAAATTTAAGTATAGTTTTAAGGTATAACACCACATTAAGAAGTACTGCTTTAGAGACTAAAATACTTTACAATCGAAAATTTATATACGGCTACATTTATAATATGTTTAATCACTTTTATAATGATTTTCAATTTACACTGTAATTTGTGTAAAAATTTTAGTGCAGTATATTTTGCTATTGATCATAACTATTTTAGAGTAGAGTCGGCACGTTTACTGGATAGACTAGTGTGTTTAGTTCTTTGATGTCTTATTATAACGAAACACTTTTGTATTTAAATGTAATATGAAATTCCGCCTACTTTTCTTGCGGAGTACTAACATTGTATTTAAATAAACATAGTAGAGATACATTAGCTATGAATAACGCTTTCGAAGAAACTACTTTTAAGGTTACCATAGTGTAAAAGATGCTTTGTAAAGTTTGAGAAACTTTGTTGTTTATGTGTTTATGAATTTCTCCAAAAAAAAAAAAAAAAAAAGGCAATACGAAGCAGGATACAAAAACAGGGGAAATTCTTATACTTCTATACCTTAGAACCAGAAATATTATTCACGCACTGAAGTGCATAGAAGTCAGGATTTAACTCAGGAACTATATAATTTGATTATACATATTTACAAATTTTTAGAGTCAAAGCAGTGTTACAGCTACTTGTTTTTCTTCACCGTTTTATAAATACGGTATTTAAAATACATTTGGAATTAATTTCATAGCAAACACTTCTAATACAATGACGCAGATAATGTGTTAATAACCCAAAATAGGATAATAATAAGTTTCTACTTTTGGTAACTGCACTTGATGTGATGAGTAAGTAACATTTCTCCAAGTACAACCAAATATTTTAGTTACGTTTCTGATTCTTCGATCTAATTGTAAAAATTTTTCATTGACTCTAGTACAAGAATAATGCTGAAAATCTCATGAATTTATCTCCCCCAAAAAAATTAACGCGTATGGAATACTATTGTATAGACGATGTAGTAGCTCCCGGAAACGGTGTCAGCTATAGCTAGCTACATACGTTGAGCTATTTGTCATCTTTGCGTAGAACTTCAATAAATATTATTAATCTTTCTTTATGGGTGGTGAAGTTGCGAGTCTAAATTTGTGCTCTAAATGGGTTTTATGTAGGTTTTTAATAATAAAGTGATGTTTTGGTCAAAATTTATTATTCATTCTGTTTTTATATCAAGGTGGTGGTCACATGAATCTGTGATATGTAAAAGGTTTTTTTTTTCTAAGACTATGTAGTTAACTGAAGACAATAACATATTATATTGAGGTACTTCAGACATAACCCTTTCCGTTCAGAACTTTCAGTGAGAGGTTTCTATATCTTATTTTTCTACTTAAGAGGGTATTTCTATTTCGTAACAATTTAATAGTACCACAAATTACATTTTATTACTGCACAGTCCGTCTCATTTATTTTGCAGTTAGCTCAACAAATACTACGAGTGTTAGTTATTATAGTTTATAAGCTGAGTCCCTGATAAATCATCCAGGCACTAAAATATTCATATTTCTGGGGAAAAAAATTACGTTTCTTCTATGAAGAAAGCGCAGACATTGAGATTTGATTCTAACGTTTATTTTTATACATCCTTTATTATTAGACGATAATCATGTACGGAACCAGAACAATGCTTGCCGGTCCACTCTTAGCATTTAATTTATTTTTTTACGATACATGAAAATAACTTAAGGTTACTAGCATGTTTGCCCATCTAACGTGTAACTCTGCTTGCAAAAATCCTGCCCTAATACAATTTACACTTCCATATTTGTTGTCTGTTGGATACATTTTTTTCCATCGTAATAATCTTTTTGTAATCAAATTCTTATATCACCTAAGCACACAAGCGAATTCCCTTAGTTAATTCACCCCTCTTACAGTAAGGTTTAGGGTCGGATGCCAATTAAGTCTCATATATCATGTTGTTCGTGCGCTCCTTTCTCTCATGTTCACAAGGCTACAAGATTCCTGTCCCCCAGTTGTCTAGTTGTTGGTGCGTTCCGTTTTGCCCAGGTAAATGGCATAAACTCCCCAGTATTGACAGTGTATAACTGTGCCCTACCTTGGTTCAGATGCGACCTCACTTTACTATTAAAGTTATAAATTATGGATAGAATTTTATGCTTCCTCTTTGTCTTTTGTTTTATAAATTAATAATACTTCTTATCAATATGATTGACTAAAGCTTTTCAATATTTTCTTTGACATTAGTTCTATGATTTACTTACTGCTTTCGCATATTTTTATAAATTAATTAATGTGTATTAGACATGTTCCCCAACAATTTCTTCGTGTAACATCATAAATTAATTTAAACTAGAAAAATTGTGAGTCAGATTATGCATCCCCATTTACTATATGCTTCTCATAGTGAGGCCATCATTTTAGGCGGAGTTAAATGTGCGTAAGTTGGATGTAAACCGAAACTTTAATTGTTTTTAGTATATAACATAGAAAACTGGAAAGCCGCCCAACTTCTTAAATTCAATCATTTGAATACTTTCATTTTTATCAAGACTAAATCCTATATTTTCTTGCGCTAAAAAAACCTGAGTCATTTCCTGCTACAGTAATGTGCACAATCATTACTTTCGAAACCATTCGCTGGAAATATTGTTTATGATTGAGCAAATTTGCAGTGCTTGCCTTATCTAACACAGATCTATGCAGTGTATCCCCGTTACAGTTATTTAATTAGTAATCAGTGCAATAAATGAATCAAACAAGATTGATAGTTACAGTTTATTCCTAAAATCACGCTTTGTGGTTTGGTTAGTAAGTTGCTATAAGTTTTGTGGAATATATCAATGCTGTAGTCTGACTACACAAAACCTGAAGAAAATTTCCGTTCATTCTCAGTAGGAACTGCTGGAATCACTGTGGCTAAAACGGCAACTTGTAATCAAAGAGTAATTACTAGGAGGCTGTATAAAGAGTACATTAACAAGTTCTTATTTTACAGAAGACCTCAGAAAATCAAAATTAATAAGTTACTCATTGTAAAGTATCAATGGAAATTTCACCCAAACATTCTGATAAAAATTAACATACTGCTATAATTCCTATGATAACGCTGATCTGAAAATGTTGAATCTGGGCACCAGCTGACCACTGGCTGAATGTACCAAATTTTTCGTGTACGTCCTGCATTTGAAATTCTAACAAATTTGTCATGCGAATTATAATTCTACTGCTTGATTTTCAATATATGGTAACTCGAGTTCTGCACTGATCTAACGTATCCGTAAGCTCAAAATCCTTATATTCCATTATATTAATTTCGTTGCCACAGCTACAATTCAGCTGTGCACAGTGGTCATGGACAAGAGTATACATAATATTCTTGCGAGGTCAGCCCTACCGCAAGCACATTCGCACTCTTAAAAGAATAAGTTGCCAGAGAAGTGGCTAAAATTCACTCAATTCTCGCTCATTCAGGTTTGTAAAAGTAAAACAGATTCCGCTGCATTTGCTAAGTCCTGCGGTACTTGCCTAATCTAGGCAAGCAGTTTTGTTTACTTCCCTTAAAATTCCAGCTCAGAAATTCCCACAACTCCGCCTCAGAGCTGATGATGACAGCGCATTTATTGAGAATCACTTGTTAAAGGCTGTTCACGATAAAATGAGCACTTTTGAAACCAACCTCAGAAAAGAGTCACTGTCCGTACCTGCATATACTTTAACGAACACACTAAGTGGCATACGCCCAATAAAGTTGGCAACGATGGATGGAAAGTCGTTCCTTATCTTGACGTCGAATAGAAAATGTTAGATGACTATATGTGATAACTTAAAAAAAAAAAAAAAAAAAAACGCAAGAAATATATTTTTTTTAATGCATGGAAGTGTAGAAATAAGCAGATTTTTTAAATATTAACTTTTCTAATAATTTCACCGTTTCACTTAACCGACGCGTGACTTAAGTGATGAGGCCCAATGCAATGTTAATTTTACATAAGGTGAAAGAATACACAACGTGTATACAAGTATATCTTAACCAGGGCTTTCAAAAGTGCTAATTTTACTGTGAACAACCTAAACTGATTAGTTACCAATAAATATGTACCCCGTTAGGTCGTCTTGGCAATGGTAAAAACTCGCGTTGGAAAATATTCGGCAAAGGTGTGCTATGGCTTTAAATACTATAACTGGACACTGGACTACATAAAAAAATCGCTTTCTGTACACATGCATGGGTTTCTGTTTGATATACGTGATTAGATGATGTGTTGGGCCTGAGGCTCAGTGTAGACTCCCAGCTACGGTTTTGTGATCGAAAACGCGGTTGGGCCCAGGGCGTGCGGAGTAGAATTATTCTGCAGTTGTGCGCTGTCGAGTTTGTGAACTCGGGAAGGATATTTCCAAAAAAAAAACATAAAAATTCCCCGACCCTGCAGGGAACCCAGCTCTGAACGTTTGTCCTGCCAATTCAGTATCCTCGCCGCCAGATCAAAGGATACGGATGATTTTGTAAGGTACATTTCTTTCTGACCAAATGATGCTAAAGAGAAAATTACGCTCCGTGTGTCCATTGCCGACTTGCTTGAATTCACTAATCACGTTGAAATGTTAACTTTGCAGTAGACAGGCGTTTATGGCGTCCTAACAGTCTGGAAGAGGGCAGTTGATTGGTTCTGCAACTAAATGACTCAGTTTATAGTTAGCCTATCCGACACTTCAAAATAACCTTTAAAGTTGTTTCAAGAAAATGCGGCAACCAGTGTTTAGGATACCTGCGTCCAAAGCTAACGCATGGGAGTCTAAGTACAATAACATGAATCACATATTTCCCATGAAATTTAAATATTTTTGTTATTCAGTAATGAAGAGCATCCTCGTATTGGGAATCGCTTTATCACCCACCAAGTGGCCATGCGCTTCTTCGCAAGTACTAAGCTTTACATGATAACCATGACATGCAAATTGCGGCAATTGTAACATTTTTGGCTCGCTGCAACCTATGTGACTTCGTGTGGATATTAACTTCCATGGATCAGTATATATGAGTAACCTAATATAGTTACTCTTCTTTCGCACCCACAGTCTTATTTATATTTATTTAGGCAAGGAGAAATAACGCATACACAAAAAACTCGTGAAAGAGAGAGAGAGAGAGAGAGAGAGAGAGAGAGAGAGAGAGAGAGAGAGAGAGAGAGAGAGAGAGAGAGAGAGAGAGAGATCTGAAGGTAATAACAATGTTTTAATAAACACAGCTAATAAGAAACTCCTAACCAGTGGATCAGTCCTTTATAACACTGTTACATGTATTTTAGAACTATTCGGGTTATATCTAAAGTAGTGATTACGAGGCTTTTTTCGTTAGCACAGCTGAATCAATTTAGATATTTACTGGAGCCCGTGTAGTGAATTTGTTATCATGCGATAGTTTTCAAGTTTATGGATCATCCGAAATCTTTTACCGTCCATGTTGCTCCTTCACAGGTAATTAGTCACTTTTGAACGACACCTGAGAAAAATGATTTCCTTTCAGAACTACATAAACGTTCAGCGTAAATACAGATTGCCACGTGTAAAGTATTGCTGGCAATAAATTAGAAACGTAGTTCCGTGTGCCTTGTAAAAAGTATAACATTCAATTAATTAGAAAATGAAAATTAATAAAATATTAGTATCGCAATAATTTCTTGTTCAAATCCAAAGGCAAACAAAAATCGCGTTGAACGCAGGGGAATCCCACTATGAAACAATACCACGCTTAATATGACCAGAGTTTATACTGGAATAAATGAATATCGCCTATAAATATTTCATAATAAAACCTATAAGTAATTCCTGAAGAGAAAAGTGGCTTACAAAACACGTTGCCTTTGTGCTAGTTGTTCGAGGCAACCTCTTATCCCACTTTTTTTTCTTTCAAACAATTTAGACAATATTGTGTAATGTATTTCACTGTAAGTAAACAGTGGCGTATCCAGGGCGGCGGGGGGCTGCCCCCCACCACCCGAAAGTTAAAACCTCAAATTTTAAAATATAAACCTATACTGCTTTAGTATTATATATCTCAACATACTTACATAACTTAATTATACAAATTTTAGCAAGACACTCAATTTTTCTATCTTTAATAATCTGATCGATGTGACAAAGGGAAGTAACTTTCACTACAGTGCTTAGTCTGATGGACGCTGGAATTATTCTGTGCTTAAGAAGATATAGTACCAACCGATTTTCTGTGAAATTCTTGTTTACGCGTTTGCGCTTTTATCTGTAAATAAGCGTTGTAAGATTACGACTTTTGGGCAAAAGAAACATAGACCAAGTATCCACTACTCTAAAGTTTCACTTTTAGCATATTACGCGCAGTTAAAGAGGGAAAAAAAATCGTGAAAACGGCAAAAAATCACATGTTCACTGCGCTGGATTAAGCAGTTTCCGTAAGGGGTAGGAGAAAAGTACAACCTTGCTGTAGTAGTTTAACCTGTGGGCTTTCGACACGTGCAATAAAGTCCTACTGTTACAGATCTAATTTGCAAAGTACAACGAAACTACGGAGAGACTGCATGCATTGTGCGTAGGAGCGGGTGAGTGGGATTTGTGGACCATTTAATGGAAAAACTCCGAAGACGAGCTGCCCAACGATGCAATCACTGTACCGATGAAGTGTGAAGAAATCTTGTTTCCCCAACTTGCATATTCTTCTAAAAATTCTGACTACCCTTCCTGTTACCACAGCATCAGTAGAGAGAAGCTTTTCGACACTGAAGAGACTGAAAACGTATCTCAGAAACAGCACTGGTGAAAACCGTTTAAATAGACTAGCAGTGGTGTCAATACACCGCAGCATACCATTAAATGAAGATATATTGCTTGAGAAATTAGCAAAGAACAGAAGAATTCTGCTTCATTAAAATGTTTTAGGCAAAAGCGTGACCAAAGAAACATTAGCACTTGGTTTATTTATTTATTATGTACTTCATTTTATGCAGTGTAAATGCTTTTAACTTTTTAATGTTTTTTTTTAAATTGGAATATTAATATCTTATGTTCTATTTGTTGTTTTACTCGTTGCAGGGGCGTAGCCAGAAAGCATCCCACTTTTTGCCCCTTAATATTAAAAAAATTTATCTTCAAAAATATAAATATTTCTACCAGCGGTATATTCAATGAATATACACACAAACTGCTCAAATACCACCACATTGCACCTTGAAATCCAAATTTTTTCCGGGGGAGGACCTCAGGAGCCCCCCCCCCCCAATGTCGCATAAGGATAATATCGCATAGATTGCTAATATCGCGATGTGACATATGTTGCTCTTCATCGTTGGACCATATCGCGATATTTCAGAAACGTTGTTTTGCGATCGATATATCGCCAAATCGCACATTCCTAGTCTCGCATCATCGTCAGGTGAGAAACCCGCAGGATCGTCGCATTGACCAGGGGCGTTACCGAATACGGTCACAGAGAACCACGCATACAAACTTGCCGGCGGCCTTCTAGTTATAACGGCGCTGGGAGGTAGGCACGGCGGAAACACGTTGCAATCGACGGGAACGCCTGCCACCTTTCCCATGCGCTAAAAAAAAAAAAAAAAACCAAATAAAAGTAAAAATCGATCTATAATATACATGGCACGCAGCCGCTCTTCTTTATAGTTGACGAATACTGTTTCCGTCAGCAGCAAGTGAACGTTGTCAGAGAGCAGAAAATATTTCTACTTGTCCGTGGAAACACTCGGCAGCGGTATTTATCAAATTTAAAAAGAAAACCTCAACTGATAGTAATTTTATTTTATTTTTTTACATTTCGTTCATTTGCGCATACCCGAGGAATATTTGCATAAATACTTATATATATTAGTTTGTTTACAACTCAGTTTATATTTAAAATTTAACTTCGACATTACTTTTATTATAATACTATTGTAAATTCCATTTGTATATCCTTTTGAATCATAGTGATACCTTAAGCGAACACGTGGCTCGAATTATCCGAGATTTTCAGTTTTTTATGGCACTCCGCTAACTTCTTACTTGGTGAAGTTCAGATCTCCCAATAGGCACTATTCTCTTGCAAGATAATTTAATCTGTAGTCGGTTACTTAAGTGTTTTTGAAAAGCCATCCTTGGTTTTTCTTACTGTTCTGTGAAGTAGTTCTACCGTACGTCCAAATTAATTTAAGCTAAATGTCAGGTTTCAGCATGAGTGGGCGTATAGGGAATGAAAGACTAAATTCGGACAAAGATCCGTCATTAGAATTCTAATTTTTATATTTTAAATCCACTTTTTAATTATACATCAAAAGCACAATTTTATAAATAATGAAAATGTACATTTGAAATATAAAAATTAAAATTTGGAAGGTTCTCAAATATAGATGAGTTCAATCTCTAACAAAACATATTTAGTTTAAAATACTACCACAAAAAAAAAAGACGACTGAAAGATCTTTGTCCGAATTTAGCCATTCATTCCCTATACGCCCATGCATGGTGAAGCCTGGCCTTAAGGTCGGTGACCGAGATGTACGTTAAACAAGCTGTGCCGCGAAAACGTCATAAACATGTCACTCTCAGGCCAGCCCTTGCTGTAATATGTGTAACACAGAACGAAACCAACCTCCGAGACTATCAGGTTTGTGTTTCACACATCTGACGAGAAGTCAGACGCGAATCTACATCCTCTATTTCGCTGCCACTATTACCGCTAACACAGCTCTGTTTACATTGAAGTTTGCGTAGCCGCGGCAGGGATTACTTTTCAAAGGTTTAATTTTCGTGTATACTTAACAAAACGTGATCCAGGCCATACCGGGCAGCGCTTATGTAACTGCGCTAAATTGTCGTGAGTTGTATCGAAATATATATATATACATATGACGTTAACGAACTTACTGATCATCAAAGCTCCTTCCTATAATAGATAGGTGACTTATAAACTGGACCGCAGCAATAAAAATTGGGCTTGGCTGTGTTGGGGATACGGCCGTTTGTTTTGCGTGAATACGTCTACGTTGACGCGCTCGGACGCCTTGTTTATTTTACGTTTCCGGCACCGCTTCACTCGATCATATGGGCTTTTATGGGTATCACTAGGTTGATTTTGAGACGCTCTTTCCAACCGTATACGATTTCTGTATTTTAATTTAGCTTTTTGACGAATATAGGCCGAAATTGTGTTAAGTTTCCTTCGTTTTTTTTTTTTTTTTGCATTAAACGCATGCAATTTCACCATAACTACGCTACACAAATGTTTTTATACACACAATCTTTTGATCTTGACGAAAGCTGTCGATTGAAACACAAATTCTCGTCAAAAGTTATACTACGCCGAAGTTATGAGACGCAGGGTAACGAGCTCAAAATTGCTGCTCGCTTCCCTCACTTAACTCACTTAACGTAACATATTATTCGATCCTTTAGAAATAGAGCGATGTAATTGCATTTTTAATGCAAACAATAAATTCCGAGCTGCAATGCCAAACTGTATCCCCCGATTTTGTTACTATTGGATTTTCTGGATTGCCTCCCACTATGACTGCAAATTTAAAGACGTATTCACGTCAAAATATCTTTTTCAGGGGTTTATTTTTGCGGTGCACAGAGAGGCCAAGACGGCAGGACCTCTTAAATTACAGTGAGATGTGAACCACTTCACATCGACTCGATGCTCATAAAATGTATGAGTAAGGCTGGGTGTTAAGTACAGACCATCACTGATCCATACTCCTCGCACTACAAATGAGTGAAGAGATTTGGACGGCTA
The DNA here is from genome assembly GCA_029891345.1 of Dryococelus australis. Lineage (NCBI taxonomy): Eukaryota > Metazoa > Arthropoda > Insecta > Phasmatodea > Phasmatidae > Dryococelus > Dryococelus australis. Next base: position 62,893,337 of record CM057001.1, on the reverse strand, counting down.
TTAACGTCGAGAACTTAAGAGACGATAACGGTGAAGTGGGAAGATAGGTGAGAATTGAGCGGTGCCTAAATGCAAGGGCAGAAGAAACGGGGTGATTCCCGAGAAAAACCCGAAACGTCCGGCAGCGCCCTCTCTTGTGTGACCGGAAAGGTCCGTGTTATTCCAAGCTCAGTCAGTGAAGAGCCGTCAATCGAAGTGAAAGCAAGTGCCAGTATACCTCGTCGATGTCAAAGGGTGCGATATCAGCATGTGAGTGAGTTCGAACGGGGCAGAATTATCGGTCTCCGGGAAACGGGTTTGTCATGCCTTGACATTTCGGCTCGTACAGGGCATGCTGTTACGACAGTGATGCGTGTGTGGCATCACTGGATAGAAGAGGGTCGTACGCAGTGACGAGCGGGTACTGGAACACGCAATGTGACCACAGCATGGGATGACCGCCATCGTGTCCGCATGGCCGTAACGGACTGTACAGCCTCGTCCACAGTGTTGGCTCCATACTGGAGCACTGCAACGTGTGTGGGCCTGTCTTCGTCGTCGGTTCGACGCCGTCTGCTGCGGGCTGGACTGGTGGGACGCATGCCATCGCGTCGGCTTCCATTGTCCAGAAACCACAAACGCCTCAGACTGCAATGGACAAGTGAACGCCGTCGCTGGCGTGCTGAGTGACAAAATGTAGTGTTTTCGGAGTCCCACTTCAGCCTGTCCTACAGTGATGGCTGCATACGTGTTAGACGCTGCCGTGGTGACCGTAATCTGGCAGCCTGTATTGTGGAGCGGCATAGCGGACGAACGCCAAGTATGATGGTTTGGGGCGCCATTGGATACAACATGCGATCTTGATTCCTACGTATTGAGTGCAATCTGAACAGCAGCCGCTACAACAGGGAGGTTTTAGAGCCCGAGGTACTGCCTCTCCTTCAGGCGACTCCACATGCCATATTTCAGCAGGACAATTCCCGGCCACATGTGGCGAGGAATGTGCAAGACTTCTTCAATGAACGATGGGTACCACTGGTTCCCACAGCTCACTTTCGTCTACTTATCCTGATATTTGCGCAGTGTGTATTATGTACTTGACTGTTCCTGTGACCGTAGCTAAGGCGTAACACTCATTTTCAAAACTAAAGCTGATAAAAAATTACCTGTAAAGCACTATGGGGCAGGAAATGTTCGGTAGCCTGACTTTGCTTTCAATTGAAAATGATAGAGCTCAAAAAATTAACTTTGATAAAGTAATCAACAACTTTGGCTATAAAATAGTTCCGGAACAGAATTTCATGTAATGTTTATGTTTTCAGGTTAAGCCCAACCTCTGTATACTGTAAACTTAAAGCATTGCTCATAAAATTCATGCAATTACAAAAATCGATTTTTTATCTTTAAAGGTATATATATATATATATATATATATATATATATATATATATATATATATATATATATATATTATAAATTTGACCACCAATATTGAATTTCATTTTCTTTCGTGAATACACAACAAGATTTCCAAATGAACTTATAACAGCAGAACTACTTGCAAACACCTTCATTAGCTGGGAATGTTTTCCAACAAATTATATCTCGTGTATCTATTTCACCAACGTCTTTATGTTTTGGATCCTTAGCATTATTTACTCGTCTAAATAAACAGAACTCTAAAAGAATCCAGAGTCAGCTTTTGCAGTAACACCTTGTAGTCCAAATCTAAATAACAATTAAATAAAATATAACTTTCTTCTATGTCCACAACCCGTACTGTCCATTCAGTATCATCTTTGTTAACGTCCTTTTCAATAGAATGAATATTACGAAACACCTTCCTGAGTAAATACGAACTTCCACCCCTACGAAACCTGTTAACGTACATCTCGACCTAACTTCGTCAAACTTCTCGCAATGTCTGAAAACAAGAACATACTAAATTACAACCACAAAACAACACAAAGGGGTATTTTCCCAAAAAATTCCCCTCAAGGAGATAATTGTTCACTGTCAATGGTCACAGTAAGTATGCATTAAGTATTTTTTAATGTATCAATATAGTAAGCAAATAATTATTTTGCGTGCCCAACATGGCTACGCTGGGAGTCACTATACCTTGGTTTGCAGCAGAGTGGCACTCGGTCACAGCTCGCCCCCCTCGCTGCGACCCTCTCCAGATGGTAAGTATTGAAGCCGGTAAACAGATAACAACTCAGAATCCCAATGTAATTTGCGGAATTTACCACCACATATCCTATTACACACTGTAATGTGATATCCTTCAGGTCTAAAGTAACACTGGCCAGTGGCCGCCGATTTATCATCATTGAGGCTAAGCCTCTCAGCGCGGGGGAAGTACAGACCGAGGTCCTTGTCTTCCCAAGCGGTAATCATTTGATTGGACCAGGGTTATGGGAAGCTAACCCTCCCCGCCCTGGTCGCCCATCATGTAGGCACTTTAACCTGGCACGCACGGCGCTCGCATGTCAGGAGTGTGGTTTTGTGACCCAGTATAGCCCCTGGGCCACGGTTGTTCCAATCTTTTTTCCCTTCATTTTTGCCTACAAAAATAAGGGGAAAGGCGGTGGAGTTCCGTTCCCTACTGGCGCGGAATTTGGAAAATTAAAAATGTAGGTCTTTAAAAGTTAGGTAAAATCTATTAAAAAGTTGGTTTTATTAATTTATAAAATATTCCCGTGAAGTTAAGCAAGATGTCAGGAAGAGGCAGAGGAAGCAGGGTCTTCTTCTAGCTATGGTGTTAATAAATCGAGTTTTTTTTTTTTGTCGGTGGGCGGGTATTCATATTAAAGGAATTTTCTGATTGGCTGTATCTCAGCCGAGGGCGGGGCTTCTGTCTTCCGAGGAGAGAAGGCAGCACTGCGATTTAATTAGCAAGTGTTTTGTGATTAAACATGTTAAAAACTTGGGGGACATAATTAGGGATAAAGTATTTAATCAGTCAGCTCGTTGAGGAAAAGCTTGTGAAGTAGAGAGAGGTGTGTTTGCTGTGAGAGCAGCAGGCGGAGTGATGTGCGCGATGCTAGCGCCAGATAGTTTTGTTAAACTGACTGGATTATGTCCCGGACCGATCGGAGAATTTCTGCCGGGTGTACGGGTTTAGGAGATGTTAGTTATTATGTGGGAAGCATTTTAGGGCGTTTTGTTCTTCTGTTTTTATCGGGTTCGTAGTCTCCTAGCCGTTTAATGGCGGGATTTGAATGCGAGAGTAGTTTATTGTAGTAATTTATATTGCGGTTTAGTAATAGTGTTTTTATAGTTGGAATTTTTAAACGTTCATGTATCGATAGGTTGGTAGTGTAGGGAGCTGCGTTTATTATGATTCTTAAATATTTATTTTGTATGACTTGAAGAGAGTTTAGAAGGAATTTATTTAAGTTCCCCCAGACTTCGTTACCATACAAAAGGGCTGATCTAACTATTGCTGTGTAAATTAATAGTTTTAATCGTCTGGGTAGATTGGTGCTTTTTAACATTGGAAAGAGTTGCGGTAGTTTACTCAGTGCTGCCTTTTTTACTGTTGAAATGTGATTGGTCCAGATTAGTTTAGAGTCAATTGTTAAACCTAGGTATTTCGCGGTTTGTGTGAAGGGGATTGGAATATTATTTAGAGTTATTTGGCGTGAAGGCTGGATTCTGCGTTGAGTTAACAATAATGCTTGTGATTTAGTAGGATTTGTTTTAATTTTCCATCTTTCAAACCAATGTTCTAAATCGTTTATTTGAAGTTGGGTTAGGAGGATAGCATATGGCAGTTTTTTATCGTGAGTGTAAATTATGGTATCGTCCGCGTACATTTGTACTGAGGCATGGGTTATGGGAATGTCTGACGTAAAAATATTATACAGAAATGGGGAAATTGCTGAGCCTTGTGGGACACCTGCTGTAATTTCGCGAGCAGTAGAGTTGGCATTATCAATACTAACAAAGAATTTTCTATTTTCAAAGTATGAGGTGAGTAAATGTATGTAGCAGTCGGGAAAATTGAAGTTAATTAATTTTTGTAGTAATCCAGGTATCCACACCTTATCAAATGCCTTAGCAATGTCTAGGAAAATGGCTATTGTGACTTCGTGTTTTTGCATTGCAGTTAAGGTGTCTGTGGTGAATTTAATGAGGGCATGAGTGGTGGAATGTTGGGCTCTAAACCCGAATTGTGTTGCCGGGATAATCTGTTGTAATTCTGCATGTACTAATAATCTAGTTAGAAGCAGTTTTTCGAAGACTTTACTAAGGGAGTTGAGTAGGGAAATAGGCCGTCTATTTTCTGGGATAGAGTGATTTTTGCCTGGTTTCGGAATCGTGATAACTTTGGCGGTTCGCCATGCTATAGGAAAATAATTGAAATTTAATATTGCATTAAACAGGTTGAGTATTGCAAATAGTGCATTAGCTGGGAGGTTTTTAATAATTTTATAGGTAATTTTGACGTGTCCTGGAGCTTTTTTGACGTTAAGTTTTTTAATTAGTACAAGTAATTCTTTAAGTGTTATTGCTTCTGGTTTTGCTGTTATGGTTCTGTTGAAAAAGCTGTAATATTGGTTTGTACATCTCTGGAAAAATTTGGATCTCCTAGATCAGCATTAGGTGAAAACTGGCCCTGATAGCAATCAGCTATTGCATTTGCTTTGTCCTCTGGGACGTATAAGAGGGTTCCTGCTGAGTTTTTGATGGGCTGGGAGATTGATTTTTTAGTTTGACCTCGCAAGGTTTTTGCAACGCGCCAGAAATCGTTGTAATTATTGTTTATGTCGGTCATGAAAGTTTCCCATTTATTAATATTTAATGTGATGAGTTTATTATGGAGTTCTTTATTTAATTTATAATATTTTTCTTTGTCTCCTTGGTTTCTAGATTTTTGATAAATATGGTGGGCGTGGCGTTTTTCAGCTAAAAGAATTTCTGCTTCGGGAAAGGAGTGTTTTAAAAATTGTCGACGGTTTAGGAAATTTGTGTGTTTTTTTATTTATTTTCAATATTGTATTTTGAATTAATTCAGTTGCCGAGTCGATGTGATCTTTAGATGGAATATTTACTTGGTGAGTTTCAAATAAATTTTCTAGGTCTAGTTTAAAATCCTCCCAGTTAGTTACCGGAGTTTTTAGAAGAGTGGCGTTTGGGTGTTTAAGTATGTTTGCTTCCAGCTGACAAAATATAGGTAAGTGGTCGGAATATAATTCTGTGAGGACTTCAAATGAAATATTTACATTATCTAAATTGGTAAGTGCAATATCTAAAATATCTGATTGGTATTTTGTACAAGCAGGAAAGTATGTCGGTTCTGTAGGGCCTGTAACAAAATAATTATATTGATTAGAATGATTTGCAAGTATTCTGCCTCTTTGATTATTTTCTCTACTATTCCAGGAAGTATGTTTCGCGTTTAAATCTCCTGCTAAGAAAAATGGGCATGGCTGTGTTGTTATTTTATCTAAGTCAGCTGGGATTAGCGGTTTATTGGGGGAATTATAAATAGCCGCTAGAGTGATGTGACCTGCTTGTGTGCGAATGTTTATGGATGTGTATTCTAAATTTTCTAGGACTGGGACATAATTTAAATGGTGTTGTATGCGGTTATGAACTAGTATTAATGTACCACCTCCTTTAGATTTTCTGTCAGTTTGATATGCCGTATAATTTTTGATGTTAAATCTTTTTCTAGGTTTTAAATGTGTTTCGTTAATTAGTGCAATTTCTACGCCGTAAGTTTCTAGAACTCTTTCTAATTTGTAAATTTGATAAAATATACTGTTGGCATTCCAGTAGAGAAGGGAGAGGACACAGGGTCTATCTGTGTGGGTTTGATCCATGACTAATCGAACCCGGAGTAGGTGGTCAAGGCCTGCAGGAGCAGGAGGGTTTTCATCTGTGGGTCAGGTGTGGAGTTGCCCAGAAGGATGTAGGATTTCATGTGAGTCATGAATTGAAGGAAGTTCGCTTCCCGGAGGAAGCGCATAAGGTCTCGGAGGTCGGTGAGTGTGGAACTAATATCTCCGATATCGGGAGGGGCCATGGAGGGAGAGGAGGGTTGGCGTGGGGTGGGGAGGAGGGGTGGAATGGGTTGCTGGTTGGTTGGTTTTTGGATTGAGATCGGAGAGGAAGACTGTTGTGTGTTGCGGGGCTGTGTTTGAGACCGCATTGCCTGTGAGTAAGAAACATTTTCCCTAACAATGTTCCTAGTTGAGATTGGGGACGAAAAGTGTTCCTGCGTGAATACAGGAGGTGCACGAAGTGTGGGGCGTTGGGTTTCGCGTTTTGCTGCGGCCTCCTGTCGAAGTTGCACCAGGCGGATGTATTCTGGGCAGAGCCTTGAATTGGCTTCGTGCACTCCTTTCCCCTTGCAGTTCACGCAGTTGGGGTTCTTGTTCGGGTTCTCACAGGCTGTGTGGGGGTGGGGGCCGGCGCAGTGACGGCTGACAGTTCGGAGGGCACAGAAGGTTTTTGTATGGTGGTAAAGCCAGCAATTTTGGCACTGGGGGATGTCCACAATCCTCTTTTTGTACGGGCGGGGTTGTACTGCCGTCATGTTTATGCAAGTGAGGTTGAGAAGGGGGGTGAGGGTGTCGTTTTTTGCAGCTGTTATGCAGAAAAAATCTTGTGGTTCTTCCCAGGTGTGTGAAGGGTTGTTGGGGTCTGGGATAGTTTTTTTGAATTGATACACATCGATTACAGTGTAGTGGCGCGCCTCAAGGTCTTCTTTGATGTCTGAAGTAGGGGTTGTTCGTGGGAGCCTGTCTACCACTTTTTGGGGGTGTTCTGCTGCGATACTGAAAGTGTAAAAATGAACGTTGGCAATTTTTGAGGAAGTCTTTTAGCTAGTGATACGCCTGTTCGTGGGTGCACGTGATCTGGAGGCCGGCTTGAACAAGGGAAATTTGTGTACCTGTAATGTTCATTGAGCGTATTTTTGCGATAAGATGGTTGTATGTGGAGGTGTCAGGCACGATGAGTTTCATGGGTTTCGTATTAGTTTTTGCGGTTGGGCGCTCAGTGTGAGAGGTGGACGGGACAGATGTGCTATTTTGAGTGTTAGTCAGTGTAGCTGTTTGTGTATTTGCCATGTTGGCAAATGGTTCGAAGCGGTTTTGTACCGCGATTGACTTGGGCTGCGGTTCTCGGGTGGCTCGGGATATTTTCCTGCGATTAGTTTCCAAAATCCAGGTTTCATTTTCAAACTGTTGGTTTAAGAATGCCTCGCGGCGATTGTGTTTTGCCAGCAGCCAAGACTTTTGTTGTTCAGCGGTGAGATCGTGAGGCAAGAGATTTTTTTGTGCTGAGTCGTGATGTTCTGTGGTGTCAATAACGGCTGCCTGGGATTCATGTGTTTGGTTTTGAGGTTGGTGAAAATGTATTATTCCTCCTCCGAGTGTGGATATAACTGCGCCGGGTGGTGTGTTATTTGGTGCTAGGATTTCCGCCTCCAGCGAGCCCACATCCCCGCCCCCGGGGGTCGAGTCAGCCAGGATCGTGTATTCAGAAGGTTCGATTGTTAGTGTGCGTGAGTGTAATTTTTTTTTTTTTTTTTAATAATATGTCAGGTGTTCCTAACCGCTGTAGGAAACAACCACCGCTGACCTTAACAGGCTAGGCTCGAGATGACCCGTTGACCAGAGCAACGGGTCGGCAGTTGTTTCCCAGTGTCGCGAGAGCTACAGACGAAGGCCGCAAGGTCCGCCGAGAAGAAAACAGAAGACGATGCTGTCCGCCCGAAGTCCAGCGACGAAGTGACTGGCCAGTGGTCTTTGACGACATTCATTTATATAGGCACTTATCAGAGTTGCAAAGTTGCAAAGGTCAAAGTACAGAGTTCAGTAGATAAGCTCTCAACAACACATTATCTAAAGTAAGGTTATCAGAGGTCCCATGCTACAAAGTCTAAGTATTTCATAAATACATGCAATATATGGGTGTTATTGCAACTTTGATGTGTTATTCCAGCAGCGGCCCGTAGTTTCAGGGCCGCTGCAAGCGGGCCGGGGCTTCGGAATTTTTAATGAAATTTTCTGCGTGTGGTATCACTCTTTATTATACATTAAATCTCATATAATCACATACATATATAATAACATCTTGAATACATCTCAAGGATTATAAAACAATTCTACATAACCTAATATTCTTATATTACCACAAGTACCTGTTAACTTTTTATACATATAAATTTGATCACCAACATTAAATTTCATTTTCTTTCGTGAATACATAACAGGATTTCCAAACGAACTTATAATAGCAGTACTATTTCCATGTGGAGTACGAAAATTATTTTTTGCTTACTATATTGATAGATTAAAAAATACTTTGCTAATTTGTTCTGTATTTTACCTACGTGACACTACATGTTTTATGTTATTGTATTTGTCCAGTTCATTAAACTCTTTGTAATTCAATTTATTTTACAAAAATACAATTTTCAGGCCGTAAACTTTATGTTAACCTCATTGTGAAAGGTCAGGTCAGTTTTCTATATTTTAAATTCCCATTATTTTTGTTGAACAAAAATCACCAATTATGAAACCTATAAAAATTGCTTGAAAGTTGTTTTGAGGTAAGGGAATGAGGGGAGTTGAAGGGGGCACCATTATCACTTGTTGCCCCACAGCCCAAAGGTTCTGACTATCGCTCTGGCCTGCACGTTCAACTGACATGTCACCCACCTAACATGTCTGGGATGTGGTTCGTCGACGACTTGTTCATCACTGACCTCCAGCAACCACTGTTGATGCTTTGTTGGCTCGCATACAAACCACGTGGTGGAAAAGGAACAAGGAGCATGTCCAAGTCCTGTTTGTTTCCATGCCGCGACGTTAAGGGGCTCTGATTATAGCAGGTGGGGGACTCACACATACTGAATTCTCAAGGACAGAGATCATGTACAGTACTGAAATCCTAATAAATTGTGTATTGTCGTCTACCTAATCTGTGGTATACAGTTCGTTTCACTCACATGTATTCTTCTTGATGTTGCATTTTTCACAAACGTCAGTGTTTATCACAAGCGTGTGACGGCTATCCCTGCACATCGAGCGAAAGTCAAAACCGACGGTGTCATATGATGTTGAGAAAATGTTGGCCGTTTGGGACGGCTTACCTTCGCTGTGACAGGGGTGTGTTTGACGAGCTCCCCGCCTCACGTCTGCTTGGCGGACATGCTAGTCTGCAAGTATGGGCGCCGCGGGGCCGCTGCCGCCCACGAAAATATGACTGCCTTCCCCTCCCTCGTACGTCTGCTTGACAACGTGATGCCTGCCAGCCAATCATGCGCCACCAGGGAGCCCTTCCAGGACTTCAGACATCGACGGAGTGAAGATCATTTTGTAATGTTCTAGATAATTTCAAATAAAATATAAATACAGATGTCTCGCCCAGATTCGGGGAGACAGCACAGGGTTTTCCCTTGGGTAGGAACTGCTGTTCCATCAACATTTTAAAGGGGGAGAGGGGTGGCTTGCTTCCATTTTAGTTAATTATGGTTTAAAGCAAAATAATTATATGTAACCTGCATATAGCTGGAAAGAGATGTAATCTTGTAAAAATGTAGATTTTGGGGGAAATTTTAAACAGAATTATTTTTGATGGCATTTTTATACTAAATGTAATCAGTGGGAAAACTATATTTTATATAACGTTTATTGATTGTAAAATTTAGGGATAACTATGTAAATTGTAATATTTTTATACAAAAACTAAGGCAACGAATAATTTTCAAACCTTTTCACTGTAACCAACCCAAATCCCTTTTTGACATCATTGGGGGGCTCTCAGTTGTTTTCCAACTTAAAACACCTACATTCGGGAAGCAGTTGAGACAAGTACCTCGTCCTCTATGTGTTGGGAAACACCGTCACATACGGGATAGTGGAATCTGTGCCACTCTGCTTCCTCAATGCAGAGAAGTAAAAAGAGAAATTCAAGTTAGGATTTTTGTAAAATTACGAAATAGAACAAACTCCCTTGGATTTGTTCCAGTGGTCGTGAGAGTGACTTTTATTAGTAGTGGTGCATCAACTCATCCACAAAATGACTTCTTCAGGTATCCGCACAACGTGGATCCAGCGCCACACGAAAGACGCCATCCAAAAAAGTTTGGTCGACGCAGGTGTGTCGTTCAATCCGGACGACGGAATAGATACCCTCGGACAGCATGTGAGAGAGCTGGTGAGGAAAGGCGAGGTAGCTACTCAACAAGCGCGCGAGTCCGACGCAGTTAGTGTCTTAAAAAATCTCAAACATTTGCCACCTCTCTTGGTAGAAACTATAGAGGTAGTTCACCGCCTGAATTTAAAGACTGTTGTAAATCTTTTGGTGCAAATGACTAGAATCACGTCTTTACATATTTGTGAAATCGTGCTTTTGTATGCCGCTATAATGATCAAAGTGCCAGAGTCTTTGCAAAATATAGTGGAGCAGGTGATCAATGATCGTATATTATTTAGTGAGTTTAGTCAGGCAATGTTGAGACAGACGGGTTCATCAGTTGCCGTCGTGCACCAACGTATGAATATATTGGAAAGATTTCAAAGTCCCAATGAGTCAATGCAGCAGTCAGTGAGGCTATTAGATGGGTAGAAGTGTTAGGTTTGCCGTGTGCGGAAGCGGAATTGGTGGAAATACTGTTTTTTAATCTTTTGGCGGAAAATTAGTAAATATTTCACATTTGCTTCAAAGCCGAAAACGTTAAATGAATTATTAGTATTAGTAAATCAAGTAGAATTGACGATTGGTGATTGTAAGCAAAGAGATCCTAAAGTAGTGACCCCTAAACGGCAATGCCGAAACTGTTCTCGTACCAATCATCCGACGGCTAAATGCTTCTATAAAACGCAAAAAAAGCAAAGGAAATTCCGTGCAGGAAAAGTTAAAACAAAAACGTCAAGTTTGTTTTAGAAATAATCATCCGAAGGAAAAATGTTTCTATAAGAAATTGGATAGTGACGGGAATGAAAAGCCGCTTGATAACGGGGGCTAGTCAGACGTAAAAGTAAACTCAGAAAGTGTTGCGAAGTCTGAAGGTTGTAAAACTGTAAAAGATATTATTTGTTTCAGATGCGGTAATCTTGAGCATTCTAAATTTAATTGTCCGTCAAAGGGAAAATCTGCAGGAATAGGCGCCGTCACAAACACAAATCTATGTAACAAAAATAGTCTACTGTACGTTAAGCTTGTGATTGCAAACTTAACGATGTCATGCTTGGTTGACTGAGGTGCTTCAGCGACTGTCATAAGGCAAGAGACCTTGAATAAGATCATGCGGGACGCGTCGCTTGGAACTGCGCAGTTAAAACGGAGAGAGTCCGTGGTATTTTCTTAGCCGACGGAAGATTGATAACATAAAACATAATAACTGTGATAAAAGTCAAAATAGAACATTTTTCATGGAAAGTAGCGTTCCGTGTTTTTTTGAACATTTGTCACATGACGTGATTTTAGGTATCGATTTCTTGGGTAGTACGCGAGAATGCGTTGACGTAGCAAAGAAGGAATTGCGGTGTAGTTTTTTCCCCAAAACGGTAGTAAATTTGCAAGTGAAACCTTCTCATTTCCGTAAAATTCAGTTGCTTCAGCATTCTGAAGAGTTAGCGAAAGCGTCAGAACAGCTTAAAATGGAATATAGAGATGTGCTTACGTCGAAGCTAAGTCATTGTAAAGAGATCCAGTAGAATTAAAACTGAAAGATAACGAGCCCCTAGTGTGTGTGTGCCGTATCGTGCGTCGGCATCCAATATTTAAATATTTAAAAATTTGATCACTGAATTGCCAGAGCAGGGAATCACGGGAAATTCCACAAGTCCGTACGCAAGACCATCTTTTCTAAATCGTAAGAAAACTCCGGGACAGTTTAGAACTATCTGTGATTACAGAAAAATATATAAAAAAATTGTATGTGGATTCCTATCCGTTACCCGTAACGGAAACTGTATTTCAACATTTGCACAAGACAACGTATTTCACTATTTTGGATTTAAATTCGGCATTCTTACTGCGTGAGCTACATCCCAATAGTAGGGCACCGTTAGAGTTTTGTACCAGTGGACACGTTTACCGATGGGAGTAGATTCCTGACCCCAGCGTATGTCTAGAGTGTTAACTCACGTATTAGGGAAGTATCTACATGAGTTTGTATTCGCGTGCATAGATGACGTGTGCATATACTGTCACACGTTAGAGGAACATCTTCAACACTTGCGGCTTGTATTAGACACGTTGCGTAACACCGGGCTGACTGTAAAATCCGGAAAAGATAAGTTAGGCACAACACCACTTGCGTTATTTGGGGATTCATAATTTCTCCGAAGGAAGTTTGCGAACAGATCCGGAAAAGGTGAAATACGACGTAAATTCCACGCAGCCTAAAAGTGTGCGAGGATTGAAAAGATTTTTTAGCTACGGTAGCATTTTATGGTAAGTTTATTCCGAATTTTTCTGATCTTGCAGAGCCGTTAAATGACTTCAAAAGAAGAAACTTGCCGTTTCAGTGGAACGAACATCAGGAAAATGCTTTTCAAAAAATGGAAAAATATGTTATGAAATCCACTCGTTTTGCATTTACCGAATTTTTCCGAGGAGTACTTTTTTCATTGCGATGCCAGTTCTGTAGCAATACGAGCGTGTTTAAATCAGAAGATTGATGGTCATTTTGTACCCATAGCGTACGCCAGTAAATCATTGACTCAAGCAGAACGTAAATTTACTATTTATGAAAAATAATGCTTATGTGGTATTTGGGCTATGGGAAAGTTTGCAGATTATTTGGATTACGCATCGTTCACGTTGTACACGGACAACCAAGCGCTCAGCTGGTTATTAAAATCGCAAAAGCCTGCAGGTAGGTTGGCACGTTGGCTGGTAAGATTGGCCCGTTTCAAATTTAATGTTCGACACATTCGCGGGATCGATAGTTAGGTAGCAGACGCGTTGTCACGCGTGTATTACGAGCAAGGCGACGAGCAGGTGAAGAATGGGAGCCTGTAGAGAGTGTAGCGAGCGTCGATAGTCAGCTGCCAAGGCCAGCAGTAGGAAACACAGACGTTTCACAATTGTATACGTTACAAAAATTCCCACGCGTGTTTACTGACACTAAACAATACCAAAATGCTGATCAGAAATGTGAGTAGATTTAGTCTGAAATTAAGAATGGAACTTCGCCGTATGTAATCAATAAAGGTTTTCTAGCTGAATGGACGAGACGAGGAAAATTCAGAGTTTTTGTATTTTAAAAATGAGGGCGGTGGTGTTTAAATATTTCCACGAATCATATTACGGAGGACACGTAGGGTGTGATAAAACCATCTGTCGCGTGTTAGAAATTTTTACGTGGCCGGGAGTTCGCACCGACCTTGAAAACTGGGTAAAAGGTTGTGATACGTGCCAACACGCTAAACCGAAAAATCAAAAACCAGAGGGCCAGTATGCGGGTACGGTAGCCACTTATCCTTGGGAACGTGTGTATTTAGACGTCATGGGTCCGTTGCCCCGGAGTACATAGGGTTATGTCTGTGTCTTAGTAATAATAGATAGTTTCAGAGAAATTTTGTCTATTTTTCCCTTTACGCGCGATAAAGGCAGTTGAAATCTGTAAAGTTGTAATGCAACGGTTGTTTAGTGTTTTTTGGCGCACCCGTATATGTGGTAACAGATAACGCTACGTATTTTTTGCCGCAAGAATTCAGAGATTTGAATTTTATGTGGGGAGTAAAGATGGTTCAAACTGCCCCGTACTATCCACAGGCAAATTTAGTAGAAGGTGTTAACCATAGCATTAAGATTGCCTTACGCAGATTTCAATCAGATACGCAACGTCACTGGGATGACGTATTATACCTCTTGTTTTTGTGTTTCAATAATTTTATTCATAGTACACACAAGTATGCACCAGTTGAAGTGATTTTGGGTCGGAGATTGATGCACCCATTAATAAATGTATGGTCACTCCACGGTATTTGTTTGTAAAACGTGAATAATATAAAAAAAACTGGAAGAAATATGGGCGGATGTGACACGCAATTTAATTGCGTATCGCCAGAAACTGGAAAATAAAAGTAACGTAGTTCACAAAGACGCAACTTTGAAACTTGGTGATTTAATTTTAGTCGAGACTCACAACCTCAGTTCAAAAATTGATTATTTTAGTGCTAAGTTGGCTGTGAAATAGTGAGGGCCTTTTAAAATCGTGAGGTTCCTTTCGCCTATGACAGTATTGATCGAAGATCCACATTCTCCTAACAAATACGAAAAGGTTCATATCTCCCAATGTAAAATATTTCACGTACCCACAGCATAAAAGGGCTGTCCCCCACCCTTCCCTATTGTGAAATCCACACTATCTTCATTAAAGGATTTTATTAAGCATCCTAAGATTTTAAGATTATTGTATTTTTATAAAGGTATTTTAGTTTTCCGGTGTGTGTTTGAAGAAAAATCTAAAAGTGAGTATTGACATTTTGTAAGCAACTGTACTCTACTCAAAAGTTAAATTAGTACATATTTGAAAACTTGTACAAATAGATACAGTTAATTGAATACATATGTAAAAATGTACGAATATGTAAAGTCATAAATATTTAAATGTATACCTGTATATAATGAGTGAAATATTGTGTCATAAATATTTAAATGGTATACCTGTGTATATGATGAGTGAAGTAATAGAGATTTTATATGTAAATGGTAAACTGTTTCAAAATTTTAAGCAAGCCTACCCAAAGTTAAATTTGAAAAACAGTTATGATTTGTTCTAAGTCTTCGTCGAGTGAACCCTGGTGCTTGTCTGTTTTATGGTTGCTGCTAACAACGTGACCCGTGTCACATGCGGAAAGGAGCCTTGGGTAAGGGCCTGGTCAGCCTACGCCTTATGTTCTGGACGCGTGTGCGACATCCACATAGTGGATCTGTCCTCAGGGGAGGAGGGATGTGACAGCTATCCCTGCACATCGAACGAAAGTCAAACCGACGGTGCCATATGAAGTTGAGAAAATGTTGGCCGTTTGGGACGGCTTACCTTCGCTGCGACGGGGGTGTGTTTGACGAGCTCCACGCCTCCCGTCCGCTGGACGGGCCTGCTGGTCTGCAAGTATGGGCGCCGCGGGGCTTCTGCCGCCCACGAAACTATGACGGCCTTCCCCTCCCTTGCGAGCCATCTTGACAACGTGATGCCTGCCAGCCAGTCACGCACCACCAGGGTGCCCTTCCAGGACTTCAGATATCGATGGAGTAAAGATCATTTTGTAATGTTCTAGATGATTTCAAATAATATATAAATACAGGTGTCTCGCCCAGATTCGAGGAGACAGCACAGTGTTTTCACTTGGGCAGGAACTGCTGTTCCGTCAACATTTTAAAAAGGGGGAGGGGACCCTTGCTGCCATTTTTAGTTAAGTATGGTTTAAAGCAAAATAATTAAATGTAACCTGCATATAGCTGGAAAGAGATGTAATCTTGTAAAAATGTAGATTTTGGGGGAAGTTTTAAACATAATTATTTTTTATACCTTTTTATACTAAATGTAATCAGTGGGAGAACGATATTTTTATGTAACGTTTATTGACTGTAGACTTTGGGAAAAACTATGCAATTAGTAATATTTTGATATAAAAACCAAGGCAACGAATAATTTTTAAACCTTTTCACTGTAACCAACCCAAATCCCTTTTCTGACATCATTGGGGGGCTTTCAGTTATTTTCCAACTTAAAACACCTACATTCAGGAAGCAGTTTAGACAAGGACTTTGTCCTGTATGTGTTGCCAAACACATCCACAAGTGTTTTATAATTGTCTTATTTTTTTGTTGAATTTAGCTTTTACTTATATTTGGTGTATAAATTATAAGTTTTCCACTTACGACTAATATGGAAAATACAGGGACAAAATAGACGTGTTGGTAGTGTCTAGTAAGAAATAGCTTTTATGCGAGATATTATTACACTGAGTGCGCACGAATACGGTTGCATTTACCGCCTTGTGTAATTTTCTAAGCTTAGCTTGTATGACGTGTAGGAATATTCTGGAAGTAAAACTTTAGCAGCGCTTCAGAAAAGTTTGAACGCAGGTGAATTCCACTATTAAAAACGACCATGCTCAATATGACAAATTTTTTTTACTGGAATAAATCAATATCGCCTATACATATACCTATTTCATAATATATAGTCTACAATAGGAAATTCATGAAAAGAAAAAATGGGTTACAACATATTTTGTCTTTGTGCAACATGTTCGAGGCAACCTCCCCCCCCCCCTTTTTTTTTTCTTTTGTAACCAAAAGTGTATCATGTGTTTTATTGGATGTAAACACAGATTTCCGAAAAATAAAACTAAATAAATCATTCACGCTAGGAAGTATCTTCCAAACGATTGATTGAAAAAGTGCTCAACTAACCTAGAAGAGCTTACAAAATAGTGAGCTGGAGGGTGAAATGAAGCCTCGAGTGTTGCACACGCGAGATGAACCGTAGTTGACGACGCAACTATAGTCCATTCACGGTTACTGCACTCTTTTCTGAAGCCCTGCTAAACTCTACTTCCAGGATATCACTCCGCCTCGTGTAAACTAAACTTAATTGATAATAGAAAATTACACTAAAGGACAACGCACCGAATTCGTAATATTTTGCATGAGAACTAATTCTTACTAGGCGCTACCAACACACACATTTTCTCACTGTTTTTTTTTTTTTTCATAGTTGTTATAAATCAAATATCATTATTTATAAATAAAATACTGGTAAATCTTCAATTTAACGAAAAATAAGATACTTTATGTTAACAAATGTATAAAACGCTTGTGATACATGGCATATATAGGAAATAAGGTTTGATTCAAAAAGTGTGACGGAACCGCCAATATATTATAGTCTATTGGCGATACCTTCACAATTTATGAATAAAGTATAGCAACATGTGCCTGAGCTGTATATTGTGTTATTGGTATCAACTGAGAACGCCATAAGATTTCAACGTGAGCTGAAATTTTAATTTCGTTTTGTCAAGAGCAGGCGCGTTCGAATGATACAAGTTTGGAGATTTGAAATTTTTGCTAGTCTAATAGTTCACTAATATTCAATTTTTAATTATTTGATTGCTAACTTTTTGTTTTCCTTAGGGTTCTTCCTATTTCGCCTTCAGATTTTGTCTCGCAAGTGGAAACTGGAATACGGACGAACTGCACAGCGAATTTCCAAGAAATATTACTCTACTCTAGTATGTACAATTATTTTCAGCTGTAGTCTAATACATCAATTTTGTTCAGTTTTCAGATTCGCGCGGAGGATTAATATAAATTCGAAATTCCTATAACTAGTTACATTCGTTTTTTTTAAATTCATTTTCCTCCTTTATCATAAAAATTTTTACCGTATTTGTTCATATCACATTTAAAAAGGATATGTGCTTAAAATGTCAGACATAAGCCTCTTGAATACCTTTAGATGCGTTCAAGAAGCTGAAATTATTTTCTGGTTTTTTTAGCGTATTAAGATTTTTTGCTATCATGTTAAATAGTGTCCGAAATAAAATTAGGACAAAGGAAGAATATGAATTTTAAGAATGTATGAGGGCTATAGAAATTTTGAATGTATGCAAATTTTAATATAATTCTCGTGTTCTGAGGCTGTCACGAAGAATGTGTTTCCGCAATTTGTTTAGCGGTTCGCTCGTGTTTCGCTTTTAGCTTTAGAAATACAATTTTAAATCAAAAGAGCCAGAAGTTAAACAGATATACTTCAATGTCGAAATTCAAAGAAATTGCCATGCCAACCCTGTGACTGCAATACTCTCTTTAGTTGAAATCAAACTACGTGTTAAAAGAAAATCTTTTTTTTTTATTTTACAAATTCATATTTTTAGTTAAAACTTTTATATTTACGCCAGAAAATTATAAATGTTATTCTTATTGACTTTTTATTATTTTGTTTCTATTTTGTGAATCATTCCTAGTATTTTTGAGTGGTTTTTGGTTGTTTTTTGTATTTTGATGGTGAGTATTCTTGTTTTTGTTTAACTTTTTTGGCCTTTTTTTTTGGTCGGGGTTTGTGATCTCTACTTGAGAACTGTCTTGTCATTTTCATATGCATCAATATCTAATTAGGTACTCAGTGGAAGTTTTTATAAATTTAAAACAAATCATAGAACATATTAAAAAATGAAAATGAAATAATGTTGCATTTGAAAATTTTGCTTACCTGTTAGAGTTCGCAGCTAGTAAATTAAATGTTGAACCCTGAGTTATTACTTATAAACATTAAAATGATAATGACACTCCTAACACAGGCCTACATATGCCGAGCGTTTTGAGATGTTTTTGTTTTCATTTCTCTGCCAATCAGAGTCACTGTATGTTCGAAGATGTTGACAGTTAGTTTTTCTTTATAAGAGCATTGAAAATTTAAATATTTCATGTCTCATTTTGAGCATCTACCGGAGATCTTTCCATACTTGCATGCAAGCATGTAGGTTCTGAACAGCTGAATTAAAACGAATAAACTTAAGTAAGATGATCGTGATAATGTACAAATGTATCGTGCTAAAGCTACGGTAAATCCCACATTTTGTGTGCAAGATCGCCTACGCCATTTAATGCTAAACATAATGGAAACATAGTGTCTAACATTGAGCGACTCTGTTTTAAATCCACGCGATGCAAATGTATCAATATGTTCCTGACAAATTACTGTCTTATTTGGTTTCGCAACACCTCATTACTTTTAAATTTAAGGGGATGTTTTTATTTTTGACTATTTTATTGTATTTCAAGTTTTATGGGAACTGTATAAACAGAATGAGAGTGGGGAATTTCACACCAATGCTGATTTCTCTCATTTTATGCATTGCGGCATTATGTATACGTTTACAGCTTATACTGAAACTGTATAACAGGAACAAAAGACCAGTGATACTGGTATAGGGATAAGTTGTTGATGTTCCTAATCATAGCGACAATGCTGTCTGACTTGCTGACTGACGGAAATGTATTTCTGATTATCTTGAAACATGCGTGTAATCACGTTCGCAAAGAAAACGCGTGCGCTAACAGAGAAAATATTTCCATAATATTTGTGTAGCCCTGAATAGAAACTTGCCCTAATGACGGATGACGCTGGAAAAAAAAACGGCATGTAAAGTATTCTTTACCAAGAGGAAATATTTCTCAGGCAGTAAACAAGTTAGCCGCTACCTATAATTAACATGTGCCATCATTTTTTTTTAAATATATTATTAATATTTTTAAAATATTTGGCCTGTCAACTGTTAAAGATATTTCCCTAAGCCAGCTAGACAGAGTCAATTAATTTTGTCCGTTCAAGCACTGCCTTCCCTGATTTTTCATTTTCAGCGATAAATAACGTCAGTCACCAACAGCTGATGTGGCTCAGGTTCGAGTTGTAATGTATATGCTTGGTGGCTTTATGCAGTGTATGAAGACTGTAAACTATATATATATATATATATATATATATATATATATATATATATATCGTTGCTTCTCAAAGTAAATTAAACATACATATTTTCTCAATGCAGTAAACCTGCCGATAGCAGTAACAAAACTTCTGAAATGATAACTTTCTTGAACATCACCGTAGACTCTATTTTCAGATATAGGAGTAAATTTTATCCCGGTAAATTAAACGAAACAAGTGAACTGGTTTGACTGTTCCTAGGTCACATTCACCAACACCTAATCTGTATAAATTTTTCCATAAATCTAGAAGAACTGTGCTTGTATACAATTACTCTGTATACCTCTTATATTTTCCGACAGCCGAGAATTAGCTAGCTAAATTTTTTGTAATTGCGGTTTTTGAATACCTAATTACGACAAACCAATACGTTTTGGTTTCGTTTAGCGGATGTTTCACTAAACATAAAAAGTAAATAATTTAAAAAAAAGGTTTGCTTTGGAGTAGAACACGAATCAGTTCTAAAGTAAGTTCATGACTATAGTTCATTCGCGGTTACTTCAGGCTTTTTGAAGCCCTGCTAAAGTTCTACTTCCAGGATATTCCTCCGCCTCATGCAAACTAAGCTTAACCAAGTATATAAAATTACGCCAAAGGGACAACGCGCCATATTTTTGCGCACTCAGTGAAATAATGTTTTTCATAAGAGCTATATATTACTAGGCATTGCCAACACACCTGTTTTCTCCCTGTTATTATTCAAATTAGTTATAAATGGAATATTTCAATTTTTAGATAAAATAGAAGTAAAACATAAATTCAACAAAAATAAGGGAACTGTTATATACACACAAGTATAAAAAGCGTGTGATACATGGCATGTCTAAGAAGCAACCAAACGTGTCATACATGGGGTGATTTTTCCAAGGTTTGATTCAAAAAGTGTGAAGAAACCATTCCCGACGATCTCCTAAATTGTTATATAAGATTACGGTTTAAAATATACATCGTAAGTTTTCGTTCACTCGATGATTAGTTAATTTTGAAAGAATCGTTCATGAAAGACACGTCACCAGAGTAGATGAGGTAGGTGATTGAGTGACTCCCTTCGTTTCCCCGTGGACGGAACGCATTTCAGCTGCGTTGCCATATAACTGCTTGCCTGGGCGATGAACGCACGTGGAAGGCGCATTTCAGCTGCGTTACCATATAACTGCTTGCCTGGGCGATGAACGCACGTGGAAGACGCATTTCAGCTGCGTTGCCATATAACTGCTTGCCCGGGCGATGAACGCAAGTGGAAGACGCATTTCAGCTGCGTTGCCATATAACTGCTTGCCTGGGCGATGAACGCACGTGGACGGAACGCATTTCAGCTGCGTTGCCATATAACTGCTTGCCCGGGCGATGAACGCAAGTGGAAGACGCATTTCAGCTGCGTTGCCATATAACTGCTTGCCTGGGCGATGAACGCACGTGGAAGACGCGTTTCAGCTGCGTTGCCATATAACTGCTTGCCCGGGCGATGAACGCAAGTGGAAGACGCATTTCAGCTGCGTTACCATATAACTGCTTGCCTGGGCGATGAACGCACGTGGAAGACGCATTTCAGCTGCGTTACCATATAACTGCTTGCCTGGGCGATGAACGCACGTGGAAGACGCGTTTCAGCTGCGTTGCCATATAACTGCTTGCCCGGGCGATGAACGCAAGTGGAAGACGCATTTCAGCTGCGTTACCA
Source organism: Dryococelus australis (assembly GCA_029891345.1). Taxonomy (NCBI): domain Eukaryota; kingdom Metazoa; phylum Arthropoda; class Insecta; order Phasmatodea; family Phasmatidae; genus Dryococelus; species Dryococelus australis. The sequence continues at coordinate 62,872,197 of CM057001.1, read as the reverse complement.
TATAACTGCTTGCCTGGGCGATGAACGCACGTGGAAGACGCATTTCAGCTGCGTTGCCATATAACTGCTTGCCTGGGCGATGAACGCACGTGGAAGACGCATTTCAGCTGCGTTGCCATATAACTGCTTGCCTGGGCGATGAACGCACGTGGAAAAAGCATGTCTCGCAGTGACGCGCCTCGTTCGGTCGCTCGGTCATTGCTTTCCCGGGCCGTTTCTATCAACTCATTCGTGCGGCACGTACGTCAAGGCATTGAACGGTTCACACAGACGCCATGGGTAATGTTGATGTGACAATCATTTTTGTACACGAACGTCTGAATACTTGTCTCGCCTTTCGTCAGTGTCATGTACAGAAATTTCTCTAATTTGGCCATTTATCAACATGCTTATCATCTACTGTGTGTATTATTACTTGAAACAGAAATGTCGTAGATCAGTTCCGCTAGCTGACTTTGGCTAACATTTGTTATTCCGCACAGTCATCTTCTTCCAACGTTGAATACACCCTATCGAATGTGGCATTATACAACATATCCATACAAACTATACTGTTTATTTAATAAGTAAAATGTAAAATGGAGTAGGGTTTTGGCAGGTAGACTTAATTATATATGTCTGCATGGCGAGGCAACAGAATATTATTTAATTTTATTAAAACTTCGTCGCCATTAATAACTTTAGAAATTGCACTTTTATCTGCAATTTTTCAAGGTTCGTTAATTTTAGGTAAAATTAAATTTTATTTAAGTGTAGGCCTATATCTGACTTCCAAAACTAATCTTAATTTCCACAACAGATTCCAGTTTTACTAAATAGTTTTACAAAATTTAAATGTGTCATTATATATATTATATATATATATATATATATATATATATATATATATATAATATATATATACACACACACACATATATATTCTTTCACGTCAATTTTCTCTGCTAAGAATATAATATAGTATAACAATAATAATTATAATGTCATTACGTGAAATTTGAACTGTGTTATGTGTAAAATTATTTTGTGTATGTTTACTACATTAAGTATAATCTTGTTGTTTCATTATATTTTTGTTCTATGGCTAAGATCAACGCTAATTTCATGCTCAATCAAATATTATCAATAATTGTCCTCTTAACTGTAGTTTGCTTATGGTTCACAAAACAAACGCGTTTTTCAATTCGCATGCGAAATTTATAAACATCCTTAATTATTTTCCACATATTAATTATTAGAGCGTATCAAGAAAAACTACATAATATGTAGGCTTTTACGTACACTCCCAGCATTTGTAATGCATTTTCATTACTGCATAACTCTCAATCATACAAAAAATCTCCGCAAGAATTGTAGGTAAATATATTTAATTTAACTTAGATTTGATCTTGAATTATGAAAAAGATTACAATTGTTATAAACATTTCCTGCCTAAAAATAATTGAAATTACTTTTTCTTATTTAACAACAAATCAATATTTTTTGGAACAGACTATTCGCAAAAAATTTATGACGTACGCAACGTTTAGGTTCATGTATGTTATCAGTTTCAAGAAGAACTCCTCCAATTTCACAGTATTTTGTCTCATTCTGCTTGGTAATTCGTTTTATTCGCGGGCCGTAAATATTAGTGGATTTTTAAGGTAACACCATAGAGCTCTCTTTCTTTCTCCGTCTCTTACTTTTCTCTCTCTAGAAAGATATTTCACATGGAGCAGGTATTTATATACTTCAATACTAAAGGTTGCTCCCGATAAAATTAGCAGTTTTAAAATCATCCTTAGGAAAAGCTCACTATCCCTACCTGCATATATTTTAACGGGCGCACCGAGTAACATGCGCCCGGTAAAGTTGGTAACGATGAATGAGAAGAAGTTCCGTATCTTAACGTTGAATAAAAAGTGTTAGGTAACCATTTCTAATTATTTAAATTATTTCTTTCGCTTTGTTTTTTTTTTTTTTTTTATGCATCGTCCCGTAAAAATGATCAGTTTGTGAAATATTTACTTTTCTAATAATTTCACAGTTTCACTTGACCGACGCATGAATAAAGTGGCGAGGCCCGTGGCAATGTTAATTTTACATAAGGCGAAAAAATACACAACGTGCATACAAGTAAATTCTAAGTAGGGCTTTCAAAAGTGTTCATTTTACCGTGAGCAGTCTGTACCAGTCCGTTCAGCTGTTACTGCAAACTATTAACGAAGGGAACCTAACATATAATAGCTGTGACAAATAATGAATTATTATTACAAGTATTCCGCTCAAAATGGATACTGCAATACGTCTTAAATAATTTAATTTTAAGTTCTATGGGAGACCCTTAACATTCGCTTACTCACTGCAACTAATTTTCTGTCACTCTTTATGAGTGTATCTTAATTTTATCCCCATTAAGATGCTGCCTTTAAATTCTTGCACACTGTTTAAAAAAAATCTCACTCATTTTATGGAAAAGTGCTGGTAAAATAATCTCCACAAATCTTCATAAACTCTCCGTAAAATTACGGACACGTTGCTTTTCAAAAACGGACATTATGTAAATTTCACAAACCTTTCTGTGAATTAACTGAACATTTCCGTAAACTTTTTTCGTTAGCTTTCTGTAGGTACATCCTGTTTTTCTAACCGTTCACCCACATTCTTCTTGTACCATTGCAGGCACAATTATGGTATTTGATGTAACGACTTAAGGAAGTTTTTAGTGTCTATTAAAGTTTGTATATAGGTTGTTCACGGTAAAATGAGCATTCTTGAATGCCCAGATTAAGATCTACTTGTACGCCCGTTGTGAATTATTCCACCTTTTGTAAAATTAACATTGTCGTGAGCTTCATCACTTTATTCATGCGTCGGTCAGGTGAAACTGTGAAATTATTAGGAAGGTAAATACTTTACAAATCGACTCATTTTTACACGTCAATGTACTAAAAATAACAGGAATTGAAAGGTAAAAATTAATTATCATAAATGGTTACCTAACACTTTCTATTTGACGTTAAAATATGGAACTACTGTCCCTCCACCGTTGCCAACTTTACTGGGCACGTGTTACTCTGTGCGCCCGTTAAAATATATGACGTTAGTAGCAGTGACTTTTTCCTTAGGTTGGTTTCGAAAGTGCTCACTTTATCGTGAATAGCCTTTAGTTTTTAGTTTAAGTGTTGTTAAATGTTGCAGACGCCTGATGCTATTTTTCATGATTGAAAGAATATGTCTGAGAGACGGGCGTTCCGTCACTGCCAGAGAAACTAATTTTCTGGTTTCAGTTGCGAAGGCAGAAGCTTCGCGTAGACTCGACATTGTTCCTTGCAGGAACCTGAGGCGAATAGGTAAAAACGCAGACTTTCCGCATACTGTATTTGCGGAGCCCGTCTCCATTTTTCCGTCTTTACAGACTGCGTTTCCATATGGTTACTGTGCATTTCCATTAAGGTGTCCGTAACTATGCGGAAATTTTTTTAACAGTGCAACTGCCGGGCAGTTCAACTTCATCCCGTATTGTTACGACGTGAAGAGGCCTTAATTCGAAGGCCATCCTGAACGCGCCATCACACGCGAGCTGTAATCTGGACAGCTGGTTGCCACAATCGGGACTCGCATTGTCCAATAAGTAGGAATCCACTCTACCAGCTAGGGAATCAGGCCATGTTGCGTTATGCGACGCCGATATGAGGGCGGTGTAGAGTGGCGGAAGGCGTCTTTCTCCATGTGACGCCGGCCGAGATGGACGTCCCAAGAAGCCTGCTGTGCCGACCGCTGTAACTCGTCATATTTAATCAGCCTTCGGCTACTTCTCAAGGTGGGACAGTTGCCATATACTAACGTGGCTCTCGATAAGGCAGACGATGAAGTTAACTTAACAATGCTCCCCCGATCATGTAGTATTTTATGTAATCACCAGATGTTTAATTATATAACCATATAATAACCTATAGCTCTTTACAGTTATTTACCTCGCATTGCTCTGCCATCATGAGATCCCCCCAACCTTAACAAGTACGGCTAAACCACTGCCAATATTAACAAACTAGAACAGTGTGGTATTTTACCGGCAAGAACTTTAATTGCATTAACTCTAAAATGCTCGAACACAGCGACTGAAATTAGGAAGTAATTGACGATATTTCACATGTTACTAATGGCAAGTTTGCAGCGCAGTCTTAGTTAAATTAAATTTAACAGAACAGGTATATTGAAACTTATTCTTCTCTTGCGTTATTACAAGCGCTATTCCCCTGGGAATCTTCTTGATAAGAATTAGTTAACCGCTGTAGTCCATACACGCTTAATTACAACTTTTCTGAATCCATGATAAAGTTCTACTTTCATGATATTCCTCCACCTCCTGCAAACAAAGCTTAACCAAGTCTAAAAAATTACAGCAAAGGAAAACACACCGCATTCGTGCCCACTCAGCGTGATAACATTTTGTTTGCATAAGAACTATTTCTTACTAGGCATTACAAAAACACCTCTTTTATCCCTCTAATTTTATTCATGTTCAGTTTAGCCGAAAGAAAATGCACTTTTATGTTAACACGAGTACAAAATGCTTGTTATACGTTTCATATTTAGGGAACAACCAAGCCCTTCATACATTTGGTGATTTTTTCAAATGTTTGATTCAAAAAGTGTCAATGATCCGCGAATAGACTATAGCCATCCTACTGTATACCTTGCTCGACTAAAAGCATCTGGCAAGTATTAGCAGTAGAAACTCTATCATTCCACCTTATAATAAAGTACCAAAGTGGACGTCATACACGCATATGTTAGCTTCACACGTGTCTGTGAACATCCGCTCGTCCGACACGCACTACATAATTCATATCCAATCCATGCATAGTATAAGACAAGGTCGCCCGGCCACCTGCGTCTGTGTATTCAGATAAGGCTTCTAAATTACTTGATAGATTTTGTTGCGGGTTTTCACCACCATTTAGAGAATCTCTTGAGTAAGGTTTAAGTATATAATACATTCATTTTAAAGGTGAGAATAGTAGCGAAATGTCGATGATTTCAAGTCGGAAAAAAAACCGCAGTTCGGGCGCAAGACTTACGCCGACTAAACCATAGGAGATACACCAGATCAAAAAAAATGTCTGCAAGTAATCATTTTTGTCTTCTAGGGGTTCACTTACGAAGACTTTGTGAACGACACAGTATTAATCCTATGTTAGTTACCCTAAGCATTTAGTGTATATACTTGCTCTGTAAACCTAAACAACGCCATATTTGTAAATCGCACACGAGCGAGGCCGAGGCGGGTCGCTAGTAGTAAATATTTAAAGGCTGTAAAGTGAGCACTTTTGAAATCAACCTTACAAAAATGCACTGCCCGTGCCTGCATATAATTTAACGGGCGCACTGAGTGACATGCGCCCAGTAAAGTTGGTAGTGATGGATGGGAAATAGTTTCATATATTCACGTCAAATGAATTGTGTTAGGTAACCATTTGTTGAAACTTAAATTATTTATTTTCCTCTCTATTTTTTTTTAATGCGTTTAAGTATAAGAATGAGCAGATTTGTAAAATGTTTACTGTTCTAATAATTCCACATTTTCACTTGACCGACGCATGAATAAAGTTATGGGACCCATAGCAATGTTAATTTTTTATAAGGCGGAGGGATACTCAACGCGCGTACAAGTAGATCTTAAGCAAGGCTTTCAAAAGTGCTCATTTTACCGTGAACAGTCCATATCTCTGTGGCAGCTTCATTACGTTTGACCAGGTGGAACACGAAAATGAGTTCTACCTGTGGCGGTAGCCAATGATCACGCGAACTCTGATCAAGTGAGTAGAGGTTTGTGGAGTCAAGATTCATGCCGTGTTATAACGCAAAATGATAGAATCTGTAATTAGCAGCCATTAAAAAAAATTACATTATTGCAATACTTGAAACAAACGTACTTATTTCACACTTCAGAAACCTTACGTACTCTTAAAATTATTATTTTTATTCGTTCATCAACCATTTATAGGTATTTATTGATCAAGTAGATTAATGCACTTGCCCCAGATGTCAAGTTTGTGACTTATGAGTGGATTATGCTGTACACAGAGAAAAATGTGATCATTTTGAGATTTTTTTTATCTGGATCTGTATGTTAAATGTTCATGGCTCAACCTACAGTTTTTTCTAGCAAAATTACATGGGATTATAACGGCTGCAATATAATTTACTTATATTTGGTTGACTACGTGTGATGTTCCATTCTCCGAACATAATTTTGATATCCCAGTAATTCAGCTGGGACTGATAATGCTTGAACTACATTACAAAGATGAGAACAGATACACTAAGATTCACCTTTAAACTAGTAATGATTGGTAATATCTTAAGTACAATGATAAACTTAAAAGGTTCCACAAAATTTTATTGCTTATTGTACCAGTAAATATTACGTGAAAACTACGAGCCAGAGATTCCTTTTAAAATACTATTATACCAGTTTCCATAAACTTTGGAAGGAAACAAATCCTTGTAATCGCTTGTGTTTGACGTAACAGGAATCATTTGACTGCTCTCTGAATTTTTAAAATATGCTGGGAAAGCTGTAAGGTTGTGATAAAGCGGAATTTAAAAACTACTCATTCTGTGTCTTGGAGTCTTGTGGCCAATGCTTAGTTTCAAAATACATGTTGAGTATACTTGAAAAGTTGTTTACGCGGGTGATTTTTAAACACTTTGGAAGCATTTCCTTTCTATAGTTCTCAGTAAACGGCATATAATAAAGAACACAAAAGTTTTGTATGAAACTTCGGAAAAATTTAAAGTCAAAATACCTTGTTTCAAAATATTCTGTTAACGGTACTCTCCTAAGAATAGGTTTATGTGAATGAGAAGTAATAATATTCAAGGGAATCGAATGCATGTTCGCCTTTATGAATGTGTTTTGCAAATTTTTAAAAATGCCGGTTTTTTCCGAATGCGTTGCGGTTACGTAACCTTTTCGTTGTTTGGAAGTTATGACGCAATATGTGGAGTTGTGCAAACATTGTAACGGCCAACAGGTCAATAAAGGTGTCATTGTATCAAATATCACAATAAGAGTGTCCGTATTCTGCGATAACTTTATCGGTTTGGTCGAAATTCTTGGGGGAAAGAAACATTTCGAACCGATACACCCTTTTTCATCTCGGATGACAGGCCAGCCAGCATACCATATAGCATACCACATCGATTTAACGACGTATTTCTAATACCTACATTCAACGTCAAATTTAATTGGGATACTCACTTTGGTAGGATTCAGTGATTCAGAGCATATTTTATTCGTCACAACGAATAAAATATTATGTTCGAAATTAAGGAACGGCCAAAATAAACAATTCAGTAGACATTTAACTGCCGTGATTTTGTGAAGCAACGAAAGCGCTGCAATATTATAGGCTGTTCACGGTAAAGTGAGCACTTTTTAAGGCCCTTTCAACGGTCATTAACCAATAATAAATATATTTTATTGCAGCCCCAAACATTTTCTTTTGGGAATGGTGAAATGTGTACACTGTGTTTATTAGTCTGATGGTGATGTTTATATTAAAAAGTGACAGGAAGATAGAAATCTGATAAAAAGAAAACTTCAGAAGGGCCTTAAAAAGTGCTCACTTCACAGTGCTATTCACGGTAAAGTGAGCACTGCAGAAATTTTTAAACTCGTATAAAGTATTAGTCATTCACTCTCATAGGATGAATATACCATATTCAAGAAGGTGTCATCGCTGACAGCGCACCCCCATGTGACTGGAAGTTCGTACCAGTGATAGTTATATCAAATATCTTTCATAACTCATTGTTTACGAGCATCCAATTGGCACTCAACTGATATGGAGCCCACTGTTTTAAGTAAGTCCCATCACAGTTGGCTTTCCTGTGAATGACTCTGCAATTTTAAAAATCCTAAACTTGAGATTTAGTTTTCTTGTGCGGTATTGCGTTGAAACAATTTGCTAAGAAACTTTGCTTTGTAGCTATCCATACGTCGATAATTTGAAACTTTAAGTTGAATTTTGATAACCAGACACAACAAATCTTTGGCACATCTCAGTGAAAATACGAAACAGAAATTGTTAAACTGGTTTGAATGTTCTTATTTCCAAGGTGCACAAAGTAAAAATCGAAAACTTAATGTCAGTGAGAAAAATATTTAAAATTTATGGTGCATCTTGTAAACATGCGTATATATGCTCAAATCGAAAATAATTAATATTTTACAAATACTTCGTTTTTCAGTAGGCCGAAGTTCGTCATTAAAATGTGAAAAATGAAACGTTTTGTCCCAGTTAGCATTCATTTCATAAATAACACCACCTTAATATTTTGTACTTTAGCTTTCGAGCATAATTTAATGAATACATTAATTTTTAGGTACGGTTATGTCAAAACACGTATTATTTACATACCAGGCGCAAGAAAGTTATTTTGAACTCCATATAACGCTTTTTACTGCTATTACAATATGAAACTATAGCTGACGTTATCTGTATTTGTTTTTACCTTCTCATAATAAACAATTCTCTAAAACAGATTATAGATTTTTTTTAACAAGAAAAATGTTAAAGAAGGTTTGTTTTCCCAGCTAGGGAAATTATTTTAGCTGGAGAAAACATAGCTTAAGTGTAATAGAGCAGTTTTTATGACAATGAAAATTTCTAAGCATTGTAACGTAATCGTAAGAAGCATTTGAAACTAATTACTTTCTGAGGAATGAAACTTTGAAAGTCTTAAAATTTTCAGAAGAAAAAAAAAGTGAAAGTGTAATATTTTAAAGATTTTTTAAAATTACTGATATAAAACTACGCTTGAAATATACAACCAAAAGACTAAAATGGACGTAGCTTGTATAAATAAAAAAAAACGTTCCGGATTACAACAATAGGAACAAGCTATTAAAATATCTCGGATCACATATTTTCTAAAATATCAGGACGACCTTCCGCTTATCATTTCAAAATCTCGTAAATACACATAAAGCCCTAAGAACATGAAATATAAAATTTAAAATCCAATGTCTTAAAAACAGTATTCACGCCCAATAAAAAAGAAAATTTAATGTATAATTTTATTTTGGTCACACACTCATCTTCGAATTTTCACTACAGCGAACATGATGAGAGGAGAGTGCAAGACAAAACACTTAATCGATTTTCAATTCTAAAATGTAGGTAGGCATACTCTTGAGATGAAAACGTGACAAAATAAAGGCAATTGTGACAGTAAGGGCGTAAAATAATTTTAAAACAAAAATTTTGCTTTACTGTATTAACATATTAGTGCGTGTGTAAACACATATTCACATTCTTGGTGTTTTATTGAACTTTTTTTAAATATTACGTATCAAATTTGAAAGTAAACATGAAAGACGTAAATATCGTGTGCAGCGATTATTCAGTTCCAGCACCTAAAATCATACATTCCAAAATGACAAATTCTTCTACAGTACATGTGATTTGTTTTGTTAACTAAAAGGCTATAAAAATAATTGACAATACCAAGGGAGGGGGTTACTTTATTGAGAATGATACTTTCGTTATAATTATTTTGTATTATGGCAGAAGAAAGTGTAATTGCAATTTCTTGAAATTTTTCTTCATTATATTGAAGAGTTATCCGCGCATTCAAATCTCCACGAGCGTCTCTTATTGAATGCTAACATTTTTGTTTCTCAGTACCCTATGCTTATAAGTTGTTACCGACAACGCTAAAAATAAATGCGTTATTTTAACTTTTAATTTTATGAAACGCCTACGAATTCTCCAATACAATATTCAAGAAGTATTTCTTGGAACAAAAAACATTAAAAGCCCGAGAAACAAAACGACTCAGTTGTTGGGTAAATGCTATTCAAATGTTTTCGGCAATGTTCTCATTATAATTCATAACTTCCAGTTGACTTAGTTGAAATTTTGTGGGATTCAAGAGGTGGTGCGAGAAATGGCTTAACCTAGATGATGAAGATTACATTTGGTGTTACTAATCGCGGTGCCAAAAAGAGCCAATAAAAACCCATTAATAAGAAAAAAATTTCCACTACGACTACCATATCATTAATTAACGAGCACTGTTAACACCGGGAAAAATGGTTTAGAATATTTTTCATTTTAAAAATACTTTTGCTTATTTAGGTAGGCGTACCGCAGTTAAAATTCATACGTCTCACACAACGAACAACGTTAGGACGAGATTTGAACATGGAAGACATCATGTATTATGTAACATGAATTCCTTTTTCATAAATTTCAAGCTTTCTGTACAAATAATTAATCTTTTAGATCAAACAACTGTTAATAAAAGACGGAAACGTAGCCATCTGTAGGACACAAATGACTGAATGCTGGTTCCAGAAGCTACCTTCCAGCAGTGGGCGAATTTGCAAAATTCAATTCTTTTATTTAGTTGAAAAAATAGATCTTGTTACGACACTTAATAGATCAATTTGTAGGTAAAAACAACGTCATTTTATAAATCAGTTCTGATAAGTCTGTAGATGCGCAGGGAACATGTCAACCAGCTTGTCAGGTGTACGGGAGATCTACAGTCTTCGCAGGTTTTATGATGCGGCCAACTAGTCTCCCAGCTTTTACGGGAGGCTTGGGTTCTTCACCCGGTCCCTGGTGTATTCGAAGACAACAAAAAGGATTATGGTGGAATCCAGGCTACACTGCTGTTACAACGAATATGTTCGATTACAGCTAAGTACTAGTAACTATTTGCTATTCAAAAGGGTGACTATATAAATGTTCATGATAACTCTTTTTATTGCCCAGTTATTAATTATTTAAATAATTCTCGAAGTTCATTAATATTCAAATGACTTAAAAATGATATACCAGCATCTATTTGAGAAAAGTGCTTGTAATAATTTTTGGTCTAAATCATATTAATTATGGACATATTTGGTCTAAATCATATTAATTATGGACATAATGGTCTCGTTGCTGGTGTCGGTCTTTTCCTTTGATTGGTGCAAACTATCACAATTTTTATTTCTTTCAATATATTTTCTTTAAAGAAAGTTATATATAGCTTTGTGATGTCCCATACAATTTTTTTTTCTGTTTGGATCAGATGTGGTTCGTTAATGCCTCATGATGTTATAATCTTAATATGAATTATCTATTTGATTTTCATGTAGTTTTTTTGTTTTGCTCTTACTAAACTAGTTCAATTAAAAGATAACACTGTATTTGAGTGTTGTAATGAGATGTCTTTTATGAGGTAACATTTCAATGTCAGTTTCCAAGGATAATGATATGAATGAGTTTCTTTTATTAAAATGGTTAATCATCAATTGAAATGTGATTCGCTAATGATTGAATTAGTGTTAGTTCGTAAGGAAAAGGTATTTATTGCGGACTTTAAAAATGTTCAGTTGCAGTAATTTTTCTAAGAGCAGCAGGATCCATTGCACGGTGAATTTCCATGTACGAAAGTAAATAGAGAAATAGAGGTGTTTCTATATATACACACATACTTATATATGAGCCAGCTCGGACTTTCCGATAGTATAATATAGTCGTCCTGCAACAATGTTACAATATTATTAAATGTTTACAGTTTAGGTTGAGCAAGGATAGTAAGCGACCTTGCATAAAAGTCACAAATAAACTAATGTTGATTAAAGTATATAGATTTATTATTAATATAACAGCTACGTTATTTTTAATATATCTGCAATTTAAAATGTTTCAAATTTTTAATGTCACAGACTTAAATAACTATTACTAATAACTTACAACTAATGAATATAACCTTACGTTAACACCAGAATATTTCAGCGTGATGGAACTTTGGTTTATAATTAGGTTTTCATCTATTAATATAAATCCTGACAGGACTCTAGCAGTACACTGTGCAGCTAACATCGAATTAGCATTTAATCGGGCTACGTACATTTTTCTAGACCTAAGTAATGGATAATTAATACGAACATTGCATGCTAACGCGGAGCATCAATATTCTTCGTATATATTTATCTGCATGTAACGTGTGGTTTACGCTATGGATCATATAAATATATTTGATGACGATCCATAGGTGTAGTTACTCTTTTACTAGTTATAATACGTAGCTTTTAAAGAACTGGAAATTTCAATGGATAGAGGGCACATTTTGGTTTTATCAAATGAAACGAGAGATCTCTGAAGGAGTCTAAATTTGGTGTAGAAGGGAATGGATGTGGTACTGTGGGATGGCGGTCTCTTGACTACGATTCCTGGCGCAAGTATCCCGGTTTAATCTCGTCTTCTCCATGACGGAGGTAATTAATCAACAGGACAGACGTGGCCGGCCGTTATCAAGCTACCCACGCACTTGATTAATGCAGAGCGCGTCGGCGCGCTGGACCAAGGAGGCTGTGGCAGCGACGACGAGAGGATCTCCCAGGAACAGGCGTGATGCGACCGTGTGATTGGCAGCTCTGCGCCGGCGCCTCCAGAGGGGAGAAACATATGCAACGCGTATAGTCTATTCGTGGCATCCTCACACTTTGAGAATCAAGCATTTTAAAAATCACCCCACTCGTCACGTGTTTCTGTTTTTCTTAAGCATGCCACGTATAACAAGCGTCTTATATTTCCGGCTATAGTATGTTCATGGTTAATTGAGGCCATTTGAAATCAACCTTTGAAAAATGTCACTGCCATTATAGGCTATTCATGATTAAATGATCACGTTTGTAAGTGTTCTCATTTGGAATAATAGCCAATACATATATTTTATTTTAACCATAAACAGTAACTTTCAGGTGTGGTGGAATGTTCACACTGTGTTTAATACTTACATAGCCATATTTATTTTTGAAATGTGGTTAAAAGGTAAAAATTGGCTAAAAATAATATATAACTAGAGCCTCAAAAGTCCTCACTTTACCGTGAACAACCTACACCTGCATAAACTCTAACGAGCACACCAACTGAGCATAAGGCCATTATAGTTGGCAACAACAGGCGGGACGTAGTTCCATGTCTCGAAGTTGAATTAAAAGTGTTAGGATACTGAAATTATTGTTTTCCCTTAGTTTTGCTTAATGCAAATAAGTGTGAGGATTAGACATCATTTGAAAAATATTTACTTTTGTAATAATTCCACACTTCTTGTTGACAGGTCCATGAAAAAAGTGGCCAGGGCCATGGTACTGTTCATTTTACATATGGTGAAAGAATACATATTGTGCAATCAATGAAATGGTACACTGTTAAAATTGTCCATATATTAACGAAAATGTTTGCGAAAATGCACAGTAAATATACGGAAACGCAATCAGTAATGACGAAAAACGGAATTAAGTGCGTAAATATAAAATACGGAAAATATCCATATTTTCTATAACTTCGGGTTTCGGGCACGAACAATGGCGAGTCTACACAAAGATTCCTTCGCCACTGAACCAGAAATGATCGTTTCTGCGGCAGTTAAGGTTATCCATTTCACTAAGACCTGTTCTTTCAAACATTAAAAAGTAGCAACGAGCGTGTGTAACACTTAGCAACACTTAAAATACACTAACTTTAACAGGTACTAAAACAAGTTGCCTACGTGACTAATATAAAAAATCAAAAGTTATACCATATTCGCCACGTGAGTATTGTAGGTAAGTAGGTAGGGTCGTGAACTTGAAAGATTTTTAACTCGGGTACAAATCTTGCTTAAGTACAAAAAGTGTTAATCTTATTAAATATCATTTTATACACAGTAGAACACCCGCATAATGAAAATTAAAATAAAATATACATATTAAAAATTATTTAAACTAGAAGTACAGAAAACTAACTAGGGAATTAACGGAAAGGTTCCGTGAATTTCACGGAAAGCCCGTTTTTGAAAATCAATGTGTCCCTTATTTTACGGAGAGTTTACGGACACCTCTGGATAAATGTTTACCGTAAAATGAAGGAATTTTTTTTTTTTCAGTGCACACAGGACTTTTAATAGTGCTCAGTTCACCATTAATGGGCTATACACAAAGGTACCTTATTTTTTTAGTAATTGAACTTTTTCTTATATCATATCTATAAATTGTAACATTTAATTCATAACGAGTATTAATAAAAACAGAGAGAATATGTGTGTGTTGGTAACGCCTGGTAAGAAATGGTTTTCATGCAAAATGTTATGAAATGTGAGTGCATACAAACGCGATGCGTTGTCCCTTCGGCGTAATTTTATAGGCATGGTTACTCTTCGTTCGCATGAGGTTGAATTTGAAGATTCTTGTGCGTTTTTCGTAATTATGCTGCAGAGTTACGCAGTTCCGCCAATTCCCGTTTCTGCTCTGGCGCTACGCATCTGACATTCTTCGGTAGTGGTGTTAAGGAAAAGGTATTTGTTGTGGACTTGAAAAATGTTCAGTTGCTTTCATCTTTCTAAGAGCAGCAGGATCCATTGCATTGTGAATTTCCATGTACGAAGGTAAATAGAGGTGTTTCTATATATGTATGAGCTATCTCGGACTTTCCGAATATACAATATAGTATCTCTGCGACTGTAGTAAAATGTTATTAAAATATTTACAGTTTAGGTTGAGCAGTAGGCGATCTTGCACAAAAGTCACAAATATACTAATATCGATAAAAGTATAGAGATTTATTATTAATATAATAGTTTTATGTTAATTGTGATGTATCTGCAATTAAAAATAATTCTAGTTTTTAATATCACAGATATAAAAGACTATTACTAATATCGTACAACTAATGAATATACCCTTTACGCAAACACCAGAGTATTTTAGCGTGATGGAACTTTGGTTCATTATTAAGATTTTGTCTAACAATATTAATCTTTAGTTTGGAGGCTACAAGGTCTATACGTAATGCCACCTCTTGCAAAACTTCATGAACAGTTATAGCTTTGCACGAGTTGAACTGAGCGTGCATTTCGGCACGAGCTGATGTTAATTCGTTGCGAAAGTTATTTGCAGATTCTGCCTGACTACTAATAAGCACCGAATGCAACCTCGCTGCAATTCCTGGTTGCAGTTTTCCTTGGCTTGCAGCTACTTCTGATTTTAATTCCTCATTGCTCGCAGCTAGTTCTGATTGCAATCTAGCTTCAACTGTAGTAATTTCTGTTTGCGGGGTTACCATGTCTTACCTTAGCTGTTGCAAGTTGGACACTGCCACTCTTAGGAGTTCGCGTTATTAATTAAATGTTGCACTGTTTGTGCTTTTAGAGTAAGATTGCGGACTGGACCGAACTCGGATTGGAATCAACTTGTAGCGAACTCGGGGTGAACTCGTATCGAAAGTAAGCGGTTAAGGTAAAATTTTGAACGTGGACTAAATTTTAAACAAGACTGAACGCGGATTTAAACGGGATTGACACACTCTTTTGGCGACTGGCAGAAATATAAAAAAAAACGAATTACGAAAGTCTAGTTAACGTAAAATATATTTTTCCAACATAATATAAAATAAGAATTCCACATATTTCTCACTCGAAATATTTATCAGTTCCTTCGTAGCCCTATATTTTTCGCTTCACTTCCAAAAAACACTTACTTTGCTAGTCTCAGAGTGATTGAAGCCTCTTACATAACCAAACTAACGAGTCAATATGGTGGTAATTTCTTCTTTGTTCTAATTTCAGTCCGATGAGCGTTTAAAGTAAACTTTTCAATCTGGATTCTACATTCCAGTCCACCTCGACAACTGGACTTGATTATCTCACTCCACTCCTACTTCAGTCCAGTCCGGATGGGGTTATACTAACATTTCAATCTGGATTCTTCAGTCCACTCCAGGTTCAATTTGAATTGAAATGTTACCGTAAATGCACTATGTGAGTGTTGTGTCCAATCGCTGCACTGGCGGAGCAACGGAATTTACGGTACCCATTATGCTTGTCTCGCGTTGTGTACGACTGAGCGACATAGTGCCTATAATTTGCCACGCATTTGTGTGCTCGTTCTCAGTGGACTGTCTTAGGTTTTTTTCTGCATTACTCTATGCGATGGACTGCCTTCAAGCGAACTGCATTCACGACTATGAACTCTTCTATCCATTGCAATAAAATCACAATACACTTAATTCTTTCATAGCCACTATCCAGAACAGCTTCCTTGCTGTTTGCTTTGTTTGTTTATTTACGTCTACACAACCGTGATAAATGCAGTTTGCGGCTTTGCTGAACTATTTGATAACATAGCCATTTATGTGATGATACGAATATTAAACAAAAACTACCACCGCACTGCTATGTAACTGTTGTAACGGCTCGGGATTTGCCACCTAATTCATCCACCAAAAGATTGCATAATTTAACATGCGAATTCAAATACAAACACATGATAATAATTTTAATGGTCGACGTATAAAATATTTTAATGTTTTTACTCATTTGCATCTATTTCAGGATTTTTGTATAGTGCCAGAGTTAAATAATTTGTGTTCATAATTATCACTGTTTCCGATACCATAGATATCGTTTAATGGGTTAAATAGACCTAACCGTGAAGGCTACAAGCCGGTTGTCATGGGCACTATAGTATGTTGATTTGAACGAAGTAGCTGATCTGCGATTGGCCGAAGTTTAATGAGGCGTGGCGCGTGTCACGAACCCGGTAGGGTTTTTATTAAAAGCAGCTAGGGAAAGGGACGCGAATGCCGCAGTCACATAACACAACAACCAGGAACCACACCGGGAAGGTTGCCAAGGACATAAGAAGGTGTGTTCTGGTTGTAAACCTTATAATTAGATTAATGAAGTTCGCCTGCCGTGAACAGCCGTGTGGTACATACTGGACTATATGATTCGTTGTACCCAGACCCGTAGGAAGGAGATTGCCTCGCAGATCACAAGCTGCCGCCTTTTTCCACGTACTTCAGCAACATTTGTCTATGTATGAGTTCATAAGATTTCTTCAGCAACTAATAACGTAATTGTCTAGATGGCCGCCGATTTAAATTTTTCTGCATACTGCTACAGCCGCTATGTTCCTGAACCGACGCCAAGTTAACTTTGCTAACAGTACAGCCCACAACCCCTAAGTATTAAATATTTTTATTATTGCAAATAATTCCAAAGTTATTATAAAATTTTATGGACATAATCTAATACAGCATGATTATTTTGCAAAAAAAAAAATAATTTTTATCTGAAAGTTTCCAGGAAAGTGTCCTTCTTAGTGTTCATCTCAGTTGTGTTAGTCTAAGGGAGAGAGTATTATTTGGTTATGTCTTGTTTTAGCTGTTTTCCAACTGTTTCACCTTGCCCCTTATGGTAAGTGCAGTATTCCGAGAGGACATCATTATTTATTTCCAGTGTGTGATAATTATGAGTTCTGGCAGGGTTCCAGCATTTAAGGGTTTGATGTCACATGTTCCCCTACTACTTAGGTCGCTCAAGAACACATTCCGCTCACACCAATCTCACCCTATGCTCTAACTATACATCATGGTACACAATTATACACATCCCAGACTCAGAGCACTGTTCACTTTAATGTAATCACGTAAATCGGAATTTTATGAATGTTAGTAGAAATTTGATTGGTCGTTCAGTATATACATTCTTATAAATTTATACGGGGCGCCTCTTTAATTTAAAATAGGCCCGACTCTATCTCAGCAATGTCATAGGTTCTCGAAACAAATTTTGAAACGATTGGATGAAAAATATAAATAATTTTTGCCAAACTTACTGCTCTTCGTGATGAATGTGAAATCAAACAGGAATAAATAATTTCTTCAATACTGTAATGCGAAATTCCAACTGATCTTTTTTATTTGTAATATTCGAACACACGTACATAAATAACATCACTTGGGAAACAACCAAATATAACATATATAACACAGTCCATTCTCCACAACATTTCACCTTTTTTTAAATCAGTTGTAATATTTAAATAAGGTTATTGTGTAAGCCAACGTTTTGCTAAATCCTGCTTACAACAGAATATTAGACATATTGTGAGCATATTTAATTATATTTCCACTGTAGTGCGAAGAACGAAGTTTAGTCTTTACATATACTGTAACACAATACAAGTCAGAAGATTTCACCCAGTTATATTTATTTTATGAAAATTGCAATCATCCTGTTTACTTACATACAAAACGGAAATATCCCGGTATATATGCGACACTAGTGTACACTTGGGGGGGGGGGGATATTTAGTTACCAAACTAAAAGCATCCAACTTCCCAACCTAAGTAGAATAAACTTTGTAGGATGTTCTCGTTTAACTAGGCACTTTTGAAATCAACCTTTTAAAAATGTCACTGCCTCTAGCTGCATATATTTTAACAGCATTGTCGGACTTCAAATATTTTATCATTCGTTTATAGTTGACTGCATGTTGAGCTAGGGGATTACAGTTTAAATAATCATTTGTTAACCCTTTCAGTCGAAAATAAATTTATCATTTTATGCATTGCAACAAACAAATATTTTCTTCGGCACTATACTGATATCTAGACGACGCTTTGTCTTAAATCGGGACCAACAGAAATCTATCTGAGTTTTGTGTTACTGGCAGCAGTGGTTTGTGAGTCTACGGAACATAGTCTCAGCAGCGAATGATGTCTCCCACAAGTAGGGAACATTCCTCATTGGACGGTATGTTCTGCTGTGTACAGTGCTGGCAATTCACATCATTTCATATGCAACGTCCCAGATAGAGGACACACTGGCTAGCATATGACTAGTAAAGTTGATAACCACAAAAGAAAAGTAGTTCGATATTAAAACGTCGAATTAATAGTTTTTTTGGTAAACATTTGTAAATACTGAAATTACTCATTTTGCTTTCTGTTTTTTTAATGATTGTACGTATAATAATCAGCACATTTGTGTAATATTTGCTTTTATTATAACTTACCCTACCGACACGTTAATAAAATTACTATCCCTGATGAGCGCTAAAGCCCTGCTTAAGATCTACACGAATGCACATTGTTATTTCTTATACCAAATGAACAATAATGTTTCCATGGGCCTGATCATTTAATTCATGTGTCGGTCAAGGGCAACTGTCAAATTTTAGGAAAAGTAAATATTTTACAAATATTTTTATTGCTACACTGAGGTATACGTATTAAATCTAAATTAAAATAAAAAATTATATTTTTCACAAATGTTTACTTAGCACTTGTCATTTGACGTTAACACATGGAACTACTTCCTAACCGTCGTTGCCAATTTTAGTGGGCGTGTGACAGTAGGTGAGCTCGTTAAAATACACGCAGGTATAGACTGTTCATGGTAAAATTAGCACTTTTCAAAGCCTTTCTTAATATCTACTTGTATGCACGTTGTGTATTTTTCCGCCTCATGTGAAATTAACGTTGTCATGGGTATCATCACTTTATTCATACGTCTGTCAAATGAAACTGAGAAATTATTAGAAAAGGAAAATTTCACAAATCAGCTCATTTTACACTTCGGTGCATTAGAAAAAAGGAAGCGAAATAAATAATTTAGGTCTTTATAAATTGTTACCTAATACTTTTTATACGACGTTAGAATATGGAACTATTTCCCCTACAGCATTACCAACTTTACTGGGTACATGCCACTCAGTGCGCCCGTTAAAATATATGCAGGCAGAGGCAGTGATTTTTTTTCTTCTAAAGTTGATCTCAGAAGCGCTCGTTTTATCGTGAATAGTCTTTAGGAGCAGTGGCGTTCTTCAAAGGTTTATTTCACACGTGCTCAGTTTACCGTGAACAGCTATCACTTGCGTGTGTGCGGACGTTCTGCCCGTCGACGCCCGCCCCGCCGTTTATCGGCGTTTCAGCGACTAGACGCCGCGACGCTCGACCGCCGGCTGGCGTCACGTCAACGCACACAAGAAAAAAAACCACGCATCTCTTTTCCGCCTGGAAGAAAGTGATCGCCGACGTCGTGTAAATGATGCCGTCTGATCCGCGGCGGACCGACGACTTTCGAGGACAACGGTTTACAAACAAGCTGCACGTTACTGCTTATAGTCTATTCGCGGTTTCATCACACTTTTCAAATCTAACCTTTGAAAAAATTCACCCCATGTGTGATGTGTTTTGTTATTCCCTAAATACGTTATGTATCACAAGTGCTCTATGCATCTGTTGTCATAAAATAACGTTACTTTTGATTAAATTGTACTTTAATCTAGATTTATTTATAATTGATATATTTATGTCATTTATAATTAATATTAATAATACGGAGAAAAACAGGAGTGTTGGCAACGCCTAGTAAGAAACAGTTCTGATGCAAAATATTACGTAACTGAGTTCTCATGAATGTCGTGTGTTGTCCCTTCGGTGAATTTTTCTAGATTCGTTAAAGCTTTGTTTGCATAAGGAGGAAGAAAATCCTGCAATAAGAACTTCAGCAGGGCTTCTGAAAAGTTGGAAGTAACTGTGAATGGACTATATCTTGTAATTCAGTGGTCAACAATAGGTTTCTTTTTAATCCACGGTTTACCTGACCAACCAAATCTTGTGCACTATCCCGCACTGAATAGCTGGTAAAAACTCGCCTATTTAATATTTAGCGTAAAAATTAATTTTAATGAAAACTGTGGAATAATTTTTTTATGTAATTTTTAATTAATTAATTAATTACTGATACGAAAGTTTAGAAAAATAATAAAAATATTAAAAACTTGCCAGAAAAACTATATGCACTATTTTATAAGTTGCTAGCTGCATTAGTATCATATAAAATAGACGACTGAAATCTCCTCCTTTTTAACAGAAAATACAGCATGAACAGGTGTTATAGTATTATATTAATTTTTTAAATTATTAATGGTATCATTTTATCGATAAATTTATACAATTTATGGCCCCAATATAACGGCAATTATTTAATGTTGCTGAAACATATGTAGTAAGTAAAAAGTAGAAACCAAGTATAACTTTCAAAAGTGTTAACTGTTTTATTTACTTTGAAACGTACAACAAACTTGCCAGTTAAAGTTTTTTGAAATATTGTTTAAAAATTCTAGCTTGGTTATTATTACTGTTTGTAATTTTTTTGTATATATAACATTTTATTTACTGTTATCCAAATTACTAGGCCTACGTAGTAAAACATTTCAAATATCCGTGCCATCAATCTGGTTTCATACTGAAAGCGTACACGACTGATCTATTCAAAATAATAACATTATTTCTCAGGTATTTAAATATATATATATTGTTATTTTAATGCATTATATTTGTATTTTACATAAATGTCAAAATTTTACAAATACACAATTTAAACATACAAAATGTACTAAATACAAATAACCCAATATTATTAAGTTTTAACTTTCGAAAGTACTACTTAATGTTAAACTTATCTTTAACAGGTGGCTTTGGAAAGAAATAACGCTAGTTAATACACTAAACTGATGTAAAAAAATTACATGTTCTTAATTAGCACTTTAGCAATTTCTAACAAACCCAAACACTGCACATCAAAGGCGTATCAATATGTTAAGATATTTTCAGGACCGTGACACAAATTAAATAAAAATAAATACAAAAAGAACACATTAATACTGTAACAAAAGAGACATTTAACTGTTTTATTATAACTAGAGCACCGATTTTTTCGCGGATTGAGTTGGCAGCAAGCTGGGCTGGACAGCCCTCCATACACCCGAGACATTGTCGTTTGCTTATTGGTCGCCCTGATCAAGTGAGACCTCGATACGGGACTGTTAAACACTCACTCACACTGCTACTTCCTGCATATTACTGACTCGCAGTTAGATGGGGCTTGTTTAAAGAACTGTAGTTCAATCACACAAGTAGGAGAAAAGAGCAAGTGTTTGGAGTCTACCTCACCTCCGAATGAATTCGCGAAATACTCGTGGCTCTAATTATAACACTTGGACTCGTAACAGTATCAGCCACGTATAAGTTCGTGTGTTTGCCAGTAGTGTTTTTTTAACTGCTCGTTATTACTTCGGGAATCAAAAACTTGAATATCAACCAGCATTTTAGCTCTAGTGTCGAGAGTGACAGAATATTGGGAATATGCGCGTCGAAATTTTTCATTAAATATGTACTGTTGACGACGACTACGTACGAAAACTTTACGGAAAATTTTAACTTCCATTGCTAGTCAGGCACGTTTACAGGTATGATCTGCGGGATGTGTTTATTTTATGAAATATAAATTACAGCGTAATAACATTAAAAAATCCCTGTGAAGATGTAAAATTTGCTTCAAACGTCACATAACGTTACTTTGATTCCAGTGAAGCTGTCCAGCAAAACGCTATATAAGTAAGGGATAGGAAAATTTCGCGAGTTCGATGACCTGTTGGTGAGAATCCACAGTCCTGTGTATACTCGAGACTAACGTGTTTGTTCATTGGCTGTTGACCCACACAGTAGCCAGTGTTACTACACACCTGGCAGTAAGGCACTCGCTACTTGTTTTCCTTGCAAGTCTACTATTGGCTCAGAGCCGTCCAGGGTGTGTCTAATGAACTGTGATCCAATTGAAAAGGTGACTTCAGTGTACATGTATTTGACGTCTATCTTGTCGTGAAATGAATACGCTAAATTTTCCTGTCCATATATATATATATATATATATATATAGAAGTGAAGGGAAAACGCCTGAACACCATTCACGTGTGTGCTGCCGTAATGAGTCAAAGGAAAGAGCTGTGTGTGTTCGAAAGAGGTGCAATTATTAGGGACATGCAAAATTCGCGTTATTATTTTAGGACATGTTAAACTTAAAACACTTTCCTTTTGCAATACGTTCGGCATTGGACCATTCTTTAATAAACACGCCCCGGGTAACTCTGCGCCAATAAATGAACACTTCACAATCGTGTGCCCCAATCAGGGGCAGTTCACTCAGAAAGGGAGTGACTTCACATCTAGGTGGAAACCAATGGAGAAACGACACCAGCTCGAATAGTGCCGTGAATTTTAGCTTTATTACAAAAGACAACGTGAATAATTTTGCATATCTCTAACAATTATTGTAGAGTCCCATAAATTCCGGCATTCCCTCGCCGACGTTTCTCAGCATTGAAACGCGGCTGGGTCAATTGCTTCCGATGTCACTGACCAGTTGAAACGCCGTGGAGGAAATGGCCACGAGGATAGTTCAGGTGGGTCCAAGAAACTGACTTTCGAGACCATCGAACTCCAAAGCGAGTTTTGCGAATCAATCGCCAGACAGCCACGTCAAAGACTGCAGAGGACTTAAGTTGAAGTCCAGATACAGAGGCTGGTGATAGGACTCTCTGCTAGGAGATAATATCACTAGGATTTCATGGTCGTGCCACTGCCAGGAAGCCAGTAATCAAACGTATCCGTGTCCGAAATCTTTTGTATTGGCTTAAAGAGCGTTGTCATTGAGGTGTTGGAGCAGTGGAAGAAGTTACTGTGGAGTAACCACCGACAGTTCATGATCTAACGCACAGAAATACATGCGTAGACCTACCGGCCCACACCTGAAGCTGTTGTTTGGGCAGTGGAATTTTGTGACTGTGGCGTAACGGTCTCTCGGTTGGTCTCGGACCATTATTTTAAATCGATCGGCCGATCAACTTTGGCTTGTACCAGTATGATTTAAACAATAACATGATCCACACACCGTATAAACAGTCTGGAGCAAAATAATTTATGCGTCAGCACGATGATTTTCGTTTATATCAATTGCGTTCTAGTCTGAAGACAGCCACACTGGGATGCTCAACTAGCTCGCTCGAACCCGTAATATAGACCCAAACACATATTTGGGACGAGCTTAAGTGAGCAAAGTCCGAAATCCTTTTATTTACACTGGTGATGCATTTCAAACAAGCAGGAAGAAGTGTCCGGTGACTTTAGTCCAAATAATGTACGTTTTAATCTCGTCTTTTCCAACATTTCAGACTCACTTTACTTTATTGTTACACGTGTTGCACATGAGAAAAGTTTTGATCACTAAATTCCAGCTTCACTTTAAAACAAGAATACAAAAAATCATAGTACAGACTTTAAAGTATTAGTTATAAAGCTGGGTTTGTGGAATAATGCACTCTAACATTTCGTTTTAAAAATCAATCAATTATTCACAATGTAACTTTAAGTTATTTTCATTAATGGTAATTTCGTGAAATTTCCGAGTTTTAATGTAGGTGACTTTGAATATATATATATATATATATATATATATATATATATATATATATATATATATATATATATATAATATTATATATATACACACACACACATCTATTACAAGACCTCTGAGATATTTACATTCACAAGAAATAGCCAATTGAGTAAATCATTTTGAAATACTTCTATTTTCAATTCCGGTATGATAATAAAACATTAATGCATCACTCGCTTAAAATGGGCTCACAATAAATCTCTTTACGTAATTAATTATTCAGCCACTTTAAAGACAGTAATATTTGTGTACATAAACCTCTTACTACTGCACTATAACAAACACCAAAACGCTTAGAAGTTCCCATAGACTAAATGTAATGTTAAACTTTGTGCATAGAGTAATCGGGACCCGTAAAAAATATTTACTTACCGGAATAAACCCAACGGGACTCATTCTTCACTAAGCTTCTATAGCATCACAAAATTTTGTAAACAAAATTCCGTTTTGTAATTTTTTTAAATTTAATGGCAATGATGTGGTGGAATTGAATTCTAATTTTGATTGTATCTCCATTGCTTACAATGACTACGAAAAACGAAGAACTCAGTATATAAATGAGAAACGCAAATGCAATAAAAATGTGATAATGTAAGTGGACACATATGGAACAAGAGAGAACGACTCAGACATGGCGCAGCGCAGAAACTACGAGGACAACACAGCTATGACAGTACAAAAACAGCAAAGCCACAAGCGAAAAATCCACACTGCAGTACGTCAAAACAAATACACATTTAGCAGGACCAAAAAAAAAATTATAATGAACCAGCCTGACAATGAACGAAACCAAAAACAACAAAGAGCACAAGTGTGGCTAGACAACATCGCCAAAATTTACGTACAAAACACGGAAAAAACAAAAGTCACAAATTTATAAATGGATAAAAAATATAATGGCCGAGTCAAACGAGCAACAACGCAAAACACCAAAGACAGCACAATTTCAAAAAAGAAGACGGCCAAATATACGGTAACAAGACGAAAAGAGTAAGAAGTCACGACGTTCCGGAAGTGGCGATCTGCTCCCGTCCTCGGGTGGTTAAACAACGTCTTAAGATCGCGAGGTTCCAGATGTTCTCAAGTCACAATGTGTATTGTATAGGCTGTTCACGGTAAAATGAGCACTTTTTGCATGCACGTAGTGTATTCCTCCGCCTTATGTAAAATTAACATTACTATTGGCCTCATCGCTTTATTTATGCTTCGGTCAAGTGAAACTGTGAAATCATTAAAAAAAAAAAGTAAATACTTTACAAATCTGCTCAATTTTTTCACTTCGGTGCATTAAAAAAACAGAAAGCGAAGAAATTAATTTTAAGTTATCACAAATGGTTACCTAACACTTTTTATTCGACGTTAAGATATGGAACTACTTCCCATCCATCGTTACCAACTTCATTGGGCGAATATCATTCAGTGCGCCCATTAAAATACATGCATGCAAGGGCAATTAATTTTTTTCTAAGGTTCATTTCTAAAGTGCTCACTTTATCGTGAACAACCTTTACTTGAGCTGGCAAAGCACGTGTTTTGTCGCAGCAACCAATGAGCTGTAGCCTTTGGGTTCGGTTACAGTAAAATATGAACCTCTCATAACCTAGAGCAAACACACAGTTTATGAACCAGCTACCTGCAGGGAAGATCGTTGGGATTTGGACCACGCAGTGTACAGTACGTCCAGGAATATTCTGCCAGTACACTATGTAAAGGTGTGGTTCACAATAAAGTGAGCACTTCTGAAATCAACCTTAGAAATTAGACACTGCCCCGCCTGCATATTATTTTTAACGGGCACACTGAGTGATATACGCCCCGTAAAATTGTTAGCAACGAAGGGAAATTTGTATCTTAATGTCGCATAAAAAGTGTGAGGTAACCATTTGTGATAACTTAATTTTTTTTAAGTGCATCGAAGTGTAAAAATAAAAATGAGCAGATTTGTAACATAGTTACTTTTCTAATGTCTTCACAGTTTCACTTGACCGACGCATGAATAAAGTGATTAGGCCCGTGGCAATGATAATTTTACATAAGGCGGAATAATACACCACGTGCATACAAGTAGCTCTTAAGCAGGGTTTTCAAAAGAGCTCAGTTTACCGTGAATAGCCTATATACAGCTGCGTAAATTATGCCAGAATGGGTTAAAATGGGAATTGGTTTTCTATGCACTTCAATATTTGAAAAAGTAAAATACTCTTGTAAATTAATTAATGATTATACTCTCTGGAATATAATATATTTCTAATATAAATTAATGCTGTCCGGCACAGAAATTAAACTAGAAAGTTCATTATCTTATTGTATTTTCCTATTTAGAAAATGTAGAACTCACAGCCACTCTGATAAAGGTTTTTAGGCACCTTAATCTCATATATTAAAATACGATTTTTTGGAGAATACTGTTTTATTGGTTTATATACAGAAATATATTTAATTAAACCTGTATTTGTAAGCTGTACATTATATGTAATATTAACTAATTTAATTATTTATTTATATTTATTGAGTTAGTAAAAATATTAATATATATTAACATATAATATTGATGGGTTATACTTAATAAAGTAATTTAATCATTAAAAGAATTCATGAAACAAAAGTGTAAATTATTACCAAAATTTCGAAGGCAAAATAGTCTTCCGACTCGCCAAGTGGAATGGCACTAAAGGAAACTTGTGCTGAAATTTTTAATATTTTTGAGTGGGCCAAAATTGTCATCCTAAGTGCAGAAATCTTTAGTCTGTAATATAACATAGCGAGCGTTCCTCATGAATAAAGCAACATAAAGTAACGGTAAATAGAATAAAATTTACTCTCGTTTGAGTTATTCTATACGCCCTTCGTTTTCCAATGTGTTTGCTGGATTGCAATATGGCGTATTAATTAAGAAATATATAAATAATTATTAATAATGATTTTAATTTTTCCCAAAGTTAATTTTATGGATTACTGAGAATTGCAAACTTGTGGTCAGTCTGTAAACAAATCATAAACATGAAAAAAAGTGACTGAAATGGTAACCTTTGAAGTATAAATACATCTGCAATAAGAAAAATTACTGTATCCTTAAAAACAATATCCGAGCAAGAGGGATTTTTCGTATATCATTTTTAATGAAGTTTCTCCTGTTGTGGCTAAACAAATCGACGGTTCTAATTTCATTTTTTTCTATAGAAATAACTCATAAAAATTATGTCAAGTTTAATTTATATAATGTTTTTATTGCATTTTATTCAGAAGTATTTGAGATCAATTATTACAAATAATAGAGATTAATTAGTTTTTTAATATAATTAATAAATAACTGTAGATGCTCGCTACCATAAAATGTATGAAGATACAGTTATTTCATATAAATACACTACATATTGACACACCATGTAACCAAATAATGAAATGCTCTCGCCTGCAAATTATTGTATCAGCCGATGAATTATTACTGGTTATATGTTGTTGGCGATATTAATGATGGCTATGAATGAAAATACACTACATATTGACACACCATGTAACCAAATAATGAAATGCTCTCGCCTGCAAATTATTGTATCAGCCGATTAATTATTACTGGTTATATGTTGTTGGCGATATTGATGATGGCTATGAATGAAAATAGTACTCAGTTCTAAAAGTTGTAATTCAAAACATTAAACATTTATGGTTTGGATTATGTTTATAGAGTAATTTATTTTTGAATTTTAGCGAAGTGACTTTAAAAACATATTCAGCAATTATGACGGAGCATGCAAACACTTACGGTCAGCGAAACTTTCACAGCTCGGTGAACAGCCGCCATTGGCATGTGATCTCTTTCGTCACGTTTATGCGAGTAGCTTACTTGTGTTGTTGGAATATTTCGGTAGTTTATTATTATTGTATTTGCTTTCATTAAGCATAGTTGGTTGTAGATGTGCCTTTTTTATGTATTTTATTGCCTGAAATGTAATATTATAGGCAAATGTATGGCGTGATCCACCAATTTCTGTACCGTCGTGAAGCACCACAATTGATTTGCGTTATAAAGTTTAAGTTTCGTTAGTTTCGGGAAATGAGTGAGTTTTCGCATTTACTTAATGATTCTACAAATAAATTATTTCACATCAGTGGCGGGCAAACATGTCCAAAGATTGCCATAGAAAATTTGTTCAGGAGTCATGAAAAGGAATTGCAAACAGTAAGTCAGTGAGTTTTGTAAATAATGAATTTCGAAACAGTTATACAAATGTTTGGAACTTACTTAGCCTAAAAAAAAAACACTAGTTCAACTCTTTGTTTTGTTGTGTAAATATATTGTGATTGGTATATGGAAAGTCAGAAAAATTAAAGGTTAATTTCGCTAAAAATATTTACGTGTATAGTGTGTTTATTACTCGCATCGATACCAACAGCAACATATTCATAGCGTTTTGTTCGTTCGGTGAGGGATAAAACTTTCTAGGCTATAATAGTTTGGATGTTACTTCTGTACGGGCGAAATTCTCCACTGCTCCATCAAGACAATATGTTATTTAAATACCGTCCCGTTATAAGCGCAGCAAAACAATACAGTTTCATGAAATACGAAAGACGTCAAACTGGAGTCCCTCCCCTCCTTCCAACATCAACAATAAAATTAACAGATCCCTAGCAGTATACCTTAATCATAATAAAAATAAAACTCTTTTGAATGGCATTCTACATTGATCATAGCATTTTTTGCAGACATTGTTTTCTTCAATGGCAGATCTGCTATAGCAGAAGGTTACATTGTGGCCGCGCTACTTTTCTAGAACTGTCAAAATTTATTGTACTTATATGAAATGAAATATAACTTCATTTCACTGCAGTGATGGCTTTCACTGTTGGCCTCCAAAGTGATATTCTTTTTTTTTTAATACTTATCAGCCACGTTACTGTGGCGTTTTTCTGATGCTGTTTACGATGTACCTCGGAAATCAATGACACTCGAAATATTTCATATGGCAAAGAGTGAATTACACTAAGTAATATAATTTAAATCAGTAGCAACAACCATTATCACAAATGTTTTATTGGTTACTTCCTTTCACATTTTTAGAAGCATGTAGCAAGTATTATCGTCTTTTATGCCTGGAAGAAAAGGATGATAGTACATTTACAAACTTACGTATTTTGCAATATTGTATATTGCAATTTTCTACATATAGATCAAATCTACACTTGTAGAGTTTTATATCACGTTTCCGAAAATATCACTGTCCTACTCAAAGACTAAATAAAATTCATATTTTAAAATACTGCAGTTGATTTAATTATGTATGCGCAAAAAAGTAATTTTGTGATAAACAAGCTATTTGTACTTTTAATGATTGTGCTGTTCACATTTCCTTACTTCAACATTCAATTTCTGAGATTAAAAAAAAACCTTTAGAAATCCATATCTTAAATATGACTGTCTAATTCTCGTAAACAAAATTTAATACTTCTTGAATCTCATCTTAATATATTAAGAATGGGTCAAAAACAAAATTAATCTTGAACCTATGAGTAAAGGCGTGATTTTTTTTTCACGGACACTATTAAATATAATTTGACAGAAGTTTACACAAGCTGTAAAATAGTTTTTGAATGTATTTGACATCCGCCTACCCAATATCTTCTAAGTAAAAGTAAAGTATTACTGATAAAAAAATTTCGAAAGTGAAATTTGGAAATTGTTAAATTTACATGCTGGTACTGTTACTGTTAGGATTTTTTTGTACAGCAAGTTAACCAAAATATATATTTTCTAAACGGTTACCATACATACAGTAATGCATCATTGCAGTATTGGAACTCAAAAAATGTTACTTAATTCCCTACAGTCTGATATGACTCTGAAGTCAAATGTTGATTCTATCATTATTCCCGTTTTATTTTTTCATGCTTTTGAAAAAAAATTTCAAATAAAAAAATTATCTGATTCTACACATGGGACTTGACTGCTCAGTACACCCTCAAAGTCACGCAACTATTTCTAATAGGGTAAAATACTATTTATAAAAAATCTTTATATTTTCTGCGTCATTTGGTCTTTAAAAACATGTATACAAGTTTTACATTTAAACATCAGTATTTAATTTGAGTTAACTAGAATTTTTTTCAAAGATTAAAACTAAGTGGTAATCAAAAAGTCACAATGAAAAGTATTTTCTGGCCTTCTATCACTTTTTACTGTACCTATATGGACACTTTTGTTCTCTCTCCATACTCTCAACTATGGAACAGCAAGATACGTGCTGGGAGTCTTAAAACAGATTTTGTTCCCCTTAGTTTTGCAGAGCGATCAGTCCACAGAGTCGTGTGAAAATGTGAAATATCTCGACATACCGTATCTCTCTGTATTTTGTGTAGTTACTGTTCGCATTGTGAACGAAGCTGCTGAAGTATTTATTGTGAATAGTGAAACAACGTCGCAAGCTAGTTTCGAAATTATTCTTTAATTTTTGCCCGAAAATCTGAGTTCTTTTGTGATAAAATACAGGGGAATCATTGTGCCTCTATGAGCACGGTTATCGCATAAGCCTTCCCTTTCTTGCTCTTTGAAGCTTTCTAACTGACAAGTCAAACAGAATTTTTTTTTTTAATTTACCTTAATGTTAAACAGTTTTATCGAACTTATCCTTACTTTCAAAGTTATTGCCTTTTTTCTACTTTTTGTTACCTCAGTTACAAAAACCGTAGCTAAATATTTCTTAAACAATGTATTTATTCTTGTAAAAAATATTGTGTTAAATGAGCCTAGTTTACTATCGTAAGAAAATATTTTCGATGCGATAAACAGTAATCGCTTTATACCGTAATATGTTACAAAATCTGATAGTGGATCCTTGCATATTTTAATGCAAATACAAGAGCGGTGCGCTGCTACAAATTTATACCTATACTCTCAGTGTTTGAGTGTTAGCCGTAAGTAATATTATCTACAGATAATGCAATTAAATAGCGTACTTAAAGTGAAGTAATATTTCAGTTTTATTACCGGCCTGCTGTTGTTGTCTAATATTACTGCACTCTTTGAATTTATAATTTTGCGAAATCATTTTAAAAATATATTTTTAATGAATATCTGTTGTACTGATTAATATATAACAAAAATTGCAAACATTAAAATTAAAATGGCCGTCTTCCCAAATACGGTGTCTAAAGATAACATGAACGTATGAGAACACATCAGAAGTATTACAATCTATTTCCCTTCTGTACTGATGAGATTCTCATATTTTATTTCTACGTTCTCGGCGCTTCCGGACTTAAACGTATAGACGTTTAATTTACTGCGAACTATTACATTTCTTGGGAAATTGGCTGTTTCTTAACCCGACTTTTATATAGAGGCCACAGTGCCCAAATTTCTTAAACAATTAATTTCCTTGTTCTGTATTAATAAGAGTAAGAAAAGACATAGGTAAGAATCATAAGAAAAGACATAGGTAAGAATCATGTAACATACAGAACACAATATAGAATTTTGAACACTAACGTGTCAGATAATTTAATACTTTATCACGTTTTTACGCAAAATAAATTATGTTTTTTGCCACCGCTGCTTGCATGTGCTTCAAAAATGATCGCGGAGAAGGATTATACATAAAATATCCTAATGAATTAGTACAGAATTAGTACAGGCCTCGGAGTGTGTATTTTGTCATAAATTCTCGTTTTATGGATGAATGAAGAGAACAGGAAACTTCATCTAAACTATCGCGGTAAATAGTAAACTTCAATTTATCATTTCACTACAGAAAATGTACCCAATGTAGTGATGCTAACAATAATACTTTTCATTCACATGCAGCCGATTGCTTTACTTTTTTTATAACATGTTTTTAAAAATTAAATTACATAAATCAATGTATTCGCTTTACAGGTGATAAAATATATTTATCCGGGATAATAATGGGTTTGTTATTTTAATTTAAAATGGTTTTCACGGAGAAAGAAACTTACTTTAAAGAGTTTAAATATTTATAATCGTGTTCAGAAATGATTTTTCATGAAATCCTATAAATATTATTCCGTGCAGTAACAACGATGGTGTTACATTAAAATAGCCTAAATCTATAACCAGATGAAGTAAACATCTGCATTAATAGTTATGGAAGCATGTCTTCCACAGTAATTTCTTGTTTCAAAAATGTTAGTTTCTCTTTAAATAACAATTTTCTATATACAAAAATTTTAAATTATTTTTTACAGATTTTTTATTTAATGTGATGCTACACAAAGGCATTATTGATCACAAGTAATTGCAATACGTTGATAAGTCTGATTTTACTTAATTGTAAAATTTAATACTATACAGTATAAATCTATTTTTGACACAACATTTATCTTAGGTACAGAATTAGCTTTATAATTACAGACAGGGAGAGCTGAACAGATGTTATTTTCTTAACTAGTTCCAGTTTCTGCTGTACATGAAACTGAAAACTTGACAGAATTGTTTTTGTACGCAAATCACCCAAATAACCGCTATAATTTCTCATTTGTCTTAAAATTGTTTGCGTGTTTCCTTTTAGTGTTTCTTATATGGTGATTTTGGTTTTTATAATTACAACTATATAGTAATTTTAAAAAATCCTGCACTTACAGCGTATTACATTTAAAAACTCTCATTGAGAGCTTGAGTTTAATTCGGAATCCCATTATTCATACTGAATTAATATAATTTATGAAATAGAGGTGAGTTACTTTTATAAAAGTATTCCTCTGTCAACATTTCAAATTTTTCTGAAATGTGTTCTAGTTATAAATTAAGCACTAGCATTTAGATATGATCGGGTTTTATAGTTTGCTAAATAAGCTAATCTAGGCTGCATTAAACAATAATAAGAAAAAGTATCGAAATTTGTTTTCGCCTGATACCAATGCTATTCTCCAATAAACACGGCTGTTCTATGAAAACCGTGGGAAAGTTGAATACTACATCAGTCAGGCGGATTTGAAACAATGTCCGTGTCGTTTGAAACCAATAATTACGTAAAATATTTGTTTGGACCCACAAGAAAATAATTTCAAAACAAGTTTCCCGCTTTTTGACTACGGCTACGATATATTTTCTGTCGTGTGATGGGGAATATCAGATAAATGAGCTTTCTTAGGTTTAAGCGCGCTGTAACAACCGTTGATTAGGTCTTTAACAGCTTAAAATTAATGTAATGCTGGCTTTTTTTGGAGATGACGTCTTTCGACAACGTTTGAGAAACATGATCGCCGGCTAGGGTTTCGTTCAGGTCCCGTATCAACAAACAGAAAAATTAAAATAACAGTATATTAGTGTATCCTCAAATGGTTATAGCACAGAATAACAACAATAGTATTTCAATATAAAAGGAAGAAATCTATAAAAAAAGTAAATTAGTACGCACAAACCGGTATTATTACATAAGGGAATTAAGTTACGTATATTTACATTGCTAACCGCAGTGTTTTTTTTATCTGTTATATCTTTGAGGAGTAAATACAGTAGATTAAAATTTTGAGGGCAGTGAAATGTGAATGTGTAAATACTGAGTTGGTTAGAATGTCGTGCGACGATGTTTAAATTTACCCAAGGCATATGGATACAATATGACTGAAGACTTTCTAAATGTTCAGTTCACCTCGAACAATACATAGTTTGTTAGTCCAACATATGTCATTCTTACGAAATATGGCCGCAGAGAAAATGTATAAAATTTCACGTTCTGCAATCCAAAAACATGACAAAATGTAAAACCAAGAACTAAATAAATTATTTTTAGTTCACATGGGTTTTTCTCTTAGATATAAGCAGAAGCTATGTAAATTAAAATTTGTGTATGATAGTACATTTTTCCAACATACATAAAGTAAACAACACTATGTAACTTGAAACAATACATGTGTATAAATATAAGAAATAACAAGAATTTATACTTTGTAAAATCATAAAAAAAATTAAAGGATGTTTGCATTTACAAAATATTATTGAAAGTAACTCCTAGAAAGCATTTATTTACATTTGATTTTTTCTTTATTTTATCGCGTTTGGATGGATCAATAAATAGAAAGTAATATTTTTAATTATTTATTATAAAGCAGAGCTGGTTAACACTTTAATATCAATTTTAAGAAATTTTTGTTTAGTTATAGTACGAATAAAAATATATTTTGCTGTATGACAGTATAAGTCACATTTTCTTCTGTGCTTCTACGACTGACAAATTTTCACTCAACCACAAAAGAGTGAACTGTTATAATATTTTCTTTAAATACCTATAACAGCTTATTTGTTTATTCCGGGCGTATTATAAGCAATTATGTAATAACCGTTGGCTTAAAATCCGAATCTGAACTGTCGCTAAATTTGCCTTCTGCTACACAGAAAATGTTACAAATTCAGTTATAATATTTGACACTATTATACCATTACAATGTATATTATTACGAGTCTCATATTAAGTAACTGTTATATTAAGTGTTGCTATTAATTTCATATTTTTTCAACAGAGCATGAATGTTTAGAAAATTATGAATTAATCATTAATCTCAAATTGCAATTAAAAATTTGTCGTTGCACTCTTCATTATATTATAAATACTTACCAAACATAAATAATTCTGAAGACTGACAATTTCCATGCGCTTAGAAATTAGCACTGTTTTCAGCAAATCGAAATTTACTAAACCAATAGAGTCATTCCCAAATTCGGAATGTGTTTCTCATGCGAAGGAAAAACAGACCTTAGTTAAGACTGTGGCTTTGGGAAGTTGATAAGTTACACGCTTTCAAGATCGTAAAAATTATACAGTAGTTATTTAATTTTTTTTCGGTGACTCCATTAAAATTATTTAATTATATTTATTCCTTTGTGGTCAAAATATTGTCCACGCATAATTCATTTTAAAAAATATTTGTAGTACCCGAATTGCTAAGAATTCTCACAAAAATTACACCTGAACTAAGAAGGTGATGACTATCGTAAAAATTTTAATATGCTTTTGGTTAAGACGCACTTTTTAACACATACAATTCTGGTGCTGATAAATTATTAAGTTTTAAACCATATAAGAGACTGGTGACCAATCAGTATGTTGGTTTGCTTTTTTGATTGGCTTGAAGTTCACTTATGTTCTTTTCTGTCAATAATTTTATCATTAAAAACCTTATGATTTATTTATTGTGTTAAACTTTACGAAGGCCTGCAAATTTCTTTTTCCCAAAAAATTACAAATTTTTTGTTTATTTCAGATAGTGAATACTAGCATTACTTCTATAAAGCTGTGCAGTACGAACGAGTTTTCTTCAAATAACCTCAAATAAAGATAATTATTTTTATACCTCAAGAGGTTTATGCCTCAAAAAATGTTTAACGGCATCTTTATTTTATGAATATGTGAAAATAAATTTTTGAAGGTTTGATTTTGAAATTTGCCTACCAATTCTCGAAAACATTGCGATACGCAGCTATAGAAAAAAATACGAAATAAATGCAAGATATGTTCCTCACTTTAAAAATTATTTCCACGAAAAAAAAAGATAAATAATAGTTATGAAATTTTATTTGTAGTAAAAAATATATAACAATGTGGCAATAATGCAGGTAAATAAATCGTTTCTTGCTCGAAGCGTAGATATCTTTTTCGGGCTCCTGGAGTACGACTGAGACTATATTGGGCTTGAGGTCTACAACTCCAGATTAACAAACTAGAACGTTGTGCGCTCGATGTGTACTTACGTGTAAGATTTGGTAGTAAAGGAACACACTGCTATTTTGCATCATTTCACTTTTACACGCAATGTCAGGGCATGACTTGCGCAAAGCGTAAATTGAAAAATTTACTAGTCCTAAGAGGTTACAGTTTTCAAACCTAGTATCAAATTATGATTAATTCGTTCTACTTTTCGAAATAGAATAAACATAAGTACGGCAGAACACTGGGAAGAAAAAGGGTGGTAGGAGAGAGAATTAGAAATCATACATGCGTGCCGAACGAGGAATAACACGAATTATTAAAGAGATATTATCTATGTACACAGTCCAAGTGGACCTGGGCAGCACAAAAGAAGAAACCAACGTTCGGCCAACTTTGGTTGCCTTGCTACCTAAGTATGAGCAAAGCTACTAACAATTCTTATATTTCTGACACGCTAGACCGCATACGTCATGTCGCAGAATAGATGAAATCACAATCGCAGATTATGTGCAAGGTCAGACGTCAGCAGCTCTATAGACAGCGCCTTTCCCTGGTTAATACCATTGGCTGCTATTTGTACACAGAAATTTTACAACTGGTTTATGGTTATGCCACGTACCTGTTGGAACTCTTCTCATAAGTTCCTTTGTTTAAATTGCTACAAGGAGTTCGCAAGAAACACTCGAAAGGTAAAATTAATGAGTCAAGGAGTTAAATAGAATTTGACCTCCAACAGAGAAAAATCTAACTTTGAGATGTCGTTGTACAATGTAATTCGTGAAGTGTTTCCAAGGAGCTAATATTTTTGGTTGCAATTTTCATTTTATGCAGTGTTAGTGCCAGAAACTTCAAGAAATCGATCTTACTAATAAGTTTAGAATTGACAACGCAGAAAGACAATATTTCTGTCGAGAATGCAGTGAGTATACTGCAGTGCTTTTTGTCTCATACCAAGAAAAAAATAAAAGTAAGCTGGCGTAATTATGTCGGAGGCGCTGGATTCAGAAACTAGTCTGTTATGGAATTCACAGACTACTTGGTACATTATTGGCTGTACAACTTCAACTTGCCTGTGGAGACTTCGCACATGCATAATGAATAACACAGAACAAATTGTGAACTGGAAGATGATCAATATAGTCGAAAAGAAAATTCCTAATGTTTTCACCAGGTTAATAAATATAAATAAGATTCTGTGACTACTATATTAATAAAGAAAAAAACGTGATTTGGACGCTTTTATCCTCAAATTATGGAAATATAACATAAGTTGGAACAAAGAATTATACAATTTTAAGAAAAGCTGAAACCAGTGGAATTTTTTTTCGTTAATTTTCGTTAAAAATTTTAATAAACTGCTATCGTGAAGATATTTCTAATGTCCACAAAAATACAAATAAGCACATAGAAAATTGTATTTTTACGTTGAAAATGTAGTGCGTCTGCGTTCTTCTTTAGAACTTAGTCCAGGCCAAGCCTAAATAAAGTATGAAGGAAAATTTTTCCACATAAAAATTATGCAGTAGTTATTCATCTTTTTTCGGCGTCTCTATTTAAATTTTTTTTAATTATATTTCTTTTTTCTACTCGAAACAATGTCCATACACAATTCATCTTTAAAAATAGTTCAAGTATCTGCCTGAATTCCTAAGAATTACCACAAAGAAAACGTTTGGATTGAGAAGATTTTAGTTATCGTAAAAATTGTAATATGTTTTTGGTTAAATCGTACTTTTCAACATATAAGATTCTGGTTCTGAGAAATTATTAAGTTTGAAAACTATATAAAAGTGTAATAAACTTCTGTCAGTATGTTGGTTTTTATTTTTAGATTGGTGATATCTCTAAAATTATTTATAATTAAATTTCCAAGGTGTTGAACACGTGCTACAAAGCGCTAACACAAACTACATGACTAAACTGACTTCAGTACATTGGCTGCTTGCAATATGTTAAACTAATTCTTGATTTTGTTGTTAGAATAAAAACTAACAGACACTTGTCCATCAGGTATTCGTTAACTTAAATGGATTATTTAGTGAGAAAATACTAACGACTTTGCTGCATTGAAACATTTCTTTTGTAAAGAAAACGGTGAAAAGTCTGTTAAATTTGAACAATAATTTATGTAAATATTATTTTCTTAAATTTTAATTTTCACTGGGGCTTCTACTAGATACAAACAGCGATAAAGGATATGTTTACAGCAAAGTAATCTTATAAAAGACATCGCACTGCACAAGGAATTGTATATATATATATATATATATATATATATATATATATATATATATATATAAGGTATCAGTAAACACAGTTAACAACAGGAACCTAGCATGCAGAAGTTGGTATCATTGCTACTACTTAAAGCTTATAAAAAGAATCTGTGCCATTAATATACACCGTGTAATGTCTTGGAAATACTAATACATTTTAATATATTTTAAGGCTGTGTAACGAGTCAACATGTTGGATTTGGCATCATCATCGTTTGGATGTCAACTAGGCAACTTTCGTTTCAAAGAACGTTCATCATTGATACATCGAGCTCTACAATGAAGTTAAAAATAGTCATAAATGCTTACTTTGATAACTCCCTACTCCCCTAGCGTATATTTCTAGCGCTATGATAAACAAAACAACACGTACCAACCCAATGTGAATAATGCAGTACCGAGAGCGCTGCAAGACATCTTTATAGGCAATGAGCATAAACCATTCTTATATT
The DNA here is from genome assembly GCA_029891345.1 of Dryococelus australis. Taxonomy (NCBI): domain Eukaryota; kingdom Metazoa; phylum Arthropoda; class Insecta; order Phasmatodea; family Phasmatidae; genus Dryococelus; species Dryococelus australis. The sequence goes on along the minus strand of CM057001.1, from coordinate 62,833,686 downwards.
GAATAAGAAAAAAGTCAACATTTAATTTAAATGCGTGATAAAGATGCCAATGGAAAATAAATATTAACAACATTTGTTCGTGTTTTATCTTTCAAGTTTAATGGCAATGGCGAGTTCGTGTTATTATGAAGGTATGACTGGACTGTGTCTACTGCCAACCGTGAGACTAAATAAAATCGTACACCCACATAACCCAGCGAAATAAAAACAAAAAAACTTTCTACATCACAAACAGATAATTTACTAGGAAAATCTGTTAACTTGTCAATAGAAAACATGTACGCATATTATTGAAACGACAAAAAAATATTTTTCCTGCACTCTTTCGTTCACTTGTTTGGTGTTTTCGTTATCGTCGCCATGTTGTCTTTTCTTTTGGTTTGCGTTTATCGTCAGTCCTGTTTTGTAATAATAAGTTGTTCGTCCATATTTTTATCGTTTTCTCTATGCACATATCAGCTTTCTATTGACAAGGAAACACAATTCCCTAATTATCTGTCTGTGATGTAGATTTTTTTTCCATTTTTGTCTTGCTGAGTTCTGTGTGTGCAATTTTATTTAGTCTCAAGGTTGGCAATGGACACAGTCCACTCACACCTTCATAGTAGCATTCGTTTTTTTTTTTTTTTTAATTAGATATAGCTGTGATTCAAAATTGCGTTACAAACACTTAATACAAAAATTGTAATTCCATTCCCGAAGTGAAACCTTCACACGGTTTTTATCAAGATATGACAAGTCACCAAAATCGATGATTGTCATAAAATTATCTCGGTCGTACAGACTTACATACTTCCTTACAAATTCATTTGGCTGTAACGATCTGCTAAACTTATAGTAAAGTTTTCTTTCGTATTGTCCGATATTTATGGCCTGCGTCGTTTTTACTTTGGTATCTTAGGCGATCGAACCTAGAAGTAAATTTAGCTGCGTATAGTAAAAAAATGTTCGAACTGTTCCCTTGCAGGCTGGAAAATATGGCATAGTTTTGTTAATATCCATTCAGATTTTCTTAACTCCCTAAAATTTAATGAACTGTTACTTACACGCGAAAGGATAGGAACAAACTATGTAAAAAAAATTATTGTCACTTTCTGAAATACAAAAGAAAGCAACTAAATTGTCTCCTGGGATTTTTCTCCTTGCTCACATAGTATCATTGCTCGTATAAAAGTTATTAGGTGTTCGTCCATTATGTAAACATAGATAAAGATTACTGATGGCTGCTTACGATGAAGTCAGCACTTTTAAAATGAACCTTAGAAAAAAGTCACTGCCCCTGCCTGCATATATTTTAATGGGTGCATTGAGTGACAATCACCCAGTAAAGTTTGTATCGATGGATGGAAAGTAGTTCCATATCTTAACGTTGAATAAAAAGTGTTAGGTAACCATATGTGATAGATTAAATAATTTAATTCGCTTCCTATGTTTTTTATGCATAGAAGTGTAAATATGAGCTGGTATGTAAAATATTAAACTTTCCTAATAATTTCACAGTTTCACTTGACCGACTATGTAATAATGTGATGAGGCCCATGGCAATGTTAATTTTTCATAACGCGGAAGAACACACAACGTGCATACAAGTATATATTGAGATAGGCTTTCAAAAAGTGCTCATTTTACCGTGAACAGCCTGTACTCAATTTCACTATTTTCACTGGAATAAAAAATTTATATGTTCTTTCCTCTGTAACTTGTGTTGTCGTTTACAGCATAATGTAATAGCAATCGTCAATCACATTGCCTTCTCTAACGAGTCTATCCAAACAAATAAAATATAACTGTCTGTACAAAATAAATTTAAATAAATAGAGTGCTATCTTCAATTATTTCAACACTATTCGTAGAAAAACTTTGTGTGATTTTATTTTAATCAAACTTTATGCTAATTGCAAACAAATTACTGTTCAATTTAACGTATTGAAAATATGTAAGTCAATCACTCTTATTCCGATTTATTATACATCAGCCTTGTGCTAGTACAATAATTTTACGAAGCTTTTGAAAAAGAATTATTCATATCACCATATCACATAATAGTTTAGGCCGCCCTAGAGTGTTTTAACCGAAATAAAACAATATTTTATATTTCTCGTGGACATAATTCTATTTCCAAACACTATACGTAATTACCATTCCCAAAAAAAGCAAAGATTTTTATTTATATATATTATTAATTTATACTTACCTTTTAAAGTCAAAATTTTCTGGTTGGGGGCCATTTCAAGAAATACAAAGAATTAAACAAAAGTAACTCTAAGAAGATGTCTTAATTTAGTTTTAAGGCTTGCGTAGCAGAATTTGTACTACCAAATTCCATGAAAATTCACGCATAAAAATTTTTTAGGAAATTTTCTTATAATCAAGAATGTATAGCATCACATTGGAACAAACAAGTTTTTCTTGTGATTGGACAAATATTTCGATATAGAACGTGTTCTATATTTTCCGCAATTCAAACGAAATAGTAAAACTACGATCTCGACTTGTAATTATGCCAAAAATTATACGTTAACAATTTTTTATTTGCCTGGCATTACAATCGAAGAATTTAAAAGTTTTTCAAAAGCGTATGAGATTATTGTGAACGGTCTTGCACGTGCTCTACATATATACTACTTACGAACAGTGTTAGCAGATTTTCATTGGGCTGTCCTGGAATATATGATGTTCACGGTAATATCAGCACTTTTGAAGCCCTGCGTAATATCTACTAGTATGCACGTTGAGTATTCTTCCACCATATATAAAATTAGCATTGCCATGGCCCTCGTCACTTTATTTATTCGCCGGTCAAGTGAAACTGTGAAATTATTAGAAAATTAAATATTTTACAAATGTGCTTAATTTTAAATTTTGATTCATTAAAAAACAGAAAGGGTGCAAGAAATAATTTTAAGTTATCACAAATGGTAACTTAACACGTTGTATTCGACGTTAAGATACGGAACTATTTTCCACCCATCGTTGCCAACTTTACTGGGCGCATGTCACTCAGCAAGCCCATTAAAATGCGTGCAGGCAGGGGCAGTGACTTTTTTGTAAGGTTGATTTCAAAAGTGCTCACTTGATCGCGAACAGCCTTTACTTGCGCAGGCGAGAGTGGACACTGCAGTGAGAACTAAGGAAAGGAACACTGCGCGGTTATGGGGGAGTTAAAGTGAATCCTGGCCGATATGTCTGTCGGGACGAGGGTCTGTCCGGAGTCACGGGAGAACCGGTCCAGATGGGCGCCAGTTGCCCGCCAGAGAACCCGCGAGATGCCGCGAGATGACCTACCCAGCCTCCGACCTTTCACTTCCAGCGCCTTGGGTGCCCCAGCTCACTTATATCACGCCACTTCAATTTGAGAACTAACGGCTATGGCTTCGCCCCTTTTGCACAAGTGCTTTGTTTTCGCGTTATAATTTCGGATTCATAGCAATTACTGACAATGTACGATCGTAGAAAATTTACATTTTACGAGCGTTTAATATTTTTTGTGCGTATTTTTAATTGGGTGTTATCTGCTTGTTGTAAAAGTCAGGAACATATTTATATTTTATAAATAAGTTCCTGCCTTTTTGCAAGCAGGAAATAACACACAGAGAAAATTAGATACAAAAGTAGTAAACAACTAGTAAATTATAATTTTTCTACAATCAAATATTTCCAATAATACCTCTGAAACTGAAGTTATGACACAAAAACAAATAATTTCGGCATAGTAGGTAAAGCAAAGCCTTAACTAGGTGTATGTCCTCGTAGCTGTCCAATCTCTTCACATAATTAAGTATAAAATGTTTTAATTACTTAGCATTTCGTTGAAGCTCCAAAATCAAATATAGAAATCATTAAAAAAAATTGCAATGTCCTAGTTTATTTCCTTAACTTATTCATGATATTTTAAGGTACACGTCCTGGCCATGCATCAGTGTGACACACGGGATTTATTTACTACCCAATACCTACCATGATACGATAAGTGTTTTTATTGTTATAAATAATTTACTTTACTGTTTACGGCATTGGAACTGGTATCGCGCATTTGTGACACCTGATTAATCTATATATTTAATAAATTGTTACCGTATTGTAATGCGTCGTGTAAAGTCAATCTTAATTGTACAATCTTAAATCTCGTGCGTAAACCTGCCAATGTCAGCAAAATTTAAATTATTATATTTCTGGTTATGAACGTTTGATGTTTATAGCCCCGAACGCAACAAAATACGATTCGTATATTTAGTATTGCAATTCTTTCAAATTAGTTTCATGTAAAAAAATGTTTCAAGTAGATTTAAATGAGGTAAGTGTGTGATTTGGCAAACTCATGCAGAAATGAAAACGTCTATAGTATATTTAAACTAGAACTTGTAAGTTAAATGTAACAAAACGCCTATTCTCGAAGCTGTCAAAATACTTACATAAAGATATACGAAATATTTTATTTACTTCACATTTTGCTGAAAATTCTAAATCAACTATAACAATTATTTTATAGAATTTAATAATGTAGGTATTATTAATTTATTTATCTATTTGCAGGCCGGCGATGCCAGATAGCACTATTTAGTTCATACAATATTTCTATTTGAAATAGGCCTGCATTCGCCAAGTGGCAGCGTTAATAGTTTCCGTAGAACGTTCATAAATATTGTTATCTGGCTTTGTTTTTTAGCTTTTCTCATGTAAAGCCCTGTGCTAGATGACAGTACAAAAAATGTTTGATACTTAACTCTTATTACAAAAATTATTGAAAGTCAATTTAAGAAATTTTAGATATACGGAATAAGTATTTGATTTGAAACTATTTTGGTTTACTTTCTTTAATGGTGTGATCTGGAAAGAGTTAAGTGATTTACGAAATATTAAGGTGCAATTATTGACCTCACATCGGTGTAATAAACGTTATTTATTTGCAATCCAATATTTACTACGATAAAATTTGTATTACAGAGATAGTGATGAAACACAAATTTAAAAAACCTCAAAATATTTCCGGCGTACACACGGCTATTTACGACACTGAGATAGTGCCAAGCATTTATAACATCTCATTACTATAAATATTTAATTAACTTATACCTCAGTTGTGCAATGTGATGTATATTCACTTGTTATTGCACATTTTTAAGTCTCATGTGTAAACCTGCATTTTTTAAGCAAATGGAAAATTTTTAAGTTTTAGTTTATGAAAGTGCGATGTTTATCTTTCCAGACACGGTATAGTGTGATATTTAATTTTCGTGCTAAAGAGTTTTAAGTATAAATTTAATGTAAATTTCGATGCGTTAAATGTAATTTACTAATATCTTGCTAAACTAACAGTTATGGAATATGTAAATATTTATTGATAAGTCCTGAAAATCCTCATTGTCTTAAAATTGCTTTCAATATTTTTTTTAACAAAAGACTCTTTGAAGATAAAATTAGATAGACGGTCCTCAGTAACGAATAATTTTTATGTAACACTTAAAAAAAAAATTTATTAAAACATTAGGTTTGTATTGTTTACAAGTGAAACGTGGAAAATTACATAGATGATTACGAATAACTTACCTAGTCTTATAACGAAGGAGTGCAGATATAATCCTAAATCCGTTGCGACATAACCAAGATGCTTTAAAAAATTATGAATTGGGATGATAATTTTATTCACTAAAAAAATTTGTTTTATTATTCTCTTCATAGTGTCACTCCTTTTACATTATTGCACTTCAATCTAAAATTATACCTACAAAACCCTTTATTTACTTCTATTTCTATCTAATATGCAAGTATTGAAATTTTGCACGATAAATAATATCTTGTATGCGATATAGCTGAACGAATCAGCTGATTTAAAAAAAAAAAAACCAAAACGGGCGTTACTCATCATGTAATTAAACTAACTTATCTTGAAACGGACTCTGAATTAACGTCACTGATTACTTGGTGTTTTAAGGAAACCAAATATTTTCGCAGGCATACCCGTGAAATTTTAGAAACACCTTCATAGAATTAGTTTACTTTCACCAAACATTCTAATACTCTGAATAAATTTTATTTCGTATTTACGTAGCAATGTAAAAAATTATTTATTTCAAATGATATCAGGAGAACGCATCGCCTACGAAACTGAAGCCATTCGAAATTATAATTAAAATAGATTAGCCCATCTGATGTTCGGAGACTCTGTTTCATTATATAAACAGACTTAATTTTTACTTGTAATTCTGTATTGTGAGTTATGTAAATATTTTCTAAATTTAACAGATAATAAAATAAAAGGTAGTAATCATGTATTGAGTCACAAACAATGTATTAACTAAACCATATATGATTTATTAAAAGAACGACCACAATTGGGCTGCTCCCAGACAATATTTGCCCAGACATCCAAAAACAATCGTGTTACTCCTTGGCCAGCCATATAACTATAAATCAATTGTTACGAGCAAACTAAATTATTTTTTAATCATATTGATATATACGAATTTTCTCTCATCTACTAAGTGTAAATAGCACCACTCTGCAGTAGCCGTTTCGTCCTGACAAACGCAAAATAAAAATATTTTACACACAAAATTACAGCAGTGTAAGCACATAACAATTTTGTAATGCACAAGACACTGCCCAACTGTTACGTTAAAAATACAAGTTGTAAACAAAACACAATTTATTGGTACTGCCGGTATAGTGTGCTCTGAAATCTTTTAAGAACTCAGTGAAAATTATTTATTTACTTTATTCGTGGAACAATTTTAACGCATTTCAAAAACGCATTAAAACAATTATTGTACTATGAGATTAAAATTTATAACAATCTGTATTAAAATGTATGTGTATTGATATATTGTTTGACTTATTAATTTCTTTATAATATCTCTGATTCCTGCCAATTTATGCTTCACACCTTCGGTATTTTCAGTTCGTTTGTTTTTATTTTAGTAAATGAAGTTTAAAAATAAATAAGAATACATTATCTAAAATTAATAAAAATTTTCAAAACAAAGCAGCAAACGTCTAATTAATATATTGCCAAAATTCTTGTGTTGAAAAATTTCATTAAAATCTACAAAGAATTTTTTAGTGAAGATTTTATACCCTTCCTAGAAAATTATATTTGGGTGCCTTATGCGACTACGTTATCTCTGCAAAAAAAAATTCAATTTGTTCTTTACAAAATAAATGTTGTGCCTCCTAGAACGCAATGCGCAAATTACGTCACTGCTGGAATGTTTAGTAAAAATTCTCAGTAACAAGTGGTGCACGAATAAAATATAGATACGGTGTATTTATACTATTAAATAATTGTAAGCAACAATTCAAACACGACATTATCTTTAGGATTTCATGTTTGTACAAAAAGTGTAAACGATTAAAAAACAATGTCTTTATATAATAGTAGTTTTTAAATATAAGTAGATTTTTTATTTTGGAATTCTGTAATCTAAATTATTTCATATAACTTCCTAGAAAGTTTTACACAGATCAAAAATGTTATACAATAACCAGACCATCAAGTCCTGAAAGGAATTGCAGACTTTAAAATATTAGTTTCGTAATTTATCGTGCCTAGTTAGTCTGGTAATAGCTGAAGACTTTGTAAAGAAACTGAGAAAATATTGAGTGAAAAATACGGCGTTAGAGCAAGTTCATATAAGAACTGAAATACTGAATTTACGTTTAAGCCATTGTTTAACTATATACATATGTGACCAGGCTGTTTTGATAATTACAAATATTTTCCATGATAAATATACCAAAGGTACGACCAACCAATACGTCTTGGAAATAGTTAACTTCTGTTCACTTCTTTTTATTCTAAACTGATGATCTAGTGTAATTAGTCATAACAATATTTTATTTCAGATTTAATGTTTGCGAATCATGCAAAATGAAATAGATCGTTTTGAAAATTGTTTATGAATGCGAAAATGTTCATTAAAATGCTAAAACATAATTTTTAAAAAGGAGAATTTTCCTATGAAATTATTTGTTTCGTCTCAAGTGAAGCTAAAGCTATCTACAACTGAGTAACACGGCCTTAAAGAAAATCTCACTACAGGAGGGGAAAAAAATATGGAAGGTAATTTTTGGGGCTTAAAATTACTATCAGTACCAAATCCAATGCCAATATTTAAAAATTCCTTTGTAATATGTGAACTAAATAATTTTTGTACTAATGAAAAAAAAAGTGGTTCACCATTTAACAATATTATAACGAATAAATCACCATCCGGATTTTCTTTATATAACTTCTGAGAGAAATGAGATGAAGAATTACTTGCCTTCCATGTTACAGCTTTACTGAGGTAGCAGTTACATTAGAATGCGTTCTGTAAGTTTTATAAGAATTCCATGGATCATTGTTTACTGTAAACAAATGAACAGATGTGTTTCAAAATTATCTTCACTTTAGTTTAAGGACAGATTGTAACCTATTCGAAAGAAAATTTCTCATTGGCCGCTGAACCCTCAGAATACTTAACAGAACATTATAATCACCGACATAAACACAGTATTTCTAAACAATATCTTAATTTATAGTAAATTTGATCATCAGATCAAAATTTGTTGGGCTGTTGTACCACAAAACAATCCTTCCGATAGATTGGCGTTATTTTCAACGTTCTACATTTCAGTGAGGGATACCAGTTTTTTTTTTCTCCAGGTATTACAAGCACAGAGATGTGCTGATGTGATGTGTAGCGAAAAAACACTAAACATTTTCCACTAAAATACCTACGCCCAACACTACCTACGAATTAGATAATTTTTATTCAAATTTACGCTGTGTGTTATTAATATATATTTTTTTGCGGATGAAGATGATTTCATTAATTTTCCTATTAGCACAATTGTATACACATATAAAGTTTTCCAATACATATCAAGGCTTGCCTGACAGGCGTGTTCGTTTTCTGCATTTACTATAAATAAATTACGGATCTAAATAACACAGTTAAACACAAATTCTGGAAGCCAGTTTTAGTTTAAGTACGAAATAATTCTTAGGGTCTTAGTTATGGAAATAATGGGTTAAAGTTTTAGTATGAGTGTACATGTGTGTGAGTGTATGGAAGTACATAATAATTTAAAATTGTACCTATATAGGAAAATATATAGACCTCTAGCTATGCTGAAGACAAAATGCACCTACTATACTGATCACCCATAGTGTTTTCAAGCCTATTTAAAACAGCAGGAGTGTGCCTTCCAATGGAACACTGCACCCGATTCTGCAACATACAAAACTCATCAAAAAGTAGTATACACATTACCAAAATTGTCAGAAAAGTATTATTTATGTTGCAAATGAAAGAAGAATGCATTTTTTGTATCACTATAATATATTTTCTAGACTGTATTTATTTTAATGTTTAAAAAATATGTTAACAGACTATTTTTAATAAAAATTGAAACAGGTTTTCCATTTTGGGCGCTTAAGAGAACACATTTTGGACAAAACACTTCATCAAGCAGGACCATCACAATAATTACTCTGATTGTATTTAATAGAAATTAGTAATATTGTTTGCACGTATAGTTAGTTTATATGCACACCCATTCCAACAAAAAATTTATAAATTTTCGTAATTGAAATGTACAAAAATTAATTATTGCTACCATTTTTTTACATTAGTACCAATATTTTCTTAAATACATCTGTAGTAATTATTATGTCTGCCTTACTTGACATGACGAATGTTTCCTTGCGAAGTGTACTTTTTAAAGCATGCAAACAGGAAGTTCGCTTAATTTTTTTATTAAAATAGGCTAATTCTATCAACTGATTTTTTAACATTGAAATAAGTAAATTCTAGTCAAATATTTTTAATTGTTACAAAAAATGCGCTTTTTTCTTTCGTACGCAACATAAATCGTACTTTTTTTGAAAATTCTGGTAGTGTGCAGACGACTTTCTATAGGCTTATCAGGGTAAAATGAGCACTTTTGAAAGCCCTGCTTAAGATATACCTGTATGGAAGGTGTGTATTCTTCCGCCTAACAGTGCCACGGGCATCGTCACTTTATTCATGCATCGGTCAAACTGTGAAATCATTAGAAAAGTAAGCATTTTATAAATCGGCTAATTTTTACACACTGATGCATTAAAAAAACAGAAAGCGAAATAAATAATTTAAATTATCACGAAAGGTTAGCTAACACGTTTTATTCGACACTAAGACATTGAACTACTTTCCATCTATCGTTACCAACTTTACAGCGGCGCATGTCGCTCAGTGCGTCCGTTGAAGTATATGCAGGCATGGGCAGTGAATTTTTTGTAGGGGATGATTTTAAAAAGTGCTCAATTTATCCCGAACAGTTTTTAACGCGTTCTGCATTTTGTACAGTCAGGCGCGGTGCTGCATTAGAAGGGACACGCTACTTCCGCCCTGCTTCACGCAGATCTGCGTGATATGAAGTCCCAGAAGGCTGGAGATTCGAAGTAACAACGATTCCGGGTACGCAGTGACGAGTAGAACTGCATAATTTTGTTTTGTTTTCTTTTTTTTTTTTTCCTTCCCCACACCATGTGGTGGGACGTTTATTTTACGGCGGCAGTGTCGTGGTTGTGGTGTGTACCGCAGACGTGCGGTTGCGAGGGGCAAGCCAGGAAGAAGGCTGCGCCCCGTCGTCACCATACCCCGGTTACCCAACTCTGGTCACCAATAAACCCTGTCGTCACCATACCCCGGTTACCCAACTCTGGTCACCAACAAACCCCGTCGTCACCATACCCCGGTTACCCAACTCTGGTCACCAACAAACCCCGTCGTCACCATACCCCGGTTACCCAACTCTGGTCACCAACAAACCCCGTCGTCACCATACCCCGGTTACCCAACTCTGGTCACCAACAAACCCCGTCGTCACCATACCCCGGTCACCCAACTCTGGTCACCAACAAACCCCGGCGGAACTTACCCGCAGACAGAGGGCGCCAGCTATCCAAGTGCCGGCCAGCCATGCCAGCCCATCAACAAGTGTGCCACGCCGTGTTTACATTTCGGGCTGCAAATAAATGCGACATCACACGTGCGCGCGCCGGACCCGATACATCATCACGCGCGCCGCGCTGTGTGGCCAGGCCCCGTGGAGTCGCGGCCCCGCGATAGAGCGGTTTCCGAAAAACAAAACACACACGAAAAAAAAAAAAAAAAGGCCGGCACAAAATCCTGAACGAAGATGAACGCGATCGCCCAATTCAGCGTGTCGATTACGAGCTAATTGAGCAGTTTGGTAGTTTTTTTTTTTATTCCCCCGCACCAGTTCCCGTGCTTCTCCCGCGCGCGGGGGTGGGTGGAAAAAAATTTTTGTTTCGAAAAAGTACGCGAGGACCCGGGTGGTCTATATTAGCGCGCGAGACCAGCACGCGACAGGCGGCGAAACGCGAGGCCACAGTGGTTGATACTGCGGAGATCAGGAGGACCCGAGTGGCGAAATTCGCAATCGTTTGCGAAATGAAAAGGACAAAAAAAATAATAAAAGAGGGAAGGCCCGGTTGCATTGTGAAATTTGCATCGCCATCGTCGCTCTAAACTGCGCTTTCTTCGAACCGCGCGGGACACTTGCATTGGTTCCAGGGTCCCGAAACGTGAGTCCTCGCCATCCCCGCAAAAAAAAATCCTGCATCCTTTTATTCTCCCTCGCATAAAGACTTCCGCGGACCCTCCAAAACTTTATTTTTATTTTTTGTTGGGGGGCTGCCGAATATGTTAATTTCGGGCGTGACCTAGTTCATGACCCGAAAATGCAATTGTTAATCGAGGGCCATGATGGCCGCCCGTTCAAGGCCACGCCTTTTTCGCCGAGCGAAATTTCTTTCGGGGGTTTTATGCCCTGGCCGCGGGGGTTATTCGCAAGGGGGTTGAGGCCCTCTTATAGCTATGGCTCCTCCTTTAGCTGCATCGCAAGGGGGGTTGAGGGGAGAGTGGCGGGTAACATTGCACCCCTCGTGCAACTTCACGTGGCCTCCAGGGGGTGCGAAAGGGAAGCCATGTTTGTTGCTGAGCGAAACTGGCCCCAGATGCACATCTGAATGCATCCCCCTTTTGCAAATGTGCAAATGGGGGTCGTGGAAGGAGGAGGGGTTGCTGGGGTTTCGCATGTGGTTGGCTCCGCCCCCTGATTAATGTGCACACTTATGCGACGGGGGTTGCACTCCCCAGGCAGTTTCCTCCAGGAATTGCAGACTGTCTTTCTTTAATTCGGGACACAATGTAGGAGGTGGCGAGTTTGCGAAAAAAGAAAAATGCGAGTGGTGCGCTCCGGGTCGCTGCTGGCATGTCAACACCAGAGACATTTGCAAGAACTGCTTTTGTATGCGCCTTCTAAAAAATTCACCTTCTGCGAGAGCTGCTCTGATCTCAGCTCCGGAAACAGGTATTACTTTCAATACGATGTTCATATTTTTAAAATAGTCGAACGAAAGATGCTAAATTGAGATGCAGATTTCTAAAGTAATTTCTGCAAAACACGTAACAAAAATTAATGTGCTTCAGAATTAACAAATCTTTCACTTGCATCTTTAAACGTCTACTACTTATTTGGAAATCTTTAATTTTACAAAAAATCCAAAGGTAATATTTAGAGCTCTCATTTTAAATTATTAAATATTGTTGACGCCATTCGGGTAAGTTTAAATATGATTCATTTTTAAAATGATTTAAGTGTAAATAAATGTGGTGAAATACTTTCGATTCATCTAATATTTACCTAGTACTCAGGGGATAACATTATCTTTGCGTATCTACATATTTAATTATACATATGTTATACAGTTGCGAATTTTAAAATTCTCGAGATCGAGTAGAAAGCAATTTCTATGTGGCGACTTGTATCCTTCCGTTAAAGAGGGCAGACAGTAATCGATAGTTAATCTTGCGAATAAACTATTTTTATTCAAAACATTTTCTAAACCAGATTTCCACAGTTTTAGTTGTATATCCGATTACTTCTTGTGTTTGTGTATGTATGTGTTATATATATATATATATATATATATAATAACCATTTAAACTCAAACACTGAAAATATTTTTGCGATCTTAATTTTTTTTTGCATGCAGTAGTCGACTGTATAGTATTTATAGATTTCAATATCCATATGTGGAGGCTTTATTACTTCTTCTCCTCATTCTGGTCATCGAAGGGAATTTTTGAATCGTTAAAATTTCGATGGCATTTGCGAAAATGGAGGGCAAGGGTTGGCAAATTTCTGTCGGGAGCGCGTGTTCACACCGGCAGAGGAACTCTCGAGAGAAGTGAAGAAGGGGCGAGTGAGAAATTTATCTTTGGCATGCGTGTGGCCCCTGACCCCGAACAACTGGTGCCCCCTAGGGCCGAGCGGGGGTCACAATGGACAGGTCTGGCCGACAACGAAAAAGGGGGGAGCGCACCCCCTTCCCCCCAAACCCCTCAATCAACATACTACCCTGCCGGCCGTCTTTGTCGACGGAACACACACGTGTCTCGGCGACCTTTGGCCTATGGCGTCGTCTCCTTCTTTCTCGTGCCCCCACATCCCTCTCTCTCTCTCTCTCTCTTTCTCTCTCTCTCTCTCCTCTCTCCTCGATTATCCAATTTACCCGCGGTCCCTTCCTCACAAAAGTTGACACAACAAACCATTCTCGGCAGGGTTATTCGACTTTGCTCTCCCGCTGTGTCCTCGAGAACTTGCGATTATGGCCCGTGCACGAACAGGAATAGGCCGCTTTTCGACGATCCCGCGCAATTATTCCGTACGTGTCGTTGCTACACTAACTGAAATCACAACTCGTTCTTAGAAACGGTTCGATATTTCGTAAACCTCGTGTTCAGTCACTGACATTCAAAGTAAATGTTTATATAAAAGTCGTGGTTTATGAAAAATTGTGTAGTCAATTTCAAAACGCACTTTCGAAACTATTAACAAAATTTCAATTTATCGACAACATTCCGCAGTTTTTTAAAATTATATTGAATGACTGACACAGAAGCACGATGGAGGTTAGCAGACAAGTATTTAAAAAGTTAAGAGAAAAAAGAATTTTCCCCCATCCCTCACAAAATAACGGCCATACGATTTTAAGCAACTGCCTGTTGACGTCAAACACACTGTAGAATGGCTAGTTTGTGTGCCGTGAGAGTTGTTTTCTCTCGCTTTTGACATCGTGTAGCCCGTAATTTCTTTTGCAAAGTAAGATAAAATTACTTGGATTTACTATAATGAAGATATTTTGCTTTCCTCTGATCGTAATGCGCATTTTTTAAGACCTCTCTGTACCAGTTTATTGTTTGGTTTGTTGTTAAATCGCGTAATTTGTGATCGGTCATCGCGAAAGTGTTACGCGGTGTGATAGTGCGTTGTTTACTTCTGATTCGGGTTCCTAACCATCGCTGTGATATACCGGCGGTATTTGTAGGCGCAACTTGCATTCGCACGTCGTGCCTTCAGCAGGGGGGGGGGGGGGGCATTGTCTTGAGTCCCAAGCCCGCGCCGCAGTGCATCATCAACGGGTACGTCTGGAAGGACGACTCAAGTTCGCTAGAGCTGGAAGTCGCTATCGCCCGAGAAACTGGAAAACCGGTCCTGCAGAGCGCTAGGGGCCGTTTGTCCAGCGAGCGCTACGTGGGCTCGCTGGAGAGGAGCGGTCTGGAGGACAGCGAATGATGGAGAGGGGTCGATAGAGGGGGGGGGGTAGGTTGCGGGCTGGAGATTGAGGGGAGGTAGGCGATGCTGGCTGGAGTCGCGCGAGATACGAGAAGGGGAACGCACAATAATATTTTCCAGCTCGAGCAGCTACTGCCCGTGTTATATGCGCCATCTCCAGCAAAACGCGACCGTTAAAAACATTCCGCTGCGCCGCTGAGCGCGGGGAAAGGGCGAGGGGACCGTCATGGAGGAGGAGGGGGGGGGGGTTACAGACAAGGAAGGGAGAAATTGCTGGAGAGTAAAATGAAAGCATCATACGTTACTCTTCGGTAATTTTTTTTTTTTTACTCCGTCCGGGGCCGTGCAAAATAAAAGTTGCACTTGTGTGTATGTGATATTAGGGTATCGCTGAGGCTAGGGTGCTCCAGAACACTTTTTATTGGAAAGTTTTTTTTTTTTTTTTTTTTTTTTTTTTTTTTTTTTTTTTTTTTTTTTTGGCAAATCCCGGTCGTAGCAGCTCAGAGTTTTCAGGCCAGCCCCCTGCGGACGCGAGGAAGAAGAGTGGCCTCGCAAAAAAAAAGAACGCAAATATATTTCGCAGAGGGATTTCGCGTTACCTGCCCCCTTTTCGCCCGATCATCGACCGTGTTCTCGCGAGCGGACGCATCTTCCTCTCGACTCTGCCACATGGGCCCGTGTGTTTTTCTTTCGTCGTTTCCCCGAGTAAGCATAACCTCGCACGAAACACGAGTTTTTGGTGCTGAGGGGGTGTGGGGGGCCGTCATTAAGCCTTTTGTCATTTGCAAGCGCGCCCGAGAGCATGCGAGTGCAGGCTGCGGATCGGAACTCTCATGCGGATTCGCCCACCTCTGTGTCGGGGTGGTGGGTGGGCAGGAATGGGGTGGGAAAAAAAAAAGAAAGATGGCTGCCAACTACACGGTCTGCGATCGTGTTCGCCCCCTTCGTCTCACCCCCACACATCCCCCGGGCCACCCCGCTTCGTCTATCAGGCCGCGCTACTGTCTCCCTCCGACCAGCGCGCGCGCACAATCAATTATTCTACCAGATCGAATTTCACTCTTGCCTTATCATTCAAACTGCTCGTCTGAAAGCTGAGCATTCGGATTACTACTCGTATGAAACGAACCCATGAAGTTGGAGAATTGAATTATTTGCTTTCCACTGGCTGGAAATATTGATTCGGTTTTGGTTTATTGCTTCGAACGCGCCGTCTCTCTTACGTTTCACGGTCCTCCCCCCCCCCCCCCCCCGGAAACAGACGACCGTGCACAAACGTAAAAATCACCGAGTAACTCGAGCAAGCGTCTTGGTTTACGCCCATGTTTTGGTGTTTTGAAAGTTTAACTGCATCTTAACGGGAAACACGTTTCCTAAACACTTCACTTTAAATCATAGCTGCAGATATCCTTGTCCTTGTATCCATTTGAAAGGAACAGTGTCAGAACAGAATTTTTTCCTTATTATAGCATGACTAAATAAAATTAGATGATCATATTAATCGTATGACTACACACATGAAAATTACTTGTATGCCAAAATAAATTATGAAAGTCATTACATTTTTCATTAGTCACGAAAATGAACACGATTTATTTGCTTATTCTATTCTTGTTTACCATTATTATAAGATGATATTTAAACCTTATGTATCATATGAAATTAAGTGTGCCTTTAAAGTCAGTTAAAAAATATATAAAAATTTAATGTAGTCCAAGCATTGTTTAATTTACACCCTATGCAATGTAAATTTATCATGGAGACGCTTTTAAATACTGAGATTATTTTAATCTCTTGATAAACTATTCTTTTACACGGCACCTGAGGCTATGATACTTTGGTTGTATCTGAACAGGCTATATGAAAAAATGTGGTCTTTAAATAACACGTTGTAGAAATTAATTCTTATAAAAACGACTAAACTATGTTTATTTTGTAATCTCTAACAAGCATTTTTGGGCACTGTAAAACTGTAATGTATTCAACATTAAAATTTCGGTTTGATATTTATTTTTTTTTGTGAATTGATGTATGTATTGGGATTTCATAAATTTTTCCTTATAAACAATAAATATACTTTTAGACTTAATGCATTTTCTAATTTATAGTTAGATATTGTGGGGGAGAGAATGATTCTATTTAAATGTGTTTCTATTGTGGAACCCATGTTTGCAGTGACAAACAAATAGAAATGGCTTTCTTTGAGAGGATTTTATATAAATCGAGAAATCGTAACTTTTATGCAAATACATCCATGATAAAATTAAAAATAAATAATGACTTTTAGTTATAAATATATTCTTAAAGTCGTATTTTACATTTGTAGCGGTAATCAACACCTTTGCGGTGCATCATCGGTCATTAAGTGTTTGCCGATACATATTAATACAAAGTTATTGATACGTGTCAACATTAAACACAACATTTAAAATAAAAAATTTTCAAAGTTCAAATGAACAAGTAACACGAAAAAAAAAAAAAAAAAAAAAAAAACAGTAATCTTGTTGGTACGGGACGCAATGAAAACGTTACAAATTCATGTCTCGTCTTGATTATTATGTCACCCAGTTGAGTTAATTGCTAAGTCTGGTGATATCTCTCAACCTTAATGGGCTCCGAACCAGCTGTCTGCCACAAGCGTAGTACTGCCATGTCTTAATCCATATCATCACTGGTTTTGAGCAAACATTTTTCCATTGGGCAATATTACTATTGTTAATTCTCAATCTCAAATAATGTTTTTAATCAGTTAATGTTTAGTTGCCAACAGAGACATAATAAGGATACAAAATTAATATCAGTCTTATTTGAGATTCCAAAGAACTTCATTAAATGAAAACGTCTGAATTTTAATTTATTATTGGAATTCTTACAGCGGTCAACGGCAGAGTAAACAAGTAAGTTAAGGCATGCATGATGAGAAACCGAAATTTTTAATTCACCCGGGACAAATAATTATGATCATATTATAATACAATTCTCAGCAATCTACTATATATATGTATGTATGTGTAAATATCCTGTGTATGTGTATACATGTGTATTAATCCTTCGTTTGCACAAGAATTAAAAAATAATCTGTTCTTTGTATCAGTAAATTCATCTGTAAAGCAGAAAAAAATGTGGTAGTATACAACTCTTTCATTATTATATATTATAGCATTAATATGTAAAAGTATACAATTATATGTTCTCTGTATTTAAATGAATGTAATTATATGCTGCAAGGCAAGCCATGTTTTAATTTTGCTATGATTTTCTGTCTAAAAAAATAATAAGTTTTAAATGCCCTATTTTGCAATAATTGTAAGACGCGGAAACGTAAAT
Source organism: Dryococelus australis (assembly GCA_029891345.1). Lineage (NCBI taxonomy): Eukaryota > Metazoa > Arthropoda > Insecta > Phasmatodea > Phasmatidae > Dryococelus > Dryococelus australis. Next base: position 62,815,728 of record CM057001.1, on the reverse strand, counting down.
TGAAAATATAGGTTTTGTAAAGATTCTACCTTGGGTTTATAGTTCGTAGTACTTACAAAACCGGACACTTGAAATATTTCTCATAACTTTTACGTATATTAATATTCTGTATTTTAATTAAGAGATTTTATTTAATTAATAATATACAGTAAGCATACTTTTCAATAGGATTATATACACATCCAAATATATTTCGCGTGAAAAATACCAAACTACATACATTTATTCCATTGAGTTTAATTATTTTGCAACTTTTTTTACTTTGGTAAATAAAAAAATCTTGTGAATAAATCATATACCCATTCAATTAGAAAATAATTTTAGTAAAAATCGATGGTAGATGCTTTTTATGCGAATATTTATTGAAATTGATTAGTAATAACGCTTTTACTGAGAAAAAAAAGGCGCGGTTTTCCATTAACGTATGATTCAACAACAGAATCAAAACTTTTGCAGGGCTCTTTAATTGTTTCAAAGTATTGATACGAAACATTCAATATTAATAATCGGGAATGGAAGGAGAGGTGGGGCGGGTGTTCCTGAGCATTGTGTTCCAACATTGTTTCCTTAAGGCCGTTTGCCACGAAAAAAATAATTATGTTATTTTATATTTGTTTCACACTCTGTTCAACTTCTAGATACTATCTGTGACTACTTTTCCTCAGATAATTATTTTCTTTAGATCGTGTGGATTTTTGTAAAATAACATGCTTGAGTCAAATTTTCTACTTTCTTTTTGTAATGTATATATAGAATAAAACTATTTTTTTTGCTGAAAACTTACCAATGGTATCTGAAAGCTCCTGTCATAATTCATTTTAAGGTATGCTTAGCAAAAGTTATTTTACACAAATGAAAAATATGCAAAAATTTCCTTTTCTCAGCAACTTCTTGAAATAGCAAAATAAAGACTTTCCTTTTACAATTTTATAGACGTCTTGAAGTAACTCTTGACTGATTCTTTCGGCGTCAATTGTCTCATTTCTATACGTAAGTTAGTTTTATTTATTCGTACATTGCTAAAACAGCGAAATTGCGAATTTGACATTTATTTATGCGAAAACTATGCGCCCACAAAATGTTTCCCGGGAAATATTAATTACTGATAATGTCTATAATATGACCACAATGTGGTACAAATATAAAATATATTATTACCAGCTAGAGTGCCTATTGCACTCTACCTGGTGTATTTCACTTAACGCGTAATGATATAGCCTATTGAATTACAAAACATTACGTATACCCGAGATTTTCCTTAGCAGAATTTAATTTCGCCTTTTTAATAACGCCATGTCATTTGCTTCGTCTTCTATCAGCCCATGTCGATTTATGCCTCATCTTACACCGTCCTCTCATCATCCATTGACTAATCCATTCCTTACGTTACTTTCACATGGTAAATTTTTTTTTGTGTAAAACATTTTATGTTTGTTTCTCCCTTTACGTCCAATAACATATTTTCAAAGTTATTACCTTTTTAATTGTGGCTCTGGCCAATTTTTCCTGACTTTCTAGCCAAGCTTCTACAAAATTAACTTAACTCTGCTTTCATTTCCAACAGTTAATTTTACCAATAATGATTTGCTTTACTGCGTCCTACAATTCGATAACAAAATGAATGGCCTTAAACATCAATGTAATGATGATTTTACTTTTATAATCAATGATGTGGATTTACCCTACTATAATTTATTTTATGCTATTAGATCATGATATAAATTCAGTTCAAATTATTAAGTTGGCTTTACTTTAACTTTTTATGGTTTTTAATTTTTGGTTCTTAAGTCGTAAAAGAGACAATCTTTTCGTAAATATTTTTATCTTACAATTACGGTGAATATATTTCAGTCATAAAAATTTTGTGGTTTACGGCAGTATTACAAACAGAATGCCAATCTGTTTTGCTTTTAATGAATAACTCTGGTGTTAAAATTGACGTTATAAACTCTACTAACATACTAACCCACGTTCCATAAATAATTGACAATAGATTCGGAATTATTTATTTTTATGGGAGGTAAATGATCCTGTGCATAAAGCGAAGAACTGTGTATATTAATCGCATCTACATTAATCAGTCGAATTCTACTTGTGTTTGGTGCTACTCGTTTTACTAGACATCGCATATTCATGATAGTAATGTTGATGTAGTACCAACAAATTGAAGAAACAAAACAGGTAATGTAATTAAAACAACAAAACTAGCAATGTGGGCGAAAGTTTGCACAGCTGTAGAGAGATAAAAAAAAACAATATTGGATAAACTATATGTATCTAATTCCTGAAATATGTACGCCATTCACAACACTCGTAGGAATATAATACTAAAACTAAATACGAAATCATTTATTTTTCCATGTAGGTGAGCAGAAAAGTTTATTTATGCAAAGAGTTTGAATAATCTCACATGAAATTTTTTTTCTTCGGGAAACGGATTTTAGATGCTTCTTGTATTATTTTATAATGTGTTAACTATTATTAATCTAACTGTTTAAAATGTTTGCAAACACGTAGATAAACATATAACAGCTTTCAAAAATTTCAAACAGTTGAATTTTGTTTGGATATAATGCAATAGATCTAATATAAGAATTTAAGTATCCGTTCATATAAATATTTTCATTATAATATACCACAAGAATGGACCTTTAAACAAAAAGTATGACATAATTGTATACTTCTGGGACTTTTAAAATCAAGCTTCTTTCCATATTGTGAACAAAAAAAAATCATAAAACATAGTCAGAAAACGAGGCATCATAAAAATTATACATGCACGAGATAAAAATATTTTTTTCTATAATACGTTTCGTCATTAATACCTGTACACTATTTTTATTATAATATACACAATGTACCATATAATATTTTGTGTGCTAAGAGCTCCTAAATCTTAGTTGTTAATCAAATATTGTCACGATTAATCTCGCCGAGCAATAACTATGAATGGCAATAACGCCCGAGCGTATGCTTAAAGCAAAAAATAATTAAATAAACCAGCCTTAATATATATACCTGAAATCAAATACATTTGGCATACATTACAAACAGCCACGCAGCAAAGATAAGATTATGCCTTTCTAGAAATCAACTTCGTATACCGCAAAAATTTTTGTCGTGTAAAATAATGGGTATATCATTGGTCCATTATGACTAGTAGCATAATTTTGGTTATTGTCTTTCATTGCGAACTAATTTCAAAGATAGAAATGCAAATATTGCGTCTTAAAATAAATTTTACTTGCAAAAATAAATTCATTCGTCGCTTGAAGATTCTACGGCAGTACGTCTAAATATTTTAATGATGAACTTACCACTCAGTAATCTGCAATAAACAAAATTGCATAGAAATATACCACGTAACTGAGAATCGCTTTTCCATTACCTTATTTCTGTCAGTTACTGCTTGCCATTAAATGTGATAACAAAAATAATGATTAAAATATTAATCACAATTCTTAATAACATTAAATTTACAATAATTAAAATAAATAAATAATTAAATACAGGACAACGCCATGGAGTTCACATTATTAAAGGAAGTATACACTATCAAAATAAATTATATTAAAGAACCACGATTTTTTCATAATTTAAGACATCTTAAACGAAGCCTAGAGATATAAGAAATATTCTGGCTGGCTCAAGAAGCATACTGTAGGACTTAGTGTTGCTCACAATACATAAGATATTAAAAATAGTTACTTATCATTTTACAAACTATTAATTCTTCCCTGGGAGTAAGTGTCGTGGTTTATTTTCCTTAAAAGTTATCAAAATTATTTACGAAAATCATGTAGACAAATAATGCTAATCATAATAAATATGACAGTTGTATGTAATGATTAAATCAGACATATTTTAACTCATTCGTCCATCTTAAGATGACAGTAATCAAACTTCTCGTATATTTCTGTGAATATAAAGAGCCAGGGTTATCTTCTCACTTTTATGTTACGGATATCTTCCTAGATTTGTGTGTGGTGGTTTGGTACTCAATGCCTGCGACAGCTATTTCATTTTTTTTTTTTTCATATTTGCAGTACATTGTACTGAACATAACTTCTACGCACAGTTGCAGGTCCTAAACCAGATTAAAAAATAATAAACACATGAGATACATTATCATGATTCGCCAAGTGATGTGGTATTAAATCCACATGGAACTAAAACCTGCGTGGAAGAAAATTCACCTGGAAGAAGGTTCACCTATAAGAAATTATATGCGGAAACTAGTCTGCGTGGAATAAAGTCAATGTAGAAGCAAATTCCACGCGGGAAATGTCGATATGAAACAAGAGTGTGTCGAAATAATTCATGCGGAAAAAATTCAACATGGAATATGATTAAATGAGTAAATTCGCATGGCCAAATGATCTTAAGGAAATTACTCGGGGCAATTTGGTTGGAACAATATTATTACGTAAAATACACACGAGGCAATAAATTCGGGGGAATCCACTTTGGTGATCCATTTGCAAAGTCAACATGGGAAAATCCAAGGAGGATGCTAAATCCCCCTTTCCCGCACATACTTACAGACGAGATTATACCCGAGGTCTTCCAAAATCCATACGTCTATACTGTGACATGAAACATACTACTGTGAAATGCCATTGCATATCTATTACCAAAGATATTATATTTCGCATGAAGCTACTCCTTACATTCAGTCTATGCGCAGCAGAAATTGTGAAATTCATACGAAAACATGTGACCAATGGCTTCGACAATTGTATCATTAAGAGAACTATGCCTGTTTTGTAGTTAATTTGACACTTTATACAGGAAAAAAGGAAATACATACAAGCATCTTAAATTAATTTTTATTTTCAACACAGCTTCTTATAGTTAACTGGCACTAACAGGTATGTAAATAACATTTGCTGGAAACAATTAAACTAGATTTTTTCTGTCAACAGGTTTTTATGTCATAATCTGGGATTTCTTTGTCAAAATAACACTGTAATTGTGTATGTGTCGTAAATAATAATTCATTAAGTCGCTGTATTTACCTCGACAGGGTGAATTATTCAAATATAGCATCTTAGTGACGTAATGAAACATTAATTTTTAACATAACAGCAGCTGAAATCTGTTTCGTTTTGTTTTCGGAATTTAATTTGAAACCAATACTAGGTCATTCACCTCCAAACCGATCCATCCCTTTCCTTTTCGAATAATACTGAATATGGGGGGATAGCTGGAAGATGTTTGTGGGGTTTCACAAATAAAACACTAACGTAATATTTAAGATATTCGTGATGGCTCTCAGTGAATTATTACTTTTAACTGCCAGTTTTTGACTGTTTTGGCCCCGACAAATCTAATACACCACCCTGAATAAGTTTAGCACAACGAGTGTGCCCGCGTGTAAATTGAGACGGCGATACTGATTATAAACACCTGAAAGTAACACAAAGAAACTGTGGTGAGTGTACAATGGTGGCAGGATTGTGTGGTTTTTGTGCACTCGATAGTTATTTATGTTGTTCACAGCAGCGATTGACTGTTTATGAAAAGTTGAAAAGACCGTAATTTTTTAAGTTAAAATTTAAAAAAATGAATTATGTTTATTGATACTTATATGAAATATTTATCGAGTACCAATTTACCCGTTTTTTCTGGCTTAGCCATTTATTTTATATTTAAATAACGTAGTTGGCAGTTCAAAACGCCACTTTATATATGAGATTAATTAGTTTTAGTGTGTGTAGACGTGTCCCTGAACCAACTTTTAAGTAAATTTGTAACTATCAATGGAGCTTGTGTCAATGGTCGCCAATTCGCGAGGTTAAGTGGTCAGGAGCTAGATAATTTAAACACGCCGTTTACGTGCGTGTGGAGCGGAGCTCCACGTATCTCCACCTTAATGCTGCTACGCCAAATCCTGCCTTCAACCCGCTTGGTGATTAAAAATAAGTCCTACAAAAAGATCTAACATTTTCAACTGGACCTAATTTTATTTACAGTTTTATTCAGCTCGATGTCCGTTAGCATCAGTACACAAGCGACGCCATCTTGACTTTTATAAGTACGTAAATTTCCAGCACACATGCGCCCACTGCAAAACCTGCGATAATAGTAGTTTCTACCAGAGCTAGACTGTTTAGTGAGAGCACAATTCGTTTTAACGTAATGTTTACTACAGGGAACAGTTTAATTAATTTGATTTTGAAACCAGTATATTCAGACTCTGGCAAGCTATGTCACGTAACCATAAAAGGGTTCAATTGGGCTAGGCCTGGCCACTGTTAGCGTTTTTAGGATAGCGTGTTGTCTTTATAGCTTTTCTCATATTGCCATCAGGGTTTTTAATAATTTCTGATTTAAACAATTACAATACAAAAGGAAATTAAATGTAAAATAAATGAAATTTATTCAAACGGCGTATCTGTTTGTCTCTGCTGCAGTGTCAAGTTAACCTATTTCCTACCCAGGGTCTTACATATGTGTTTAGTAGTGTTTTCAATTGTCTGCCTTATTTTGACGTACGTACATAAATGGTGTACGTGCCAAACTCTAGTTTCTAGAGGTGCTAATGGTAATAAGTTTGTTCACATACCGGCCCAGGACTGCACCGGGCAATTATACAGAGGCAGCCTACGTAAGATCACATCCTTTCCCACTGATTGATTGCAAGTCAGCTGTGCAGCCTGGTCACTCAAGTGTTATATGTCTTGTCCCATCGTTGCGCATGCAGTTTCTACTCCATACACAGCACATATCTATTTGAATATAATATGGTTATATCTCATATTGGCTATCGCAACGAGGAGGCCTTGTGCGTGTTCTTCACGGCTCCCTACACACTATATTACACATTTATATGAAATATAAGCTATATTTCAATTCATAGCGGAGCTAATAAGTACAACAATATTTATAAAAGAGTTGTGGCGTAAAAGTGAAATTCGTAGCAGAGAATTCAAATTGCAAACTTTCCTAATAGTACGTAAAGCATTTGTAAAATTCCAAGATCGGTATTTACGGAACGTGTAATTTTATGATTTCATTTCCAGCTTTAAAAGCGGTCAATACAACAATATTTGTAGGGAACAATTTTTCCCCCTTTCATGTAAACTGTACACCACACTTTCCCACACACGCCCACACAAGCGTTAAATTGTAGTATACGTAATATAATAAATGTGCTACCCTATATAATAAGTAGACTATCTCTGTATGTATGTCTGTCCGTTTTTAATACATCTAAGTCCCTTGAAACTCAACAGAAGTTCTTCAAATTTTGCAGAGCGAATCTTCACGGTAAAATACAGGTCAAGTTCGAATTTCAGCAAGATGAGATTACGCAATCATTAACTTTTACCCTAAAAACTCATTTTTAATTACTTTATTCCTATGAAAAGTTTTGTATTAATGCACAGAGATACGAATATAATGGAATATCATTTTTGTTTACTCTAAATGTCTCGCTTTAATGTTCAGTTAATTTCCAAGTGGGGCCTTAATGGCTCAGTGGATATAACTATGTTAAGTGGGGCCGCAGTGGCCAAGTGGATAGAGAAATATTAAACGGGACCGCAGTCGCTTCAGTGTTGAGTTAATTTCACATAATTTCGTTATTACCTACATACATCTATGCAATTTTTTTTTTCAGTCTTTGTATGATAACCAGATTTTTTTAACACGGTAACTGTTCTAGCCCCGTGACAATACAAAAAAAAGGTCACGGGCTGTGTCACCTAGTATAATATATAAAGATCGGCAACGTAACACACGACAACACCCCAGATTTATTTATTATTACGACAGTAGGTTTGTTGTTCCATGTCACTAGGATGTGCAACTATCCGGGTTCTACCAATGACATACATTGACACTGGAGACTATAACTATCAACCAAAAAACTATTCTACAGAATAACACTCACAGAGAAGTGTAAAAAAAAAAAACAAATTTTATATTTACTTGCAAGTTCTGGATCTCAGAAAAAATATTCATCATTGGATAATCAACTGTGCAGATTTTGATAATAATTGTACAGCTCTTTAATTATGTCGCGAATATTAAGTAGGATAAAGTGGCCGCGGCTATTAATGTAGCCTTCTCTTAATTGGGTTCAAATGGTAAAAATATTCCGTTATGCTAATAATGGTTATTATTCATTAAACTCACGCCAACTTAGTTGGGAGCACTAAGAATCTCTTATGTCGGGGTCTTTGAGAGCGGTCTAAGTGAAACTGAAAAATTATAATTAGTTCCATGATGGCGTACTAAATGGCTCGTTAATGTGGTCAAATTCGGCATCCATTTCTTGTAGAATCCCTGCGTATAATATTTGATTACCTGTAACCCACAAATAATAATAATAGACGCTGAAGATCTTGAAGTTCTCTGCCGCAGGCGTTTCTGGTCCTCGCTCATCCCTGATTAGACTTACAGGCTCTGGTACCCACGCTACGGTCTGTATGATACCACGCGTCATCGCGGTGTTACAAACTAGAACTTGGTTATCCCTGATTAGACTTACAGGCTCTGGTACCCACGCTACGGTCTGTATGATACCACGCGTCATCGCGGTGTTACAAACTAGAACTTGGTTATCCCTGATTAGACTTACAGGCTCTGGTACCCACGCTACGGTCTGTATGATACCACGCGTCATCGCGGTGTTACAAACTAGAACTTGGTTATCCACCCGTATGTAGCGCGAGCAGACTCAAAAATATCTTGATAAGTCTCTGCCTGCATAGATTACGGGACTCGGCCAGTTTACCTGTGAAAATTTAAAACCTATCAGGCTCATGACCACTAGGTCGTAGCCTGCCTGACGAAAAATCTCAAGATGACTAGAACGCTTTAAACTTCAGTATTACATGATGCTTTCAAACTTAGCGCCAATCCCGAGATGGCTACATTAAAAATCGTATAAACGTCACACGTTACCATGGCAACCAACAACAAGATACTGTATGCATCGAGCCCGCGTAAATATTTCCTCTAGAAAACCTTAAATACTTATAAATACAATCAAATGGAGAAAATGTTAAAAATAATAAAATGTTTTGCAAATAATAATGCGAATAAGAGCTGTACAAAAGAAAATATATATCCGCCACAAAATAATCGTATGCAAAAACAAATAAGTATTACATATTCGTACTTATCTACATAACACACCTATGTGACGTGGTGTGCATAAATAAAGATAAACTGAGGCGTTATTTAATAAATAAAGTTTATTTTCTTTAAAACGGAAAGCGGATTTTATTTTTTTACAACGGGTTAACTTTTTATGGCATTGATGATAGTTAAATTATTTATTTGCTAACTTAACCCACATTAAAATTAAGTGCTTGAAATGTATTCATGTGGTATTTCTCTCTAACAGTTAACTGGAAAATGTAATGGTAATTGGTAAGTAGGTGAGTATATAAGTGGTTAGCAGTATTGGGAAATAAATATATATACGAAACTACCAAGAAGGGAGTTTATTTCAATTTAATACGACTCTTAAAAAAGTCGCGTCATTTTGAAAAAGCATCCAAAATGCTATTCCAAGAAGGCAAGAATGTTGTTTTCAAGAATATATCGACATTTCTTAGTGTTAAATTTTCTTCCTAGTTCCTAGTTAATCATCCAACCTAATTGTAGTAACCTGCACAATTGCGCCACTACTCAGTGCAATATTGCAGCTAACCGTTTCATCCTAACAGACTTTTACGGCAATTGCGAAGCGGTTGCTGCTACCATTCTTGCCTTCGTCAATTACTGAGAAGTTATTTTAAGCTGACATTAATACACCAATAAATTTTCCAAATCAATTTCTGTTAGAAATTTGCTACTTTCAGCACATAATTTAGCATAGAGTTCCGAGTAAAAGGAGCTGAGTAGTTCAGATTAAAATAAGGTTTTTAAATATGTAATGATTTATTCTTTGTAACCAGGTTACTTATAATTAATGATCGGAAAACTTCACGAACAAAATTTAGGACAGGCACCTTATCTCGTGGTACTGATTCCGGACTAGAACTGATCACTCACAGGGACAGCAGGAAATGAACAAGGAGTTCCTGCCTCAATATGAATATAACTTTCGAGTGTAGTCTATAAGTCATTCATTAAACCGGTGAAATTTAACTGTCCTTTCTTATAGTACGTTTGCTATGGAGGTTTACTATCACTGGCTAGTGCACAACTGAGAACTTATGAGTTCAATATTTGAAAAAATTGCCTGTCAGTTACTGCATACTTTGAGTAAAAAAGAAAAAAAAACCTTACTGATACGCTTCAGTGAATTTGCTAGCTATGTAACAATATTAGTAGGTACTATGTTTTAAAATCTTTTATATTTTTTCTATTAAAACTAGTGTAGCTGTGTTCAAATCATTATGTTTCTGTTACTTGTGGACACAAAATAGTAATGATCATCATATTACTAACAAATTTACATTCCCAACGATGTTATAGTTTACCTTTTTTGATATCAATTTATAATTGGCTGTTTACATTTAAAGTTAAGAGGTCCATAGAAATTATATAATATCTTTATTAAAAGAGAGAATAAAGTTTTAAGAGCGACATGCTGTAGCATTGGTTGCAGTGATTCTAACTCATTCGAAAAAAAAAAAACCTCCATTAATTAGAGTAGAAATCCACACAGTTTTGGAAGCATCCAAATAGGGAGAAGTCACGGATAAATAGCGGACATCATGGCTAGGAGTACATCACTCTGCTAAGAAAAACACAGCAACATTGACAGTAAAAATCACAGATAAACACCAAAAATTTAGTCTCTTAGGGTTCGGAATAGACTAAAGACGAGTTAGACCGATCTCGCTGGCTGCGCACAACCAATCGCTGTGCCCCATCATCTAATGACACACATCTAATGCCAACACATCTAATGAAAACGGCATGGTTTTAATTTGTAAACAAATGCTTTGATATGTATGTATACTTTCTGTAGCCAATTTGTAATGCAGTTTGATTAAATTGAAATTGTTAAATGTATTTTATTCATATAATAGTGCTTGTCAATTAAATATTAAAATATTAACAAACACTTTCATCACTGTTGACCATGTGACATTGACAGTTGTGTAGGATTGGGGTAGGTCAATGTTGGGTACATGCACAGAAGACGAATAAGTGGTCTAGCTCATTGTTAGTCTGTGGTTCGGAGACCTACCAGTGATGACCACTAACGGCATTGATAATCTTACACTAGAGAAGGAGGTCCTAACGAGGAAGTTCTTAGCGACTTGTTTATGGTCATCATAAATGTTCATATCACACTTTTACTGACGCACGAACAAAGTTATCGGGCTCGTGGTAATGATAAATTTGCATATGAAGGGATACAACATATGAAAGAAGTAGATCCTATGCAGAGTTTTCAAAATTGTTTAACAAAACGCGAACAACGTATACTTTACTTATGACAGTCGCCATCCTGCTAATGCAGACCTGCTTTGAAAATCGTTGAAAGGCTTCTAGTACTGCTACGAGGCACCAGAGCTAAATGTATGGTGAAACTGCTATAATCAACACACTGACAGTGGGTACAGTTCTCATAAGTAAATTGAACATTCACCTATTCCTCTCCTCGAACAATCAAAAAATAATTTCACGTGGCAAAAACAATATGAGTAAATCCACACACTGCAGGTGACATAAAATACATTTCCGAAGGGAATCTACCTGTTCTCGTATAAGTTCTGATGCTGAAACCATACTGGATTCATATACAGGTATTTCTGTAAATATATAATAACACTCACTAAAAGTATACAAATAATAGTATTTGGTCACCACTAATAAGTTATGACAAACATGAAGAGAGACAATATTTTAAGGATGTATACAAGTTACTTACATCTTGGTTGTATATATGCGCGCGGTTGTCGCAATTGTACGTTGAAATATGCGAGAAACCAATTATGTAAATTATTGTAATAAATAAATTGCTGAATTATAAACGATAAGACATCTTCGTTAAAGTGAGCACTTTTGAGGCCCTTGTTACTTTTTCCATTCAGCCATATTTTGTCATTTGACCATCTTTTTAAATAAATATTGCCATGCAAGTAATAAATACAGTGTGTATATTCTACCGGACTCAGAAGTTAACGTCTAAGACTAAAATAAAATATATTGATAGACTATTATTCCAAATGAGATGGCTCTCATCAAAAGTGCTCACTTTCCCTTGAATAGTCTATAGCTGTTTGTTATTCAGTGAATGTCATAGGTAAGATGTTTGCAGCAATAAAGCATAGAGAAATATAATATAGTATGTTTGCAGTTTGTTCACACTTTTTTAAACCAAACGTTTGGAAAATCATATGTTTAATTGTTTCTTTAATATCCCATTTGCCACAAGCGTTTTATACTTGTGTAAACATAAAAAACAAAGAGAAAGAATAGGCGTGCCTGTAATGCCTAGAAAAAAAAAGTTCTGTAGCAAAATACTGTAAACTATACTGAAAGAAAACTATTGTTGTAGGGACCAAAATTTTGTTGCCAGTACCCTCCAAGACTGTTAAAATAGGGACAACAGTCTGTTTGGTTGTGGCTACCCTGCGAATATTGTTAAAGTTATATGGTAACGCCAACAGAACATACTGTAGAACGTCAATGCGTCATGAATCAGTGACATCATTACTTTCTACAGATCAGAATGTTGCGATTACGAACGAGTAGGGTTCTGACTACAGTCCACTATAGGTATTCCCTACAATACTGCTCTGACGCCACTACAGATATGATTGTGCACCCAGCAGTAACATATGGTAGTGCTAACCATCTGTTCTGAGCAGTTTACTGAGCGGTTTACTGAGCAGTAAGATGGCCCTAGCAAAAGTGTATGGTAATTCCAACTATTTGCTCTGTTGCCTTTACTCAACGGCACGGTAGCCCTAACAATCTTGTTTGATCTATTGTAATTCCCTCGTCGGCTCATAGGATGCGCTGCTATCTGCGCTTATTTTTCAGAACTTGAAAAAATTCCTTGTGGAAGCAGGCAGCCTCGAAATACCGGACTTTGTATTGATAGACGGACGCCTTAGATCACTCGGCTATTATATCAATTAGATTCAGGACTTATAATGCATTTGTTTTAAATTGTTTAATTTTTTAAGCATGTCATGTACTTAAGTTGTTTACAGATAAATCTCGACGTGACTGGAATTCACAAATGAGTTAGATAATTTATTTAATAAAATAACATTTAGAGTATGTTTTATATATATGATTATATTATACAACATTAGGTGTCATCTGATATAAAGGTGTTTTCAGGTGTAACGTTTGTGTAAACAGGTTTTTCTTTCACATCAGATGTTTTTTTTTTTTCATATGCATACAATATGGATGCAAGATGGCTGATGCTTAGGTCTGAGTCCTATCCTGTAGTACCAATAAAAATATGGCGGTAGTTATTTCATTTTTATACCCTGTAAGTGTAAGTGATATACGTCTTTTAAAAACAAACAAGAAAATTCCAGCACCTTTGTTTATATTATTACACTTAAGGCAGTGTCTTTCAACACTTTAAAGGGTGCACATTAGCCTCACAGATTGTCATAAATATACTAAATATTACTTCACAATAAGAACGTTTTCCTATTTATCTTCTGTATTGCCAACTCTACTACTTCTATAATCTTTAAAAGAATCAGGGGGTGCCTTTAACAGTCCGCGACACTGTTGAAATTGCCATACTTGTCTTCTGTTAGCTCTACAATACTAACTCTGTCATCTTAACAGAGTCGGAGTGTACCTCCAACAGTCCACGACACTCTTGTAGCTACCATACAGTTCCTGAAAAAAAAAAAAAAAAAAAAAAAAAAAAAAAAAAAAAAAAAAAAAGTGATCTCTACAGAACATTCTGTTGCATTTACCTAACAGCACTGTTGGGTTTACAATATTTTGTTATGTTATCGTAACAATACTGTAAGATTGTGTTCACAACTATCTGTATTTTTCCTACTACAGAAAACACTGTTCCTGCTACACCAAAAGATGGTATCCACAACAGAATAACGTTTCACAATATTTAGATTGTTCTGCTAACAATTCGGATTGTAAAGTATTACAGAACATTTTGCTGCTGGTACCAAAGTTTAGTAGGTGCTACCATATAACGACATCACAGAACTGTTCTGTTAAGTTCTCGCTGCTGATTGTTTTCAGTGTATGTGCGCACGAATGCGGTGCATTGACCCTTTGGGGTAATTTTCTTAACTTATAGTCAAGCTTTGCTTGCCTGAGGCTGAGGAATATCCCAGAAGTAGAATTTTCTTGGGGCTTCAGAAAAGTTTAGATAAACCAGAATGGACTATACTTACTTATGGAATAATTAATTTTCCTTTAATTTTTTTTTTTTTTAATTGTTCCATTTCTGTGAACTTTCGGACATTCGTGTGACACAAGTACCTACTCGAACCACGATCGCGTCCATCGCAAAATGTTAGATTACACTACCTGTCTTTCAGAAACGGAAAATACGTTTACATCTGATTTCAAATATAAGTATTATGAAATTGAAAATGTATTTTTTGGGAGTGCTTGCCAAAACACTTGGAAATAAACCCCTTAAAAATTTCAAGGCTCGAAGCTTTTGTCTTAATTACTTTTTACTGATTTCGCAAGATGGTTGATGAACAAGTTTTACAACTTTTATTTTTAGTAGTTGTTAAAACTAATGCCAATATGAGAACGTAGGATGCCGTGTCATTTATTAAACTGTTCGCTACATTTTAATATTTAGGGCATAATTCATAATTACGTAATATTTCTGACACATTTGTGGTTTCATATATTGCACAATTATATATCACAGCAGTTCATACGTATGTTAAAGAACTTCTAGATTAGATGTGTTTTTAATACTGTTTTGAAGACCAATTTTATGAATATTGTTTTCTTTCCCAGTGTAGATTTCTTTAAATAATAACTTCCAAGTAATGAAAATAATAACTGTTTCGCGGTAGTTGTATGGCCACTACATGTGTGGCAAAATGAAAAGCATATATCGCAAAGACTACCTATTGGATTTTAAATGGAAACACGTTTTCTGTAAATTTCAATTATGCATGTACAAACATAACCAAATTTCTCTATCAACTAGGTAAATTACAATAACTTTTCACTCTAAAACTTTGTACCACAAAATGCAGGAGTAAATATACTTAAATTTTTAGTTTGATATGAAAGCCAAATGTTTGAAAAACACCTTATGAAAAAATATTTTAACTCGCTTAACCACGAACTGACATTACCGCTGACATTTTTCTCGTTGTGAAAATCTCTTTTTTTTTACACTTGACTAACATGTGAAAAGTGGTACTTTATATTTCATTGTAATGATAGACATGCAAGTGGAATTCAAATGCACGAATAGTAATAGTCTTGAGAACTGTAGCGTGTCTTTTTCCTTTTTTTAAATGTACTCTATCAAAAAACCTTGTGACTAATTTTTTAATACTTTTATAAAGAACAGAATCTCACGACTTCAAACTACGTCTCTCAAAAATGGTAAGAATAATCTATATTCATTCAGCGACAATCCAACTTTTATATAGCGTAATTCTATATTTAATTTGGAGAACATCCATTATATGTCTCGTTCAACAACAAGTTCTCCACGACGATGTCTAGAACAATTTTATTTAAAGAGTTATCAATTGATACCATTCATGTGCATAAATTGATTAAAAAAATATTATTATAGTCCTATTAGCATATTTCTTACTAACGATTTTGATATATCTCTGTTTTGTTTTCCTTCAGATTTTAAAATTTTTGTTGCAGGAAATCTGCTGATTCAGTTTTACTTTGCAAATATGTTAGTTCATCCCATTTATTTCAAAACTGTTTTAAATACGAGTATGGTGGTTCCTTTTTCATTGTTCTTATTTGCGTATAGGTATGAAATTTTGCTTAAGTAGACAAAATAACAACGCTATAAAATCCAACATATTTTAGACCTTTCATAAATTGCAATTTCGTTACTAATATTATCAAAGTTTTTCATTGAACTGAAAGTTTTTATGGTTATGTTTTTTGTTTGCAGACAAAATTTTGATAAAATTTATTTTGCGCACGAAATAACTGAAAACACCAATGTAACAGTATGCTCTATGACTATATTTTATAAGTAACTATAGAACATCTGCTTCGCGCGGTTTTGGAGTCATAGAAGACTTATTTTAAACCTAGTTAACGATTTATTTTCGTAATTAGTTATTATTCCGTAGTAATAAGAAGCTATGATGCAAGTCATCCATACTTTTTGTTAGAGAGTTAGTTCTGAACTCCGTAAACATTAAATAAATTTTGTACCATGATCAAATATGTTCGTTTTATTCAATAAATAAACATTCTGTATACGAAATAATTAACTACATATTACCAATTTTCCCACTGTTGAGGACCTCATATCTTGGAGAAATTTGCAAGCTATGGCGTCCGTTGAAACTAACACTGCAATTTTAATTTTACTGTCTTTGCTAAATGTCGGGGCAAGGTAAACCGGGTAAATTTATTTATTATAGACTGTTCACGGTAAAATGAGCACTTTTTAAGGCCCTTATATATTTTTCCTTTCATCCAATTTCCATCTTCCTGCTGCTTTTTAATATAAACATTGCAATGTGACCAACAAACACAGTGTGTACATTTCACCACCATCAAAATTTAATGCCTGAGACTGCAATAAGATAAATTTATTAGCTGTTAATACATGTTGGGAGGGCCATAAAAAGTGCTCACTTTGTCGTGAACAGCCTATAATTAATTATTCTCGGTATTCCGTTATCATGGCACCGTGCTACCTTCAGCGTCTCACAATTCACCCATGTCATTTGTCAAGCATGCAAGAGGATAGTGGGTATTGAAGTTATTGTTCTGGCAAACGTATTTTTTATTTACTATACTTAAAAATATGAATAACTCGGAGTATTAAATGTAGCAGTCAGCACAACTCATGTTAACTACACAGAATAAAAATAAACAATAAATTATTCAGTGGTGCTCCAAATAATTTTGTAAATATATAATTTCATTTCGCTACACATTAATTATAATTAAAACGGTAGTTTTCACAACTTTACGTGCAGCTGATAATTCAGTGACCATTAAGTGCCACAGCATGAGCGAGTTTTATATATTTAATGATTTAAATTGATAAAGAGTTGCATTCCACTCAAGTCAAGGTGCGAAAATGGTAATTTTTGTTTTTTATTAAAATTGACAAAATGAGATAACGTTCCAATCGCATAATTTAGGAAACACTAAAGCATCAGATTTAAAAAGCAACCTATATGGTACTCTGGCCATTATCTTCTAAGATAATTGTTATAAGACTTCTGGCAATGTTTCTCAAACCAGATGAGTTACGAGAAAATATTTTGATAACTAAAATAATTTAAAATTAAATTCTGTTGTTGGCCCTTTTGACTGTGAAAAAAGTAGGTAGCTAACGTATAAAGACCTAGTTGGAATAAAAGTTATAATTCTAGTGTTATAAATTTACATGCAATGTACATCAATTTAGCGAGGAAATAAAATTATACGGCAAATCACAGTTTGAAGTCTACCGACTTTCCTTTTTAATAGGAATTGAGCCCTCATATTTAGGATTCATAAGTTTTATTTTACAACTTCTGTTTTAGAAGTCACGTCAAAAATTCTTATTAAGTTACGGCATAGGACAATTAATAGCTTTCTAGATGTTTTAAATTTACTACACATTTGCTGTCTTAGTTATTTTTCGACTTGGAACTACTGAAAAAATTATAAAGGATGATTTCATGCTGTGAACTACTAGGAATCTGGCCATGACAGCCAGCAACAAAACAAATGTTATAATAAATGCCTTGAGCCCTGTCAGTCAGTAATAGTAAATGCCAAATATGTTGTAGCAAAAATAAATCCAAATTTCGGAATGGTGAACTAAATCCCCCTTAAGTATAGAACTACATATTTATAAAGTGCGTCATTGCATTGACTACAACAATTTTGGTCACCCCCTAGGACGCAACTCTATTGCGGCTCAGTAGGGCCTTAAAATGTGCAACAGACAAAATATATGCAATCAAAATGAATACAAACGTTACGACAATGAGTGGCTGCAGAAAATGTTTGCAACTACATTCTCTGCTTGTTTTGATGAGATACAGAAGTTGCTCAATTTTTTAGACTATGAAAATATAGCTGATAGCGGAAAATATGTCATATATAATTTACCAATTTCTCAGACTCATCTTTATTATTCTTAAGTAGGAAATAAGAGCCACATTGTGCTAAAGTTGCACGTTGTCCTTTTAAGTGGTCATAAAACCGTATGGAAAAGTATCCAAAACGTGTAAGTAAAGCGTGGAGCATTTAATAAGTAAGATACATAGTAAGATATTGCAGGTGTTTTGACTAAGATACTATTGAATAGCAATCGTAACAGAAATTCCACCTCCACAATAAGATATATTTATTAAGAGACATATAGCTATTTGGTGCGCAAGAATTGGCATATGTCGTAAAATCTACGAAGGAATTAAAGAAGTTTCCTAACGAAAAATCATAGCATCACAGAAAATATTAATTAAAAAATAAATGTCGTTTTCTGCTGTAAATACAACACAGTTCGTTCTGCCTTCTTAAGGGGCTGCTTGCAAGTCTTTCCTCTAGTGTTATAAATAATGCTAAGATGTCATCAGAGCACAAAACTCGGTCGCTCTGGAAAAAAGGAAGGCGCAGGGTCAGGTGAAATATAAGTTAACAAAAAATTATGATGTACCTTACTCATTCAAAAAATGAGAAAGTTTCTTAAGACTAATAATTTTCACTGAAATATTTTACGGAAAATGTTAGTCTACGAAATGAGTACCTTTAATTCTACAGAATATTTTTCTTTGAGAGAAAAATTCAGAAATTAATCTCATATGTATGTGATAACACTCAATCCCTTAGAATTGTTAATTTAACTTTATCTAGAAACATGGGGAAAGAGCATGAATACAAATTTAGATATATTTTGTCCTTTTTCAAATTCTCAGAAATTTACCCACTTGCTTATCTGGGAAAATTATATAAACATTTTGAGTTCTTACTGTCAAAATATAAGGGGAGATATTTGGAGTAACTGTATTTATAATACCGATGGCTTCTACTTGATTGCAGTTTTGGCGTCCTGACTGAAGATATATTTGGGAAAAAAAAAAAAAAAAAAAAAAAAGAAAAAAAAAAGGGATTTTCTATTATTACAGTCCATTAAGTACAGAAAAAAATAATATGTATCATTATTAACGTTTGGGCTATAGTTTAAGTAGAATTAAATAAATCCCCAAAATTATATTCATTGTAGCTGAGAAATTTGCTAAGTTTCACAAAATAATGTCGTAGGTAAAAATGCAGTAATATGAATTCAAACTGAAAAATTTAGATAGTAGCCGATCTTTTGATTCAAGCCAAAACTGATTTGTTCATTTTGTTTTGGGTATTACAATAAATTATAAATTTGAAAGAATCCTCAATATTATTAAGCAACTTGAAATAAACAAAATCTGAGTTTACGTGCACTGTACATTTATTTATTATGCTCTTACATATTCCACGAAACATGACAAATGCGACACAATGCCATACATGAGTTTGGAGGAGATAATGAGATCCAAAGCACTTAATATACGCATAAAAAAGCAAAAATATGTAACGCCTCAAATTTGGATTACGCTGAATTTGCAATCCCTGGCAAGAAAGTAATCATGGCACTGAATGGAAAGCGTAAGAGCTATCAAATAACTTCAAGATAAATAATCAACAATAGTGGGCTATTCACCGTGTCATAAAGAATTTTATAACAAATTCGTATTTTTCTAACTTTGGCAAATAATACGTTTTCAAGAAAATTCGGGAAAGTGTTATTTTTTAACTTCAGTTTCAGCTAATACATATTTATTATTTTAGTGAGGTAATTGCAAAGCACAATCATTTAATTTCTATAATTGGATATTTTTTCTTATGATACCAGTAATATCGTTAGAAACGCAAAAGAAAATATGCCCTTTCGCAAGACAGTTATAAGCTCAGAAGTTTCACCAGTGTTGATAATTGGTGGGTCATTAGCAAAAGTTGAGACAAATGCATGCAATATTTCAATTCTTACGAATTATTTGCATTGTAGAACACTGCTACCGTTATGGTCAAACGTTTTCTTTGCTGTCTACACATTACGAAGAAAAAAGCTTGTGTTTTTTTAACCTTCAAGAATACATACTCCAAAAAAGGAAAATATATCATATTTGTAGGTACACTACAAACCCAGCATTGTTTTTTTTTTTTAACTGCCATATAGATGCCTCACATAGCAGTTTAACAGTGACAACATGAAATCCATGATATGCAGTTCCTAGAATGTATGCTTACACCCAGGTTAAAACCATTCATAATATAAACAAACCGATGGAGTGCATTTTATCACTTTAATTATTGCGCATGTAACCAAACGGTTTAAAAATGCAATTCTTCTTAACTTCTTTGTTGGAATTAAATTCAATTGTGTATAGGTCCTCGGTTACCGTAATTTCCATCACCTCGCGTTCTTAAGACAGTGAGGCAACCCAAGCAGTTTCGTAAGCAATAATGACAAGACCACCGTACTCGCGAGATACCATTCGCTGTGTTAATGTTATCAAAAGTGAGAGCGTAATATGGTAAAATATAACACAAACAATTCTCCTGGATTATCGATTTTGTTTCCTTTTATTTAAAAATTATTTTAAATTCTTTTAAAAATATGTTAGCTTATTATGACTCTTTGGAGCGTAAGAAAGTGAACAAAATGCGGAGAAAATTTTTGTCGATGTACCATCGAGAACATTAGTAAGAATACTATAGAAATCAGATGCCTGTAAACTGTCGCCTGTTTCTAGTCTCAGTAGCACGATTCCTATACTCCAGAATTTGTGGTAGCACTTTTACTGGCGTTGAAGTCCATTTAGACTTGTTACAGTCATTAAATTTTATCTTCTAATTT
Organism: Dryococelus australis; assembly: GCA_029891345.1. Classification (NCBI taxonomy): domain Eukaryota; kingdom Metazoa; phylum Arthropoda; class Insecta; order Phasmatodea; family Phasmatidae; genus Dryococelus; species Dryococelus australis. Next base: position 62,794,724 of record CM057001.1, on the reverse strand, counting down.
TATTTTAACAAGATGACCTGGTTTTACCACACTACATAAATCTGTGTCATTTATACAAATAGAAAAACACACACACATATACATATATATATATTTATTTATTTATTCATTCATTTATTTATTTACCGTTCCCCGACATGCTGAGCTTTAGTGGAACATCAGCCTTACTAAAACTCTCTTAATATAATTAAATGTTAAATGAGTGCATTTAAAAGATATGTAGATATTCATGTAGCTTGTTTTTAACCAAATTACATTTGATATGTCATCATCTTGTATCAACAAGTACGCCTTTTAGAGTTATTTATTTGTCAGGTAGTCTCTGAAAACAAATATCTCACTGTACATTTTAAAGGAAATCTTACCATATTGAAAAAAAATGCACCTGGCTAAGCAATTATTTGATAATGATTTGTTTAAACATACATTTATTCAATAAAACAACATGAAACTCTCATTTTATGTTAAAGTGTTCAGAGAAAAACTTATTTTTATTATTAAGTTGGCTCATAAAGTTTTTCAATTTTTGTAGTGATATCCTATAAGTGCAACAGCTGATGATAAGCCTCTTCGACCAATTCTCTGGCATTTTAAAGCTTAGCGAGTTTTATATCGCAACAAGAAGCTATTTAAAATCAGATAAGGTATAAGGCAAGTTAGATATGTAAATTTTCAAAGGAACGTGTCACTCCTCAAATGTAAATAATTGACGAGGCGTGTATAATCGTCTCTTGACTTTTTCCCTGATGTATGCTTTTCTCATTCTGTATTATAGATGGAAAAAATGTTTAGACTTATGAAAGCTTCATCTTGTTTGACATTACCATATTTAAATACTTGTAGCTAGTTCGTTGAGTGTCAAGATCCCGAGATGGACAGCGAGTGTGTACTGACATTAACACGTTATTCCTTTCATGTTACACACGTCACTTTTCCTGCGAACAAATTAAACAAGCTCTGATACTCGTTTTAATCCATGTGTTTAATATATATATATATATATAATTATATACATGTATTCATAAACAACCTCTTTTTGCGCTTTGAGCACAGCACATTATTCGTAGAGCCACCCGACGTACGAACTTTTTAAATCTCGCTGGAAATGTCAAACATTTTTTAAACGATGTAATTGTATAACAGACCAGAATATCATTTCAGCGATAAACAATACTTATTAACAAATTTTGCCTTGCAGTAGGTAAACATGTAAGTAAATATCTAAAACATAGGCATTATTTTGCATGTTGCTTGCTTAATAGTGCAAAACGTAAACCACTCACTCGAAGATTTCTGATTGTGTTCTATTTAATTTTCCAGCTATTTTTAATTTCCCGTTCATTTAATAAGTTTCAACGACAACTTCTAAATGCATCTGATCGCAATTTGCGTTTTACCTCTCACTGTTAGAACTTCACTTGCAAAAAAGCGGTATTCGTGCATGTTTCAATCAGAACACTGTAACGCCGTGTCAGCCCCATAAGTACTCCTTCATATCACACTGTATATATTATCTACGTAACGAGTAAGGATTGTTGCTGTCTTTTCTGTAATATATGTTAATTCATTCGATACTAATATCACACCTCGAAGAAAATAAGGTTCACGTGATTTTGTAAATCATCCGCGATATCCTATACATTCAGCGAATAACTTATTCGCACTGCATGTAACTAAACTGAAAATTATCCATTTTATATACTTAAAATTTTACACGTTCAAAACTTTTATATACTTTTGCTGGATTCTTTATATTTAAAATTACAGTAAATCTGGCTATTTTTCTGCGTCACGAAGATTTTGTCTTTGAGAGATAAGGCATCTTCATTAGATTCATACCGATATCACTGCTAAGGAATTCTCAGATTGTGCCCAGTAGAATATTTAATGTCACAGTTCTCGCGGTGAAGCTCGAGACTACATTCCGAAATAAATATTCTTGTTGATACTTTTTATTTCGGAATGTATCTTGCATTTTTATTCGCCATTTTATAGGCTAAAATATTTGACTAGTTTTGCGCTTCATTAATTTTTTTCTGAATAACAATTGTTCTATTTAATATATTTTGTTTTGGCCGTAAAAGAATATGTAGTATTTTGAAATAAGAAGTTGTGGATAGATTCGTTTCCAAACTTTTTAGTTCGATAATATTTTTGGCTGGAAGGCTCAAAATAAAAATATATAAATTGTAGAACTATAACAATTTAACATGTAATGTCCTGAAAGTATGTATTTTCTTACTAACTAATTTTATGCTATATTAAATGTTATTTCACTTTCATGAATATCATAAGAGAATAATTTTCTCTGTATCGTCCGATCACAGTTATTATCAAACATTTTAAAGTCTGGATTAAGTTAATATTTCTAAGCTGTTCCTCAGCCCAGCTAACTAAGCTTAACTAAGTCTATAAAATTACACCAATGGGACAGTGCATCGCATTCGTGCGCATTTAGTGTTCCTAATCATATTTTGCATGAGAACTATTTCTTACTAGGCATTACGAACACATCTATTTTCTCCTTGTTTTAGTCATATTAATTATAAATCAGATACTATCATCAATATACGAAGTATAAGTAAGAGTTCAATGTAACCAAATAAAAGATTTTTTTTTTTTAAGAGAAGTATGAAATACTAGTGATGCGTGACATTTTTATGAAACAAGCAAACACACGTGCATATTATATAGGGTGATTTTTCAAAAGTTTTATTCAAAATGTTAGAAGATACTGAAAATAGGATATATATGTTGTTTTATTCAGATAGATGTATTGATCAAATATCTATGTCATAATTTACAAATAGTAATGGCTAGTACGAATTTGTTTCTATAACTGTTATTTAGATGCTAAACGTAAAATAAATTGATTTACATAAATAATGTGCTGTATGGAAAGAAATTAAAAGCAGTAAGTTATAAGTAAATACGTTCAAGAAACCAGGTTTAGATATTACACACAAAAACTGATTTCAGTGAGGTGGAGATTTCTTACTCTGGCAAAACACAATTTTCGACAGTATAACAGCATAAATTAAGTTTGAGTTTAGAGACTTTAATTTAGAAAATCTGTAGGAAACAGTTCTTTGGCATAAGAATATTTATATTTTTGCATCTGTAATTGCAGGCAAAGCTATTTTCAGCAAAATACCGCACGTCTCGAATCTACAATTACTGTACGGCAGGAAAAATCAATGTATATGTCGAAATTAAACTCGTCACAGGAAAGTGATAAACCCACGTGAACTTCCATTAATGAGAGTTGTCTTTAATTATCATGATAGTATCTGAAATGAGACTGCGTAAAATAGATACGTAACAAGGCCGAGGCAGACAGCCGGCAAGCACAATTGCTTTCGCACTGTAGAAGCTCATTACGTCATATAAATACAGTTACAAATAATATGACCTTCAGAATGGACGTTTGGCCATCATAATAATTACTACACCTTTATTTTAAATTAAAAAAAAATATTTTGCAAAAGAATTTATAAGTATAAAAAATAAATTGCCGATATAGATAATGAGCCTACTTCCTTGTGAATGGAAGCAAGTTTTTTTATGAAGTTCTAAGAAACGTAGATTGGAGATAGGCGTTCACGCATTGTTGACAGGATATATTAGAACTGGAACTAGAAACATAATACTAGTAACACATTTACAAATTCACGAGTGACTTACCCAGGACTCGAACCCAGAGATCATCGTACCGTAAGCTGGCATGCAACCACTGAGTTTCGTAAGTAGAATTACGAGCATCACGATCGGTTGTAATGAGTCAAGTGACTTTTGTAGACAGGGTTTACTAATCTGAAACATTCGCAGATAAGTCACCTTGAAAATATATTACTTGAATCGCTTAAAACGTGTAAATTTACATGCAATATCGTAACACTATTTGTGTACGAAATTTGGTGGGAATGGGTTGGATGGTCTCAGAGATATGGCATAAAATCCCCATGTTCTCAGTGCTATTCTCACAAATGTTAGACAAAAAGGTATGTATTAACATATCGAATATTTGTCGTAGCTACTGCCAGCATATAAAAGTATATTATTTGGCACATATGGCATGCTAAGCTAAAACATTTACACTGCTCTAATTTTGAAAATATGTGACAACCCCCATAAGTAATACAAATATAAATGGACCACAAAAGTCGTTGCATTTGGTGGAGATCGGTTGATTGTTTCACGATATATGAAATAAAACCTTTTTTTTTTTTTTCATATGGTGCTATCACAAAAAATGATGGAGGAAAAAGGCGTTGCATAAAGACATTTGATGGTTGTAGTAGATACTGCGAGCATAGAAGATTAATTGGAAAGTTGTTTCATTGTTTTTGTAGAATTATATAGCGTACTAAACTAAAATATTTATAAAACCACAATTTTAAAAATAAGCATTTTACTTACTTACGACGTACCTGTTTACATGGCCGCCCTAGTAATATTTGTTTGCCAAATTCGGTAACAATCGGTTGATTTGTTCTCCAGATGTTATGTAAAAGCTTTAGATTTTTGAGGTGCTATTTTACAAAATGGCGGAAAAATTAATTATATTTGATGACATATTTAATGTTTGTAACATATACGTTAAATGTACCAAGTTTAGTTCGTATCGGTTAAACAGTATGATAGAAATAGCAAATTAATATAAAATATTTATATAACCGCTATTTGAGAATAACCAAATAGCATAAGTTTATATGGCTTATTACAATGTTACTTACATTTCAAATTTGGTGGGAATCGGTTGAGTAATTTACGAGATATGTTGTAAAAGCTGTATTATTTATGTAGTGCTCTCTTCCAAAATGGCTGACCAATAATAATATTTGTGCCTAATTTTGGATGTTGACATGATACATTGCCAACATAACAAAATTGGTTTAAATCAGTTAAATGGTTGCCAAGATATGACATAACGCCCTAAATATTTCAATGGCTGCCATTTTTGAAAATGGTTATCTGGTATATTTAAAAACTATAAAAGTCAGATATTCTTATTTAGTACTATATGTGTACCGAGTTTGGTGAAATTTAGTTCTTAGGTTCAAACGTTTATAGGAAAGACACACTTAAGAGACATCACAATTACACATTCTCACATACACGCAGACAGTAAAGTGATCTCATAAGCTTATATTTCCTTCTTAAAGTAGGCTAAAAATAATGGCAGATTCAAAGAAAAACATAGCTGAAATTTTTTAAAAGATCCATTACAAAGTAATTTTTAAAAATGCGAAATTTCAGAGGTATACATGAACAGTCACTTTCGTTGGGCTAAACTACTAAGTGAAATATGTAGGAAATAAAGTCCCAGAAGGTTATTTCCTGGCCTCGCAGGTTTTCTTCTGCCTTGCAAAAGGGTTTCCCGTCCTCAAAAATATATTTTCTTTCGGCTCTCGAAAGGTTTTTCATATTTCATGGAAATGTTCCTTTTGCGCCCTCGGGAGGTTTTATTCTGCTTTCAGAATTGTTCTTCTAGCATCATAAATATTTTTCCCTGTCATCGAAAGGGTTTTCACTCCGCTTCAGTGTTGATGCAGGATATGCTCATTTTATTACAACTAAAGTAATATAAACTCTCTGAGAAAATTGTAATTCCTTTAGTGCAGCTGTATTCTTAATAATCCCAGCCTACTGAAATGGTTCGTTTATTTGTGAGCTCCTACATTTTTTCATCTTCTACGTATTATTTACTATTAAATCTAGTGTCTGTATGATACTGTTATGTTATATTGACTTTTTAGGCTACAAACCGGCAGATGTAAAATTAAACTGTTCGTAATGACGAGAAAGTAGAGTGATATGAAAAAAAAAATTTACAAAATACAATTACCAGAATATCTGGAGACACATTAATTCTACAGATAGAAATACCTTCTCAATAGACGGTGAAAATAACATCACCAAAATTTCAAAAAGGGCGAAAATATAAAAATAGTCAATCACTGACTCCAGAAAATTGATTATACTCAAATCTGTTCTACTGTTTTCTGGAGTGCTAGCGATGCTATCGTGAATTTACCTGTGTTCCTCAGTTGTGGAGATTCACGTTGAATTACTTCTCTGGAACTGGTTGTGCTTGGTAAAATTAGGGGATGAATCTGAAATCGGTACTGTTTAAAAAATATAAACAAAAACACCGGAATATAATGAAACATCATCTATCGTTATTATATTTTCTTACTTAATTATTATGAACATTCTAATGTTTCATATTGTGTTTCCGAACTAAAGCTTATCACGTTAGCGAGGAAGGGCAAAGACTTCACGACCGAACACCAGAAGAAAAACTATATTATGTTTCATACTATAATAATGTTAAATAGTGATTTTTGTAGTTATGTGATAAATAGTTTGTGTTGAAATATGTGAATAGGTGGCAACATGTGTCTGTAAACGTTGGCATAATTGATTTCAAAACATTATTTTGGGAACAGTACTTCATTACTTCTTTAAAAAAAAAAAATATATTAATCCTAACAATGACAATTTTTATACAAAATATTTCTTCACGCGCATTAATGATTCCCTTTATTTTTAACATATCTGGAACTGCCATTTTATATTTCTTTCAAACAAAATCCAGATTCATTGAAGAATATTTAATGATGCAATGAATATAAACATGATGCTAGGAAATGTGTTTTTATAAGAGATATCATTCAAAAAATGTTCACGTTTTGAATCTAAAATGGAATCTAGCGTGATGATATGGGTCATGAATGGATTGCTTATTCAATAGAAGACGTGGAAGTTCAGATATTCGTAAACCTGCTTGGGACGTATGGCGTTATACTACATATTGAGACATCTTCCAGATGAACTAACACCTTCATGGAAATCGCTCAAATTTCTAATAGTTTTGTGTTATTTATCAACCCTTCCCCCCCCCCCAAAATTGCCAACGAATTGTTAAAATCAATTGCTTCTGCCGCCTAATTCATATTTTTTATAGTAATAAAAATATGCGTCCGAAGATATGCTTTGCAAATGCATGCCGGTTGTCAACCTCTATATTATCATTCTGAAATATAATTTACGCAAAAAAATTACTATTTAAAACCTGCCCAGATTAAAATCTAAATTTGATGTGTAATATTAATAAATTAATTTAAAAAGAAACTGAACGAAATAATATTAAATATTTTCTAAATGAAAATAGAAACAAAGTTTTGATTCGTTTACCATACTTCTTGAACTTACGATGCAAATTGTATTCATATTTTACATACGGCACAATATTCTACTTGAAAGTATTACCTATTCACGCAACTTTTTACCATCCAAATGACAGATATTCTGACAGTAGACGTACGTTAAGGGGGTCGCCTCGAATTGGGTTGCATTGTTCAACGTGCATCCTATGTGCTGATCTACGAAAATGACACACACTTCAGACGAGGCCTGTTAAGTGCTCTCAAGTCGTCATTCACATAGAAAACACCATTTCGGAGCATTCTAGTGTAGCTAAAGCTGCTTCTACAAAGTGCTTTACCTCAAAGTACCCGTTTCAGATACAAAAAAAAATACTACTCAAGGGATTTGCATTGAACCTTCCTAGAAACTTTCCACCAATAAAATAATGTCACCGCCGAAATTCAAAGTCTTGCACTTAGCGACGATTGAGCATTAGATACACGTGGTAGCGTCACCCTTATCGTTCCTGCGCATCTCGGCCTCAAATGGGGGAAAAACTGTGCATGTAGGCAGGACCCTTAATCCATAGACTTTCCTAGGCTTGAAACTTAAGGCATTCTTCTACTACCGCGTAAACTGCGCTAAAATATGTCTGAGAAATCAGGTTTTTGCGATAAACTACTTAGCTTATTCGAAATCTATTTTAAATGAAACTACTTTTTCGACTTGTCTTCGATACAATTTACCAGGCAAATGCCCACTGCATGCAATTTTAAACATTGCAACGTGGCAAAAAAATCAGAATTTCTAGACTGCTATGTCATGAAACTTTCGACGCGAATATTTGCGATACTTATGCAAGCCGTGCACTGAAATTTACTAAGAACTTCCCATCAATTGTAAGAACGCCGCTTAAAAATCACGTACCTGGATGCAGCACGAAATGAAGTCTGAACTCCAGTTCAGTGCTTTGCGAGCAGCGACGATGAAGTATTTTTTTTATGGCTATGTTTACGCTTTAAGCCTGTATGCCAGGATAAAAAATTTTCCGTACAGGCTTGGGCGGAATCTTTCACGAGACCTGCTACCCGGGCCTGCAAGTAAGCAGTTGTGGATGGTTCCTTGGAATAAGCTATCCAACGATACTTGTTGCCGTACATTTAAAGAGACGAGTACAATTTTATATGAGTTTTACTTCCGCGAGTGTGGTTCAGGGACAATCTCCACTCACGGCTTCAACATTAAGCGGTTATGCACAGAGCCTAATCGTTTTATTGTTATAACTAAAACATTTATGTAAAACAAACACGAATGTTTGCCATGAATTTCACACAGTGTTGTTTTATAATCAATAAACGCTTTCGTCGGTTTTAATTGACTATTTATTCGTGTTCAATAGTCTTAATCGTTATTTCTCAAAACAAAATAAACAAAATTACTCTAGCACCTTCTCTCTTAATTGGCTAGACTTTCAACCTTGTAGGAAACCTTCCATCGAAAATTGTACACAATCCATTGCGAAAAGCCCATGAAAACTGTCAGCAGATGGCCAAATCTTCCATAGAACTATCCTTAAAGCGGCTATGCAGGCTTGCATAGAATCGTCCAATAACTCTTCCATCGTTGCATACAGACTTTTCTGAACTTAACATGAGCTTGTTATGTTAACTCTGCATTAACTCTGCGTAATTTTTTTTTTTGTATAATATCAGTAAAGTTAAACCTGGCACGTTTCTGATAAGTATTTATGCAGTGCTACCAAATATGATGTGTTCGAAATCTACGAAATGATGTACCTGAGTACTAAAAGTTTTGCTATGTATAACATTTGCACGTATTACCAATAAAGCAATTTCTTATCTCAACTAAAGCCTATATAAGCCCATGTATAATAAAATTTGAGTCTTTCAAATAGTTAATTGATCAGTTATTCAAAACACGCGCAAAGGAAATGGAAAAATCAACGTCCACTGCAATCGTAGGACGTTCTCAGCTGATACATCAAGACAATATACAGTTGATAATGAAGTCAGTGGGAATAAAAATGAACCCAGAAAAGAATATAAGACAAAATATAGTATCTTAAATATGATTGGCTGACCCTTCCTTACCTTCACGTAATGTTGACTCTCACATGGAAACGTTATCCTCACTCGCAGATTATTCAATGTGAATGCACTGATGCGTGACCTTTATCTGAACATAACGATAACGTTAAGTTAACGCAACGAGATCGATGTTAAATTCAATTTTAAACGGCCTTGAACGCCCCTTCGCTTTTGTACCTGAACTGCAGGCAAGTACAGCTATGATGGGGAGAGTTGGAGGGGGCGGCCTAAGATTCTCCACTAAATAAGGATGTTAACGTGTCACGGCCGTCATGACGAGGAGGCGAAAACGAGGGTGCTTCGGAACCCACCCATTGAAAGACTGAGAACTTTAACGCCGAGTTTTTTGTCCAGTAGTTAATGGCTCACTTAGATCAGGACTTTCCGTTGTCACCACGCTCTTACTCTAAACCCGATTCAGTGAAATCAGTCACTGAAAGTCTCTTAATATGATACTACTCACTGTAGAATCAGTCAATCGAACATATAAGTAACTGGCATTCGACCATTATAACAATCGATAATCTGGCGCTGATTACAAGTAGAGCCATTCCCACTGTTTTTCATTTATTCGGCTCCATTTTCACTATTCCAGGTTTACAGTGCAGAACTGGATTGAAGTGATTTGAACGACTCTTGGACATGAATGTGAAGCGAGGTGAGTATGGAGCGGCGCCGGAACGAAATGACGGGGGGGAACCGGGAGATTCCCGAGAAAATCCGCCGACCAGCGGCGTCGTCCGGCACGGCTCCCACGTGCGGAAATCCGGGAGTGACCCCCGCCGGGTATCGAAAACCGGTTCGCCCGGGTGGGAAGACGAGTAGGCTAGCCACCACGCCCCCACAGCCATCGACTGAGAGCTATCTGGGCGGCGCTGAGTTGCTAAAGGTGTCTAGCGCCCGTAGGGATGAAGCGAGGTGAGTATGGGCCAATGTAACGCAGGCGAAAACAGGTGAATGCATATCTGACCACGGCAACATCCGCCACGTTACCTATGTGTGCATATCCGGATTCGACTTCGCAAACGAGACGAACCTGGCTCACCGTGGTCGAGATCATCACGTGACCTGACCACCACACAATACAAAGAAACACTGATGTGCTTGACCTAACTCAGGTTTGTTCTACTCTGGTTGGGAAGCCTAATTCTGATATCGTAGTAAATAAAAATTTCCGTGTATAGATAGCGCTTGTGTCTCATGAGTACCCGATTTTTTTCAGATCTGTAGGTAAGCAAATGGGATAATTGCAATTTTCATAAAATAAATGTATATATTAAATCTTTCGATTTGTATTGCATTAGAACCTAATTAGATAATAAACTGTGTTATTCGCACTAAGAGTAGAAATATAACTAAATAGGGCCTATATCCACATGTTATTTAAATTCTGTCGTTAAACTAAATTTTGCAAAAAATTTATTTGCACAAGTGTTTCTTTATTTTGGATGAAATTCTTAAGTTTTTACCCTAAAAAGTTTGTTTTAAAAAAGCTCAATGCCAAACAGAATTGTAGTTTTATTGTTTGTGCTTGTAAACACTATTCGAGTGCCCGCTTAATACTTAGTAAATAATGTTCCTCTTTGGAGCACCAAACACCTTTCCCTACGTCAAACTTAACTATAAGAAATCTCGTGTTTTTCCCCAACCTGAGTAGGATAAACGTTATACTAATACAATTCTATTAATTAGTGCCAACCAATAATAAAAGTTATTTGCAGATGCCTTTGGCACTATTTTAAAACAGAGTTTATGAACCTCTCCTCTTTTTAAAAATAAAATAAATGTCTTCCTCTCACGAAATTTGTATACATAAGTGCTGCGTGTGAATACCCATCCAAACATATACAATCCACTCATAACAATATTTTTCTGTCCCCATATATCACATCCGCCACCTCTACTTTCAAAGTTATATCAAAATTATTTATTTTATCTCAATTCAGTCAAAGACGGATCTTCAGGATAAATGCAAAACATACATAAGTTTCTTTTGCCGTAAATAGTTTATTTTAACAAAATAATTATCGTAATTAATTCACAACTCATATTTGATAATTTCACAACTCATGCGTACATTATAAAATATAATAGAACAGGGAAAGAAGGTTTTAATGGTTAAACATAAGTGTTCTTTTTTACAAGCTAGTTGGAAATTTAAGGTTGTTATCTTCCTTCATGTAGGTTTCAATCATTTTCTTTCTTCACACCTGCAAATTATAATCACAGTGTAGCAAAAAGTGTAGTGCTATACTTAAAATGTTGGTCTTTTTCCATAATAAGACATTTAACTAGACAGCGTAACTGTAGAATCACAGCTGTTATTTATGTCTACTCAGCAACTAGACAACATTGTCAATAATTTTTCTCTGCTTGATCACGTAAATACTCGCACTCTGCAATTCTACTATGTCTATCATTTTATTTTAAAATAATTTATTCCACATGTTTGTGTTGCTTTACTCACCATATTGCTCTTTTTTGCAGGTGTGACTTCACCCTTGCCGCCTAAGTTGAATTTTCTCTAATATGTGAGATTTTTTTACAGCTATAAAATATTTTTCGCATACATGTATATGTAACTTTATATATCATACCATATTATTGCATTTATCTCACTACATCCTGTAACTCACGATTTCTATGTAAGTTTAAATTCTTTTTTCCAAGTCTTAATGATTAATTCCTAAGAAAAATACGTTACACATTTATTTACTTGTAAACAGAAAACATACTACACATGTGTAAGCAATGTTTCTGTTGTAAAAAATGTTATTTAAAGTGGTTAGACATATTTACGCTAGATAACATAGTGTTACTGTTCTTGTATATGGAAATTATACATAATAATAGGAAGTAAGGAAATATTTATGTGTAGGAGGATGCACTTCTATATTTTTCATAAAGCCTTTTTTACTCTGGATAATATCGCTACTGTAAAATTACACTAAGGAGAACGTATAACCAAACTGGCATGTGTGTGGCATGTGTATTATTTGAAATACACAATTTAAGAACCGAGCATTGGAATATAAGAATTTGTCATATACTTCAAAATGTGCGGTTGAATATACACAATGTTGTTAATAAGGAATGCAATAATGTGTTTCAAACCGATAATTGTAGTTTTCTTTGTATTTCTAAGAATATGTGTGTGTAATTACATACATTGTGATTGTTTTCTCAAAATACACAAAAAATAGATTTCTTTTATTTTGATTACATAAATCTAGGATTCCGATATATTATATTCTTTTTTCAGCCACGAATTAATGTAAGTAAACGCATCCCTTGTTATTGCAAATTCAGTAGAGCATTCATAACTACCAAAATCTCACTATTTAGAAGTTTACTACTCGAAATTTGCCTATTTTACACGCACTTCAATATACGCCTTTTAAAAGCTACATCAATGTTTAAAAAAGCTAGACATCTCTGTACTCTAAACAGAAACTTACAGTTTTCTTTGGATTTCCAAGAAGTAGTTATCTTCATAAATTGCCGATATTTTTATGTGCACTCGACAAAAACTATAGTGTTGTGTAAAACCATTTCTCGTCATTGATATCGCTTCTAAAGCTGTGTTACAAATAGCCAGCACTAACACATGCACTTGCATTCCCACTCGCTCTCGCACTCCCTCCTTATCGAACTATCGTCACTCGCACTCTTCAAATTAATCGATACGGTCTGCAATCGATTGTTATTCTGCATAAACAAAATAATATTTACTTAAAAAAACATGTATTCATTAATATTTACATTTCAATTAACAGTGGATTGATTAGTAGGGATGATGATGGGTATGATAGTAATGTATGAACAGTCAGGTATCAATTTTATCTTAAATCAACAGTTTGAGCTTGGAATTTCAGCACCGTTTATTCTAAAATCATGAATTAATAGATTCCGAATTAATACATATCTCAAATATTTACTAAAAATACTTTACAGTGAAAGAACACTTGTCCCTGTGCCATTCCACTGTTTTCAGTTATGTAGTACAGCTTTATAAATTCGTAAATTGTAATGGCTAACGCAGAAAAAGTCTATAATTTATTTGTTTACCTACGTAAGTGAAACGAAGGAGAATGAAATTAAGGCAGTTTATTAATTTTTCCTGGTGTTAGAAAACAAACAAACAAATGGCGGTTGTAGCGAGCACGAATAGATCATGCATGTGCACACACTCGTAAACAAACACTCGCTCTCGTACCCTCACTCGCTCTTGATTAACATTTAAAACAGCACTATCTGACGTCATTATCAGGTGCGAGTGCATGAGAGTGCACATTTCTCGCTATTTGGAACACGGCCTAAGTCCCTGTAACTACGAGGAACAAACAAGAAACTTTCTGCATTTCTGAAGATGAACTTAAAAAAAATTTACACATCTTAAATCTTGAGGATACAAACAGAAAAACAATGAGTTAACATTTGTTAGGCATTAAAATTAATTTAATTTATGTTAACACATCTTACGAAGCAGTAGTTAACCAAATTAAATTTTTCATCCATGCACTGCTCCATAGTTTCAGATATCCAAACTTCTTGAAGAAATGTTTTTGGTCCATGCTGTACGCATGCTGTCTCCACAAAATCTTCATTCTCACATCCAGTAAAATATTTCCCTGGGTGCTCATACTCACTGTGGTGAGTCATTCACAAAGCATGCGTGTAGAAATATCAAAAGATCCCACGTTGTGTTCTAACCCTCGTTATGTACAGTTAGGAATATGCTTGGATCTCATAGCAAAGGACACGTGTGCTAGAAATGTAAATGTCATCACTGTTAAGGATCATAGCCATCACTCTCATCACCAACACCCACAAAGTTGCCACTGGAATTGTTTCCTAGGTAGGGAAGAACTTGTACGTTATTTATTGTAATATTTTGATGGGCGTGTTCTAAAAGAAGAAATTACAGAGTCACAACACACCATCCTTAGCACGTCTTTGCTAGTCGCTTCTGTGTTCGTATTTCGACATCTCTCCTGGATACTAAGATTTCTTTTCCCCAGGCTTTGTGTCTGGCTTCTTCGTTTTCGCCACCTGAGTTTGGAGACTCATGCCAGAAATTAAGTGAGCGCTCCATCCTCGTCTCCTTCGTTCAGTCCTAGTAAATTTCCCCCCATGTTCACTCACGCGTGCTTCACGTTGATTCTAAATCTAAGTTTTCCTTCTGCGTGAGAAGGTTGAACGCCTCACGCTGTGTGGACGTAGCGGACATGGCCGCCACTTTGCTTTCACCACACGCAAGGTGTCCCGCGACCCATACACTCGTAAATCCTGTTGGTACATAGCGTTGTCTGGCAGTTCAGCACGCAGTCACACGCGTGCCCTGATAAAGTCTGCATCCACCCGCACACTGGTCGCTCATTTTTCAACTCTTTGACCGTCGCTCCGCTATTTTTTCCCCCCTCTCTCCACAGCGCTGCTCTGTGACGCCTTGCAACCAGATGCGTGCGCACATTCATGCGCGTTTACCCACGGAGCTGGGGAAATGGACCACGTAATATTTTTAAGCTTGTACGCCACGGTTAAATTTCCTGTACCAGTTCGGGAGGAAACTTCTACGATACCTGCCACCCTAGCCTGCATGCGAGCAGTTGTGGAGGGTTCTTTGGAATAACCTATCCAACGATATAATACATTCATGGTATCTTCAACCTTTTCAGAAGCCCTGCTTGGGTTATACTTCCAGATTATACCTCCGCCTCGTACAAACTAAGCTTAAATAAGTATTTAAAATTAACTCAAAGGACAACGCACCGAATTTGTGCGTACTAAGTTGTGATAGTATTTTGCCTGACAACTATTCCTTACTAGCCTTTACCAACACACACACACACACACACGTTTTCTCATTATTTTATCAATATTTATTAAGAATGAAACATTATAATTTATAAATAAAATATTGGTTAAACTGTAATTTAACGAAAAATAAGATAATTTTATGTTAACAGAGGTATAAAACGCATGTGATACATGGCATATTTAAAAAAATAAGTAAACATGGCATACATGGGGGAGATTTTTCGAAGGTTTGATTCAAGTGAAGACGGGTGAATTTTTTGTGATTTTATTTCTTCTTAACATCGAGGTCTTAAGAGCCGATGAGGGTGAAGTGAGATGAGTATGAAGCGGCACCGGAATGAAGGGGCGGGAGAAACGGGAGATCCCCGAGAAAAGCCTCCCCAGCCAGAGGCATCGTTCTGCACGATTCCCACATTAGAGAGCCCGGTAGCGACTCCGCCGGGAATCGAAACCGGTTCGCCTGGGTGTGAAGCAAGTAGTCTGATCATTACACAACCGCGGCCTCCCTACAAATCGTGATCCGGAAAAAATCGGAAGATCTTTTAGGGGATGTTGTTCAGGGGAGCAGATATTTTGCTCTCCTGTGCGCCGGTTCGATGCTTTGCTGTGTATGTATGATAAACGTACTAGGTGCGCTGGCCGAAGTTACCCATAGCCCTTTTGTCGGTATTGTGTATCATTAAACTTAACCTACCACTGTGCTAGGCCAATAAATTTGTTTGGTCGTGTAACAAGGTAAGTGAATCGAGAAAATGTTGGAATTGTTTTTATTTGCTAATCACGTATAGACGAAAATGTATTTTGGATAATAAGCATGAGGTTTTGTGATAGCGATATTATATATTTTAATTCCTTTAAAAAAAAATTTTTCTCTTTCCCTACAACAACTTATCTCATGCTGAACATTTAAACTTATGTATATAAGTTTTATTAACGAGAATTATTTGATGTTGAAATCTTCCATAGAGTGCAGTAAACGTATGGAAATTATGCCTGAATTTTGGCAATAAGCTGGCGCTTCAAGTTTTCATTCACTCAGCAACTCGTACTATGATACTGGGTGACAATGCAGTATACTGACAAAGATGTGAGCTTACCAATTACTAGCAGATTACACTTCTGAATCCATAAGGGCTTCACCAAAGACACGCCCCTTTTATTTATTCAGAAATTAAACTCACAAGACGTTTTATTTTGGGTGAAAAAGTATCAGTTTTTATTCATTTAACGTTATTTTTGTCAACAGTATAGTTGACTAGCCCGGGCCTCCACTGAGAAAAAAATGTTTTTAATGAAACAAATTTGCTTGTCACATCCAAATTAATTGTTTTTATATGAACAATGAAATATTTTGTTGTTGAAACCAAATTATTTTGTTGTACTTATTCGGTTACCACCCGAAACTAAGATTGGGTTGGTACAACTAAAAGCTTGTATGGTTCCACGTACATTAAACAGTTTTGGTTACCATTTAAAAAAATCATAAGCCCAACTTGCATTCGTACCTACATCGTTTGCAGATAAAGTGATTACTGGCGAATTAAATTTATTTTTAAATATATGTATTTCAAATTTCAGGACCACGTGCTAAAATTAATATTTACTCTAACTAACATAGCAACAACCCTAATTGTCACAAAAATGCATACAAGCTATCGAGCTGTATTTTCGAAAGAAGGCAATCAAATGAATGGGTCAAAAAATACATACGTATATAGTTGATGCAACTAAATGCCAAGATTTTGTTTATTCAGTTTTGTTGCTTTTCGAGGCTTGCTTACGCAACGAAATATTTCGGTGGAACAACTATATATATTTTTTGGCCTTATACAAACGAATATTTCGTTAGTTGGAGCAAATGTTTCTCTCAGTGTACCAGCTATATTTGTTCATTGTGTCCACTCCACTCGTAATCGTGTTTTTCAACAAATAATGATATCTACATCTCATAAGTGCTGCGATTTATACAGCATACTTGCCTTTAGGTTCATTAGTTTGTTCATTGCAAACGACTCTGAAGACTTCACAGAATTCTACAGCAGTTGAATAAGAGCACGACTTCGAGCAAATAATATTAAGGTGATTCGCATGCTATCGCTGCCGTTGTCGTCAATTTACAGTCTTCTGGGCTTGATTTCCACGACATGGCTCAAACCCATAATTCCAGAAATCGATAAAATTAAGGTGTATATAGCCAAGGTGTAAAATTCAATGCTGGTGTATGGCGTTGTTACAAAAAAAACTGGTGTTAAAATTAAGAGGCAATATTCATATTTGCATAAATATTTATCTTAAATATGAAGCCAATTCCAAAGAACAAAATAAAAAGTACAGTAATATACGATACAATATAAACTTTCATCTTGAATGCCTCGAGAAACGATCACAAGCAACTTTAACATTTTAACCCAAATATTATATATTAACCATACATTTTAATTATATATATGTGTGTGTGTATGTTTGAAATAGTGTTCCATATTGTCTAGTTATTAGTTCTAAATCACCCCGGTCAAAATATTATATACCAAATTGATTCAAATCACTAGTTTATTATTTCAGTTAGAAAAACTGCGAAAACAAAACTTAAAATTTAACATAATTAAAAAGCTTTTATCCCAAACTGAGATTACTTTTATAAAAACACGTATTAAGAACCAGCTGCTGCAAACAATAGTTTCACCAATTGATATTACGCACACACAAACACACACATATATAGATATATATAACGAATAATTAATGGTCTTAAAACAACTTAATTTGACCAGAAATGCTTCTTCCTGGTTATCATAATTGTTGAACTTAATGGAATTAAATGAGAGATTGAAACAATTCTATGTAAACAAACTTGATAACTTTAGCAAATATCACGATATTTCTTATACAGGTTTAGAATAAAATTATTAAGATAATAAAGTTATTTAAAAATCATATACATACACACCTACACCTACACACACGCACACACACACACACACACACACACACACACACACACACACACATATATATATATATATATATATATATATATATATATATATATATAATATATATATACATATATATATATATATATATATATATATATATATATATATATATATATATATATATACATACATATATATATATATATATATATATATATATATATATATATATATATATATATATATATATATATATATTGCACATAAACACACACATGTATATCTATGTGTGTGTAATATATATGTACGTAATATGTAAATATATTATATATATGTAATATATATGTGTGTGTATGATTTTTAAATAATTTTACTAACTTCATAATTGGATTCTAAATTTGTATTGCCGATATAAGAAATATTGTGTTATTTGCTAGCGTTATCGAGTTTGTTTACATTTTGATAACATTGTTTCAATCTCTCATTTAATTCCATTAAGTTCAACAATTATGATAACCAGGAAGAAGCATTTCTGGTCAAATTATTTTGTTTCAAGGCCATTAATTATTAGTTTTCCAGTATATTTAGAATTCCAGATTAAAAAATAAATATTCAAAACGATTTTTAACAACAAAAGCAGTAAATTTGCTTTTCAAAATAACTATATCGTGCATTTTCTCAGTGTATCACATTATTTCTTGCGCTTTTCCTTCGTTTTAACAGGCAATCTATTAAGGAGCTATTACTTCGTTAATCAAAATATATTCTTTTGTTAAGTTATTGTATTTTTAACTCTTTTGCCAGATTTTGGAGTTGAATTCATTGGAGTTAACATTTTGACTTTATTTTATTCTGCCATATTTATTCAATTTTATACATATACATGCAACCAACTGATGATTTTCGATTAATATATTCTTTAGAAATCTTTTTGGATGCTTTTTCGTTTTGCATTATTATATTTCAAATTTTCGGAATAGTTATTGAAATCATTATCATAATCAATTTCATAATTTTGTCTAAACAATTTTAAAATCCAGCATAATACTTATTTTTTTATATTAACATCACTTTGAAATCTCCATATTAATCGACATTTTTTCTTACACCGTAAAGCCAAATAAACTATTAAATGATACGATAACTTTCACCATGATTTAGAGTTTTGTATGATTTTATAGATCTACTAGCACCCCGCAATCGCTTTACTGAGGTCTTATGGAGTTATTGGAAAACATACCTATATATGCGACTACCCATGACTACCTGCGACTACCCGTGACTACCCGTGAGTATCCGCGACAACCTGCGAATACTTGTGACTACGCGTGATTACCTGTGACTACCTGCGACTACCCGTAACTACCTGCGACTACTTACGACTACCTGCGAACACCTGCGACAACTTGCCACAACCCGTGACTACCGTGACTACCCGTAACTACAGGCTGCTACTTGCGGCTACCTGCGAATATCTGCGACTATTTGCTACTACCTGAACTACATGCGACAACTTGCGACATTTTCTTGTAACATTGTTTCAATTTATCTTTAATGATTTTGATAGAGCATGCTTAGAAAGCAGTCAAGTAGCTCATTTTTCTCCGACTTGTTTTACAAATTTGGAAATTTCTCAAGGAATTTTTTTTTTTTTATTAAACATAGCCAATGTCCATCTAGAAGAATGTATCTTGCTAAGAGTGAAATAATTATAAAAATCGGTGTTGTAGTTTTGGTAGAGCATGCTTAGAAAAAGTCAAGTATCAGATTTTTCTCCAACTTCTTTTACAAATTATTAATTTCTCAAGGATTTTTTTAAATTTAAACATAACCTATGTCCATCTGGAAGAATGTAACTTTCTAACAGTAGAGGAATTATAAGAATTAGTCATGTAGTTTTGGTAGAGCATGCTTAGAAAGCAGTCAAGTAGCTCATTTTTCTCCGACTTGTTTTTACAAATTAAAATTTCTCAATGAATTTTTTTTATCTTTAAAGAAAGCTTATGTCCATCTGGAATAATGTAGCTTTCTAACAGAGAAAGATTTATATGAATCGGCCCTGTAGTTACCGAGATTAGCTATTACATATAAACAAATACACTTTACTTGTTTATAATATTAGTATAGATTTAGTGAAATAAATTCTTTATTTTATTCTACTTCATCTCCGATAAATATTTCTTTTTCATATAATATTTGTCTTCTAGTATTTTATGATGACCTAAGTTTCTTACAGCATTAGGAAGCAGTGGCGTAATTAATTTTCGGTTTAGCTCAGTTAGTTGCTCAATTTACGTTTTCGAAATCCTGAATCAAATGCAAAGATTTCTTCTTATTTATTTTATAGTAATCATTGTAGGTCCTTTTACAGTAATGGATTTTCCATTTAACAACGTACGGCGGTATTTTTTTAAATTTTCTATGTTTTATTACGATTTATTTTAAACAACAGAATTTACGATAAAATAACACAAATGCAACATTAGCGCAATAATAACACGCACAAACATATTTACATTCGTGTTTCCATATGAGCCTTTTCTTTTTTGTCTCTCAATTTATATTCCCCAATTTGTTTAATTTGGACAACTACGATCTTACAGTCACCAATTTTTCAGCAACTTTAGTTTTTGAATATATAATATACTTATAATTACTTGGGTTTGTTTATTTTAATGATGTATTTAGTTGCATGTTAAAAGGTAGAAGCGAATCTTTAATATATAGTGTTAATTTTTTTGTCGATCATTTTTGATCATTTGTTTCCTTGTGTTTGAAAATTCCAGAATCCTAGCGACATCTTCGTTGGCTTTGAACCACCACTCGCTTTCATATAAAATAAACGAAACATTCGATTATTCAAAATACGAGACAAAATTTAAGGCTGGTCTTCGTCTATTATGCACAAGTTCTTAGTTTCCGTGTCGTAATTTCAGTTTCAGAGGTATTATTGGAAATGTTCGGTTATCGAAAATTTACCATTTATTAGTTCTTTGATACTGTCGTATCTAATTTTCACTGTGTGTTATTTCCTGCGTGCAAAAAACAGCAGCGACTTATCGGTTAAATATAAATATGTTTCTGAATTTTACAACAAGCCGATAACACACAATTGAAACTACGCCAATATATTAAACAACTCATAGTATTAGATTTTTTGTTAAATCGTACATTGTCAGTAATTACTATGAATCCGCAATTATGGCGCAAGAACTGAGAATTTCTGCAAAATGGGTCAAGCCGAGCCTTAAGGTTGAAGTATGTAGCACTGCACCTGACTACACAATGTTAATAACTCATAAAAAGTGTGTACAGACACCATAAAATTTGTCACAAAAGTGCGATGTATGCTATGTATGAATAAAGAATGTATATTTCTTGCAACGTTATAACATATTTTACTCAGATATAGTTATTAAATGTAAAAAATAATATATTAAAATAGTCTGTATGTTTAACAAAATTTAAGCATGTTTCCATTCTGGATGCTTGGGAAAGCAGAATTTAAGGCTGAAATTGACGTAAATAAATGTAATTACAAAATTTATATGATACATTATTACTTATTTTATTACATATGATCACAGTAATTATTATGATAATCTTTCTTAAAGAAGATTTTCTTGCAAATTCTGCTTTCTGAAGCATCCAGAATGGAGATATGCTTAAATTTTGTTTAAATACAGACTATTATAATCTATGATTTGTTACGTTTAAAAAGTATATTTTAGTAAAATATTTGATAATGTTGCAAAATATATACATTCTTTTTTCATGTACAGCACAAATTGCACTTTTTTGACAATTTTCATGGCGTCTGTACTACTTTTTTTTATGAGTTCTTCATGTTGTACAGTCGGGTGCAGTGCTCCATAGGCAGTTGCTTTACTTCAACCTTAATACACATTATTGACTGGATTTCATCATTCTCTTCAAGCCGGTACTATAATCTTATTTGTTTTTCAGGGTACCTATATATCAATCAGGGCCAACCTGAGTCTTATACTTATGATGCTATTTTATAATATCCAAAGGATGCAGTATCTATTTTTTTCTAAGATACATCGCTTGTAATTATTATAGTTTGAACCAACCTTATTCATTTTAAATGAATAATCTCACGTTTAACGCTGTTGGATTCATTTCCCTAAACGCGCCTTGCTTTTAGAGGAAACCGTTCTTATAATCATTAAAAGACTTTTTAATAAGCGACTTCTTAACTTCTTTTGACTTCTTGCGTTCTTGCTCAATAACATTGAAGTTATGCATTTTGCCCATGATCCATTGGGCTCAGTCATTCCTTTCGCCGTACACTCATCTTACCTAACACTTTCTTATTCACTCGTGGGATGCCGTAGTTATCTTCGGGGTAATCACTTGCAGCAACTAATCTATCTTCATATTAATGTCCTCGTATAAATCCTAGTTTTAATACCGTAAATTAGATAATCAAAGTTTTGACAGTACAATATATATTTTTTACATTTGCGTTTCATGATGTCTTCTAAGATTTCCTCCTAATTTCAACATTTTACTTTTATTTCGTTCATATTAACTGTCGCTAAATTATCACGTAAGTTCCTTGTGGGAATACAATTGGGTTAGCTATCAATTTTTCATATCAATTAGGATTACAAAAATTCATTATTTGTCTACCCACCTCTTGATATTTTCCAAACATTCCATCATTTTCAATTTTTATATATATAATGTTAATTTAATTTGTGTAAGTCGCTTTAAACAATGTAACTTGCATTTATCCTCATATCTATATCATATTCCAACAAATAATTGTAATTTTAAATTTCTATGGACGTGTTAGCTTCTAACACTTTCCTACAAATTATCTCAAACTTCTCAAATGAAGACTATAGGCCGCTTTGTTTTTCATTGTTGTTTGCGACTTGTTTCGTACCTCTGTCTTTAGTGGGAAATATTTCTGTAAATTGTGCAGTTCCCTTGGATATTCCTGATCAACTTTTAACAGATGCCATATTCTCAGTCGTTTGGTAGATACCTTACGTAATTTTCAAAAATGTTTTAATTTGATTTTACATCTTTCCCAGTCCATTCAAGGTCTTTATGTGGCAAGTAGTCTGCCATTGCCCAGCAACGTAGATTATTTGTATCCAAATAAATAAAATAGATGGATGTTCTGTTTTTTCAATATTTATTTAGGTATCCGTGGATCGCTTTCGCATATCTCTTTACTGCATTAACAATTCTGCCACAAATTCCTATTTATAAGAACAGAATTATTTCGTAAACATTCAAGTAAATCAAACACGATATTTTTCCTTTAGTGTGATGTCGCAAAATAATTTAGCCTCTGTATTAAACCAAAGAGTGCCAAGAATAAGAATTCTTAATTCAAACATCCCCTACGTTTCTTAAGATATCTGATAGAATTAGAACATTGTATTTGTTATAAACTTAGCACAGTCTTCTACATTCTTGATACCAAAACTCTCCCAACCATTCTTTCCTTACTTCTTATCCTCAAGAGTAACAAGTTTCTCATTTAGTTTTGAATAAAACTTATTAGTTTATTGGTACTTGAGTTTCTATTAATAAATGTTCAGAATCCATGTGTTTATAGTTCATATGGAAACATTAATTTTGTGTGATGATGTACAGCTGCTCGTCATTGAAGAAAATCCGTTTCTCTGAACTGTTCTAGTTTAAGATTTTGGCTTAGAGCATTAGTGTTTATGTAAATGAATTTGAAGATATCGATAACATTCACTCCAAACAGTTTTAAAAATATAAACTTAAATGTTTCTATTTCTACCCTTTGTTTGGTTTTAAGGTTATTTCCTTGTTATAACCCAAATTCCTCATTGAATAAGTATGAGTCATAGGAAGACAGACTATGGAAAACGACTGTAGAAAATTGTGACTCTGAAAAATTAAATTACAAAAAGAATGTGCTGCACCTCAATAATTAATTTTAATATAATCAATTTAACTTCCTTAAAATGTTCATTGCGATAGTTGATCGAGCTTGAAAACATTTCTTGGTATTTGTTCATTATCACTTCTGGTTCATAGTACATTTTCCTTCTATTTCTAGTCCTGTATATAACTCGCTATTTCTGTTCAGATAAAGCAGTTATATTTTCTAATTATTTTTAACGTCTTCACAATCTCCTTCGCAGGATATTTCAGGTAGTTGTGTTATCAAAGGCTCATTGGTATTGTTTCTTTACTTTCTTCATCTTAATATTATTAATGTAAACTATCTTGATTTCTGTAGATTCTTCAACCAATCTTTCGAGGAAGACTTTGGGAGCATCTTTAACAACATCATATAATGGGTTATTATAAATCTCCATCGCTGAACTTCTTGTAATATAAAAAGATAAAGGACTCGTGATTCTGTTATTCTCAATTTTTTTTTTTTATTTTTTTCGGCAGTTTTCTGTTTTCCTTAGAAGACGTTCGAAATCAACTACAACACTGAAAGGAGCATGTAGTATGTTATCGTAGTTTTCAACTAAAATATAGTATCTTATTAGCTTTGGCATTCTATTCTTACTGGCTTGTCTGGTAAGGAATCAACCTCATGAACGCTCAGTTTTTCTTGGCAGTAATATATCTGTAAGCGTCGTTTTCAATGTGAAGATTTGGCAGAGATAAAGCAGCGAGCAATCAGTTTATAATAACTGTGATTAATACATCGTGGCTGACACTGGTACAATTGGAAAACATTTTTATGGGTAAAAGTGAAGAGCACATGTTTAAATTTAAATTTTTTTCACTTTCGCATCTCACCGAACGCAGCACCGTTATCGTTAACCGTATCGCATTACTGTGGATTATCCTCCCCATAAGTAAGCAAACATAGTAGAAATATTATGTGCGAAAAACTTGTTTGCATTATGATGTTTAGTATTGCAGGTACTAACTTCAAAATGCACCTAGCAGTGAAGAAGGACACTGCGTGAAATAAGCTTATGATTTACTGTCACTGAAACCCGGTTGTTCACTCACACAGTACTGTAGGACAGCTGTAAAAATATAAAAGTTTTATTACACAAATTCAAGCAGAGTCGGTATTATCAATGAAATAACTATAATTCAATAAAGCATTTTACTATTCAAGCAAAAATTCTATCTTCAGTCGGCCACACTGCCATCTCTAGCGGAGAAACCAGCATTGCACACATAAGTTTAACCAAAAACGTACGATCGTACTATTATTAATTGAGTTTATCACACTGCAGCCAGAGTTCTGTCATAATCACACGTGTGTGGCACCGATAGCGAAATATTAAAAACTATATTACAAGGCACCTTACTTTACCGACATTGCAAAATCTCAACACATTCTGCAGGGGAAACGAAGAGGTTTATTTGTTCTGTTTTCTTGAACATTCTTCAATAGTTTACAAGGTAAAGACGTTTTCGTGCTTTGTTTTGTTGCCGCTTTATGGACCCACTTAATGTATTCTGATTTTTAATGATATGAAAGATTTCCAAGTGTCCAATATTTTTCTCCAGCCAATATATTGTTTATTATGTAACAATGGCACGGACACACTGTAAAAAATAATGGTAAAATTACCTTACGATGCGTACATCTCTTCAGTATTGTCTCAGCAGCTAAGTGGGAGGACGGGACTGCTACTTTCATGCTGTCGTCGTTGTGTAATGGATAGCGCATCGGCCTATCGTGATATAGTATCATGGTTCGCGCATACCCACCAGCAAGTGTTGAGGATTTTGGTGTTGAAGATTTTGGTGTTGAGAATTTTATTTTTGAGGTTTCTGTTCCTATTCGTTAGAGTATATGGGTAAAAAAAGAATTTACAGTATTAATACTCCGGGATGCTTTTAAATATTATTTTATTATACAATATAGTTAATATTCCCTTACTTGTATGGGATTTTCCCCCCACTTTTGCCACGTACTTTTTCCGTACGATTAGGTAATAGTACTTTCTTGTAATGTAAATCAACTCTTCATTTAACAGGTAATTTTACCTTACCTATAGAGGTTATTAGATATCCTTACATGTAAAAGAATTTAACCTCAAATGTTTTTTTACAAAGCAGTCGAAGGTTGAAGTTTGAGATTGTAGTATTGCTGATGACACATGCCACTGTCGAAACAAGAAGGCCTATTGTATTAAGTTGCGACTGAGTTATTTTGTGTGTTTGAGACGCTTGTGCACTTCCTGCTAATGGCAATGACATATATTTAAGCTATACAAAGAATTTAGCCATATAAAAGGGCAGGACTGTTTGGAAATCCATACGTAAACAAACTAATTCACTATTGTTGGCCACGTGATTTTGATGATTCAATTAGCGACGGGCGAGTTAATTTTGGTTACATGCGGAAAAAAAATCTAACTTGGTCTACGTCATCTTAAGTCTATATGTGAACATCGTAGGCAAAGCGTGTTCGTAGGTAGACCACGCGCGGTACAAGTTTTACTACATGATCAATCACAGGAATTTTCAATGATACTAAAATTTAAACATTATGCACTCAATAAAGTAGGGAATTACTGGCAGTCTCTGCAGAGCTTACGGATTATTCCTACTCTTATAAGGGGGAAAAATAAATAATTTCTAATTTAATATTTTGTGCCAGTATTCTTGCACATATTGCAAAGAGTGTTAACCTTAAGGTTGAAGTAAGGCAACTGCCTATGGAGCACTGCACACCGACTATACAACGTGAATAGCTCATAAAAAAATGTAGTACAGACACCATAAAAATTGCCTAAAAAGTGCAATTTATGCTGTATATTAAAGAATAATGTATATATTTTGCAACATTAAAAAATGTTTTACTAAATTATAATTTTTAGATGTAAAAAAAGTAATTGGCTAATATTGTCTGTTTTAACCAAATGTAAGCGCATTTCCATTCTGGATGCTTCGGAAAACAGAATTTGCAAGACAATTTCTTCAAGGAGATTGTCATAGTATTAACTATTATCATGTGTAGTAAAATCTTAGTAATAATGCATAATTTCAATTTTATAATTAAATTTATTGACGTTAGTTTCAACCATAAAAATTTGTGACAAATGGCCGCACATGAAAATAATTATAAGAAATTATTTCTTACATTATTATTACAATTTTCTTACAGACAATCATAGTAAAAATTATGATGATATTCCGTGACGAATATTTTCTTGCAAATTCTGCTTTCCGAAGCATCCAGAATGGAAATGCGCTTCAATTTTGTTACAAATACAGACTATTTTAATCTTTTTTTTTACGTTTTAGAAGTATATTTTACTAAAATATTTTGTAATGTTGCCAAATATATGCATTCTTCTTTCATATGCGGTATAAATTGC
This sequence comes from Dryococelus australis, assembly GCA_029891345.1. NCBI lineage: Eukaryota > Metazoa > Arthropoda > Insecta > Phasmatodea > Phasmatidae > Dryococelus > Dryococelus australis. The sequence continues at coordinate 62,767,385 of CM057001.1, read as the reverse complement.
ACTTTTCTGACAGTTTTTAGGGTGTTCGTACTACGATTTTTTTATGAGTTCTTGACAGTCGGGTGCAGTGATCCATAGGCACTTGCTTTACTTCAACCTTAAAACACATGCAGTAAGAAGGATTATTTTTTTCAAGCTGTAGAGGAGCTGCAGAGGCGACTTCCTCGTGCCGCCCCGCTCCGTTCGCTGGAGGCGGCGCCTGGTGGTATAGGCGCCGGGACGCCCGACGTCTAGCGACGGCGAGGCACGCCTGCTACAGGCTGCTCCCGGTGAAATTAAAAACTTCTGAAATCCTTGCTTAGTATAGGCTGTTCACGGTAAAATGAGCACTTTGGAAAGCCCTGCTTAATATCTACTTGTACGCGTGTTGGGTATTCATCTGCCTTATGTAAAATTAACATTGCCATTAGCCTCGTCACTTTATTCAAGCGTCGGTCAGGCGAAAATGTGAAATTATTAGAAAAGTAAATGTGTTACAAACCTGTTAATTTTTACACTTCGATGCGTTAAAAAAAAACCAGGAAGCGAAAGAAAAAAATTTAGCTATCACAAATGCTTGCTCTAACACTTTTTATTCGACGTTAAGATATGGAACTATTTTCGCTCCATCGTTACCAACTTTACTGGGTGCATGTCACTCATTGCACCCGTTGAAATATATGCAAGAAGGAGCAGTGACTTTTTTCTGAGGTTGATCTCAAAAGTGCTCCCTTTATCGTGAACAGCCTATATCTACTTGGACGCATATTGCGTATTCATACACGATTGCCAAGGGCCTCGCCACTTTGTTCATGCATCGGTCAAGTGAAACGGTGTAAATTATTTTATAAGAGTAAATTTTTAAAAATTTTGCTAATTCTTACACTTGCATGCATTAATTAACTCGCAAGCAAAATAAATGATCTCGGTATTCACAAATGTATAAAGGCTGTTTATGTTAAAGTGAGCACTTTTGAAATCAACCTTAGAAAAATGTCACTGCCCCTGCCTGTATATATATTTTAACAAACACACCGTGTGACATGCACCAAGTATAGTTGGTAACGAAGGATGAAAAGTAGTTCCATATCTTAACGTCGGACAAAAAGTGTAAGGAAATCATTTGTGATAGCTTAAAATATTTCTTTCACTTTCTGTTTTTTTAAGGCCTCGAAGTGAAAAAATGAGCATATTTGAAGAATATTTACCTTTCTAATCATTTCACAGTTTCACTTCTTGGCCGGCGCATGAATAAAGTGACGAGGCCCATTGCAATGTTAGTTTTGCAATAGGAGGAAGAAGACACAACGTGCATACCAGTAGATCTTAAGCAGGGCTTTCGAAAGTGCTCATTTTACCTTGAACAGACTACAGCAAACACTTTTAATTCAGCGTTAGTGTCATGGAACTACTTTCACTCCATTGTTACCAATTTAATAGGGCGCATGAGACGCAGTGTGCCCGTGCAAATATATGCAGATAGATGTAGTGGCATTTTTTAAAATACTGATTTCAAAAGGAGTTTCAAATAAAGGCCGTTCACGATAAATTGAACACTTTTGAAATCAATCTTAGAAAAAACTCATTGCTCCCACCTAAATATATATTAACGGGCGCACTGCGTGATAGGTGCCCAGTAAAGTTCGTAACGTTGGAGGAGAAAGATGTTCCATATCTTAACTTCGAATAAAAAGTGTTAGGTAACCATTTGTAATAATTTAAATGGTTTCTTTCGCTTTCTGTTTTTTTTAATGTAGCTCAGTGTAAATATGATCAGATTTATAAAATATTTACTTTTCTAATAATTTCAGAGTTCCACTCGACCGGGGCACGAATAAAGTGGTAAGACCCATGGCAGTGTTAGTATTACATAAGGCGGAAGAATACATAACACGCATACAAGTATATTTTAAGTGGAGCTATCAAAAGTGCTCATTGTATCGTGAACAGCCTATACGTAGTCGCTTTCCTCGACGCCACTCGCCGCAGGTATGCAAATTTTCTTGAAACATCAAGGATCGTACTTTTCGGCCATAATTCCTCAAATCGTCGTTCACGATCATCGTTCCTGGTCTTTAATCCCTTTCGGTCATGGTGGTCTACGTAATACCAAATTAAGTAAGTTACTTGAAGTGACTGGGCCCCGAGTGCAAGCAGCCACACGCCACGATATCCACGAAGTTATTATACGTATTGGAAAGTGCATTTAATGTTCTGTACTGCACACAGCAGACAAAAGCATTCGTTAAGGGAATTTCCTAATGTGGTGAGAGCCATAATCAGTTGTTTATACGATATCCCGTATAGTTTATTCACCATTTATTCACACTTTCTAAAACAAACCTTTGAAAAATCACCCCGCGTATGAAGTTTTTCGTTGTTTCCTAGATGTCATTTATCACAAGTGTTAAAAGAGCTATATTTTTGGTTAAATATAATTTTTACTAATACTTTATCAATACATTATAATATTCAATTCTAAATAATACAAATAAAACAGAAATAAAATAGGTGTTTTGATTACGCCTTGTAAGAAATTGTTGTGATCTTGACGATGGGGGTGAATGTGTAATTGAATATTTTTGGACGTTCGCCATTGCTATGCAGATGTCTGTCATATTGTTTTTTGACTTACTCCCTCATGGAATTTTCCAGTGTTGTACACGTATATTTATTTTCTTGTCCATAGGTTATGTGCCTTTTTCAAGTATATTTTCGTGTGTAGTCTTGTTTTTCCATGACAGACATATGCATCGCAATGGCGAATGCCCAAAAATCTCCACCTAAGAAGTAGTTCTTATGCAGAATATTATTATACTGAGTGTGCACGAATGCGGTGCATAATACCTTAGGTGTAATTTTCTAGACTCGATCAAACTTTGTTTGCATGATGCGGAGGAGTATCATGAAATATCCTGAAAGTATAACTTAGTGCTTCAAAAAAGTTGTAATAAACCACGAATAGACTGTAGCCACTTAAACAGCTACTGCTAGTAACATCACACACTCATGTCACAGAGTTACACTCACACTAGTATAGTTACAAACAAATTATTATTTTTCGTTGCAACACCAAAAATAACATGCCTGAAAGAATTAAATTATTGCTAAACGAACTACTCAGCCACTGTGGCCCCACTTGGGGGGGGGGGGTGCTCTTGCAACTAATACCCTGTGCTCCCGCTTGAGATGTACTCTAGCCACTGAAGCACTGCTGTCCTACATGGGAGTGCTCTAGCCACTGCATCACTGCATCCCCACTTAGAGGGGCCACTAGCTACACAGCCACTAAAGCTACACTTAAGGGGTGCTCTATACACTGAGCAATTGTGGCCCCACATGGTGGTGCTCTAGCCAATGAGCCACTGCGACCCCACATGGGATATGCTCTACCCATTGGGCCACTGCAGCCCCACTAAGGGGTTCTGTAGCCACTTGCCCAATGCGGCCCCACTTGGAGGGTGCTCTAACCACTGAGCCACTGTGGCCCCACTTGGAGTACTCTGGACACAGAGCCACTGTCAACCCACTTGGAAGCTGCTCTATCCACTGAGCCACTGTGGCCCATTGAGGGTGTTCTAGCCACTGAACCATGAGGCCCAACTTTGACGCTGCTCCTGTCACTGAGCAACAGTGGCACCACATGGATGGTGCTTTAGCCACAGAGCTACTGAAGCCCCACATGAGGGGCGCTCTACCTATTGCGCCACTGCAGCCCCACTACGTGGGTTCTTTAGCCACTGGGCCAATGCGGCCCCACTCGGAGTGTGCTCTAACCACTGAGCCAATGTGGCCCCACTTGGGAGTGCTACAAAAACCGAGTCACTTTAACCACACTTGTGGGGTGCTATAGCCACTATGGCTCCACTTGTGGGGGTGCTCTAGAAAATTAACCACTGCGACCCTTACTAGGAGGGTGCTCTAGAAACTAAGCAACTGCAGCCCCACATCGGATTTCTCTAGCCAGTAAAACATTGCGTCCCCACTATGATGGTACTCTAGCCACATAGAAACTGCGGCCCACGGATGTGCTCTAGACAAAGATACTGTAGCCCACTTGCAGGGTGTTCTAGCTACTGAGCCACTTTGGCCCCTCTTGTGAGGTGCTCTAGCCACTAAGACACTATGGCCCCACTTGGGGTGTGATCACCTTAAATGGGAACTGCAGTTGCTCATTGTCTAGAGCACCCAAAAGTGAAGCCGCAGTGGCTCAATGGCTAGAGCAACCAAAATTGTGGCCGCAGTGGGTCAGTGGCTAGTGCACTCATAAATGATGCCGTAAAGGCTCAGTGGCGATTGCAACCAAAAGTGCTGCCGCGGTGGTTCAGTGGCTAGAGCACCCTAGAGTGGGGCCACAGTGGCTCAGTGACTAGAGCACCCAAAATAGGGCCGCGGTGGCTCAGATGCTAGAGCACCCAGATGTGAAGCCGCAGTGTCTCAGTGGCTAAGTCAACCACAAGTGGAACGCGGTGGTTTAGTGGCTAGAGCACCCTCTATTGGTGCCCCAGAGGTTCAGTGGCTAGAGCATCCTATAGTGGTGCCACAGCCGTTCAGTGGCTAGAGCACCCAACTGTGGAGCCACAATTGCTCAGTGACTAGGGCACCCAAATTGTGACCGCAGTAGCTCAGTGGCTAGAGTACCCAAAATTAAGGCCGCGGGGGCTCAGTGGCTAGAGTACCCAAAAGTGGGGCCGCAGTGGCTTACTGGCTAGAGCAACAAAGAGTGGAGCTGCAGTGGTTTAGTCGCTAGTGCACCCAATATTATGGCCGCAGTGGCTCAGTGGATAGAGCACCCAAAATTGGGGCCGCAGGGGCTCTGTGGGTAGAGTACTTTTCAAGTGGGTCTGCAGTGGCTCAGTGGCTCGCGTAACACTTATTTCAAGCTCCTCCACACAAAATAATCACCAGCAATAGAACGTGCAAAAGGAGGTAAGTCACGTAATGCAACAGAGCAAAATGAGGTTTAATCATTTTTAATACCATTGCATTTGAGTAATCAAACATATCGAAACACATTTTTTGCCATTTGAAAATGCAACAAAAGAGTTGTATATTCAACCTATTTCTATGCAGAAGAAGTATTTACACAATCTAACATATACATTCGAAGTGTTTTCTTTCACTATCTCAAAACTTACTTTTGGTGATTTTTTCCCTTTTGTCAGCACGCCGGAGAATTATGAGTGGGCGATAGTGAATCCTGGTTGATATATTTAATTAATTATATGGTGTTAGTGATGAGATCTATCATTCTAGCAAATGAAACGTTGACTTAAGAGTCTGTAGAGAAAAAAATTTATATATAATTAAATATTGGTCATTATTTTCCGTAATGTGATAAAGTTATGATAGTAACGGAAATTTACAATGTTGCATAACTTGGTTTGTGATGGTTTACTCAGAGTGTTCATTTCAAGGGACATTTTAAAATTTCTAGCATTGGTTCTATGGAAATATAAGTAAATACGACGAACATATCTGGAGTATGGGTAGGTAAGATTTTTTTTAAAATATATTTTTCATTTTAAGTTGCAGGGAAATAAGGATTATACGTACAATATATGCATATACATTTTTGTTTTATCTAAATGGCACATTAATTGCGGTTGCTTTCTGATGAATAACGAACATTGTCTCTAGATTTTTTCTCGAGCTAACACTAATCCTGTGATGCGGGATGGAGCTTTTCATTACAGATGCTAATTTAAAGGGATATTACAAGAAATATGAATCTGATGTTTTTTTTAATTAGTGGTATGTATGAGGAGAATATTATATATAGTTTTCAATATTTCCACAGTGAATAGCAAATGTAAAAATTTTATATGAATATAAACGATAAAATCATTGTGTAATTGGTAGAAAACAGCTTGTATGAGTTTGTTGTTTATAGATGTGGAACTCTCGATTATATAAGTCTGAAAACAAAATTAATGCACCAAACAAATATAATGTACTGGAATTTAAAATGAAATTTATGGGCGATGGATGTGTATGAGGTGAGATTGTTCTAGCATAACTATTTTTTATATTGATTACTCTCTACTAAATAGAATACCATGGGTGTATATAGGTAGTGGGGCGAAATGTTTGTCTGTAAGAAAGTTGAATTGGATTACTTATAGCGAATGCTCTCTACTAAATAGGATGTCATGGGTGTTGTTACAAGACAGGTAAAATGTGTGTCTATGTGAGGGGCGATGGAAAGGAATACTGAAAGGAAACTATAACATTCTGTCTATTTCCTCTGGTTATCACTTTAAAAAATATTATATGTACAACACAGATAATTAATTATATTGACTTACAATAGATTGGAATGTGAATCCTTTGAATTTTGGGGGCTGGGAATCTGTTTTATATTACCACTCTCACGAAAATTTCCTGTGATATATTATCTTTTGCGTATATTAAGAGTGAAAGTTCTCTTCCACTAACATCGGTAATGTTTAGGTGTGTGTCAATACGAGTGATAAACATTCAAAAATTTGTATGATGGATTGACAAATACTGCTTGGTTTTGGTATAAGACTAGTGGTTTGATCGCTGCTCCACCATAAACTTAACCAGTATGTTTCCAGTGTGCTGATGTAGTAAGGGAATGTTGGAGTGAAAAGTTTGGTTGATAGTAACTTAATTAAGTTTCTTATTAAACTAATTCACATGGATATGAAGTGTAAATTGGTATTTGCGATTCTCCGTTTACAAACAAATTAAGGGGAAATGATTGCAAGCAGGGTATATATCTTCAGCTCGCATATTTGATAACGGTTTGTCTAAACAAATAGATATATGAATTGGGATTAATATTCTATAATATCCCTCTGCGAGATGGGAATTGGTTAACTTTATTTGCATTGCTAAGGAAACTTGGTATGATGTGTAATATGTAAACATTCCGACATTCGCCTTCAGTGATTTGTGAGATCATAGGTAAAAAAAAGAAAGTAATGCGAACGTTTTGGATGGGAATCCAATTCGCATCCTTTCGAATACAGGTTTAAAAATAGTATTTGCTCTCAGATGTTTGACAAGTAAACATAAACACATTGTTTATTTATTGTATGCATCTTGAAAAACCATTTTTGATATACGAAGACAGTGTTGTGTTGGAAAATATGGATATTAATAAAAAAAAACCTTTTTTTTTTTTTTTATCTTTACACTATTACACAATTTTTCAGATTGGCCGAGCAGTATAAGGATATGGATTTAAGCTCTGGTGTCCTATAAGGGGAGTATGGGTTTAAATCCCACACCTAACAAATAATTTTCAGACATATATTAAGAGATTCGAAATGGTTCAAAACAGCTTGTTCTGTAGTGTTTACAGTATATAAGCATGCATCATGTAAGTAGGTTCTCACAGGTTTCGCTGAATGCATATGCGCTTACAGTATCGCTTTGTATGTTTTTCCACTAGAAGTTCTTGTAAGGGAATATTGTTTTGAGAATGAGATGTTGTTAGCGCTGGGGCGAGTTCTGAACTTTTTGAGGGAAAGAAATTAAATACGGTATAATACCGTATATCTCATTTAATATATATATATATATATTTACAAATATATGTATATATATACATACAATTTGTGGGTTGTCGCATAGCAAAAATGTTTATACACCTGAATAGAGCTGGCTTAAAGGAAAAATAGTCAGTTACAGAATTTTATATATTTTCTGAAATGAAACCCTGTTTGGTATATGGAGACAACAAAATATTTAATTTGAGCATATAAATGTTGGTTCATATGTTAACAGGAATTATATTGTAGGAGGTTTTAATTTTACTATGTAAAAAGTTAGAAAAAATTACAATTTGAAAAATAATTTTTGTGTATATTTATATACAATTTGTAAGATTGTGTTAACATTTACGAAAATTATGTGTGGAGAGGCGGGGTGTAGGTTGTGTTGCTGTGCACCAACCTGGCAGAATGGAAGTTCTTAGAAAAATGGAGCACGGAGACACACCTACGTTGGGTGACCTGCTCAGGTGCGCTTGGCAAAACGTGAGGGGTCGCTGGGCATGCGCTCTTTCGACAAATTCTGGAATTAATCTTGCACCCTACCTCCCCTGCCTCACCATCTCGAGCGGCCAGCCCTCACGCCGACAATGTTAAGAGATCGCCTCTACAGTGCGGAAGCAAATGCTAGTATCTCGGGAAATCTGCTAGATAGCATGCATACCTTTGGATTTATTCTACACTATGTTGGCCTGGATGTCATTTACACATTATTAAATCAAAAATGTTAAAGATGGTGTTACTTAAAAAATATATATCCTTATTTTAATGTTTTGAGGTTTTTGGGGTTTAAAAAAATTGTTTTTTTTTTTTTTAGAATGTGTCTGCATTCATGTTTCGAGTCATCTTCGATGGGGTTCAAGTGTGAATATCTTAGTGAATATATATATTTTTTTTAACTTTCACAGGATTCGAAGCACGAGCTAATCCAAAACAAAACTTTATCTCTATTGGGAGATGAATCAAGGTTTTGATTAGTCGTTACCCTCAATGGGAATTTCTGAAATTCTTGTATGTTTGGTATATGTAGAAAAAATTAGAGTAACGTCAAAAATTTCTAACATAGAATAAGAATATTTGCATTTTGTTTTTTCGAAGCATATCTGTGGAAAGTGTGATTTGAGTAAAATTTAAAGGTTTCAAATTTATTTTTTAAAAGATTATATGTAAAAAATAGAAATAATTAACTTTCTAAAAAGATTTTTGTAATGATATTCTTTAATTAAATATATGTGTAAGGCAGTTTGAGATATAGTACACACAGACAATGTGTTTGTGTAGCCTTACCCAGCCATTGTACTAATATGTGTCTCTTCAGAGTTTGTGGAGAGCATTGTTCTCCCTTCCAGAAATGAAGTCAGGTTGGTGGAGGAAGGGGTGGGTGGAGTGGCTAGTCCTTTGTCGCTCGACGACTTGCGGTAACTTGCTATAAGAGCGATCGTGCAACGAAAGAATAAAATAGAAGATGGAAAGGCATATAGTTTAACTGTCTGTTCTATAGTGCATTTCATAACTACAACATAATATGCACATAAGTTAAACAAAAGAAAAACTTAGGTCAGTTGGATGTACGGAGTGCTTCGGGTAGGATATGTACTTGGGTGAAATTATTCTCAGTGATTGTTCATTATGTAAATACTACTTATGCTTATTTATTCGGTATGTAAATATAATCTAAGTGACCTTAATATGATATGAAGCAAGAACAAAATCTCAATCATGTAGCCCTTACCCCACTGCCTTCTCAACTGTGTTTAATTGGTTGAAGGGTACTTAGTTTCATCTCATTATGCAAATACTACTTTTGCGTGGTTATTCGATACATAAATACCCCCGATAATTTATTTTTTTACACGATTAAGAATGTCTACTTACCCTGTACGGTTCTCGCTCGTAACTCGCTGTTAAAACTTTCAAACTATTAATAATAAAGCGAAACGAAATTATGTAGGATGCATCACTAGTTAATGTCAGCGATGAACGTATTTTGTATCACACTGTTATACTTTCAAGTAATAACGAGTAATGCCAGCTGCTATGCGTGAACTGAAGCTGTTTGGTTTAAAACTTATACTGGGAATTTCTTTTAATAAATTTCCGCATTATATATATTAACGCGTTGCAATATGTCGAATAGTCCCATCGGATTTTCCTAAAGTAACCCAGAACATGCTCTCAAATATTTTTTTTACTGTTCTTATATAATATTTGAGAAAAGTTGTGAAATAAATGTTGATCACACGAGTCATATAATGCCAAACGTACACAAAATAACAGTAACAAGTTTTAAAAAATAAATTATGCTAGGTAACATTGGATAACATTTTTAACACAATAATACTCGACACCCGGGCGGAGCTATTACAGCTTTCCGTACAATAAAACAACTGTAATAGTATCTAGGTGAAGAGAAATTATTTTATGGAGTAAATATTATATATGGATGTTTTTCTTAAGCCTCATGCAATAATATATTGTATACCTGCAATTGAAAGATAATTTAAACACGCGAACATCTACCTATGTTCTTATTACCTATACAGTTCTATTTCGATATATGTGTAAACTTTAATCCCAAAAATACAATATGCTTAAATGAAATAATTACAATATTTGCTATTAATTGGAAGCCTATTTCACTTAATTTTCGCACATACTTGTGCCACAAATAAAATGAATTTCAGGAACGTGTCCCTAATTTCTTTTACTGCAAAATTCATGTGGGTACACGCCTTTCTAGGATTTAACAGTACAAAACTATTTCTTGCAATATAAATGATTGCGGAAAGTAAAGCAATACTCTGTTAAGGCAGATTCCCACCTGCCATCTTGTATTTATGGGATTTTTGCTATACTCTAGAAATACATTTTCGTATCATGTTTTTTTTTTTAACGACAGAGCACAGAGCATTGCCTAGTGCATTGTCTGAGGTCAGTATTTCTTGATTACTGTTGATATCGTCGCTTTTGTAACCGTTCGCAAGAAATATTCTCGCGTTTCGCCTCGACAGTTACCAGCTAAAAATGAATAAACGTAGCGAAGCTGTGGCAGTTCGATCAAGTTTGGGAAGCTGTTATTTAGGATACGTCGGGAAATTTCAATACACCTAATGAAATAGAAGCTTTTGCAAAAAATTGATAAATCCAAGGTGGCGGGTGGGAATCCACCTTAAGGTTAAATTAATAAATAGATTGACTTGTACGGAATTAAAGCCCAAATATAGTGTCTTAAAATGGTCTAGAATTTTTTAAAATCTGTTTACATGAAAATTAATTACGGAATATCTTTTTAAGATTGTTAGATGGTATTGAAGAACATACATATATTACTTACCCATAGATAACTAATTAAGTTAAAATTTGTTTGTTTCAGGCTCAAGAAACTCGACCTGCCTGTAAGATACCAGAGTGCGATGAAAGATTGCAAGTGCTATTTGCAGCATGCGCAGATGGAAACGTTTACTGACTAATTTCTTCAAGTCTTCACCAGAAACATACGAGGTAGCTCCGAGGATTCTGAAGTGTGGACATTTACGTTACAATCCTACAGCCATTTTCTGCCGTTTGCAAGATTCTTTGTGATGTGTAAATCAATTATAATAAGCCAAAGGCAATCTAAACTTTTTAATAAAGTGTTGTCATTTCATAATGTTTTGTGTTGTGAAAAAATTAACATTACATAATATCAAATTATTCTACAAAATAATATAAAAATCCAATACTTCATCTAAATGTTCATGAATTCCCTTGTGTACTCAGTTACTATAAAAATATTTTCAGACACATATCACTTTTAATGTAAAGTTGTTACATTTGTTTTAAATAAAATAATAAGTTACCGACATAACTAATAGGCCTATTTTCCTTTACATGGGTGTAGACGTTTATGAAGTTCTTACAGGCTTGTATGGTAGGTAGACAATGGCGTCTCGTTGACAGCGTTATCATTAGAGATGAAACCAAAAACGTATGCTAAACTAATTATTTAGTGAGACAATTACAAATACACATGTGCGTTAAATGGGATCCAAACTCAGAACACCCTCGTACTGTAAGCTGGCTCACAACCAACTGCATTAGGCGGAGGTATAGGGTATTCACGCTAAAGTGAGCACTATTTAAAGCCCTGTTAAATTCGTCCTTTCGGCCAATTTCTATTTTTCCACCACTTTCTAATATAAACATTGCCACGTAACTAGTAAACAAAGTAAATACACTTCACCACTCTCAAAAGTTCAAGTTCGATGCTGCAATAAAGTATATTTATTGGTGGTTAATGTTCGATAGGAGGGTCTTAAAAAATGCTCACTTTACTGTGAACAGCCTATAGGATTCGGAGCATCAACTTCGGTCGTAGTCTGTCTAATGTTTTGGTATGTAAGGTTTTATGACCTAACATAATTACAGGGCCGTCATTTTGAAAATAAGAGCTGAGCCACTTAAATCATATATGTCTACATACTTGACCGTAGCACTACTTGTGTGGATATTTTGGTGGAAATCGGCTGAATGGTTCCCGAGAAATGCCATAGAAGCATCATTTCTTTTAATCTGATGTTATCGTACAAAGTTGCCGAAAAAATAAGCTGCGTTGCGGTATATATAGCTAATGTTTCTTATATACTGTTGTCATACGAAGTTTTGGTAGAGGTTGGTTCAATTGTTTTATAGGAATTACATACTAATCTAAATTACTTAGTTTACCGCCATTAAAAAAAAACGTGACCCATCAAAACCATGTAAGTTTCCTTGACCTACCGTAGCACTATTCGCGTGCGAATATGATGGAAATCGATTGATTGGGACCGAGATAAAACATAAAAGGTTATGTCTTAGCACATTCTATGTTTTTCATACATAATGCCGGCACATCAAGTTGGATTGAAATTTTCGGGACACGTGGCATATTAACCTATATGACCATGCACTTAGCACATATTAATTTAGACGGACTACAAAAGTATGACTTGTCGCCTGATTTAAGTGATAATCAGTCAATTAATTCCCGAGATAGAAGATAAAAAGCTTAAATTTGCATGTGGGTCTATCTTCTAAAACGGCGGACAAAAGAGTTCATACTCGCAAGATACTTCCACTATACAAGCTTAGGTTGAGATTTGTTAAATGTTTTCGTAGGTATTGCTTACTACGCAAAACTTAAAATTAAAATTGAAAATAAAATATCTGGCCCTCTTAAAACATATCAATTTACATGATTTATCATAGTACTTATGCAATATTTGGTACGAATCTGTTGATTGTTTTAGTAGATATGATATTAAATGTTATTTTTAAATATTACGTTTTCTATCAAATGGCGGGCAAATTGCCTTTTTAATTGACATATTTTATGCTTCTAAAAAACTTTTAGAAAGCTATGTTTGGTTTTGTTGGTCACACAGTATGGTACGTATAGAAAATAAACTTATAATGTTTATATGGCTGCAGTCTTGAATATGAGTCCCTTATTCATTTAAATTTCATATATTTACATGGTGAACCATAGTATTACTTACATACCATATTTGGCGAGAATTGGTTGAGTAGTGTCAGAGAGATAACGTCAGTAGTGTACATGTCGGTTTTGACACATGGCATCTGGCATGAGGAGGTAGGAGTTTTCCGCCATATTGGTAGGCGAGGCCAGTGGCTGTGTTGGTCTACAGCCTGGGACGGCCATGTTATCGACAAAATTGCCTGTTTCACTCCAAAAACCACTTCCGAAATTAGGCTTGTTGTGGCTCGGGATCTCAGATACTCCTCTCCTGCTCTGAGGATTAAGGGGCTCATTCCGCTAAGAGCTTTAATCCTCTTGCTCGACCAAGGATTTTTGTAATCGTGCTTCGAGGAACTTCAAATATGTTTTCCTCATTTTTCCCTTCGTTGGAAATTTTTTTTGTGAAAAAGTATTTTTTTTTTTTTTTTTTTGCAAAATAATTTGTTTCGGAAGAGATTTTCGGAGTGAAGTAGGCAATTTTTTCGATAATATGGGCGTCCCAGGCCGCCGAACAACATGACCACCGGTCGCGTCTACCAAGATCGCGGAAAACTCCTACCCCCTCATGTCAGATGCCACGTGCAAAATTCGACATATGTACACTACTAACATAAAAGCTTAATTTTTTCATATAGTGCTATCTTACAAAATGGAGAACCATATACACTATAATTACACAAATTCAATGCTTACAAGATGTTACTGTGAACATACAAAATTTGATATAAATCTATTAAATGGTTCCGGCAATATGCCATAGCATCCTAATTTTTTACTGCACGTCATTTTAAAGATAGCCACCCGGCTTGATCTGAAACTACAAATGTTGAATTTGCTTACTAATCAATGTATGTGAACCGAGTTTGGGAAAATTTGGTACACGGGTTCAAAAGTTTTAAGGTGTGGGGACACACGGCAAAATTCTAGACACACATACACAATCGAAGTGACAGACAGGTAAGTGATATCGTAAACCTATCTATATTTCATTCGTAATGAAGCTAAAGAGGTTGAATGTGAAACATTACTAACCATAATATTCCTATAACATCACACAAATTTAATGTTTTTTGTTTATGTAAAGAACAGTGTTGTGACACCCATAAAAATAGGTTCCATGAATATAATTAATCTATATTATTGTCTTGTTTATATTGCTACACATATTGGCATGTAAGATTTCATGTAATATTTTTCGCATATGTCACTTATATGATTTTAACTGTTTATGTAAATTTTTATATATTTTTATTTATTTTATTTTTTCAACATGTAGGATTTTGAAAACTTGGCTGTATGGTGGCAATATTTTATGTTTAATTTGAATAGGCTAGCTGATTTTTCATTGTGTATTTATTTTTATATAATTAATATTTATTTTTGGTGTGCTCTCATTTTTGTTTCTATTTATTTTTGTATTATATCTCAGTTCCGAGATCATGTATTCTTTAGTTTTTCATTATTTAGTCCGTTATAAGTGGTTCGTGTGGGTGTTTTAAATAGTTTTTGTCCGTTTTGGCCCACAGGTTTAAACTCTGATTGTTGATTGGCTGGTGCCTTATTTCCCCTTAAGCTAGCGTCAGCTGGCAGAGCATAACGCTCTCTTCGCTAGCAGCATCCAACGACGTCAGACGTAAGGCAGGACCTCCCGTCTGAAGTGGGTGGAGAGGTAGGATTTGAAATTAGTTTTAGGGTGTGTAGACGTGTCCCTGAACAGACTTTTAAGTAATTTTAGTATCCAGCAATGGAGCTTGAGTCTATGGTCGCCCATTTGCGAGGTTTATTGGTCAGAAGATAGCTAGTTTGAATACGCCGTCTACGTACGTGTAGAGTTGAGCTCCACGTACAATAATATTATCCTGCTACACATTTCCCAGCGAGATCCTACCTTCAATACAGCTGGTGAATTAAAAGATTACTTCTACTCTGTGATCTGACATTTTCATCTGGGTAGTTCATAGTTTTGATCAGCTCAATCTCCGTTAGCGTCAGTAAGCAAGAGACGCCATTTTGATTTTTAAAAGTATGGAAGTTTCCAGCACGTTTCCGCCCACTGCAAAATTTGAGATAAGAGTTTCTTTTACCAGAGCTAGACTGTTTAGTGAGCACGGAAATTTTAAAAGTAACATTAACTACAGAAAACAGTTTAATCTATCATTTTTCAAACAATTATTTTCAGACACTGGCAAGTTATGTTGCGCAACCATCCAAGGGTTCAAGTAGGCTAGGCGTGATAAGGAGAGTGTTGTGTCTTTCTAGTTTCGCTCATATTGCCATCAGGATATTTCATTATTTCTTATGTCAAACAATTGCAAAGACAAGAGAAATGAAAAAAGGTCAATAATTGAATAATATCCACAGAGCGTATGTGTCGTGTAGTTTTCTCTGCTGTAATGTTAAGATAACCTGTTTCTTACCCAGTTCATAACAGGTGTTTTTATTAGAGTTTTCAACTGCCTGCCTTGTTGTGACGTCATACATGTTGGTGTACGTGTCGAATGTTAATTTTCTAGAGGAGCTAGTAGTAATAAGTTTGTTCACCTACCGGCCCAGGACTCCACCGGGCAGTTATACGCAGCCTGGGTACAAGCACATTTTCCCACTTATTTATTGCAGAAGTCGATTGTTCAGCCTGGTCACTTTAAGTTTGACATGTGTTGTTCCATTGGTGCGTATGTAAACTACAGTGTTCACGAGAGGGTAGCATATCAAAAAGGACACCGCGCTAACACTAACCTGCACGCAAAACTGCTCGTGAGTGCCATATGCAATTGGTATTGGCTTGTGTTGACGAAACCGACAGGATTAATCAAAGCTCAAAATTACTCAATATTCAGTAAACAGTGATCCCAGGAAACTAATCTGCTTATGGTAACCGGCATACACATCTCTACAAAAAAAAAAACCATACAACCTTTGTGAAAATTACATATAATATTTCATATTGGTTACCCCAACACGGAGGCTTAACGTGTATTCTACACATCATTATTATTTCATATGGACACACAAAGTAGTGGCATTGGATCCTTGCATACCTACGATTCTACACGGCATTTATATATTGCGAAATTTAATTACATATATTTCAGTGTAAATAACTTTAAAAAAAGGTTTAAATGTTGTAGACTCCATAGATATGGTACAGTACACTAGTATTAACGTATCTAATGTGTACTGTCTTAAGTGGAATGACGTTCGGTACACACTGTTTTATAAATAAGCTCAGTAATTCTAGAGCAAAGGATGTATATGGACTTTAAAAATATTACTTTCTTTTGTACTGTATTTATCGTTATTTTATTGTATTATGACGTTTGTAAAACATTGTCAATCATGTTTCTGCAGCGACAATGACGGCTCCGGAGTGGCAGGTGTTCTTCTACTCACCTTATTGGCTGCTCGGTCGGCCAATCCCGGCTCGTCCTTGTCCCGGAAAACGAGTTGGGATTAGAAAACATTTCCTAATCACGATTTTATTTAAAGTATTCCAGTTAACAATTTCTCGTTTTATTTACCGGGTAGGGTTAACTATTTTCCTCCAGACTTATGGTAATCTAAACTGTTTAAACCTATTCATTGAAATGTGTCCATAATTTCCTGTCAGTTTCAGCTCGTTCGTAGTTTTTTAGTTACTGGGCACAGTTATTTTTTAACAGTGACCGGATAATATTTTAATTTCTTAAATTTAAATTCTTATGGAAGTTATTTCATATCTGTATTTTTCCTTCTTTCTTTTTACTGTTCCTTGGTTTTTTTTTTTTTTTCTTTCCCGTCACTATCCCTTTTCTTCTTTGCAGTACTTAATTATTTTTCAGTCCTTCTTTAAACACAATACCTTATGTCTTCTAAGGGGCCGAGAACCTTCTAAAACATATACACGATATTTCCTTTTGATTTTGTCTTTCTTTCCTCCTACATTTACTTCATGGTCCCCATTCTCGTCCTGCTGCTTCCTTTATTAAACTTTAAAAACAGTTACACCTAGGTTCCTAAGGTGCCAAAAGACCTTAAAACACACGTACACGTTTTCTCTCTCTCTCCCTCTCTCTCTCCTTTTAATTACATTACATTTTTATTCTTGTTCCTCCCTGTCACCCCTTCTCCTTTCTCAAGTTTATTGTTCTTACAACAATTACACCCATGGTTTTATGGTGCCAAAAGACCATGCTTAACACATACATTAATTTCCCTGTTCTTTTAATCGATCCTTTTTGCTAGCCTTCTTTCCATTATACTTTCATTATATTTTCTCCTAGTAATATTAAATTTTGTATTCATTGCTATACTATCGAATTATACTTCCGAACTATCGATCATTGTCGCTGTCACAAGGCAGCGTGTGAAGTATACTCTTGTAATGCTTCTTGTCCTTTGCTGGCGGGTGTAATCGTTACTTCAGATACCTTAATAACCCTCTTATATTTATACTTACATTCATACATTTGATATTTTTATGTAATTGGCCATTTTCTTCCCCTCCCGTTTAGGATAGTTTTTTTATTATTCTTGCTATGCGAATGTTTTGTGATGTTTTGTTTTGTCCATTTTGAGTTTTTTTCAATGATTCCCCATGTGTTTAAGGTGTTATTTTCTCTGTTACTGGCATTCCTGGTGTTATCCTTTTCATCTCGGCCTCGCCATTTCGATGACAACAGAAGAGCACGTAATTCTGGCTGGTGTGTTGTAACTTGTAATTTTAGTTCTGATGTTGTTCTATGTCAATGTAATACTTCATGTTAATAAAAAATTATAAATCAATCAAATCAGTCTATCAATGTATTAAATAACTTGAATATAACTTTGCAGTATACAACGAATTACTAGAAATCACCAACAAACTCCGGGAGGCGATTCCTCACAAAAAAATTGGAGGAAAGTGTATTTACGATTAAGATCCTTTCATAAGAGTGTGCACGCGCTTAAAAGTGGAGGTAAAACCCATGTTTATTGCAAATAATACATTCAGTATCCGAGCTTAATCTCAGTGTGTCAATATAATGTGTTATGGAACAAATATGTGCAATCCATGATCAATTGGTTTGCCGATGTCAACCCCGTCCAGAAAAATAAGGGTTGGCACCACATTAAAAAAAATGTGACCCTCCAGAATATCTGAAGATTCATCTGCTGACGTAAGACGTATGGTTAATTTAGCCAAAAAAAAAAGTTGCGTTGTGTCATTACACTACACCCCACTGTTTTCGAGAAATCTATGTTTAATGTTCTAAACAGTGAATATGTTACGCCTGCAACATAGGCGACCACCTCCTCAAAGTGGAGAATTCGTAACCTCTGCACCTGTTATGTTACCCTAATATGCTCCTAATACTTCTGTCGCTGTCCTAATTCTGTCGCTGTGAGCTTGCAGCTTATTACTCGTCTGATTATACCAGGAGAACATCACGCAGCGGGAGGTGTACGCGAGGTTCCGTCAACCTCCTAGTGGTTTATGTTCTCCTAGTGAAATGATATAATTTCTCTCTCATAATAAGCGTGCGCGTACCTTTCCCGTGGCACTGCCATGCGGATAATTTTCGTTTCTTGGTACCAGGCGAACATCACACACGAGGAGGTATGCTTCTGGTAATTTTAATGACCGTATCTATACAACGTTTATATAGACATTTTGGACGTGGACACACAAAGGAAAATGTAATTTAATTATTCTATTCCAATGACTTTTATTATTATTATTATTATTATTATTATATGACAATTTATAATTATAAAAGTTTTCTATCTTACGTAATATGGTTGGAAGACGGTGTGGTGTGATTGTTTACGACGCACAAACGCCGGTCTCATTTCTTCATTATCTAGTTAGTATATGTACGCCTTTATAAAGAATACAAGATGTGTTTCCACATAAATCACAACGCCATGATGGTGATTACTTCTTTCATTACACATTCGTGATCAGATGACAAGTTGTTTTCGACCGAGTATATATTTAAATTCCAAGTATATCCTGTTCAAAAATAACCGCACAAAGATGATATTACTCAAATATATTTTTACATTGAGTTATAAACAAAATACAGTGATTTCTTTACCTGCCGACGTTTGCTATATCCACAAAACTCACCACGCACACATCTACATGCATGCGTACAAAAGTTTTTTACTGTGTAAAAACTATTTCTGGAAGAAATTTTAGCCTACTTTCCCCCATAACGTGCGTACTTCACACAAAAGAGCCTCATTGTGAACATAGAAATACCAATACAACTCCAGAATTTGTCAGCCGATAAAGCCTTTGTGGTTTTCCAAGTCTTCTGAGCCCTACTTGAAAGGATCCTTTTTTTTTATTTTAAGGGGCGGTAGTTATTCGTTTTCATTTGCATTCATTCCTTATTTATTTCGTATGTAAGGGTGTTTTTATATAACCGTAATATAATTCATATAATACGTTATATTGTAAAGATATACTCAGTGTGTTTCCAAGTCCTTCAAACTGCTGTACAATTTTCAATTCATGACTTCTCACTTTTTGAAAGCACGTGCAAGCCACGTGAAAATTTTACTCGTTACATTTTTTTGATTCAAAACTCCGAAATTATCGAATATGTTCATAAGTTCGTTGCATGATTGGTTGTGTAAGTAATATACTGAATGGTTGTAGTATAGTGTCTGAAATCACTTAAAATCTTTTTTTTTATTTTTTTTGTAAAAATCTTTCCTTTCACTTTGTTTTGTTAGTGTTTATTATTTACAGCAATGTATAGGGGACCTGCAACATTCACGTTATTATTTGGCATCGGGCTAAACGTCACAGTGCTGTATATACTGGAGCCGCCGTCGTTTCTCCATTGGCTGCTGCATAGTTGTCAAGTCACGCCCTTTCTGAATGAACTGCACGAGATCGGAGCACCAATTGTGAAGTGTCCATTTATTGATGCTGAGCTACTCAGGGCGTGTCAAATAAAGTATGGTCCAATGACAGAAGTATTGTAAAGGTAAAAAGTGTTTGAGGTTTAACGTGTCCTCAAATAATAACGCGAATTTAGCAGGTCTCTAGCAATGAAGAGTGATTTTAGTAATTTTGTACGAATATAACCTTGTGGTAGGCATTTTTATATCTATACATTTCATTTTTTATTATTTTTTAGGCCTTCTACACCTAGAATGAATTATATTTAAGAAACAAAAAAATTATAAAATGTCACTGTCGGGAATCGAACACGTTCGTGTTGCATGTATCTTTGTCAAACAGATTAACCATTAAACACATGGAGTGAGATGGGTTTTGCTGTTATTATTGTATTTGTTTTTTAAATTACAATGACCTGTAAATATTACATACACTCTAATCACACATAAACACCGCACTTGTCTGTGCTAATTTTTGCCAATTAATATTGGATGCAAGTACTGCGTGATAGTCTAAAATATAATTATTAACTTAAATTGCAACACCAGTTACAGTGAAATACTACAGCCGAAATTATGCAAAACATATGTCTATTTAATAGCAGCAAAACTAGTGTCAAAAAAATTATTTTCTAAAATATAGATATTTCTATTATAAGTAGCGAAATTTACGTCGCTCTATGACTAGCGACGATACATATCAGCAATAGATCACTGCCTCAGGTCAAAATTGTGCTTTTTTTTTTTTGTATTGATTCTTATTTATTCACAAGATAAGAAAAAAATCTTAAGAAGACCGAAACGTCGCTGTGAAACGTGATTTCACAGCCCCATTTTGTGTCAACGCAATTATTTTAATACTATTTTCACTCAGTTTGTTTCGTACATCCCACCGAACAAATTATGTCGTATTTGAATACGGATATTTAATTTTCGTAAGTTTAAATGCAGACAAAAACATTATTTTGAAATGCGTCATGCGATTGTCTTCTACTTCATCGGCGAAACGTAAACCATGGGCAATAAGGTGTACATGAGGATATCTAACACACTGCAAATCACTGACAGCAGCTGTGTCTCAAACTAAATTCAAAATGGCGGCTGTGCGAGGAATATTTAAAATGGCATTCCTGTATTACTAGTTAAAGATGGCAATTTTTTATATTTTCATTTGTTTTATGTTTCTAAATTAACATAAATTTAACTGTCTGACCTATATTAAGCATATTTTTTGCTATCAAAATAATACTGACACATTTAATTCGAATGAATTAAAGTATATCCTGACATGGAAATTGAGTGAAATGCTGCTATTGTCCTCACAATTAAATAGGAATATAGCATGGTTTTTGATAAAATCTTTATTATTTATGGTTAAAAATAGTTAAAATATAAACATACTTACAAAATATAAAATGTAAGTTACTGAAATTGAGGAATTATTCTTTCCTTCGTTTGACATTTGTGGTTTGTAAGTGTAAGAAAGGTAAGATCATATTTAGTGGATGATGGGATAAATATCTGGGAAAAAGGATGAATTTTTTTTTGGGGGGGGGGGGGATAAGTAAAAAGGACCTGATGTAAGAAATCGACACATTTGCAGAGAAAGTTTTTATTTCAGGTGGTACTTGTACTCAGAAAACATGCTTGCAGGATAACCAGTAACTGTACAAGAAACACGCCAATTTATTTTCTCCGAGCATTGTATTCTAATGCTTAATTCAGTTGAAATGGATACAAGTTGTGTTCCTTATTTATGTGTACATCCTGTTGGAAATTTATGGAAAATTTAATCACAGTTTTCATTACAGTATAGTTTACATGTGGGATTAAAAGTGCACTACTTAAGCTTATGATGCACATGGTAACTAAACATAAAAATTAGACATGGAATGAAGGCAATTATTAGCTAATGAAGAGATAAATGCCATGTTATATTTTGGTAAATCTTACAGTATTTTTATTTGATCAAGCTGTTTTATTACCCTCTCTTCACAAAACTGGACCACTTACTTATTAAATTTATTTAATATATAAATTAACGTTATGTATTGATACCGGATCTCTAGTGTTAGGTTATATTCACACAGCAATAAAACATCACAAATATTAACAGCTCACAACATAACTGAACAAAAGTTACTAATGGTAGAGACCACGAACAAATAATTATTTTCTATGCTAGTGAAAATGCACTTGCAGGTGGTGTGGGCAGCTTTTTTTATCAAGATGCCTATGTATGCACGAGTATGTAAAACTGCAACAATGCTCCAGGTAGTAAATTTAACAATTATTAATGTATATTATGAATAAACACGAGAATTGGGTTGGTACTTATTAGAAAGTAATTATGAAAACACTGATGTCTTCAAGTGAAAATAATCTGGAAATACACTGAATATTAGCTGGTTTTTTTAACAAACAAAAACTGACTGTTGAGGCATGTTTTGGTAACGCTTTACTGCTTGTTAAGTAGTAGGTGAAACTAGGATACTAGCAAAATAATTCAATATAAACCCTAATACACTATTGCACTGCTTCATTTTATGCACCACATAATAGAATTTCAAGTCTCTAAACATTGAATTCACACACTTTCTGAAAAAAAGCTTTCAAAAACCATACTGCTATTCTTTTCTTTATTACATTTGCTACATTTTTTTCACAGCTTGAACAGTGTTATCCCAAAGATGGTATATTTTATTTATATATTATAAATATGATATTTAATAATAACTTTTTAGTGTATTACATGGGAAAAACTTGGTAACATAAGGCATTTTAGTAATGATTCCGTACTAAGAAAATGATCTCTGAAATTTATCTCTCACACACAGATATATACAAACACTGGAAATTTTACTTACATAGTTTATTAACAAATTTAAAAGTAAATTAAATGTATCTGTAGAAGATAAGAACATAGTTAACTATAAATGGAAACATTGTTTCGAATCTTCATGCAGTCCATAGTATAATGGGATGTGATTTTTTCCTGTCAAACTGTTTACTTTCCTACAATGAAACAATTTTTTGCGCATTTCCACTTTACACCAGCATTAAGTAATTACTATTGAGACCAAAATTTAAATCTATAAATTTCCACTACATAAAATTTTGGTGAATATTTTTTCAAAATTATTATTAACACCATATAATACTCATTCTGATTTACATCTAGAGAAGAATCTCCTCACCACCATTCAAACACATTCAGCGAGGTGTATCCTGCCCCAGCCAGTCCTATGCACCGTAATATTTTACATGAAAATTGCTGTGTACAGTACACTCTTACAGTGCATTATAGAACTACTTGATATAACGTTTCCAAATAGCTTTAAGTACACACAGCCAATACTTATTCAGGTTAATATATTTATATATACACATAATTATTCAGGTTAAATTTTGAAATTAAATTACATTTAAATCATGCTATCTTTGTTAAAGGTTTCTTAAATTGTCACGGTACAAGGCACTTCTATTGGGTAACATTTACAGCCAGGATTTTCTCAATGGCTGATTTAAAAAGGCATTTATTTTACTATTAATATACCACAAACACTCTTGTTGAAATGATAATTTTTTACATAGCTTCAAATGGCACATATGCTTTTAAAAAGGACCATCATATTTGCCACGATATTATGGTAAATCAACTATGTCTTCCAATCAAATAATACTCACCGGAAGTTACGTTTCAACTCTGGCCGACTCAGTACACTACCTCAGTTCATGGTCGCCTGCAAATAAATGAATTTAGGCTTATAAAATGAGATCCCATCTCCCAACGGTTTCCAGGTGATTTTTGGAGATGAATATGTAGGCTAAAAATATATATGAATAATTGAACAGAACATACTTCATAAAATATTTATCAGCTATACTGGTAAAAAGGGATGAGGGATGAGTAGAAAATTGGAATTTTAGAAATGACTATTAACATCAGTGAAGACAAGAAAAATTATGAAAATTATTATATACCCTGACGAAAGTCTCAGAACTATGACAAAAAACTTGTAAATGCAACATCTTGTACCAGTTGATGTCTCATGCAAGTTTTATGATTACGAACACCGCTATTTGAATTTGATGAATGAAAAACTAACGGTAGATTATACTGGTTATACTGTACTTTGCAGCTTGGTGATAATTCATTCTAGTGTCTATCATCTTGTCTAAGCCCTAAATATAGTGGAAATACTAAGAACGGAAATGTGACATAAAATTTATTAGTCAGCATATGTCATGAGCACACATCACACAATGAAATGTGTTCACAACTATCACTATAAGGATTGCACGTATTGTTAGCCAACACAATGAGATACTTACAACATATTTGGTATAACTAAACCCATCCTCAGTTGCCTCGTACCAAGCGTTGAAGCCAAACCCCTGTTGTCTCGTACCAGGTATTGAAGCCAAGCCACTGTTTTCTTGTACCACGCATTGAAGCCCAGTCACTGTTGTTTCGCACCAAGCATTGAAACCCTGGCACAGGTTTCTTCTTCCAGGTGATTAAACCCAGCCACTGTTGTCTCGTACCAGGTGCAGAAACCCAGCCATTGTTGTCTCGTAGAACGTGTTGAAGTCTAGCCACTGTTGTTTCGTACCAGGTGTAGAAGCCCAGCCACTGTTGTCTGTGTCGTACCAGGTATTGAAATCTAGCCACAGTTGTGTCATACCAGGTATTGAAGCCCAGGCACTGTTGTTTCGTACCAAGTGTAGAAGCCCAGCCACTGTTGTTTGTGTCGTACCAGGTATTGAATTCTAGTCACAGTTGTGTCGTATCAGACTTTGAAGCCCAGGCACTGTTGTCTCGTACCACGCGTTGAAACCCAGCCACTGTTGTCTGTGTCATACTAGGTATTGAAGTATATCCCCAGTTGTGTCGTACCAGGTATTGAAGTCCAGCCACTGTTGTTTCGTACCAGGCGTTGAAGACCAGCCGCTGCTGTTCCATGCAAAGCGTTTAAGTTTGTGTAACATTCTATATCCTATTTTATTTTTCTCGTAAGTTAAGGTAAGTCCGAAGATAATTACATCTAAGGTATACATTCTTCTTTTGGTTTTTTATGAACTTCACTGTAACTGTGACTTTAAGGTTCATATCTATTGCATCAAGCGGAGAGGTATTTTCAACATTTTTTTCCTTCTATAGACCTTTCAAAATTTTACTTTTCCTGAAGTGATATTTTGCCAGTATTTTCTATTTCTGGCCTAAAATATACATAGCCTCTGCATTTAGTGTAAACTCTGCAGCAATTACTAATATTCTTCTTAATGGTTGGCAACATTTTCGTTTCTTCTTGTTACTAGTCATTGGTAGTGCACTTCTCCTCAAACCTGTAACATAAAATTATAACATAGTGAAGATAAAAGATTCAAAAACCCCCAACACACTGCATGTATTATACTACAGGCTGTTCACTATAAAATGAGCACTACTGAAATTCTTGAATTGTTTTTCTTTTTTACATTTAGCCTGTTTGTTTCCCTCCACAATGTCGTTATGAACATTGCAACGTGACTTAGTTTACATAAACTATTTTCAAATCAAATATATTAATTTAGTAGATAAAAACAAGTAACAACTATTGTGTTGAACAATAAATTATATAATTTTAATTACGTTTAATAATTATTTCAATTTTAAATATGGATTGGTGTCTAAGTTTTATATTTTAATATTAATGCACTTAACTCTGTGCTTTGCCCTTCCAAAGTCATAAGAGAGTACAGTTTTGTTAATGCTGTCTGCGGGTAGTTGCACAAGAGTTGAAGATGTAGCCATATTTTCCTGTTATAAGACAACACTAGGCTGGTTAGAATGTTTCTCTATAAATGTGTGCATGGATCGAACTTTTGTCCTTTGTAACCATCAGAGAAACAAAAGCTCTTAGGTAATGTGGAGTATTTATTCTTTATAAAACGCATGCGTCTTTAAGGTTATTGAATGAAATAAGTATTATGTTTAATAAAATCTGTTTGTATAATAAAGGAAATTTACTTGTTCATTGATGACAACACATTGTCTATCTTCCAGTACAAGATTATAGAGTCTTATTTTCCCTCGATATTCACTACAATCATAAATATCTTCGCAAACATTCCAAAATTTTCACAGAAATAATCTAGTCTATGACATTTCAGAATTTCCTCACAAATAAACATAGCGTACAAGCAAATTATGGACGTTGCTGTTACGTTATGAATGACAAAAATTGTTTGTCATGAAACTCAATGCGTGCACCGAATTGATCCAAATTTTTACAGCGTACTTTATTGATATTATTTATCACGCAAATCAAGTTTCATGAAAATTAATCCAGACGCACATTTTTTACATCACGTAACACAATAATTTTGCCTTTTGCTTTCCGCACGAGAACATTTAGTGCCTACACTGGTCTGGGTGTAATTTTACCAGAATACTGAGAGTATAATACCTAATTTATGATAATATAGTTCCTGAAACTGCATTAATTCATTTACTGCAGAACTTCATTTTCCCCCAAATTTCCTAAGTTAAAATTAGTTGATGGCGCTCTCATACGTATTAAAATCGTCTACGAATCATCATAAAATTATGTCTACATACTAATGACACACTAGAAATTTTCCTCGCGTAATATGAAGCTTTTTCACGGATTTAGTTGAACGAAATGACTGACATACATACCATGGTTATGACTTGTAAAATGACTTCTGGAAAGTGTGGTAAATAATACACGCGTGCATTTAAACGCTGATTATTGGAGCACACTATAGCATAAATAATTAAATACACCTAACCAGAGCTATTTCCTGATATTCACTGAATATAAGAAAGTCCTACTGCATGTAGATACATTTGCGAGTTCAGCATATTACCAGAAACTATGTTTTCGAAATACTTACAGCAAAAATTAATAATAAAAAATACTACTTCAAAGAAATGAAGAGATGTAGGAACTTTTTATTCGATAGATAATTATGAAATACCGCTTAAATTCACATCGGTTACAAAATAATTTTTCAAACTTGAATTTTTTTTTTTTTTTTTTTTATTTTTTTTAGCCAAGTGATGTTATAAAATTGTTAAGAACATTAATTTAGTAACAGAAAAAAAGTATATATTCTTAAGAGCATAACAGTAAATTACACTAAATTTCTTGCAGCATAAATTTTTAACGCTATGGCCAATAAACATGGAACTACTAATTTTTCAACTATTTTAGTGTATGTATTGCGGTCAATGCACATTAAAATATAACCTGTTACAGGCAGATTGATTCTAAAAGTGCTCGCTTTAGTGTGAACAGCCTGTAATAAAAAACACATATTCAAATGCAATACAAAGGCGCACTAAACCATGTATAGATATTGGCACTAAAACGGTGTCATGTTTTGTCCACGAACTTTCAATACATGTGGTACCGTATACGCTCAACTACAACTTGAACGATAATTCTTCATTTGAAAAGAGAAAAAAAATTAAAAACTACTTTTTATGAACTCTCTTCGCAGGAGTTTAGATTCAGTTTAAAGTGAACATTTGCCTGCATTTTAAATCACAAAAATTTAATATAAGAAACACATAATTATTAACGTATTATGTTTTGTTATTTATAATCATAAAGTTACCTCAAAATGCATACACGACAATAATAACACATATTTCACATCTTACCAAGTTCACCTGCCCAAGCACATTCACCTGCACCAATTTAGCCAAAATAAAAATTTAGGTGACTATTAATATCAAGATAAAATTGCGCTAGAGGCAGTGCTGATATAACTGTTTCGCATCAAATATAAAGTGATATACACTCGTATAGGCTGTTCGCGGTAAACTCAGCACTTTGGAAGCCCTGCTTAGGTTCTACATGCTCGCATGTTGTGTATTCTTCCGCTTTATGTAGAATTATCACTGCGATGTATCTCGTAACTTTATTCATGCGTCGGTTAAGTGAAAATATGAAATTATTATAAAAGTATATATTTCACATATCTGTTAATTCTTACACTTACTGCATGTGCATTAAAAAAGTATAAAGCAAAATAAATAATTTATGTTATTGCAGGTATATACGTAACACTTTTAATTTGGCGTTGAGAAATGGGACTATTTCCCGTTGGTCGTTAGCAATTTTACTGGGCGCATGCCACTCAGTGTAGATAGGTGCAGTAGCATTTCTCTAGGGTTAATTTCAAAAGTGCTCATTTTACCATGAACAGCCTATAACAACAAATGAACTAGACAGTTGCGCACTGGATTCTGGTGTGTGCATTTGGCAGCAAGAGAATTCGTGTAACAGTTGCTTAGGGGGCCTTCACAATTTAACTGTGTGAATTATTGGGTGACAGTTCAAGTTCTTTGGGGTCATGGATCGGCTGTAGGAAGTGTAATTCCTTGATATTTATTAGTTTAATTTTCTTGCAATGTTATGCATACTATTTTTTAACAATTTTTGTTGTAATATTGTGTTTTGTGGCTGTGAAAGTTTGTAATGTCCATGCCATAAGAATTGCCATTTGGCATATCCAGTTAAAAGACGTGGCGCCCTCTGTTCCCTGAGGGCGCAACAAGGGGACCATCCAATGGTCCTAAGCAACCCTGGATTGAGTGGTGCAGAGTAAGACTAAGAGACATCAAGTCAAAGCTAGACTACAACAAAGAAACTGAATTGTAATTGAAAATATTCTATTTATTTATTAATTTTCAATAATACACTTTCTGTCATTGATTCCATTTAAAAAGAATATCCTAAAACATAAAATATAGTAAATATGAAATCATCAAATCTGAAAGGTCTAAAATTACGGCTACTGGGTACCCTAACACTTTGATTTCATGGAATTGTCAGTTAAAATCAGAATCTGGCCACTCGGCAAGGCCAATCACAAAAACATCACAAGCAATGCATCATATATCTGAAACCACAATAAAATTACTGTCCTTCCTCTGACTTCAACAACAGGATTAAGTCATTTTCTCAACCACATATATGTTCTGTTAACAACAGAAAATATTGATTATGTGAAATAAGGAATGTATTTAAATATACTTTACACCTGGCCATAGCAACAAGCTGAAGGCCATTTTACTCAAACATATGAAAATATTGTAAATACCAGTAAATAGATTATTTTGAATTAAACCACAAATGGCCTTGATTACACCCCCTTAAAAATATTTTTAAAAGATGCATATTAGAATTTACTGCCACCTGAAGATAATACTCCACAAAATTTATCGTAATCTGATATTAGTTGTGAATTTCAAGGCAAAGGATTGTAATATATCAACTTTCCCAACCATTTCTCACTAGAGGCCGTTCTTTAAAACCTCATTTACAAACTTTGAAATGTACTTGTTAAAAAAAATCACTTTTCAAGAAAATTGTTGAAAATGTCTTTAGAAAAATGCACTCCATTTTTCACTTTCAAATATCCTGATGTACAAACAACTCCTACCAGGACTTTCCATCTGGTCCTTTCTAACTTCATGCCAGAAGGGCTTAAAGTCAATTTGATCATCGAAAATATCAAAGTTCAAAAATTATCTGAAGAAACTGCCGTCTTGATACCACAGAGTAGCCATCTCTCTCGACTGGCTCTTCCGTGGTACTATTTATACAATATTAGCACCACAACGTTAACACAAGTCCAAACCACCACCCTTCCTTCCAGTCTTGGATGTACGGTGAATAGCCGCCTGGACATCTGCAGCCCGCCCTCACAACCTGGGAGGCTCCGCAGTCAGCTGTCAGACCCTGAGGAGTGCGCATGCGTGAAGTCACCATGGCATGAAGCAGAAGTGTACCCTGCAGTGTGGCTTTGGCAGCCGACGAGACGGGAACCTGCGTTGTGCTGGGCAATGAATTCCAGCCGATCATAATGTTTTCGTTCCTCCCTAGCAGAATTCTTCCAAAAGAGCAGCTTATTTTTCACAACGATAATTACCTTATTACCTCGTCAATTTTTGTACATACTTTTGAAAATCAGAAAAAAAAATGTGTCGGGACATGTTTTGTGCAAGTACCAAAAATTATTGCAGCAGCTAATAACTTCGTTTGTGTAGATGTAGGGTCCCTTTCACTCATAACAGCATGGCAATGGAACAGAAAAATTTGTACATGTTTAAAGTGAAACGTAACTTTATGTCACAATTTGAACAAAGTTTTGATTGTGTCATATCAATGATGTCGTGATAGAGATACGGGGGTATGAATTGTAATAATTGAGTCGCCCTCTATCGATTCCCTCTCCTGAAGGACACTTCATAAAAGACCAAATAAAATACCAACAGCACAGTTTTCTAAAGTACCAGAAGAAAAGAGAAGAAGAACAACAACAGAGATGAAACTTTAAGAATAAATGAAGACGTCACAACTTGAAGGATATCTAGGAACTCCGTAGCATCTTGAAGTTCCCTCGAAGATAGAAAACAGAAGATCCATTGAAGCAGACATGATTAACCCAGTGGTGTATCTCCCCTGAAGTGCCAGCTCCAGCGAAGTTCCGTACGGAGCTCCACCCTTTCCAGAAATTCCAACAGAAAACAGGTCCAAGTGGTACCAAGTCGTACATCAGTAGATCTGTGTGGGGAAGGGTCTGCAGCAGCTTCCCAACTCCATCAATGTTGTAGTCACCAAAACAAATAAATACTTGCGCAAGTATTACAAAATCCATAACTTATGAGATGCATCCTCCTCATCATCAAGTAGCCTCATGTCAATGATGGCAATCTCCGAAGCATCAGACGAGAATCCCTATTTTTTACTAAGCCTAAGACAGGAAGGCATTTTCCTAAGACCAACGCACATTTTAAAACTATATGAAGATGACAGCAACACATAAATAGGTAAGAACACCTTAATTCCAAAATGAAGATGAAAACACTGTGAAATGTGCATGAGTGAGAGACGATTACTCCACGGGGACCAGATCAAAAACAAAGCCTAAAAACAAAATATTGAAGATAATACAACAACCCTATAACAATAACAAATTTAAAATTTATGGCATCATTACCTAACGAAAATCTTAAATAATAGAACATCACTCTTACGGAAACAATGAATACAATCCAGTATTTTACTCAAAACCCACATCATTGAACTGTACTTAATTCAATCTACGAAACATGCACCTTATTAAGGTGTCCTGGGTTTGCTACATATTCCACGAGGATGGTGACTGGAGTCAAGAACCTCCGAAATATAAATGGACCAGCAAATTTAGGCGCCGGCTTAACATTAAAATGTGCCGCCTTACTGCTTAGATCATGTGTATCTAAGAACACTTTATCTCCATCTTAATCACGCCACTATTGTAGTCCCTCCTGGATGACATCCTAGCATGATATTTTCTAAGATTTTGGGTAGTCTGAACCCAAACATCATCCAAATATTTTTGACTGACTGCCTCCCAGCAGAAGTCATGCAACCACCATTCATTGATGAGGGGATAAAATAGACTACGACCAAAAAACAATTCTGACTGCACCTTTTTGGTGGTCGAACTGATGGCATTGTTAAAGGCCAAAGCCAGCTGATACAAACCCACATCCCACTCCTTGTGTGACCCAGTTTGAAAGGCATGCATAGCTACCTTAAGGTTCCTATTGTACCTCTCAGCCATATTAAATTTGGAATAGTAGAAGGTGGTTTGAACCAGCTTGATACCCCAGAAAAATGCTAAGTTCTTAAACTCGGATGATGTGATATAAGTAGCATTATCTGTTATTATGTGGACTGGTGAGCCAAATACAGAACATAACCTCTGACTCAATACCGTGTAAATTCCTAAAGACTTCATGCTCTTAAGAGGGAAGAAAAGGACAAATTTGCTAAAACTATCAACGGCCACTAAGATCGAAGTAAACCCTAAATTAGAACGGGGAAGGGGCCCAAATATATCCAAATACAGCCATTCCCAACGGAAATTCACAACATTGGCACAGGAAGGGCTTACAACCTTAGCATTCCGTGGCTTAGCACGTTGGCACTCATTACTCTCACAGACGAGCTGCTCAACATTTTTAGCTAGCCCTGGCCAGAAAAATATCTCCTTCACCCGAGTAATGGTCTTCTACTGACCCAAGTGGGCACTAAAATGGGTGTTATGGTAATAATTAAACATTTGCCCTCTTAACGCCTGAGATGCATAGAAACAGAATTTAACTGTTTTGGGGTCAACCTGTCCCAATAGGCCTTTCCTTGTTTCATAATTTCTCTCTTTTCCAGAAGCCACGTCAGTCATAATTCCTTGACATTATTGGTCCATACCTTGGTGGTATTGTAACATCAGGTACACCTGAGGAAAATCCTGGAGGACTGCGACTTTGGGTGCAACTGATGTCTCTTGAGGAAGATCTGGTTCGGTCTGGGTGGCATTCGCTGACATTTCCACCTTAGCACTGGAGCTCAACTCTTCCACCACAAACACAGAAGGCAATGTGTCAACATAAAATTCGTCTGAGTCGAACATGCGACTCAATGTAATGGCAACTCCATTATCGATTCTCTTGATATGCTTAATGGTGAAATAAAAGCAATTCAACCGCACCAGCCATCTAGGTAAACGATGTGCAGGTTTGTTAGTGTTAAAAAACCAACTCAAGGCCTTGTTGTAGGTATGGATCTCAAATTCACCACTTTCTACATATTCCTTGAATTTCTCCATGCCATAGATGGCGGCCAGGACTTCCTCCTCATAAGCAGAAAATTTTTGCTTGGCAGGAGTCAAGAGTCGACTGGCATAAGAGACAGGAACTAGCAGTCCTCTCCTCTGACATAGTACAGCCCCTGTGGCCTTGTAGCTTGCATCCACCTCGAAGATGAATGACTCGCTAAACTTGGGTAATTGGAGCACTGGTGGGGTGGTTAATTTCTCCTTCAAATTGCAAAAGACCTTTCTTGGGCTTCGCCCCAGACTAAATCGACATCCTTGTGTTTAAGGGCATTCTGTGGCTCGGCAATGTCAAAAAAATTATGGATAAATTTTGAGTAAAAGCAGACCATCCCTAGAAAACGTTGAACCCCCGTCACATTCTTCAGCACAGGGAAGCTCACCACTCGCTGGATTTTTTCCAGGTCCATCAACAACTTCCCTTTGGAAATGACGAAGCCCAGATACTTAATGTATGTTTTGGCCCAGGTGACCTTATCAGGGTTGATGGTCAGTCCAGCCTCTCTGAGAGCACGAAACAGAAGTCGAAAATGTTCAAGGTGGTCCTCAAAAGAATTGCTATACACGCATACATCGTCAATGTATGTGAAGATGAATTCATATTGATATTTTCCCAAGATGGAAAAAGAATACACGACTTGGCCTGTGGCCCACAATTCACGCCCATTGGCAACCATGTCCACTGGCATTGCCCCCAATGGGTGACAAAGGCCAATATGCCATGAGAATATGCATGCAACTTACATTGCAGAAAGGCACTGTTAAGATCAAAAACAGAAAATTACTTGGCTTTTCCCACGTGTTGAAAAACCGACTCATTGGTCAAGAGGGGGTAGGGATCTACATAAATATTTTTGTTCGCTTGCAATAGTAGCATTTGGCACGATATTCCCCCTGGGTTTTCTTGGGCAGCAGAAACACTGGACTAGAATAGCTGCTGTCTGAAGGTTCAACCGCATGTTCCTCCTGAAGGTTATGAACTATTTGACGAAAAACTTTCAGTTCAGGGGGTGCCACTCTATATGTTACAGAGGACATGGGCTCTGAATCTTTCAATTTCAACTGTATAGGTTGCTTAATATAATGTCCCAACATGTGTGTGACCACATCCACAAACTCCTGTTATAGTAGCGCAAGTTGGGCCTCCTGTCTCTGGGTTACCTCAGTATCCTCTACAATAGATTGTACAGAAACATCATGAAAAGTGAACTGCTTAGAACTAATTACTACAGGTTGATACTTACAAAACAAAAACACCAATTCCTTCTGCACCATGTTAATATTGGCATGAGTTGTCCCCAAGAAATCGATTCCCAACAACTTAGTCCTGGAAAGGTTTTGAAAGAAAATTTCCATGAGAAATTGTCAATCTTCATCTTAAACACCACTACACCCCATGATGCTATAACACCTCCTTTGGCGAGGGAAAATCCCACTTCTTTACTAGGGCTAAACTTCGCACAGCATTTGGGCAAGTTCTTCAGAAGGTAAATACTGAACTCCTGACTGATTAGCGAATAAGAATCACCCGAGTGAAAAAGAGCAGCTTTTTGCACTTTATCAGCAATGACCACTGGCACGTACAAGAGCCTGAGCTTTTTTTAAAAGCTCATTATGTTTACCGTGTGATTTCCAACTGTTTTATCCTTAAACAGACAATTCACCTTTACATGCCCTGGCTGCTTACATAAAAAACAAATTAACTCCTTCCTACTAGCACTCATGGCCTGCCCACTACTGCCAGGACCCATGGTCTGTGAATACCAGGAACCTGTGTTCACCTTTTCCTTACCACTATTCCCTACATTCCTTTGGTTTCCTTCAGCAGTAGCATTTGTGAAAAGAGATTTTCTGTGGTAGTAATGAGGTGCCATATGATTGTTTTTCCCACAGATAATGCAATATTTTTTAGAACAGGTTTTCCCCCGATTTTCTTTCGTCACTTTAGGATCAATTTTGGTTGAGTGTTAAGGAGAACAATCCATCAGTTAACTCTCTACTACTGTTACTAACTGTAACAGCTGTGCTAAGACAGCAGACATTGAAGCAAAGCGAAAATACCTACAATCCCTGGGATGTAAACTATCAAAGACTACTTGACTGAAGTACTCTTCACTACTGCAAGGGCATCCTACGATTTGAACAATACTCAAAATCTCATGCATGAATTATCGCATCGACTCTGTGTTTCAAGCAATTTCAGCCGAGAATGGGCTAGAGTACTCTCATTGGACACCAGCTGTAAACATTCCTTAATAACTCGCTCTAATTCCCAATTATCCTCTCGAGCTTTACAAAGGGTGGGCAGTAAAATGTCGGGTACCCTAAAGGTAGCCACAGAACAAATAGTTTGTCGTGAACAAAAATTCAAGTTAAACACAGCGGAGAGGGCCGCAAGAAAATTAACGACTGCCACCAATGTGGTACACATGAGGTGGGGAATCTTGGAATAAATCTCAGAAGGAACATATTTAGGTACTTTATAGACTACTGGACTCACCAACTTAGGGTCCCGTGGTGTTGGCAGTTGTCCTAGCACCATCGTTCCTCAAAAGAGTCCTGATGTGGACACGAAGATCCTCAATACTTTCAGTTTCGAGGACTTCCTCACCAACCTCCTCTAAACGTTGTATGAGCACTGCCTTGGACAATTTTTGAATCCACCCTGTGGTAGCTGTAGACATAATGAGAGATTAGAACAAAGCAAAGCACAAACACTGAAATGCAACATTTGTTTTAAAAAAAAATTGTCTGATTTTTATTCTTGGGTTTGTCACTCTCCAATCACAATTCAGATAAAGCCTCAAAATCTCGTGCCAACACTCTACTCCAAGAAGCTAAGTGCGTAGTTTTCATTGTGCCGCCCGCTGTGTCCTGAGGGCCCAACAAGCCGACCATTCAATGTCCCTAAGCAACACTGGATTGAGTGGTGCGGAGAAAAACAGAGAGGCACCAAGTCAAAGCTAGACTACAACAAAGAAACTGAATTGTGATTGAAAAGAGTTATTTATTTATTTTCAATAATCCATTTTCGGTCATTGATTCCATTAATAAAGAATATCCTAAAATACAAAATATAATAAATATGAAATCATCAAATTTAAAAGGTCTAAAATTATGGCTACTGGGTAGCCCCAACACTGTTTTCGTGGAATTGTCACTTAAAACCAGAATCTGGCCACTCGACAAGGCCAATCACAAAAACATCACAAGCAACACATCATATATCTGAAACCACAATAAAATTACTGTCCTTCCTCTGACTTCAACAACAGGATTAAGTCATTTTCTCATCCACATATATGTTCTGTTAACAACAGAAAATATTGATTATGTGAAATAAGGAATGTATTTAAATATACTTTACACCTTGCCATAGCAACAAGCTGAAGGCCATTTTACTCAAACATATGAAAATATTATAAATACCTGTAAATATTAATTATGTGATATATGGAATATAATTAACTATTCTTTACAACTGGCCATAGCAACATGCTGAAGGCTATTTTACTCAAACATATGAAAATACTGTAAATACCAATAAATAGGTTATTTTGTATTAAACCACAACTGGCCTTGATTACACCCCCTTAACAACATTTTTAAAAGATCATATTAGAATTTACTGCCACCTGAAGATTTATCGTAATCTATTTGTTGTGAATTTCAAGGCAAAAGATTGTAATATATCAACTTGCCCAACCATTTCTCACTAGAGGCCGTTCTTTAAAACCTCATTTACAAACTTTGAAATGTATCAATCAATGTAAAATCAAACAATATTTGTTTTTGTGCAACCAAATTATTTTTATGTATTAGGGCAATGAAATATTTTGTTGCTGAAACCAAATTATTTTGTTGTTCTCATTTGGTTGCCCCAAGTGGACAGTGTGGGCAGACAAATATTTTTTTATACGATTATTAATCTTCAATAGATGCACTAACAAACACAGTTACTATCCTAGCTCTCACAAAAAATACAACAAACTATCGAGCTGTATTTTCGAACAAAGTCAGTCAAATGTGTGGCCAAACAAATATATAGAGTTGAGTCAATAAAATATTTAGTTGACAGTCTAATTTTTTTTGGTCCAACAGAGAGATTTTGTCTATTCAAACATATATTTTGTTAGACGAACAAAAGTAATTTTGTTGCATTTTAAATTTTGTTTGCTCAACAATATATTTTGTTAGGAAACTAAATCTATAATTGGCCCTATAAAAACAATATGTACTCTTTTCCTTTTCTTGAAATGTAGTCGGTAATTCGAAATTACTGTGTTCAACATGGTTCCAAATTTCACACAATTAAAATTGAGACAAATAAATTTAAATTTGCTATGGATGAAATGAAGCTGTGGCAAAAGCAAAGCATGAAAACAATATGCAAGTAAAATACTTTGGTAATTTTATTTGTAAGAGAGTATTATAAGACTATGATCAAATTTGTTTTTGTGGACATTTATAATCTTTATTTTTTTCCTGTAAATTTAGATGTTGAAATTTTTTCAAAAGTTGAAATAGGTTATCTTCAGTTGTTTAGCAGAATAAATGGAACAGGGTAGATGTAGTTCATATCGGTCTCTTCCACATAGTTGAATACTTGATGTGGAGTATATCAACTTATGACAACTTTAGCTCATCAAATTGTATCCCTTTCGCCAGCTGCTGTTCGCTAAGAAAAGTCTCATTCAGATAACAGTTTTTCATAAACTAAATCTGGAAGAAGGATATATCATAGCATACGAGTAACTTACATTTTCGAAATTATATTTTGATATGTCAATAAGAAAGTTTACTGGAGAGATTTTGAAATAGAACTTATTGATTTATGGTTAAACGAGATTTTAATAGTTTTACTTAATTTTTTTAACTAGAACAAGGTTGATTATGAAAACTCGGAGTTTGAGTTAAAATACCGTAAAATGTAAGGGAAATAAATCACCCTTATATGTAAGGTAAAATTTCCTCTTAAATGTAGAGTAAATTTGATAATAAATAAAGTATTATTCCCTAATCGTACGGAAAAGTACCTGACAAAATTGTGGGAATATCCCATACAATTAAGCGAATATTAACTAAATTGTACAATAAAATTATATTTAAAAAAACAGGGAGTATTAGAACGGATTACCTCATTATTTCCTATATCCTCAGATCAATAGTAACCAAAACCACAACTCTAAAATCCTCACACACTTGCCGGTGGGAGTGCATGAACTACGGTCCTCTATCTCGGGAGGCCGTTGCACCATCCATTATACCACAGCGACAACGTAATTATGTTAGAAGTTTTAGGCGAAGTAAAGTAATTCAGCACAAATAATAAAGTATTAATTTAAGTTACCTGAAAAAATTTTAATTGAAAAACTATACAAGTTTTCCTAAAATATTTCGTATTATTAAGTTGAACATTGCCGCCATTCTGAGAGAAACTTGACAAATTAGTTATTCTTGGACCTGGTTAAAATAATTATTTTTTGTAACTGGGTGTTCAATTACTTGCATGTGGTACAATGCAAAGTTTGTGTAGAATTTATTTACTGGCTTTATTAGTACTTTGAAGTCAATACCTTTCCAAGTCTTTTAATAATTCTCTTGACATAAAAAATATGCGGTTAAAGATAAAGGTGTATAATGCAATTTGAATACGGGAACAAAAAGCTATCCATTTTCCACAGACTCTTTCGAATTGTCTTATTTCTTTCTTTTTTTTACAAACTTAAAAATTTTTAATATTTGATAATTGTATTTTACAAATGTTATACCTTAAAATTAATTTTTATTGCTTAGTATTAACCCTAACGAATATAAGTCCTACAAGCTGTCCAACATGGTGCCTTGTTTTGTTCCTTCCTCCCACACTCCCATCGTCCTGTTGAGACAATGCTGAGGAGATCTACATGTCGTAAGGTAATTTTCCCATCCATGTATGCGATTTTCCATTGCCATATAAGTAAATTTTACTTAATAATGTGACAATTCTATCCTACATACAAAGAAAACTATATTTCCCAGACACGTTTGCTAATATTACCTTACATATGACAGTTAATTTTCCCGATATGTTTTACAGAGTAGAAGAGGTACAGTACTACGAACAATAATACTTAAATTTTAATAAAACATTTCCCTTGCACCTGTTACATGTTTTGTAGTTACATAAATTGTACAGGTGAAATATAAACATAAATATGAGGCAGCGACTGGTGGTAGCTAGTCATCTTTGAAGTCGCTGATGAAGGAAGTAATAGGCAATCATCAACAATGTACATAGCAAGGATTTATCTTAGAGAAAACATGAGCTCTTAAGGTCAGTTTGTCATGAAACGTTTATAGGAATCATTTGCTGTAAGTAGCCGTAAGACTAGAATCCCAAAAAAAAATATGGAAAAAGAAAGATTTTACTGAGAAATTTAACAATCGGGGAAGTGGGAGAGGCTGTTGTTTAAAGTTTGGGTCAGTTTGGTTCTGATAATAGCGGAATAAAAATCTGCTAAGCATTTGGCAATTATTTCTATGAATTATTTTCACTAAATATATTTATGTTTTCCGACCTCCCTGTGTGCAATATGTCTTCCGTTAGTGACCCAACGCCATCGATTACTCCTGTGAATTAAGTGTTAAATATTGTTCCTAACTATCCTTCTTTGGACAATAAAGATATTCATACAAGTAAGTTGCTCAAGGAGCTTCAGAGCACATTTGGGCGGGAAATGACAAGGAATGGGTAGATATTTGGCTGATCTTGGATGGTGGTTGTGTAGGATATGGTTTGTAAGGGCTATCATATAATTCAAAGATCGCCACCAGCCAAATGAAGCTCAGTAGAAGTTGCTCCAGAATAACAATGCTCTCTCTACTAATGCCACACGTCAGGCTTCTTACTGTATGTTTATGTTTTTTGCTTGTATTCACATTTATCGTAGCTAAGCACAATTTATCGCCCCAGGGAAGTTATAAATGGCGAAAAGTGTAGCATCGGTTACAAAAAAAAAACAGATACTCAAGATATCACTAATTACTCTTTAATGCTCTTCCTAATTCAAGTTTATGGTGTTTCATTTATTTTCATAAAAATCTCCAAAAACAACAAATTAATAGTTTGTGAAAACAAATGGCATTTGAGTGTTAACATTTAAGAGAAATGTTCAGATTATAATTTTACAGATGCTGGGGGAGTGTTGAAGTCGTGTCTCGAAGAGAAAAAGTCCGTTCATTAATTTAATTTAAAAGTGAATTTCGCATTTTCGAATTTCCATCTGTACCACACGCAAAATATTGTAAAGTGATTGGTAATTTTTGTGTATTTTATCTGGCACGGTAAACTAAACGGTTCGGGAGATAGTGGTCAGAAAATTATTGTACCTCCGAAAATAGTTTGCCAGAAAATAAGTTGTAAAGTTTTGTCTTGGTGGAAAATTTATTATATTTTGCGTAACTTGTGAGTGTGCTTGTGACGTAAGACTTACAGTTTCAAAAGTAAATTGCAAATGTAGAGATCACGCCTTCATGGTATGTGTATCAAGTTATTACATTGCGTTGCAGGAATATTTAATTAACTTAAGACTACACTTCAGTGAGGTTCTACAGGTACTCAAAGAAACAATAAATTATAGTTATTAACTGATATATTATGTGTATGTGTGTAATTTATGGAATAGCTGCTGATAAACCTCTTCTTTATAGATGCTATTAGGCCAAACTTTGATAGCGGATGCACAAACACATTTTTTCAAGCAAGTGGATAGTGGAATGGAGAGAACTGAGGGGCTCGTAACAGCGAGGTCTTGAGAGCAGATGAAAGTGAAGAGAGGTGAATATGGGGCAGCGCCGGAATGCAAGGACGGGGGAAACGGGAGATCCCCGAGAAAATCCGCCGATCAGCGGCATCGTCCGGCACGATTTCAACGTGCGAAAACCTGGCTGCGACTCCGCTGAGAATCAAACCCGGTTCGCTTTGGTATGAGGTGAGTGGTCTGGCCATTGAACCACTGCGGCCCCTTTTTCAACTAATTGACCACGCGAAAGATTTAAGAGTGATCCATACACGACTTGTAAATAGCCCTCACATAGCTTGAAAATGAATATGATTATCATATCTGCGTTTGAAAAGCTTAGATGGATACTATTTTTGGACTTCGCTGACCTTGATTACACCAATTCACCTACACGAGCGATAATTGTTATGAAATCATTTACACAGTTTCCAAAAAGATAAAGTTCTGAACAAAAATGTTCCAACAGAAAGATATTTGACATGTTATGTGTTGAAATAGTCTGTATGACAAAAACGAACGCTGCTTTTTCAGAAATGCACATACTATTCAGTTAGCAACACCTGACCCAGTGACACTGCAATTCAAGAATGCATATCTGAGTTTGAGACGTAGCTTGATATCTCATTCAAAAGGCGCTGAAGACATCAAGTTATTACTAAGTTGATTACCACAGAAATCAAAGCTATCCTTATAGCCGTAACGAAGCAAAATTATGTTAATCTCATGTCTTTTTTGCCACATGGGCCACCTATGTATTATAAATTTTACAAAATAATTCATTATCTGTTAATGAATCGAAAGGAGTGATCAAGAGTGAAATAATTTTCTACTATCAGATGTATATTTTTAAGAACATTTTTCTATATTACTTTTCATAATACGCGAAAAATCTTTTTGAGAAAAATAATTCGTATTTTCTGTATAACATTTTCCCTTTTTTCTGGTCACTCTATAAAACTAGCAGCTATATTTTTTAATATATATTCAAATAATTTATGTTCAATTTTTGCTGCAGTCTCTTCGCAATGCCTCATTATTATACCCTGTAATAATCTTCATGTCTTTTAATTTATTTTCCTTGGAGGAAAAATAGCTCTTAACTATTTTTCGTTTATGGACTTATAATTTTTAACTTAGATGACTACAACCATGTATATCAGTGCATATCTCTTACGTATACCCTAATTTAAGATATAACATTAATTAAGGATGAAAATAAGTAAACGCCAATTCTTACAATAATTGTAACGTCGTTTTCAGCATTCCCTACATCACCTAGGCACAGAATAAAAGAAAGAGTAAATAGTTCAAACCTACATTAAATTATCGATTTTGTAACTATTTAAAATAGCCACAGAAAAACTTAGTGTTTGACGAACTTTGGTTAAAAACATCTTTAATAAATTTAAGTTTAAATCAGAAATATATTTTTTTTAAGATCGGAATTGCAAGGGCTTAACTACCACAGTAGACGAAGCGTCAGAGGTACACAATAATCACGTTATGTTATCAAGTATCAAGTAGTTGAAGATTATCATGTATCTTTGACAGTCACGTAAACAGTTTTGTAAACAATCCATCACTTGTGAGTAGTAACAGATAATTTCAGTTATACGATGGTCATGATTATCTATACGAACGATTATCTATACGATATTCTGGTTCCTCTTACATCCTGCCCAGTAATTCCGCGTTAACTTGTGCGAGTGCTGCGGTTATGCAAGCACGGAGTTCCTGCAGGCCCTCCTCGTGGGTCTTGTAATCCACGTCTTTCACAGTTAACTATTGGAAAAGTCTTGGGGGTGTTATGTCTGCAGACCTTGTGGACCAGGGGATGTTCCCACCTCTGCCAATCCAGCAACCAGAAAATCTGTCTTCCTAAGTGGCCCTAACGGTCAAAGTCCAGGGAGGAAGAGTACTTTCTTGCTGAAGCATGGTGTCATGTTGCAGGTCTATGACTTGCGGAAGTGCAAATTGTTCCAACGTGTTCAAGGAAAAAGCCGGTGTTATTGAAGCCTCAGCAAGGAAAAAGGGTCCCACCACAAGCACTGTAAAAAAATTTCTGGTTAATGTCCTAAACTATAATGGAAGTTTTTAACCTACAAAATGTATGGTAATAATACCACACATGAAGCTACAGATATAGGAAAGTTTAGCAGCGATACTATACAAAGTTGGGAACTTCCCTATGCATTTGACTGTTTCCTGAGCAAATGTAGGAACGCTACAATGAATGCATAAGGGATAACATTACCATTCCTGCTTTCTCACTAAGCGTATGCACTGGTATGGTAAATTTCCGAATAATTTTTTAGAGTGGGGTCATGAAGCAGACGATGTCACGCGTCGACCTTAGAACTGTCTCGCATAATTTACTTGCTGAAAAGGGGCTTATCCGAGACCCAAATCCTCGCACTGTGGCGGTTTACCATCGCAGACACATGAAAACAGCTTTGTCCGTGAACATTACCTTCTTCAGGAAGCCTGGGTCTCAATCGATGCGACCCAGCGTCTCAGGAGCGAATGACTTGCTCTTCGGCCTATTATCAGATTGAAGCGCGCGCCCTTTGTAGGCATGCAGCTTCATTCGCTTGTGCAGCATCCTGTGTGCCGCAGTCCTGGGTAGCTGCAGCTATCGGGTAGCATGGCGGATTGATTAGATGGGGCTCCGGAGAAATGCATTTTGCACCCGTGCACATCTGCAGCATTTGTGCTTGGTCGTCCAGACATCTTTCTATTCGGGATACTACTGCCGGTCTCCTTGAACCTACCGTACCACTCTCTGATGATCGGGCGCGATGGTGATGTGCTCCCGTAGATTATCTGAAACGTCATCTGGACCTGCTTGTCGGATATGGTCTCTACAAACCATGCGACATTCCCTTACGTAACGTCTCACATATTGCGTGACCCCTGGCCAGTGAAATTGCCTTTGTAGGTTTCTGATGGGCCTGCGAACTGGGTGTCATGTGCATAGCGTAACACATGCTCCCGTGCGCTCTTGTGTACGTAGAGGCGCCATGTTGCTTCCGGTTGCCATGACCGGGACTCGACGCGCGTCCCGTCATTGCGCAACCACTCCTGTTTATAGGTTGTTCGCGGAAAAGTGAGCACTTTTTAAGGCCCTCCAAATAGGCATTAACCACTAATAAATATGTCTTATTGCAGCCTCAGGCAATAAAACCTATACCTTGCATAATGTCACCTGC
Source organism: Dryococelus australis (assembly GCA_029891345.1). Classification (NCBI taxonomy): domain Eukaryota; kingdom Metazoa; phylum Arthropoda; class Insecta; order Phasmatodea; family Phasmatidae; genus Dryococelus; species Dryococelus australis. The sequence continues at coordinate 62,723,839 of CM057001.1, read as the reverse complement.
TGCAGGGCGACTATTTTCTTTTCACATTACCCTGCACAAGCATACATAACTTTATTACGTTACTACCAGTTCTTTACACGTATGTGAACATTCTGCAACAAATCGAACCTTTCTATCTAACAGCGTTTCCGAGCTATTAGCCATCAAATTTGTAAAGATCATATGGGAACAGTCTGTATTTTCACGTCTTCGCGAATACGATGGGGCAAAAACAAGTGTATCATAAAAAAAAAGGGCGGGAAAGATAATTGGCCATTTACTCCATAAAGATGCGGTCCTAGCAATCGCCTAGAGTATTTTCGGGGAATCGCAAATGACTCGACCGGAATTCGAACACGGATCCTTCCGAATGCGATTCTAGTAAGTTCCAACTGCGCCATTTCGCCCGGTGTGTGGTTTTATAAATTTCGCATGTAAGTAGGAATGCCATTGTAATAAACATTACTTTTTTTAATAATTTATCAATATTTTAACTTTAATTACAACATTTAAATGTGTAGGTATTTCTGCATAGCTGCATTGCACTTCATTTAATTTCATAGCATTTTAAAATATGTTTCTCTCTAAAGTGGAGAATTTGTAATGCAGTATTCATACACACGTAACTCACCGTAAAATAAAGAATGTGGGCATGTAATTTAACTCCCTTGGGAAAAAAAACCTTTAAATTTTAAAGTAGTCTTCTTCTTCAATTTACGAAACTCATACTTTCGCTTTAAAACAAAATGTAGCACAGAGCTTAGTGGGATAAAGGAAGACTGAAAATAAAAGCGTCGTATTCAATTTCTTTCCTGGAATTTTAAACTGTGCTAAATTTGTTATATTTTATTCAATCTTAGCATTAATTATTAATTTTACTGCAAGGTTTCCTGACCTGAATGTTTACCTGGCTCACAGATTTAAAAAAATAATTCAAATATATCTTTCTTTCCGTGCTATTCCTTTTCCGTACATTATTCCAGTAAATAAGCTAACTATTGTTGAGGACTGTAGACATAGTAAATACAGTAAATAGAAACTACATTGATTGATTCTGTTGATATTACAGCTAGCATCTGCAGTGAGTGGAGGTAAAAATATTACGTTTACTTTAATTTACCTTGTTTTGAATGTCCATTTTTTTTAAATATGTATTGGGGTACTGTTTTCAACCATCGTGTTAGTAATGAAATTGAGGTTAGTCTTTTCGTGGGAGCTATTTTCGTACTTCCCTGAAAAGAAAAAGGATAATTTTTCATAATATTCTTGAGCTATTACTATTAACTGTTTCATTGCATAATTTCAGTAAATACATATTTGTTATTTCATTTATTCAATTAAAAATATTTCAGTGCCATTATAAAGTTATCATTTTTATTGTTGCAAACAGGCCTCCATAAAATCTTTTTTTTTTTAATTCCCGGTAGTTATATAAATGATTAAAGGCATAAAATATTTCCAGAGGAATGAAAAAATTATTGTTAACATGATGTGATGTCAACAGTTTTTATATTTCTAACATCTCTCAGTCAGTCCATTTTGTCTGTATACTTACATAATTTCTATATTTATTGGAACTGATAAAACTTTTCATGTCAATTACTTAGTGATATTTTATCATACATGAATATAAATCATAAAGTGTTCTTAGATTTCATGTCATATTTTAATTCTCTCTTTAGAATATTCAGAAATTTTTATAAACTTACGTAGGCCTATTTTTTAATTTACTCTAATAAATAGTTCTGTCAAGGGAATGAACATATCCTAGTTTGCAATAGCACTTGATTATTTGTTTGTTTTTAAATAATTTGTCATTACAATACGTACTAAGGCATCTGAGTGAAAATATATTTCTAAACTTTACGTCTTAGACCCGTTGCATAATGACAGTTCATTTAGAAAATTATGATATTCGGTACCCCACAATATTATGCACGAAAGCCATGGGAGAAGGGAAATAACTAAAATTCTCATGCATTGATATATTATAACATTTGTGTCATATTTAGTCACGATTAGGTTTAGCCTGTATGTCGTAAGACGCAATTCGCAGTTATACTAAAACAAATCATCAAAACCAGTGGGGCATATGAAAAACCTCGAAAATACTTGAGGTAACGTTACAATATAAAGACAAATAACGCAAATATTTGGTTAAAAAGATAATCGCTGAACGCTACGTATTTGTCTGTACTTCTTCCGTAACATCTATAATGATTTAATGAAGTATCTTTTCTCTACTTTGACGTTTCTTTCTAAAAGAAGATTTTCTAAACTTAAATTGTCTGCATAATATTGTAAATATTTTCTTTCTATAAACAACGGTCGAGCAACCCAGGTCAGTGTATATAAGTAAAATATTTTGCTCTCTGGCTGTGATTTATGCCCGTCGCGAATGTATGCTCATCTGCACCTAAACTTGCACATTACAGAAGTATGAAGTTCAATTGTGGTGTGACATTTTGTGTTTGTGTGTCTGTATATATTCCGGAAGTATTAGTAGAAAATTAAACATTATAATTTTCGGAAATGTACAGAAATGAATTTTATGCATTTAGGTATAGGTTCTCGTTAAAAGCTACGTTTTTCCCATAGTTATAAATCACATGAAGCCTATGAATTTTAACAAATAATGGCTCCTCTTTCATATCTTATACGAGAATTAAATATCTTAACAAAATTTTTTTCATAATAATCTTGCTTCAAGTGTCGTATAATCCAAAGTAAATATAGAAAGAAACAAATATTGCAGAAGCTCGTCTCCAATTCAAGGGATTTAGTAGGTGCCAAGTTTGTTTGAAAGCGATTCAAACTCTCGAAATTATTTTGATGAGTGCAAATATATACGCCAGACCAATCCCGAAAACGTTTCCCCTGAAAGAACGATTTTTCCAATGTCGATTCCTTTAGTACTGTATAACGTTTTGTGTATTTTCGCATGGAACCGCAAAAACAGCGTAAACCAGTTGAGGATAACTCAGGTTTTGCGAATACTTATTAATATTACAGGTGGCAGCTTAGCCAGTGACTAACGTGTGAAATAAACTTTTGGTCGGGCGACGTTAGTAGCATGCAATTCGGACAACCATTTTCGAATTTTACATTTACGGTGCGCCTTTTTTTGCATGCAACCCGCACGGCGCGACTGCATGAGATTCATAGCACAATAAGAATGCTTGAAGGCAAAAATTAATTAAGTTTCGTTTGAGCCAAACTTTGTCTCTACCTCAAATAGAGAACTGTATGTCATAGGTTCAGCATAATGACATGTCATAACCGTTTTCAGAAAAACAAAAATTCAATAACCAAACGGTAAACAAAGTTAACACAAAAACGTAAGCTTTAAAGACATGATTAAAAATTAAGTTTTTTTTTTTTTTTTTCTCAAAAATTGAGACTGCCAATGATCAATTATATGTAATACAGACAAAATTATATTTAAAAAAAATTATAATCCAACAATTTTTCTGTGTGATTGCAAAAATATTTCGAAGTAGTCAATGACAATTTTTTTCATTGCTTATTGATTCATTTTTGTAATTTTCCTACTAAACTGTTTGTGTTTTCAAAAAAAAAAAAAATGTGAGTTTGACATGTGATTATGGAAAATCTATGGAAATGGAGGAATTTCGCTTAGCGCCTCGTCGACAACGGGGCCATTAGAGACGGAAGAAAATCTATAGAACCTTTTTTTTTTTATTTCACGGAACGACACGGCGTTTAACATCTACAAAAGTAATGGCGTTTGGCATTAGTATAAATCAATGTCCTTTTTCTCGTATGCAGTAACCTTGAGCGTTTCGTTCTCACTCAATATCAAGGTCAAAGCAACACGTCCTCGGCGTGCTCTCACTTTTCGCGCGGGTTCTGCACGGAAAATTAAGCTCGCGACTTCTCCCCTAGGCAGGCTCCTAAATGAAACACAGAAATGACCACCAGCTCTTATTAACGTTAATGGCTCCTACTCTTCCGGCGATAATTGCAGGTTGGCGCCCTTCCTTCTACTTTTTTTTTTTTTACCACGTCCCCTCCTCATTTCTTGCACTAGCCAGTGCCCTTCGCCCCCCAACCCCTTCACTCCATGCCCTAGGGTTTCCGAGCCTTCTTACCCCCATGCCATCTGCGAGGGCGCGATATACGTAGCAGATGATTGCTGCACATTAGAATGAGTAATATACGAGTCTGCGAGCCCACACTCGTACTCGAAATACGCCGAGAGGAAAAGAAATCCGAACGAAATTAAAAATTCAAGACAAATTAACTTCTACGTCAGACCAAAAAAAAAAAAAAGCATAATCCTAGCACTCGTATATGAAAGTAATTATCATTTAGGTATTTTATATGAAAGTATATTTAATAGGAATGATCAAAAAAATATTTTGAGAACACGGTGATGTTCTTACTCTTTGAAATTGTAAAAAACCATTGAAGGCTCTAGATTACCATCATTAATGTTTTGTGCTTCTTACAATATGTATAGTATTTATTATTGAGGGGAAAAAATGAAACACTATTATGATTAACAAATTTTATGCGTGTAATAATGCCATGTTGAAAGGGATACATAGTAAGATTTATCTACTCAACTGTTAAAATTTATTGTGCAAATATATTTGTGGTTGTGCTATTAGATAAAGAACAAGTTCCACTGATATTTCAAGGTTGGGCATTATTTCTTTTATAAACATAATTTTGAATTAAGTCTATGAATGCTATTTAAAATTTCTGAAGCATTGCCTGTGTGCCATTCGTAAGTTTTATGGAAATGTCTTGTTCGCATTTTTGTAACACCCTCTACCATTACAAAACGTCACGGCTAATGATCAAAACCCACAACGTAGGAAAACACCAAAGGCATTGAATAAGTTATCTGACAACGGTGGCTCCTGATAACGTCTACATTTGATAGGTACTCAGGGTACTACTATCATATGGACGATTTTTTTAGAAGAAAGTACAAATGTAGCACCTATCATGTAGTTGGCATTATGCTAGTTATTGTGTTACCTACAGCAGCAATAAATTAAAATTGCATCGATCACTGCGAATAAATTACCAGCGTGTCTCACGACATCCACCAACGATAACTACATTAGGTGTTACTTCTCGTTACATTGCCAAAATTGTGATGAAGACTACTTGGCAATTTCCTCCCATCTTCGCTGCCATTGATGAGCATCAAACACTACACGCAAAGAAAATCCAAGCAAATATAATCTGGCGAAATATAAAATCATTATCATATTTAAGGTAACTTGAAAGTATAGATTATTCGTTGTTTCTTCAAATTTTTTGAGACAAACTTTAAAAAAAAGTACCCCATGTTTGACTTGTCTCGTTATTTCCTAAATATGTCATGTATCACTAACCTTTTTTATGCGTGTGTTAACATAAACGCGCTTTTTTTTTGGTTGAATTTAAGTTTTATTTATATTCAATCAATGAATTGTAACGGTATTTCATTTATAACCAATATGAAGTGAGGAAATAGGTGTGTTGGTAATGTCTGGTAAGAACTAGTTCTTACGCAAAATATTATTACACTGAGCGCGCACGAACGTGGTGCGTTGGCCCTCTTGTGTGATTTTCTATGCTTTGTTTGTATGACGCGGAGGAATATTCTGGAAGTAGAACTTTAGGAGGGTCTCGGTAGTGTGAGAATTGATAAGATATCTCGTCCCCGTATCTTTGTTCTAGATGTGAACATAAGTTCTGTCTTTTTTTTCCCCCGTACCGGCTGCACTGAATATACATAGTACATTCACGATTATTTCACACTTTTCCGAATCCCTGCTAAAGGCCTACTTTTAGGATATTCCTCCGCCAAGTGCAAACAACGCTTAACTAAGTCTGGTAAATCACACCAAAGGGAGAACGAACATAGTGTAGGCCTGAAAGTTGTTCACGATAAAGTGAGCACTTTTGAAATCAAACTTAGAGAAAAGTCACTGCCCCTACCTGCATATATTTTAACGGGCACACCGAGTGACATGCGCCCTGTAGAGTTCGTAACGATAGAGAGGAATGCAGTTCCATAACTTAACGACAAATTACAAGTATTAGGAAAAAATTTGTGATGGCTTAAATAATTTATTTTGCGTTCCGTTGTCTTCTTTAATGAGTCCAAGAGTAAAAATGGGCAGATTTGTAAAATATTTATTTTTCTAATAACGTCACAGTTTCACTTGACCGATGCATTAATAAATGGTAAGGTCAATGGGAATGTTAAATTTACATTAGGCGGAAGAATACACAACGTGCATACGAGTAGACCTTAAGCAGGGCTTTCAAAAGTGCTCATTTTACCGTGAATAGCCTATTTTCTCTCTGGTTTTATTCTTAATAATTATAAATTGTAATATTATATTATTTACTGATTGAATATAAATAAAACTTCAATTTAATCAAAAATAAGATAATTTTAGATTACTTTATGTGAACACAAGTATCAAACGCTTGTGATGCATAACATGTTTAGGAAACAAAGATCACATATGGAGTGAATTTTCAAAGGTGTGATTCAAAAAGTACGAAGTAACCACGAATAGACTATACGTGGTGTCGCATAACCAGTAGACCGCTGACGTCAGCTAGATGATAGTTGCGCAAACAGGGCGCACTGCAGTACGCCAGCTGCCATCTACCAACGAAATACAGAACCAGCGGCTATAGCAACCGCTCTCCGCTTGCACGTATAGCGCACATCGATCCAGCATGCCACACTAGCTAAGTAAGGCGCGGAAATCGACGCGAAAACTGCTTGCTGTTTGTGCTCAGCAGTCCGTAAAACATGGCGGAATGAACTTTCTTTTTTTTTTCTCTCTGCAAAGCATTTCCACACACCAGCGCTTTTTCTTTCTACTTCCCCCCGGCACTGTTTAATCTATGAACCCATTCGGTTTTAATTTTTTCCTTGTTACTAAACGCCGCACGTTAACAAGTTGTCATTTCGGAAACCACCCCTCCCCCCCCCCTCACAATGGACTGTTCTCCAATTTAGGTTCGCCCTTTTCGGGGCGGAAATGAACAATAGCCAAAGGTGGCAAACGCCGTGAGGTAAATAAAAATAAGAGAGAACAGGGTCGAACACGACAAACAAAGTTCCTCAAAATTATTTTTCCTCGGAGCGTGAAAGTTATTCGGGAACAGCTAGCCGCGTGATTTTCTGCGTGCCAGCGAGGGAAAAAAAAAGGGGGGGGGGGACTATATGTTGCACTCTTGGTGGCTGCAGGGGAAAAAAATTAGGAAGCGGAAAGAGAAGGGGGGAAATAAACTAGAGCCCTGCAAAAAAATGAGATGATCTTTTCTATACAAAAAATATATTTAAAAAAAAACTGGGCGCGTTGGTGGGGATCGCAGCCTGGACTAGCTGGGGAAAGATGCAAGGGAGATGGACCATGAGTTCAGAGGGCGGCTGGAGAGGGTGGTCAGTGGGAAGTCATTATGAAGCACGTCCTGCGATGAAGGGGGTTGCGGGAAGGGGTGGGTGGCCGAAATGGGTGACCCGGGAGAAGGGAGTAAAGGGGGTGTAGGGTGTGTGTGTGTGTGAGAGAGAGAGAGAGAGAGAGAGAGCGAGAGGAAGGGGAAGTAATTAACCAGGAGGCAGGGCGCAGACCGCGCGGTACGTCGATCGATTCCCTTGAAGATACCGAGGCTGTGTCGGTCCGGCGTGATGTCATGAGCCCTGCACTCACCCCCCGAGCCCATTTCTGGCCGTTACTTCCCCCAACCCCGAGGCCCCTGCGAGGGCACGCCCGTATGCTAATTCCGCGCGCCCGCCGCCCAGATCACTGGTATTCAAATCGCTGTAAAACTGTTAACCGTCCGGCCGGCGGTCTATCTCTGCCAAGGACATCAAAGATGGGAGTCCTAACTTAATTAGAACATCCCCTTGGTCGTGTAGGTGTTGTGCGCGCGCCGCACACGTGACGCCCTGGACCGCGGTGACACGCCGCCAGCCTCGACAATCCCTCGCCTACAGGCTGCCCACGTGGTCAACTGAGCACTTTTCTAGACCCTGCTCAAGAAAAATACTTGCATACGCATTGTCAGAGACCTGCGAAATTCGTGTTATTATTTGGCGCCAGGCTCAACTTCACAGTGCTGTATATTCCCAAGACAAGTGGTTTCTCCATAGGCTTCTGTATAGCTCTGAAATAACTCGCTTTCTGACTGGGCTGCGCGCGAGTGGACTACACAGTTGTGAAGTGTTCATTTATTGGCGCAGATTTACCCAGGGCGTGTCAAATAAAACATGGTCGAACAACAAACTTACTTCAAAGGTCATTGTGTTTGAAATTCAACGTGTCCCCAAATAATATCGCGCATTTTGCAGGCCTCTACGCATTACGTATTCCTCCACCGTATCGACACTTAACATTGCCACGGGCCTCGTCATTTTATTCATTCGTCGGCCAAGTGAAAATATAACATTATTACTGAAGCAAATATTCACCCATCTCTTCATTCTTACACTTACATATGTGCATTAATAAAACAAATTTCATTATTCACAAATGTTTACCTAGCACTTCTAATCCAGTTTTAAGACGTTGAACTAATTTCCCTTTGTCGATACCGTCTTTACAGGGCGCATGCTTGTCAGAGTGCCTGTTAAAATACACGCAGGTAGGGGCAGTGACATTTTTCAAATGTTGGCTTCGAAAGTATTTAATTGACCGTGAGCAAACTATACCTTGATTGAAGCAGTTTTCTGCTGCGAGAGGGCATCACACACATCGCTTCAGCTACACATGCATAGATAGTGCATATTTCATAATATTATCGCCTACAAATTCATGTGCATATTTATTCAAATTCGTTTAGAAAATGAACGCTAAAAAGACGCTCTCCAAAATGTTAACATCAAGCCGTTTTATACGATTCGATGAATACAGATTCATCCAGTCTTACAGAAATATTCGGTGTGTGATTAATCTTGTTCGATTTATTTTGAATAAACGCGCTCTCATACATGTTAACATTTCCTGCTTGTTTCCTGGAGTTATGATGACAGGAATAATTTTATTGCAATATATTCTAAGATAAAAACTCGTTTGGCTCCTTAAATATTGAATATTACAAGAAGGAAAAGTCCTCTGCCAATTCATACCCGACGGCTTTTTAAAGATACAATAAATGTGTACTTTGTGAGGATATATAAATTCACAACTTATGTTATAGCTCACGAGTTTCATTGTAGGGCCTATAGCTATTTGAGAAAGTTCATTCCTTTCCAGTTTAACCTATCACTGGCCTATTCCGCCTATCTCTGAAGTTGAAATAATTACTATTCATGTGTTTTTTTTCTTCCAATCACGTGATTATGAAATATTTTTTGTAATAAAGTGTGAAATAGCAAACGCACCATTTCTTGTCCATCTTGTTCCAAACCATGGGACCAAATACTTTCAGCTGTATGCGGAATGAAGAATTTTTTACTTTCCTAAGCAAGCCTAGAGAACTGTTAATGTAACGACAAAATTGTCTTATGCAGAAATATAAAAAATCTAAGTTATTCACGTAGTTCTCAATCAATTCTGTAATATTTTCCAAAAGCCGACACGCTAAATAGGTTCACTTTGTAAATGTGGAGTGGAGAGATTTGGGCGGCTCTTAACGCGGAGGTCTTGAGAGCCGATGAAGGTAGAGCGGGGTGAGTTCGGAGCATCGCCGGAATACAAGGGCGGCGGGGATACGGGAGACTCCCGAGAACACCCGCGGACCAGCGGCATCGTCCGGCACGATTCCCACGTGCGTATATCCGGGAGCGACTCCGCCGTAAATCGAGCCCGGTTCGCCTTGGTGCGAGTCGAGTAGTCTGACCGCTACACTACCGCGGCCCCTTTGTCAACGTGCAGTTCAATAATTTCCGCACGTGAGGAGGTACTAACTCCAGAAAATTCCGTTTTTACAACGGCAGGGACGTTTGGTTTATTCAAGTGGCACGGGGTCGAGCTGGACTCGAATACGGACCGTTTAAGGGAGAACTTTAGAATGACCATGCAAGAAACACAACCAACACGTGTGTTGTTGTGCAGGAGGGGGGGGAGGGGTGGTTAGACTAAAAACTCGCCAGCACTAATTTGCAGCTCTCTAAATGGTCGTTGTGTCAGGAGGGTGAAAAGAGGGGGAAGCGAGCCCACAGTCGAGGGGAAGAGAAAACAGTTGGATGGAGGAGCGGCGCGCGAATTTGAAACGGCCCGCAATTTGATATTCTCAGTTTATGTTGTTTTTTTTTCGCTGCCGTCGTTGATTGGGTTTCGGTCGCAAACAGAATAACGAATCTCACTATCAGATTTGGCAAGCGGGTCGTGAGAATTTTTTTCCCCTCTTAAAAACCTTCCCCGCCCGGTATTTTTTTTTTTTTTTCGCGGAAAGGGGTTGGTTGTTTTGCGGTGGAGGGGGGTGAGGGGGGCGCCTGTACTATGCAGTGGCCAAATATTGCAACTGTGTTGTTTCATTTTGCACCGCCGCTAACTTGATGTGCCAGAGTTCTGCGGAAACAAAAGTCAACACTTGTAGTGTGATTTTTTTAAAAACGTCCCGCTGGGTGCGTGGCGAAAGGGAGGAGAGGGCGGGGGGCATAACCCGTGGAGAGAAGCCCCATTTTCGCCCCATTTTCCCGTTGCGAATCGCCGTCGGCCGTCATATCTTGCGACTAAACTTCTTCGGGCCTTTCATTCCATTCGACAGCAAACACAGCTGTCAGCTACTGTGCCTACCGAAGACTAATTTTTCTCCACTTTGAACGTTTGTGAAGTAAACGACCGCTATCGTCTCAACACTGACTAAGGTTTTAAAAAAAAATACAATTACAAAGTAACTATTGGCAAAATAACGTTTCTAATTATTTGTTACGTTATTTTATTACATTTTGCGTAGACTGAAGTTTATCAAAGAGAGCGAACATAACGCGTAGTAGAATCTCATCTGACAACTTCGCAGCCACTGAAATGTGAGGATGAAATTACTTCACTGTAAAACTGACTCCGACTTCGCCATGTGGTTCTGAAAGTGTAACAATACTACTCTTTGTGACTATGTGTGCATATGCTACTTGGGAATCGAAATACAGGCTACGTATACACATAAACATGACATTAAAACCTGGTGACCGTACTTACTTGGCAGGGTTAGAGAGCAAACCACTCAATTCTTTGGTTCGATTCCGGCCTCCGAGAATCTTAGAATGTTACTGAACTGCCGTTTCATTTCTAATCAATTGAAACGTTATTCTATCTCTCCTTGTGCCAACGTTTAGGGAATGATATGCGCTGGCATTTATTTAGGTACGACTATGAGTAAATGGTTTTTATTTATTTATTTGAGTTTCGGTAGGTTTTCTAGAGCACGAGTATGTTGCGAAACATGACCAATTTTTCTGTTTTGCATCTCCTGCAATTTATGGCGTAGGGCAATAGGAGCTTCTCTTACTACGCGGTAATCATTTGTTTGAAAAAAAGTGAAACTCAGTAAACGGCCGTTTGCTGCAGAGAAAAAGCTACAGTGTCGCACTGAGGTAACGATTAAAACAAGAGCATTCGTGGGTACATATATTTCCATCTTTGTTCAGATTTTTATTGGCTTTAAAATGTTTAAAAAGTTAATATCATTTATTATCTAACTTCCCGATATACGAATTTTTGGCTAATGAATTTTCGTGTGCATGGCAACGGCTTTGTGTTTGGAAAGTCCCAAATTCAATACCCGGCAGATTTGCAGAAGTCACTGTGTCTCCTACCACGCATTAAACGAACTGTAACATTATTTCAAAATCAGAACTCTTAGTGAGTTGTACTTTGAATATTGATACTTTCGGAGCTTGGCTTTAAAAACGTGCGACATCCATTTGAATTATTGCAATTCTTGTGCTGAATGTTGCTCTAATTTTTCTCTCAGTGTGACTAAATTTATTTTCAATTTTAAAAACTACGAAATAAACTTTAATTGCTTAGTGAACCGGTTATTTAAGTTAGAAAGAATGTTTGTCAACTCTACGCGAAGATTAAAGCCAGTTGATAAATATCATACTATGAGTGTCCTTTTCATTTCAGTGAATAATATGGCATTGTGCGTGAAACGCGCCCGTTTTCATACACTCTGATGAGGCGACAGTTATATCGTCTTACTTAGCGTCACTTTATACTCCTTTGCCCCTGTACCCTTACGTCGCGATGACCCGCCTCGCACGTCGTGGCTTAGTTCCGACCGCGTCCATGCGATGGAGCCACCGTCGTCCCTAGTGTCGCTACCAAGCGGTGCACTAGTTAACCACGTAGTTTCCTACCAGGGAAATATGACGCGTGAGGAGGTTAGGTATTAGGAGGAATACCTCCTCGCGTCTCATGTTCTCCTAGTAGGACAGTGACTATAGCGCCCATCTACGCTTTTCTAGGGGAGGAAAAAAAAAAGAGGCTGAGCGTAAATTGCGTTCGAACAACTTGTTGGACAACGCACTAGCATGCAGATCTCATTGTTAAGCGGGGGCGAGAGTAGTGGAATACTAAACGTCAATTACAGCAATTTTTTTTTTCGCGGTGATCCACACTAAAAAAAAATGTTTTAAATACCTTCACCCGTTAATTTTACGGCCTCGTATCTCTTTTTTTTTTTTTTTTTTCGCGCAGTTAGCTGTTAGGCACAACAGCGATTTGCTGGGCTTTTTCTTCGCCGTATTTGACATGCTTAAGCTCGCATTTGGCTTACACCATTGTTCAGCGCAAATCTCTACTCTAAGCTTTTTTTTTTTTTTTTTTTTTGCCACGGCGAAGCTAGAGGGGGGTGGGGTCTAAAATTAAAACGTAGAATGTTGTAATGAGACCAACATAAAAGCCACTCACTAGTGAACAGTGGATTTACCATGACTGAAGCAGTCCTTGGTAGGCAAATTTGTTTTGTTCGTACGCCAAGAATTATTTATGTAGGCCTATGTGTTACAGTAAATTTATTAAATGATTCCCTCCTTTAAAAAAAAAAAAAAAACAAATGCGTAATTCACACGAGTTCAACGCGACGCAGAACTCAATACGTAGTTCGGTTGTGACGAATCACGACTCATCCATCAATACAGCTTTCTAATACATAGGTTCAATTTAATTCAACGTATCAGGTTTTACCTGCATCGTGTTTTGTCTGTATTACACATTCCTATAGATCCTGTTGATTTGTAACTGCATTGAATGGTATATCTATGAAGTAGGATTCGTTTTTGTATTAAATATGTGTTTAAGTTACACCTACAAGCTTGAGTAACTCCACAAATACACTCTAAAAAAACTTTTCTACTTTTACAAGAAAAATTCTTGGAAACCCAGTTGCCGAGAAAATCCTTTGTAACACTACAAATAGTTTTATTGTAAAATATGCAAAGTATATATCTGTAATATTACAAATCATGTCGTTGCATTACATTCTTACATCATTGATAAGTGTACATGAAATTATTTTCTTCCTTAAAGAAAACAAATGTGATGAATTAAATAACTAACAAAAATATTTCAAAATATAATTTATGAAAAAAATATATTACATTTTGTCAGTGCGGGGATTAAAAACTCCATCCATTTCATTATTAACCCGCTTAACGAGCTTGCTACTTATTTTTATAGTAAACTAGCTGATCCCGGCGATAGTTGTTTCGCCCCTTTCACGTTCTATTTTGCCTTCTCAATGCGTCCTCTCTATGTCTGGTACGTCGACCGATGTTTGACCGTGGTATCGCTGCCATTTTTCTCTTTTAGATCAAGAAACATTTCCTACAAGTATGAGCAAAATACGTCCATAAATACAGAAGTTAGACTCCAGCGCCACCCATCGGAATGAAACATAACTAAAAATCTTACTCGCCACCTCAATAACATATGGTGTGAATATGGTCTCAATTGGTCCAGTGGTCTGTCAGTGATGATGCGGTTTAGTCACGCACAAAGTATTTTGTGTATAAAGATATATCTGGAAGTACCTACTAAATATTGAGGAAGTTATTTGATTAAGAAGAATAAATTTATTTAATTTTAAGAATTCTGTGTAGTTAGGAAAAAATAAGAGTTATTAAGTAATACGGTCGCGTTTTATTAATATTGTCGTTTTATTGTGATTATTTGAGTTGTTTGAAGTGCTTTACATTATTCAAACTTGCGATACATTTCATTTTTCACGCAGCTACACTTCACATCAAATAAAGTCTTTGCACAAACAGCTATACACGGTTTTACGTTGTTTTGCTGAAGCTCGTTAATAAGGGTCAGTTTAGTACAAGCATTTCTTAAGGTCTATTACAAATACGGCCATTGTAGTTTTACAAAAGAAATATTTGTACTGTTACAATCATTTTAAAATTACAAACGATTACTCAGTAAAAATTACAGAAACGTTTTACAGTGTACTAATAAAGAAGAGATTCTTTAAGAAATTGTAATCGCCCGCAGACCCTATTATGAGGAAGAGGTGGAAACTGGGAAGTGAAGAACACTCCAAAAAGGGCAAGTAACATGTTATCGTGCTACTAGGCGCAGCATAGAAAATATTAAAAATTCAGAAATACTCGTCGGTCTTAAATGGCGATGACAAATCGGGCCTACATTGTTTACGACATTTTGTCAAAGAATGGGAGTACAACTGGATATTCAAACTAAATATTTCAGGCCTCCGAAATAATGTTGCTGCACGTCGATGTCAAACCACTAAAGGCGCGTCAATAAGTTGGTGTTAAATAACCCAGCCTTGGTCGCCTAAACTTTATAAAAAAAAACTACTACTACTACTCTCTCTCTCTCTCTCTCTCTCTCTCTCTCTCTCTCTCTCTCTCTCTCTCTGTCTCTAAGCGAAGAAATTATTCAATCTTCGAAGTTAAACGTCGAGAGATTTGTTTGGTAAAATATTATGATAAAACTGTCTTCGTATAGTACGCCCTTGATTTCATTTTCGAAAAGCAATTATCTGAAATCCCACTGTACCTGTATATTTTATCCCATATTATATTTTAGGCTTTCATAATTCGCATGTGTTTTTGAATTTCTCCTGGGGATCAAATGTAAGCGCACTGCCGAATAGCATGTAAGCTATACGTGCCATAGCAATCGATAATTCTTATTATAATATTTTTAATAACATAGCAGCGTGGATTATAATCCGTTCACGGTTACTTCGCACTTTTCTGAAGCCCTGCTTAAGTTCTGATTCCAGGATATTCCTCCGCCTCGTGCAAACTAAACTTATGGAAGTCTAGAAAATTATACCAAAGGACAACGCACCGAATTCGTGCGCACTAAATTATAATTATAGTTTGCTCAAGAACTATTTCTCACTAGGCTTTACCAACAGGCGTGTTTCTCGCTGTTTTTCTTCGTATTTTCTTTAAATGAATTATTTCAGGTTATAGATAAAATACCGGTAAAACTTCAGTTTAACTACAAATAAGATACTTTCATGATACAAGAGGTATAAACCGCTTGTGATATGTGGCATATTTTGAAAATAACTAAACACGTCATATATAGGATGATTTTTCAAAGGTTTGAATCAAAAAGTGTGAAAAAAAACCGCAACTAGACTATACCAAGTTATTAATACTGCGTTGGCAAAGCCTGTGGTGGTTGGAGCCAACTACGAGTGCGAACGATGATTTACGAGCATCAAATGGAAGTTCGTGCTGTTAGAAGTCCGGATACATAGCCTTGTTTGTAGCCTTTGTTAAGGTAACAATGCGATCGAAGCGAACAACACCTGTATACAGGTGTGACTCGCATTTCGGCAGCAAAAATCTCTCATCAAGCACTTGGTATGAAGACCTTATCAACAGTTTCCTGAAACGTACCAGATAATATGGAAAACTATGGTTCCAGAATGCTTACACGTCAAGTATCATACTTGAATGTGTCGGTAGTTATTTTCACATTCTGTATACGTTAACTTCCATTAACATGCGCACAAATTTCAAATCCGACTCCAACGAAGTTTCCCGTCGCGTTAAAATACAAAACACGTGTTTCACTCTTTATGTAACTAATAGTTCTACGTCAAGTACTATTTTTATTCACTTTTTTTTTACATAATAGGTCTATATTTAATGTAGATGTGACTATTACTTAAATTCACAATCAATAAAATATTCCGTCGTACGCTAAATGTGTGCTTAAAATAAATCTGACTTTCCGAACGCCATTTACTTTAAAGCTCAATGCGGTTAAGACTGCAAACAGTTCTCTGGTACAATAACTACGCATGGAACTAAATCTAAATAGCTGGCCATTGTTATTCCTGGCGTAGGCATATTGGGAATATGGGTAATTTCCAAGTATCGCGCATACAGTGAGTGTTTTAAAAAAATAAATTACGCAAATTTTAAGTGAAATGGTCACGAAAATAAGTAAAGTACAGTTTTGTTGTGGTCGTACATCCTAGGTATTCATGTGATACTTATCTTGGTAATTAATCAACGTACGGCAAAAATCAAAGCTGAAATATTGCTATAAACTTTCATTCTTAGTGTGTTGAAATTAATCGATATGTATAGAAATACTAACTCACACACATGCTTATTACTTGTAAATACGCGTACATCAATACATTGCATATTGTACACGCACCAATAAGATAGGGCATTTTGGGATTCCGTGTATAGCTCCAGTTTTTACAGGAAGATAAATAGTTCAGCGAATTTCTGTGAGAGGACTCACTATATTACGACTAAACTTGTTTCAAAATTATTCCGTTGGCTTCTAATGTTAAAGCTGTTGCATTTCTTAATTTGTTCCATTTTAATATTTTTGCCATTCCTGAAAATCATTCTGAAAAGAAATTTTTTTTAAAATTGAAATGACAGGAACTAAACTATTTAAAAAGAAGTTTTATATTCCCAAAATTACTCATTCCATACAAAAATACTTTTTACAAATTTCTAAAAGAAAATGTATGACAAACACCAACGACACATTGATTAAAAATAATATGAAAATGTCCATCTCTTCAAAATTACATGTCTTACTAACAAGTACAATTTAGCATAGCTGACTTTATTTTTTGAATGCATCATCATCAGTCCTCGCATTGTTTTTTCACTTTTTGCAACCGAGCCTAAATCACTCTTCTATCATGTTATGTTAACAATTTTGTTTGTGGTGAAAATTATTATAAAACACTGCACATCCAAGGCACCAAAAGTCCTACGAAACACGATACGCATATAAGATGAAAAATTTAGTTGTGACATATCCTTTGTAAGTCGAGACATTATATAAAAGCTGAAAGGATAAAGATTGTTCGCTTTGCAGATCACTAGTTGGCTTCTTTTTCTGCATTGATTTCCACGTACATTACGATAATTTATAAAGCAATCACGCAAAGATATTCGAGGAAGGGGGGGGGGGGCAACATTAAAGGCATCCTTTTATTTGTATGGCGTATCCCTTATTTGCAGGAATGCACAATGAGTCCTCGAAATTTCAGTTATTTTTTATGTTTGGAAATGGGATGCATTTCATAATAATTGTAGAAAGCAAATGTGTATAAAATTAAACACAGAACCCATTATTATTTGGGCCAGTGCAGCAATTATATTGCCGCCCACTTTGGTAGTATTATGTGGTTGCTACGTGTAACCGAAGTTTTAGGAGTCGGGCTCTTTACCTGCCAAGTATAATGTTGTATAATGAAAGAGATCAACAAGTGTAGAACGCTCCCAAAATGTTGTGCCAGGAACGAATCACATACGAGTGATCCACCAGCTTTATATTTCGCTCGTGAACAAAAAAATGACGTACCTTTCGTGACGTGAAAATGAAAACCTGTAGCTCCAAATAACGAAACTAATATGTTGAATGAAAGAGGAGTTCTGATAGCGCTAGTTAAAAAAAAAACAGCACTGCAAAATGAATTTCACAGAGAAAGAATTCAGTAATTTTATTTTGAATAACGTGCACGAAGTATTGAAATTTCCCCAAATTATTGTACTCGTTTCCCAAGAATTAAATTACATGTCGGTAGTGTATAACTCTTTAAATATTTACTTCATCAGAAAACTAAGCATCAGGTATATAATTTAAATGTAACTTATATTCATTGGTTCATAAATAAAACTGTGACACGTAATGCATTGTCAGATAAATGATCGCGACGTAAAGTTATGCATACACTCACGAAGTGACCTTCGATTAAAATGTATTTTTTGGTACTTCGGAACAGACTCGATAATGCTTGTCCCTATTTCATTTTCCTCGCCACACGGTTGAGACGCCTTTGCAATTACAAATTAAGGCACCGAACGTGCTTAAATAACATTTTAGTGTTCGTGGATATAATTATAACAGTATAAACCATAATTTACCTTTTCCTGATGTGTCAACGTTAGGAAACGGCCTCTAAGAACGTTGTTTAGGAAATAAGGGATTTCTATGAAAGTGGCCGACCTCTCGTGGTGCAGTCGGTAGGTGCACCACCGATCTGGGGTGCGGGAGGTTCTGGGTTTGAATCCCGGGTAAGGCATGGCTGTTAATTTAAGTTAGGTTATTAAGTTAGTCTGTAAGCTGTCCCCTGCTAAGCTTTCACGTATAAAAACCAGGAGACGTTAAAAAGCCCTATACAATACAATATATGGAAGTAGCTTTAACGTCTAAACACAAGGTAATGCGCACTGCCTGTCTTGAGAGGCATTAGTTTAAAAACATCTGCAATAAGACGTGCAATAAGACAATATCGAGGTGGTCTTCAGGAAAATTACTCGCTCCACTCTTTTATTAATGCCTGCGCAAGAAATCATTTGATAAGTGTGTATGTTTTGTATCTGAAGTACTTACTGGAGCCGACAACTCACAGCACGAGTCGTTTATACTTGATCCTAAGTTTAAATATTGCATTAATTTTTCTAATAAACTTGGGTACCGTCCACACAGGAAACTATTGTCAATGTGAAGAATGAATGATATAGTGATGGAGAAATCAGTAAACTGTGATACGAAAACCTAATTAAACCTTCCGTGTGGGTACAAATATTTTTTTAAAAGATCCATCCATCCCCCTTCCCCGACATTACTGTGAACCGAGAAAGAACGCTGGTCATCGTGTGCAAACGACGTAAAGGTTGAAATTCCTCGCTGTGAAATATTGTCGGCAAACTTCAGTCCTCCATCAGTGGCCGGGTCAGCCCAGATTTTCGCATGTGGCAATCGTGCCGGACGATGCCGTTAGTCGGCGGGTTTTCTCGGGGATGTCCAGTTTCCCCCTTCCATTCTAGAGCTGCTCCATACTCACCTTAATCACCCTCTTCGGCTCCCAAGACCTCGATGTTAAGAGTTGTCCAATTCTCTTCACTCACTCTTCAGTCCTCCAACCAGGTATGATTGTTCTCACAAATGACGTTCCTTAAAGAATTTTTTTTACCAATATCGTGATGTTCGAAACTACTCCACTCGTTTCTTATGTTAACCGTGTGCGAACTATAGTATGAATCGGCAAAGGTCCTCTTTGCCAAAACATTTACTACGCCCACACCATAAGAAGAGTATAAGTCCATTCGCGGTTACCTCACACTCTTCTGAAGCCCTGCTGAAGTTCTACTTTCAGCATATTTATCCGCCCTGTGCAAACAAAGTCTATAAAACCACGTCATACTTACAACGCACCGCGTTCGTGCGCACTCAGTGCGATAACAAATTGCATAAGAACTATTTATTACTAGGCATTATAGGCTGTTCACGGTAAAGTGGCACTTATGAGGCCCTAGTTTATTTTTTCTTAGCAGCCATTTTCATCGTTCCGCCACTTTTTAGAATATAAATTGCCACGTAAGTAATAAACACAGTTTACATATTTAACCACACTTGAAAATTAACGTCTAACGGTACAATAAAAAATATTTATTGACTATTATTCCAAATGAGAGGGCTTCAAACAGTACTCGCATTATTTTGAATAGCCTATACCAACACATCTATTTTCTCTATTTTTATTAAATTTAATTACGCGTGAAATATCATAATTTATCGATAAATATGAGTAAAAGTATGATTTAACTAAAAATAAGTTTCGTTCTTGTTAACGGAAGTATAAAATGTTTCCGATACACGGCATACTTAGGAAACAACCAAACACGTCACACACGAGGTGATTTCTCATATGCTTGATTCAGAAAGTGTGAGTAAATAGCAAATAGACTTTAATAGCAAATTTCAATGACTTCTGTTGTCAGCAATGTGTCGATACAGTGCACAAGTTGAGGCTGTAGCTCTCAAAGTACAATACTCCTTACTAGGTAGCAACGATAATAAAACTATTATAAATTATTTTTAATTTTCTCTCTAAAATTAATATCATAATCCGACTTGTGTTGATTAACAGTTTTTTTTTTTTTACTCTACTCGGACGGAATTCTTATATTTTAGTAACATTGATTCAGCGCCTTTTTCTTTCTGCAACCATTGCGCTTCACTAATAGAATAAGTTGCCTATCCACAGGCGTTTCGACTAATTAAAAAAATAAAGCTTTGCAACGAGGCGCTCCTGAAATTTGGTTTCTTCCAATAAATTACATCTTGTCACGCGTAATTAACTTATCAATTAAATAAATCATAACATTTAATTAAATAAATCTTAAATTACATTGCATTAAGAATTTTAACTTTCAAAAAGGTGCAATAACCCAACGTAAGTTAGCAAAGCTAAATTACCTTTAGTGGTGATGGGTTGGCAACCCTAAGGCTGCTAGAAACTCAGGTATACGCTATTAACGATAAAGTGAGCACTTTTGAGAGCCCTATCATCTGGAATAACATGTAGTCAAATATTTTATTCTAGCATGAGACATTATCATCCGAGTGTGGTGGAATATACACACTCTGTTTATTACTTACAAGGCAATATTTATTTTAAAAGGGTGATTAAAGGATAAAAAATGTCGGAAAGTATAAAGAAGCTAGGGCTTCAAAAGTTCTCACTTTACCGTGAACATCCTCTACGTAACGGTAAGGTTTATTCTACTCAGGTTGGGAAGCTCAATAGTATTAGTATGGTAATTAAAATTTTTCGCCACTAGGTAAGCGCTAGTATCGCATTGTGTAAATGATTGTTTCCTATTTTCTACGTTAAAAACAAAATAATTGCAATAATCATAAATCAAATATAAAATAACTACTTAACTAAGTGAAATATTTCTCTTTTGTTATTCACGTAGTTTAAAATTTTAATTTAGTGTGACCTTTTTGGAACACTAGCGCTTATCTAGCGGATGGAACGTTTCCCTATGTCAAACTCTCCCATAAGGAAACTCATCTTGTTCCTAACCTTATTAGAACCAACCTTAGTAACGTTGATGACAGTGGCGTGCTTAATAAGACGAAATAATAAGTCAGTAGCTCACCAGACCAAGTAACTACTTTTAAAACTTCAAAGGTCGATATCCTTGAATCGCAGAGCAGATCCATACCACACCAAGGAAGCTTCTACCTTTAAAAATAAATCATTAATATTTCAATTACTTAGAGAACAAGCTTTCGGCGTGTTGCAGCGCTTAGCAATGAATATAGCTTAAGACAGCAATACAGCAAAATCTATATTATACTACTACAGGTTCGCGGTCGCTTGAATGTAGAGAAGTATCTAACTTACATTAATGATAACGGCATGTGAAAAAAAGAAAGCTAAATAAATAACATTTCTAAAGAAGAAACAATAAAAAGTATTCTCAATAGTACTGTCAAAATCGATAAAAAAATATTTTCTTAGAAGTTTTGAGCTTCCTCCCGTGAAAGAAAGAAGAGCCCTAAAACTTAATACAATTCTTAAAAATAAAAATAATTTTGGATGTATCAGCTATTTAAATATTTTTACTAATGCAAATTAACTTATTTCAACAAAGCAACTTTCCAGCTATACTGAAGAACACAAAATTTACATTTGGTTTTAAGAAACTAGACAAACAATCCAAGAGTTGAATTCGATTTTTTTTCTGAGATACCTGAAAACTCTCATGCGAAACTTCAAGAATGATACCAGATGTTAGGTCAGAACATTAAAGCGGCGTATTTAATTTATCGTTGGGATAGTACGTAATCTAGTGGATTCACTTTATAAATGAAATTTTTAAGATTGGGAAAACCGAGTAATGGGTTCCATAATGACGCCTGGTCTCGCCCTCTCGACATAATGGTTGGTAACTTCGTCATTCCGTTGTCGAGTTCAGTACGATCATGCACGTCATGGCAGACACGGGAGCAAAGACAGCAGCCCCAGCCTTCAGCCTAAAGACCTTGGCGCCCACCCACATGCTGCCGAGTGCGCTCTTCTAGACGCTCATCACACTTGGACGCAGCCTCTGTCGCTCGCTGTGTTTGACACAGCTTACAGTCGATACAGCTTTCCAAGGCAGAGCATTCACCAAGTGCTGCGAGCACATCACAGCTGCGCTGGAGCCTCTACAGCCTACATCAGGGGTTCTGAAAGTCTACTGGGGCGTCGGCAAGCCTGCAACGAATCTCAAGATCCTGACCAGTCTCTGCTTGTACTTCCAAGTCTAGAATCTGAGCGGGGAGCTCACCCACCTCTCATGCCATAATACGCTCCTCAAAGCCTGCGCCATGAGGATCATCAAAGGCACCATGTGCACGTATGTACGAGACAACGCAGTTCCCATTCACCATCGATGGAACAAACTGCGCCCACAGCGAGCGGGGACGACTGTCGCCAGCCTGACCAAGCAACCAGAATCACATCGGGCAAAATCCAAGGCCAAGGGTGCACAAACCCTGATGAAGACGGGGCAGAAACCACTGCAAGAAGCAGCCTTGCAGACCAGCAGCAAGGCTGCCATGACGCAGGACAGTGAGGCCCAGGTCGGCGCAGCCACCACACACACACGGCCTGCAACCCTAATCAGGCCTTAGCTGGACGACCTGCCTGATCATACCTTCAAGCATTAATTCAGGTCACGGGCCGCGATTTACAAAATGCCTTGCGAAAGTCAAAGCAGAAAATCCCTCCACCGGCCAATATACGGGACCGTGAGCTTAGACGGTGCGCCCGATAAAGGCCAGTGCAACCCTAAGAACGGCATATTTTGTCATCGGGGCATCGGACCGAGAGGACGTCTGGAAATGGGTATGTCCGGCCGTCGCTAACCACCGCCTGAATCAGACTATGGCAACAGGGACAAGGCCGTGACTCTTCAATTATTCTATAACCAAAAAGGAGCGTGTTATTATAAATAGTTAATATTCTGTTAATCCTTTTGAAGCTCCCTAAGTAACGTTTACAGAACACTATACCCAATGGATTAGCAATGGATAGGCGAAAATAATGTGAAGAACACAGACAGCATTCAAATACATGCATACATTACACCAGATTCGCACATACACTCCCCGATACTAAATACCAACCAAATTCCCAGTCAAGCCGTATTAAATATATCTAGATAATTCAACCAGTTATTCACTCCATAATATTGAAGTATAATCCCTACTACCCACATCATATATAATTAACACCACTGACACACCTGCAAGGTAGTCAGCTAGTAATAGGCACATTATTTATTTATTCAGATTTAGCTATAAACTATTATCAAAGGCCTTTCGTTATAATTACTAACAATTACATACTAATTAATATGTCTCTAGTATATCCGATTAGCAAAATCTGCATGTTATATAACAAAAATAATAAAACAATAAAAACTATAACATTTCAAAGTAAGTAAAATTTTTAAACCCCATTAAAACCTGTAAAAAAATAATAAGAGCGAAGAAAAACTAACCCAAATTAACCAGAGGCTCACTAGGGAAAGTTCCCTGCTGAAGTACGCTGCCTTCAGAAAGAAATAACGGCAGATTTTTAATTTCCCCTCTCCACAACACCTCGCTCTGAATCAAGGTCGCGGTGTTTATTTTATTATTTTTGTGACCGTTTTCTGCAGTTCTTTCGTGGCCGTAGCTCTGGGTGGGGCTGTGGCTGCTATGTCTCTACCACGAGGTCAGATAAGGACTGACTGCCATGACATAATGATAATATATGTTTTAATTTAATTCCTTCCGAATTAATTTACCATACAACAATTTTAATACATCCCTGTTTTATTCTCGCTAATGTTTATATATTTTTTTCCACGTTGATTAAATGTACCACAGTAGGTTCAGAGGCTGTAAGGCAAAATCACAGCGATCCGCAATTCCAAACGAAAGGTTTTTTTAGGGAAAGTTTGACCTCTAATCGTAAGCGGTAAGCAGTTAATAGCTTAGCCATGCGGGACTAGGGTGTGAGTAAGAAAGGAAATGCAGTCGGTCCACTTATAAGATTGAAAAATTGAAAAGTATAAAATAATCTACTGAAAAAAAATTTTAAGCCAAGCTTTTATTAAAATTTACTGAAAAACGAGGATATTTTTATATCTGCTTAATTCATTTATATTAATAAAAATGAAAGAATATCTAGAATCGCTTAAACATTTATTCTAAATTTTTTACAGAGATTACATAATGAACTAGAGGTTGTGGATTAAAATCTCGAAACATTTCGAAACACTGCAAAATTTTCCACCCGATGGAGTCACAGAATGTGCATTAAATAATAGACCACTTCTAATTTAGTTCAATGAATGTTAGTAACCTATATCACTTCCAGTTTACACGTAAATCTTCTGTATGCAAACTATGTGACCAAGTGAGCATTTTTAGATTCTTTTTTGGGTTTAGTTAAACATATTTTCAGTCTAACTCCCCCCATCCACCCTAAAGCTTGTCAAAATGCATATGACAGGGTTATTAGAAAACGCCACATAAATTATTTTTTCCTGTATATGTTCCTTTTATATGTTTATTTATGATTATGATATTACCAAAAGCTGTACGTGGTTTTTTATGTACTACAGTACAAAATATAACACATGAATTGCTAAAAAAATAATAATAACTTCTCATTCATCGATATACGGCGTTATTATGAACAGACATAAGCAGTGCTCCGCACGAAATAAATTTATATCGCGGCGAATTTGCTTGTATTTTTTACTTTATTTTTATATAAGATAGTAAAACAAATGCGTTTTTGGCTTAACTAATTTGGTTATGCCTTATCCAAGAACAATCGTTTTATTCTAGCAGTTAAAGGGATTTTACCCTTTTTGTTTGCATACACATATGAGTGACTCCTTCTGAATCAAGATTACGTATGTTCCTGTGTTTTATTCCTTAAATACGCGAATAATGCAAATATTTACATTGAGATTTTTTTCAGTTTCTGTACAATTCTTCAACTCAAGAATTTCAGCACAATTATTTAGCGGTAGCAAGAGATTACTTTTTTTCATGTTATGTTTTTTGCACTTAGTTTATCAGAGGGATAATTAGTGCATGCACAAATTTGTGAATGTACTTAACCCTACAACTTCTGAGAAATGTTTTAAAATGAGAGTCGCAGGGTGGAATCGGGCCTGCACCACATACACCTGCCACCGTACTGTGTTCTTATTTATTAAATAAATTATTTTACTTTAAAAAAATTACTCTTCATATTGCCAACACACCGCTACGGCAATTTCATCATGTTAACATTGCACCATTAGGCCAACTAGGTATTTCCAAGTTTATAAACATCTTAATCTTTGGGGCATAGAAAATTGTTCTCAACAAACTCGTCATAGAAGAAAATTTATTTTCCGAGAGCTTTACTGGTATTTTTGAAATACCAGGGTACAACAATTTGTGCAGCTGAAATGTTCGTTTGGGTTGAAAAGTAATAAAATAAAATTTATTATTTCTAGCACGAAACAATTTTTAAAAACACTACGTACGAATCCCATTACTTACTTTACAAAAACGTTCAGAGCTATTTTCCATTGGATAGCCATTTTCATAAAATTCCTATTTTAAACGGGTCAGCCTGTGGTTTTATTAAATTATTTTCTAAGTTTTCCGCTATGTTAGCGTTTCAAACTGGCTAGTCAAGTCCAGTATAAAGTAACAGGCGTGTTTTGTTTTGCCTTGGCAACGTTTCTGCGTAATTTGCAGCTGGTTAGCATGCTGAAAATAGAAAAGTTAACGCGCAAAGTTAATTTAACTTTCCTCTAAAAGCATCACACATGCTAATGACTTGATGTAGGACATACTCTTGACTTTCCAGTTGGCAAACAGGCAAACAACCGAGTCCAAACTTGAGCAAGTTAACTGGTTGCAAACGTGTTACTTTTCTCATTACTCACTATGGGATCTAAAACGTTTGAAACTCAAATTTCAACGTGTTTATGAGTTAGCGAATGCTATACGCATTTTGTGGTATTTATTTCTTAACAACGTCATTTTAAAAAATGTACTTTCACTTACTGATAATCAACAACAGAAGTTTTGTATGTCGTTTCAACACTTAGACAAAAATTTCTTCCAGCTAGCAAAATATTTTTTGTATAGGGCCAAAAATATATTTGGCTGTCCGAAAAAAATATTTTGTTGAGTAACCAAAATTCGAAATGCAACAAAATTAATTCTGTTTATTTAACAAAATACACGCTTGAATTAACAAAACCTTTGTGTTGGGCCAAAAGAAATTATAGAATGTGAACAAAATATTTGGTCGAAACAATTGTATATATTTGTTTGGCCATTAATTTGTTTGCCTTTGTTTGAAAATACAGCTCAAGTGTTTGTTTGTAATTTTGGTGACAATTAGGAAAGTAACGGGGTATGCACATTTATTGATGCTTCACAGTGGCATAAATATCCTAATAAAACAAGTTCGACAGGAAACTAACAACTGAAGCTGTAAAACTTGAAACATTTATTTAGACACGTTGCCCAGTATTCGAGTATACACGTATTTAATAACATTCCTGTTTCATCAGTAGTCATTTTAGCTGAGTTATTAGCCATGGAGCACGCAAAATATATTCAATTCTCATTCCAACTTCCAAATTTTTATATTAACCGAAATGTTGCATGCACGTAGATCCAAATAAATGTGTAATTGCCCCAAACAATTCTTTATTTGGCGCAACAAATTAAGAGCAACAAAATAATTTGATTTCAACAACAACATGTGTTATTAACCCTATATTGGATGCACCAAAAATAAAAACTTTTTTGGATTCGATAAAACCTTTCTCTCAGTGTACCTTTACTAATCATAAAAGAATTGGTGTCAAGGCTTAAATCTGCCATTTTCTTTCTAGACTTAATTCATACTGTTGTAGGTGGCGTCCACGGTTCTTATTTACTATTTAATAAACAAAAAAAATTACTACGTGGCCTGTATGTTTGCTACTATTGTTCCGCTTGGTACACAAGCAGGTATTTAAAAAAATTCAAGGGGATCAATATTTAATAATTTTCAGTTTTTTATTGCAATACGATACCTATTTAAAATGCAGTTATACCGATATTAGTCACTACGAAAGGAATGTTTTTAAAACTGCGTGTGATATTTAACTTT
Organism: Dryococelus australis; assembly: GCA_029891345.1. Classification (NCBI taxonomy): domain Eukaryota; kingdom Metazoa; phylum Arthropoda; class Insecta; order Phasmatodea; family Phasmatidae; genus Dryococelus; species Dryococelus australis. The sequence continues at coordinate 62,696,449 of CM057001.1, read as the reverse complement.
ATACTTTATGGTTAACGAATTCTCTATTTTCTGTATCAAAGTTTTAGCTGGTGCTCTCACAAATTTCATCATTTCTTCTTCAAGGATTTTTTGCACAGAACAGTTTAAAAGCTCAAAAACATATGTTGGATTTTACCAAACGAATAGCGTTTGTCCTTCCAAGCGCACTGACTCGTGCTTTAAGTTTTAAAAAAATTACCCCACGAGACATGCCGAATCAGCATCGCCCTTTCTGCGCTGCGATAGAGTTGCTCGGTCGAACTCTTAATGAAACCCGAATTTATGTGCTGACTGCGGCCAGTGCGAAATGTTTGCGATCACTCAAGCGAACTGATGTAGCGTAACATGCGTCACTGGAGTTAATTTCTTTGATTAAAAATAACTATTTCTATCCCGTGTATCATTAATAAGTTCGAGAAACGTCAGCTGGCATATGCGCCTGAAAATTTTGTGCACGTTTAAGTTTAGATGATAAAATTCATGCTCCGTTAGTTCAGGAGTTGAACAGAAAAATTATCTTTCATAAGGAGGGCCGCTGAATAGACAAGTCTCGTCTTCAACGAATTAATAAATGACACCCTGCCCGGCCGCCTTGAAATATCACATTTCCTTAAGGTTTCATTCGTGACTGGATGCGCTCCACTCGTAATCTGGGTCAGATATTGTTTTGCGGAATTCCAACAACAGCTGGGTTCTGGAATCGAAAATAGATGCATCCGTCCTGAGAAAGGGGTGGAGACGTTTAGGCGGCTCTTAGCTATGGGACCTTGAGAGTCGAGAAGGATAAAACGAACGCGGGAAGCAAGGGCGGAGGGCGGGGGGAAACTGGAGACCCATGAGAAAACCCCGCCGATCAGCGGCATAATCCGGCATGAATTCCACGTGCGAAAAATTCAGAAGTGGCCCCGCCCGAGAATCGAGTCCGGTTCGCCTCGGTGGGAAGCGAAAGAACTACGTAGCTGCTACGGAAACCGTGCCCTCCCCTGAAAACAACACCAATCTTAAGGGCCCCGTCTTGCCCGGCGCTTGGAACCCCGTTGCAGAATGTTTGAAATCCAGGTTTTTTTTATAACGAAACTATTAAACGTGCACCCAATGTGCTCACCTACGAAAATAAAACACACTTCAGACTATGCCTGTTGGTTACTTCCGAAACTATCAAACGTGCACCCAATGTGCTCACCTACGAAAATAAAACACACTTCAGACTATGCCTGTTGGTTACTTCCGAAACTATCAAACGTGCACCCAATGTGCTCACCTACGAAAATAAAACACACTTCAGACTATGCCTGTTGGTTACTTCCGAAACTATCAAACGTGCACCCAATGTGCTCACCTACGAAAATAAAACACACTTCAGACTATGCCTGTTGGTTACTTCCAAGACACCACGCACATTAGAAAAACCATTTCGGGGCACTACAGCGTAACTAAAAACTGCTCTTTCGGAGCGCTGTATCTTAAAATACTTGTCAGATATATACAAAACTAACTATTAAAGGATCCTGCGTTGAACCTTCTTTCAGAATTTCCACCAATGTAACGATAGAGGAGCCTGTTAAAGTCCAATAGGTACAGGCTGCACGACGAGAACACTGTTCGCCAGCTCAGGGCCTTGCGCATAGCGGCGATAGTGCACTTGATGCGCGTGACAGTGTCGCCTTTATCGCTCGGCCTCGAACGCGGGAAACAGCTATAGGTAGGCGAACCCCTTAAGGACACGTTACATATGATCATTCTGGATGCCGACAAAAATTGGCAAAGTAAAGTCGTCACAATCCTTCAGAGGGTAGCGATCAGTCTTGTCTCACTGATATCAGTAAACCAGACTAGGGCAATCTACCAGCGGCAGTCAGTAGCATTTGAGTGACCATTTCATCAGCACGCTTACAGTTCACCGCGGCGATGCAGGTTCTAGTCCGATTTTCTATGCACTGCAAGTGTGCACCCATGGTCGATGTGTTACTTCAGGTGTCTCACGCTATTTCACAATTGTATTCTTCGTCTTTCCCCTCAGCATGTTAATTCGCAGGTTGAGTCCTAACTGGCGTATGCCGTGTTTTAAATGGGCGTGATCCTCTATTTAGTGCACTACTTGAAAACAAATACTTTTCTAATCATAAAGCTGTGGCCCAGTTGCCGCAGTTCCTGGGACACAACTTGAACTACCCAACCCGCATTTCTACCTAGTTTCAAGGAATCAGGACAGGAAGGGTTAACTGAATCGTATCAGCAAAGCAAATAATTGTGTATTTGTTGATAATTTAGCTGTAAACCATATTCACACAATCATTCTGTAGAGGAGGGAAACTACTGATACCAATTAGTTCCTTAAAAATGCGCTTTTATAACATTTACTATACACTCTTTTATCTTTACAATATTCTCTCCACATGGATTCGACAATTTACACATTCTCCATTTTGACGCTCCTCCAGAATCTTTAAAATTCCCCTTCAAACTCAAATTCCAGCACCTTGGGCATTGGATTCAAAAATCTCTTTTAAAATTCAATGAAACACTATAAAAAGATATAATTTTGCTTCAATCACACTCAACGTACCTTAACCTTGCAGGATTAACATACTTGAATTTTAACGCAATAAAAACGAGCACAAAAATAATTTAAAACACCCAATTTAATATGGCTCTCAAAAACCATACACCTTTATTGTGCTAACACAAAAAAGTACTTGAAACTACTTAACACTAGTAGAAATCCTACAATATTTATTTTGACTTATACTCCATGTGTCAGGGGTTTCCCAATTCACACTCAATAAGGAGAAGCGCCATAAAACTTAAAATGGCCCTTTTGAATTACCTCTCGAAAACAGTTACAACTTTACTAAAATAACTCTTTTTATTACCATTTTCTCAGGTCCTCGTGTAAACCCACTTTGCTTCTACCCGAGGGATACATTAAAAATTACACTAATACCATTTAAATTAATCTTCTCGCTTTCCTCACCTCGCAGGATGAGTACAATAAAATTTTCATTTAAAATTACACTCATGTAAAATAGAAGGAAACTGTCCCACTGAGGTACTGGTCTCTTGGCAAATTCTCTGCTTTTATCAACTTTTTCCGCTCGGGAACAATACCGTATATTTTCCCATGAAAACATTCCACAACACTCTCCAACATTCATCAACCTCTAGATTCATCAGGCTGGGGATACTCTCCCCACCAAACACTTGCGTGGCAGCTTGCTCTAGAACCTTCTCTCAACACACTCTCCCCACACGACCAAAGGAAGCAGGGGAAATTGTCCCCACAGCCAAAGAGTACAAGGGATATTTTCCCCCACCGACACTTTCGTGCAGGTTGCCCTCCTCGCCACTAACTACTCTCCAAGCACACCACACTGGTGAAAGAAAGACAAGGGATATTCTCCCTACCACTGAGGTTTTTCTCCCCTTCCCCCCATATAGCACCATAAATCCCACACAAACCACCCGTCACTCCATTCACTCTCCCTCCCCAATGTTCTAGTTCGTTAATGTACCGAGTCTCTTCTCCGCAATAATTATTCCAATTTTCCAGTTACTCTGTGCAAGTTCACTCCTAAAGGTCGCGACTAGAAGAACATCACCAAGTTCCATGCTGGTCTAGAAGCTAACTTCCAGCAAAAACCCATATATTTTCTGGTAACACTCGAAGAAAACGCTCCAAGCGCCCTTCTCCAAAAAGTCGACTCAAATTCCTAACCATTTAGCATGGCTAAACTCCAAAATGCCGCTTATCACAAGCTCGACGCAGGGGACCTACAAAAAGTCAAAGTTCATATGCGAGCACCAAAAACTAAGTCTTTACTCTTACTCTTCAAAAAGAAAAACAAAGTTCAACTCTGGAACACGAACATATTTTGTTCATAATACCAAACCGACATGGCCTGAAACTAAGACTTTATTTCGCACGAAGCGCGAAAAATACGCGCCTCTTCACACTCGTCTTTATTCTGGCTTCCCCGAAAATAACTAAGTCCAAGACTCCTTCCTCCAGAATCAAAGTCATTATAAATGCCACGCTGAAAAATCCTATCTTCAAACATAGAATGCCAAAACAAAGTCCTAATGTTCACGAGCCAGAATTATTCTAAGTCCGAGATTTGGCCTGCCAAAAACTAATACCAAAGCTCGTCTCCTCCCATAATTTTGCTAAGTTCCACACTACACCCTAGCCATCGTAAGATTTTCTAAGTCTGAAGATTCGCAGGATACTTATCTCTTCTCTCGCAGACTCCTCACTCGTTGCTACGCTAGGCGGTCTCCACTCGCCTCAAGAGTACCAGTACACTGACTGGGGAATTCTCTTCGAGACAGATCACGCACCTCAATATATACACCGAAAAAAAAAAACCCACTCTCGCTCTCCCCCTTGAGGCCACGGTGGTTGAGCGATTAGCACGCTCGCCTCCCACCAAGGTGAACCGGGTTAAATCCCCGGCCGGGTCACCGGATTTTTGCATGTGGGAATCGTGCCGGACGATGCCATTGGCCGGTGGGTTTTCTCGGGGTCTCCAGTTTCCCCCGCCCCTTCATTCCGGTGCCGCTCCATACTCACTTCAATTACTCTCATCGGCTCTCAAGACCTTGCTCGCTCTCCTCCCTCCAAGAGACAGGTACCTCAGTGCATTCTATGAGATCCTAATGCACTCTTTACGACTCAAACGCCATATTTATCGCCAACATTCTCAGAGTAGCGCGAAACCAAGAACCAATTACAGCGAAAAAGTGACGATTCATAGATCGTCACCTAGTAAAATGTACGGATTTTAGTAATTTTGCACCACAGTTGGTAGCGCTGCGTATCTACTGTCTTTATGTGTATTTATATTTGGTTATATACCGGCTGGTACATTTATTAATCCAGTATGCATTTTATTGCACGTATTTTATTGCACTTCGAGGGGAACCGGGAGCCCTTCGGCATGAAATTTGGAGGTCAGTTATGGCACGCATTTTACATAAGGCCTTGGAAAAATACCATTTCAAATTTTTAATACTATATTTAGATGACATCTGCATTTTGTTCGCAAACTCCCGAGGAACATCTTGAGCATGTGCGACTGGTCTTAGAGAAGTTGCGAGAATTAAGATTTACTGTTAACCCCGATAAGGTGGCTTGGGCCAAACCGGAAATAAAGTTCTTAGGGTTCATTCTTTCGAGAGGTAAGTTGAAAATGGATTCTGAAAAGATAGAACATATCGTAAATTTCCCTCGGCCTAGGAATGTGAAAGGGAATATGAGATTTCTAAGCATGTTGGGTTACTTTTCACGATTCATAGAAGGGTACGCAGAAATGTGCGCCCCCTGAACAGGTTAAAGAATAAGGATGTTCCCTTTCATCGGGGTGAAATGGAAGAGAGAGCGTTTTGCAATTTAAAGTATGCGATATCGCACCCCCTGGATTTAGCCCTTCCTGATTTCAATAAGAGATTTATTTTACAGGTTGACGTGTCGCCTGTGGCGATAGGTGGGGTTCTATTGCAGGATATGGGGCAGGATCTTCAACCCATATCCTTTGCCAGCAGGACGCTAAATTCCAGTGAACAACATCTTAGTGCATATGAGAAAGAAGCCTTAACCTGTGTATGGGGTGTAGAAAAATTCTCTACTTATGTCGAATATGCGGAATTTGACCTGCAGACCGACAACCAGCCTTTGAAGGGGCTGTATAGCCACCCTAAACAGGTGGGGAAAATCGGGAGATGGGTGGCTAAATAAAATAATTATCGCTTTAAGATTGGCCATACTAAAGGGAAAGATAATGTGATTGCTGTTTGCCTATCTACAATGTAAGACGAGGGAGAGTACGAGGTCCCTGTAGAGCCAGAACTAAAGGGTGGCGAGGGTAAAAAGGTGTTAGAGCAAGAAAAATGTAATGTTATGATTAAGACTATGCCGGAAATGTTTTTGGATTTTAAGGAGTGGCAAAAAGAGGATGAGGAATGTGGTAAACTAAAGGATGCCATTTCCTTAGGAATGAGCCCTAATTACGTAATTGATAAATAATTCATTTACTATGTGGATAGATCTAAGAGTAAGAAAGTATTCATGCCAAAAAAGGCTAGAAATTTAATTTTAAAGTATTTCCAGGATGCTATGAGAGGAACGCATATGGGATGAGCAAAAACAAAGGCTCTCATTAAGAGAGAGTTTTTTTGGCCCGGTATGAGTACTAACATCGATAAGCTTGTTAAGGAATGTGAAAGCTACCAAATGGCTAAGCAACCTAAGAATAGTAAAGGTGGATTACACGCGGTGAAGCTCCCCTCTAGACCGTGTGAAAAGGTGTTTATTGACATTTATGGCCCCTTACCTAGATCTATTGATGGGGATAAGTGTAATTTTATTTTAATCGATGCATTTAGTAAATTCTGTGTACTCTTGCCTTTGAGAAATTTGAACGCGCCCCCCCCCCCCCCACATAGTTAAGGCCCTTGTTGATAGTGTATAGAAAACATTTGGGAGCCCCGAACAAATATTTTTAGGTAATGCGAGTTATTTTAACTTACAAGTTATTAAAGATATGTTTTTTTTTCCGGTGCGATACATTTAAACACTAGTCCTTACTACCCATGTCCAAATTTGGTGTAAAGATTGAATAAAAGTGTTAAGGTGGCTTTAAGGATTTTTCATAATGCTGACCAACGCCGATGGGATTCTAACTTGCCTGAGTTGAATATGGCTTTCAATTCGGTGGCGCAAAGTTCTACCGGTTTCTCACCAAGTAAGGTGTTTTTAGGAAGAAAGATATGGCTCCCTCTGTTGAATGTATGGGGTATACCCTATGAGTCGATGGAAACGTTAAGTGGTAACGAATTGGAGGAACTATGGGAACAAAAACTTGTATAAATCTGGAGAAAGCCAGGAAAAGTGTTGAGCGGAAGTACAATAAAGACCGATTAGAAAATCCTTTTCAGGTTAACGATCATGTGGAGTGTCGGCATTTCGCGCAAAGCAAAAAGGCTGAACATTTTTCTACTAAGCTCGTGTTACCGTATGACGGGCCTTACAGAATAATACGTTTCTTAGGACCAGTCACAGTGTTGTTAGGTGACCCTGATAACAATTTTATTGTAAAAAAGACACATGTAAGTCAGATCAAGCGGTTTTGCCCTCCAACAAGTGGGAATGATAATGCCTCTTGATGTATAATTTAAAGTGAAGTTGGAATGACTATGTTGTATATCACCGTAATGTATTTCATTACTATTGTATATAGAGTTTCTTATCTTGTGATGATGTACTTAAAACTTTCTCTTCTTTTTCTACTTCTGTCAAAACTTACGTATGTTTTAGGGGTTCATGTTAAATGTTCTTTATCTGTGGTGCTATTTGTTAACAGCCCGGTAATGGTGTGTTTTCAATGGTTGGTACAACTTCTGATGAGAGGATACGCCATGAAAATTTTGTGGAGGAAAGTAAGGGTTGCCTAATCGAAAATATGTGTTGAGCTTAATCTGCCCTTTTTTCATTAAGGGGGTGATTGTGACGATTCATAGATCGTCACCTAGTAAAATGTATGAGTTTTAGGAATTTTGCACCACAGTTGGTAACGCTGCGTATTTACTGTTTTATGTGTATTTATATTTGGTTACATACCGGCTGGTACATTTATTAATCCAGTATGTATTTTGTTGCACGTAGTTTATACGGTAAAAAAATTCTTATTGCTTAGTGTTGATCTATTATGAATTTTAGTGCTCATATTTTATATGGTTATGAGTAATGCCATAAATCCGTCGTCAGCTTGTACCTGCAGAGACCGTCGTCCCTCTTTGAAACACTTTTGAAGCACGTCAAGCGCCAAGGGAAACGATTCTCTTTCGTGGGTTTAATATTAAATTTAAATTTTATGAGCACCAGTTATTGAAAGTTACCGCGTAGGGCAAAATACGTTGAACTTAATTAAGGGGTCTGCCCACGCAATATGTAAATTGAGTGCGAAACATTTTTATATTTTTTTATTGTGTGCATTTACGAGTAGAATCAGTGGCTGTAAACAGTCGTTTTGGTACAAAATAAATAGTGAATCAAAGACTTTGGAAATTAAGAGTAGAAGTAGAGAGAGTTTATTTGCAAATGACCCCTCGATTTACGAAAGACTTGTATTGCTGTAACATGAATAATAGTATTTCGATTGTAGATGTGTATAATGTAAAGAGCTTGGCCGCGGAATTTGGGTTTTTTCAAGTCGAGATCGCTTTCTGCCCGTAGGGGTAGTGTAGGTAATATTATTGTGTCGTGAAGTGTGGTAGAGGTTGACAAACCTCCTGACACCCTTGCGGGGTAAAAGGGAGTCTCAAAACGCTTTCACATAAAACGCCTGTAAGGCCGCAACCCGCCCCACCAGACGGTTGTGCAGAACACCACTCCCTCCTCCGTAGGCGTTCCTTGCTTATCTAAAAAGAGACATCTCAGTACATTTACAACACTTGTGGCGGACATCCAGCCACAAAGCATCCTGCGACACCCGATCATGAATTTTCTCTCTAAAAAAAAAAAAGCAACTTTGTAGTCACATTATAACGTCTTTACTGGTCCAAGATGCAGAGTGTTTTGAAACACTAACTTGACGTAGAAGCCCCTGAAAATAATGATTATTTAAATGTTTTACTTATGCTCTATACTCCGTCTCGTAGTCGAGGCTGACATAGTGGTTAAAGATCTGCTTTTGAAATCGACTTATCTCTAAACTATACCACCCAATTTAAACATTGGATTCTATGAAACAATCTCTTGCGTTTTAAATAAATTAAGGTACGAACATAACCAACACTTTAGAACTTAATTGCCATACTTTAAAATAGACAGCCACTTGACAACTATTAGCTATATCATAATTAAAAGATGATCAATTTTGATCTTTACTCGTTTATTTACTATACGCTGTTCGTGGAAAAGGGAGCACTTTTGAGGCCCTAGTTACATTTTCCTGTCAGCCATATTTTATCCTTCAACAATATTTTAAAATAAATATGACCAAGTAGGTAATAAACACAGTGTGTATATTCCACCTCACTCGGAAGTTAACGTTTAAGCCTAAAATAAAATTTGTTTATTGACTATTATTCCAAATGATAGGACTTTCAAAAGTGCTCGCTATACTGTGAATGGCCTATAATCCGTTGTATATTAGGTTCGATCATTACAGGAAACAGTTGCGCTACAAATGGGACCTAATATTACAAACGCCAGAAACATTTAAGTTTTTTTTGTATCTGGAAATATTTCTTAAATTCTTGATATACTTAGAATATTTTAACATATTTTATGTACGCCCGGTTATTGGGCGGTACTTTCCAATTGCATAATAATTACTTACTATTCGCAATTTTTTGCTGCGAGTTTTATTAACTTTTATCATAATTAGCCATAATTTTTTTACAGATTAATTCAGGTCAGTAGACATGGGCTTATTACCTAAACACTCTTCCCGTAATAATGAAATATAAAAATAAATTTGACAGTGGGAGGGCCCCTACCTCCATAAGGCAAATAGTGAAATTCTGAGAAAGCACGCAGAATAGACCTGAAAGAGCGAACGCCTAAAATTTAAATAAAAAATTACGCAAGAAAAAATTTTCCTACCCTGTTAGCATCTAGCCCGCGCCATTGAACATATGAGTCAGGCATGCTGTACGCTGTTCACGGTAAAGTGAGCACTTTTGAAAGCCCTCTCATTTAGAATAATAGTCAGTAAATATATTATATTTTTGCCTTAGACTTTAACTTCCGAGTGCGGTAGAATATACATACTGTGTTTATTATTTACATGACAATATTTATTTTAAAAATCTGGTTAAAGAATGGCTGAAAGGAAAATTAACTAAGGCCTCTAAAGTGCTCCCTTTACCATGAATAGCCTATACCCGCTAAATTCGTGTAATTGCAAAAGCCACAGCGCTAATATGATTTAAAGAGAAAAATTTTGACTAGGCACTAACCAATTTCTAAGTCTCAACAGTGAAGCACATTTTGTCACTTGAAATAGCGAAACCACGCGGTTTGGAAACCAGGTAAGGATACTTAACTGTTATTTATTCTGGTGTTTAGAGTGCCCCTGAACAGACATATGGCCTTACTACAGCACTATAAATTAAGAGCACTACCTACTGACTGGCAGGTGTGAAATTTAAATAGGAAATACCATGTTAAGGGAATTTCGGCTCAGTACGTTAATTTTAAAAATGAGTGTTTCGAACAAAATTTACTCACAACGAATCGTTCAGGAGAATTCCTTACAGCAGAGATGTTTCCATAGCATGTACAGCCTGTTTGCAAGGAATTTTTAAAATGCATGTTTTACAAAAAAATACGTACTGCCTACATATATTGAAAATATATGCTTGTAGGGATCTTCCCCTAAAAAATTTCGTGAAGAATACATTTTGATTGAAACGCATATATTTAAAATTAACTCACTTAGGCGAAATTCCCTTATTATTGGATTTCCTATTTAAATTTTGCAGCTGGTAGGTCGTGCCCTTAAGGCGCTGGTTACCTCGGCAGCCGGCAGGTAGAGTTGACAAGTAGCGTACCTGTTGGCTGACGTCAGGAACGAAGCTTGAATATTGTCCTGTTATTTCAGCCTTTCGAAAGGAAGATGGCGACAGCAGCGACACGTCTTGATAACAAAACACAATCGCCATTCATTGGAAAGCACGAGTCTGGCTTCTAAGAAACGCGGTCCGTTGTGTTAGACGCCAGGTAGTCTGTGACCAAGGATGAGCAAAAGTGGAAAAGATGATAACAAAGGGGGGAGGGGGGAGTGGAGGAAAGTGCTTACCCTCCTGCAATGACACACGATGGTCCGTTTCATTAGCAACTGTATCTACATGAAACAACGGGCCTTGCCCATGAATTCTTTGGGCCTGCATTTATTTCCTTCCTGAACTGTCATAAGAAATTATTATTATTAAGGAAAACTAAAGAAAATACGGTACTCTTCACAAACGAAATATTAATTTGTGATACACTTAAAACATTGAAGTAAGCCCAAATGTTATATTAAATTTTGTTAAAAATTCGGATTATTTTAAATAGTTTTTTTTTTTTTTACATTTGAAAAGTATATTTTAGTAAAATATTTTATAATGTTTCAAAGTACATACATTCTCCTTTCGTGTACAGCATAAATTGCACTTTTCTGGCAATTTTCATGGTGTACGTACAGTTTTTACGAGTTCTTCACGTTGTATAGTCGGGTGCAGTGCTCCATAGGCAATTGCTTCACTTCAATCTTAAGAGGAACGCAAAAAAGAAAAAAAACGTTTCATTGACAAGTATTTCCCGCTAGCAAATTCTCAACCACTAAACGCAGGGTATAAATACGCCGAGGTCGTTTCAGAATTGTTGTGGCTCGTATCAGAACGCAGAGCAGGGGACAATTAAACGCAGTCAGTCCCCTGCAGAATTACAAAGCTGGAAATACACCCGGCCGGAAGTAGGAAGTTAGGATGGGCGGGGGGGGGGGGGGGAGCTACATGCGGAAGTAGCGGCGAGCAATCTGAGAACACCACAGGCTGGCCAACGCCGCGACAAGGACAAGGACGAAGGAGGTGCCGCAGCAGACAGAAGAGGGGTTAATTTAGCTTGTGTTAATGCTGATTTATTTCTCCTCTCTTTTCGGCGCTCCGTGGCTCTGCGGGGAGGTGGAGAGGTTTTTGAAGGGTTGCGCAAGGGTTGGAGGGGGGGGGCAAGGGTTTCCCTGGCCCGAGGTGACAGGGCAAAGAGGTGATAAATCTGGCAAACTGTTTGCGGTCCAGCCTTACTACCTAACCCCCCCCCCCCCTCCTCCCTCTTCCACGAGCACACGTCACGCGCCGAGTTGCCAGAATAAATCTCGCGTTCTCCCGGACTCTCTATACACTCACGTCCCCGAACCACGATTGTCGTTCTGAATGTAAAATTTCCTCCTCCCTCTTCATCTGTTCCATTCCTGTTTCTCGTTCGACACAACATTAAGAAACACACGGGTGCTTTCTCGCGGCTTCTTTGAGGAGACTCCTGTGGCGCAGTCGGTTGGTGCGCCACCGATCTGGGGTGCGGGAGGCTCTGAGCTCGAATCCTGGGCCAGGCATGGGTGTTAATTTAAGTTAGGTTATAAGTTAGTCTATAAGCCACCCGCTGTCAAGCATAAAACCGGGGGACGTTAAAAAGCCCTTTACAATACCAATTGAGGAGATGAGAGTCTTGCAGAGAGAAGCGTTACTGGTCATCCACGACGATAGCACGGGCTCTATTACGGGTGGGTTCACTCCAAATTTTCGTACCTGTGAAACGTGGCGGACCTTACCGTATGTCAGCGGGTTCACTCGGGGTGCTCTCATTCCCCGGTCTACACGGACGTTATTCGAAACAAATTACGGTAAAGTGATGTTTGTGTCCGAACAGGCTAGCTAGCAGTCTAGGAGACCTCAGCAAAACTAAAGTCTGTTCACAATAAAGTGAGCAGTTTTGAAATCAACCTTAGAAAACGTCACGGCCCCTGCCTGCATATATTTTAACGGGCGCAATGAGTGACATGCGCCCAGTAAAGATGGTAACGATGGAGGGGAAGGTAGTTCCATATATTAACGTCTAATAAAAAGTGTTAGGTAACCATTTGTGATAACTTAAATTATTTGTCTCGTTTTCTGTTTTTTTTTTTTTTTATGCATCAAAGTGTAGAACTGAGCAGATTTTTTATATATTTACTTTTCTAATAATTTCACAGTTTCACTTGTCCCACGCATGAATAAAATGATGGGGCCCATGGCAATCCTAAGTTTAATAGGGCAGAAGAATACATAACGTGTATACAGAGATCTTAAAGCAGGACTTTCAAAAGTGTTCATTTTATCGTGAACAGCCTGTAAGAACGTGCAGAAAGTTACCTACACGTAGGTTTTTAATGATGGGATTTATGGACATTCATTCTGCTAGGGTGTTGCATGCCATCAGAGATTACATCCCAACCTCTCCGCGCACAGTCTTCGTACAATCTTACAAATTAAGAAAATAAAATAATCCTTTCTCAAATTTTAATTTTTTCTAACTTTTTACGTAATGAAATTTAAATTAAAAAATCCTTACTCCAAATGAAATATTCACCTCGCCCATTACATGGTTTTCCTGCTATGACTGACTTCTAATTAGCAAACACCGTTAACATGTGAAGCAATATTTATATGATAAAAGTAAATATTCGTTGTCTCCATTTACCAATTTCTTTAACCATTCATTTTTCCATTCAAACAAATCTTTTCAGGTGTATAAATATTTTTGCATTGCGATATCCCCTATATTCCACATTTCGCTACATAAACTATTATTCCATCTTTTTTTTTTTTTTGCATCACCCAAAAATTCAGATCCAGTGCTAACATCGACTCAAGTCGTTCTCGCATCATTATTCCCTAACGAGATCTTTAAGTAAAAATACCGCAGAGCGAGACTGTAGACGTATATGCATTCGACAAAACATGTGGAAACCTACTTACATGATGCAAGCTTATATACTGTAAACACTACAGAACAAACAGTTTATGTTAAGATGAGGATGTACTGAAACATTTTCTGTGAAATACTTGTTAGCGCGATTACCGCGATTACGCACATTTCGATAAATAAATCTTCTGCAAATAAGACCTTTTTTTTTAAGGTAGGCCTATATATATATATATATATATATATATATATATATATATATATATATATATATATATATATATATACCAATTTTTTTCTTTTGTCATATTAATTCGTAAAAAGGGTCAAATATCGCATTTTAAAAGCTTGTCTATGCAGTTTCCTTAAGCGGTGAGAGAAAAGTACAAATATAAGGACTAGTTTAATCTGTGGACTTTCATGGCTTGTAATAAAGCCACGCTGTTACAGATCTATATTACACACTACAGCATCGCGACGGAGACACTGCACGCCTTGCGCATAGGAGCGACGAGGTGCTAGGCACGCATATAAGTGTCGCCCGTATCGCTCCCTCACTTCTTATCCCAGCAAGCGCAGCTCCACCGCACTCTTAACCATCTCGACTATCTCGATATGTGTCTGAAAATTATTTTATCAGGTGTAGGATTTGAACACACACTCCCTTACAGTAAACCAGAACTTAATCATTTCAAGCATCGATCTAGATGGTGACTAGACTTACTTCACACAGTCACACACGCACGCATACACATCTCTGTCCGCATTTCCAAACTTCATCACTTGACACAATCCGGTTTACTTAAACACAACATACTTGTTATACTTTTCATGGAACTGGTTATGTACAGGACAAATTATCAATAATATACGAAACAAATTATCGTATATTAAAATCATCATATAGGAAATTAAACTATTCTTATGCATATATCATGTAAGTATAAAATAATTATATTTATGAAAAACTATTTTTAAAAAACGTTCTAATAACCAAATTCACATACAAGATATAAACATTGTTTTACTAGCATAAGATGTGAAGACAAATACTATATTTAAACCCATATATGAATGGACGAGGGTTCGAATACCATCCATATCATTCAGATGTCTTTCTTTTCGCCCCAATGGTTTCCCAGTTCACTCCAAGCGAATGTCGGAATGTTTACATACTACACACCATACCATGTTTCCTTATCATCGCAAATATAGATATACAACTCCCATCTCGCAGAGGGTTAGGGTAGAATATTAATTGCACATCATATACATATTTGTCTATTTTCATAGACTAGAAGACGAAGCTGACCGACATCTTTCGCTGCGCACAACCAGCCTCCGTGTCCTAGCATTGAACTGCTTTTATACCAACATGACTAACAAAAATTGCGTGCATTGAATTCCAGGTTAGAATGCTGTACAGTAAACAGGTGTTTTGAGATGTTTTTATATTTCTTCAAACTATTTTGTTATACAGTTCGACTAAATTTTAATTGGTAAAAAGTATTTTACTAATGAAATGGTGCTTGTCGTTTAAAAATGAAGTTATAAACCAACACGTTCATCGTTGTTGATCACGTGGCTTAAACAGCTGTGTTGTTTCGGGTGTATGTCAAAGTTGGGTACATGCGCAGAAGATGAATAAGTGGTCTACCCCATCTTTAGTCTATGGGTATGCAACGCGCTCTTCACTTTTTGTAAGAAAAGTGCGGAGGAAAAGTATAGCGCATACAAAAGCATTACATAATTGTAACACTTGGAAGTCAGAAATTTACGTGCGACCGAACAGGTTAAAAGCTTGTACAACTAGCCGCAAGTTTTATGTGTCTCGGAAGCATACGCGACAAATCCCATCGCATTTCTGTTTATCGACGTTGTAACCGGTAGTGTCTGCTCGACCACAAGCACTTCTTCAGGGTTTCTCCCCCGCCCCCACCCCTCTCCCGCACTCGAGATTTGTCGCGCCTTTTACGCCCGGGACTGTAAACTGGTTTAACGCGCCGCAGGATGTAAAAGGACCACAGAAGCGAGGGGCCCTGTTAACTGTTTCGCTTTAATGCACTCCCGGGCTGGGGTCGGGATCTCGGTCACCAGGCGGCTCTCTCGGGGGGCAATCTCAAGACGCCCCCTCCCCCCACATCCCCTCACAACCTCCTTCGACTCGACGCATAACACTGCCCTCCCTGGCAGACACACGCCCGCCGACATAACACCGCTTTATAGCCGCGATCCCATTCTTCCCCAGTTCTTCTCCTTCTTTTATTGGCAACTATAACGCCCGTTATTGTTCCTGCGGGTTTTTATTATTTCTGCTCCTGCACCCGATACGTCTTACAACACTTCACCACGTGGTCGCCGAGAAATAAAAGCGAAATTTTAAACTACGGTAGGGATTCCACCACTGCTTATCCGTATGCAGTTTTCTTTCAAACGTGGCATTTTATATCAACATGTTTTATGGAAAACAAACGCAATTTTCACTATAAAAAACTATTCTAACAAGCGACAATCCATACATAGCACTCCTCTGGGATTTTTTTTTATTTGTTACGTTAAAAATGTTCGGCAATTCAGATAATTCTTAATTAGTGGACAGTGTCAATCAAGTATTCGTAGAAACTACGGATGTTAGGAGTTATCGCGTTTGTCTTGGGATTACATCTAAATAGTTTAGATTACCTCAAAGTCTCAGTCAAATTGTGTTAATTAAGGCTAGTGTACAATATAAGTATTCTATAACGGCATTAAATGCCTAAATTAAAACTCCCCTTGTCTTCGTACCGGGACACACTTTAATGTCGAAACCTAATAATATTGGCTACAATTATGTGAAAATTTTAATTCTGAATATTAGGCTACCATTAAATTAATCTTAACTGGATTACATTTTGCAGGAATGGCGAAACATGATCCATGTAAAACCATCGCTGCAGAGGAGGGGAGCTGGACGTGTACGGTAGGTGTTGGGTATAGTTGAGTAATCGATTCCATTTGTTCATCAGCGAATCTGAGTAATAACTCTCTGGATGCACAGTGTTTCTCGTTTACTTTCTCGCGTAGCTTCAGAAACCATAATCGTCCAATCTAGTGTCGGTAAGCAAATATGTAAGTATTGTCCCACAAATGTGTTTGCCTAAAAACAGCCAACGGAATTTAAAACGAACGCCCCCGACAACCACTACGAAGCAAATTTACCCAACTACCGCTCGGATATTTTCACTATAGTCTGGCAATCACGAGAGCGCTTAATGTTGCTACGTAGTTTACCCGTGCTGTTTGCCAGACGTATTAGGTGTGTGGAGCTACTGTATTCCCTATCTCCTGACAGCGTTCTGCAGGATAAATGCAATGTCAAACAATGTCTGCGCCTGCCCGTATGGAAAACGGACAGCTATATGTTGCGGAAAAGCAAGTAGTATTATTAATATGTCTAGACTCTAAATCTGAATCGGTGAGAATTTCACTGATCCAAGCAGTCAGCAGTACCTGTCTGATTCAACAGCCCCTCCAGTGAATTTAACTGATGACTGAGTGTAAAATGCCAGATTTTATTCATTCATTGATTCAGTGGCATTTCCTCTGGTTCATCAGTCGATTTTTTTCACTATTTTCCAGTGGTTTATTTTTTACTGGTGGATCAGTTAAACAGCGTGTATTATTGACCGTCAAACAACGTTTAAAAATGGCAGCTAAACAACTTGTATCAAGTTAAATAACAACGAATAAACTAATAAAATCAGCACAAAATTCATCCTAAAAAGTGTTTCTTCTTTCAAAGCACAATTTTACGAAGTAATCTGAGCATTCAGCCTTTCATTCCGATTTTACGTCTTTCATTTCGTTCCCATGTAATCATCACAGCGCTCTGTTTGAAGGTTTAAACTGTATATAATGTGGTGAAGAGAATGCACTCAAATATACTATTCGTTTTAACAATCCTAACGGTGCCAATTTAACCAAAAACGAAAAGTAAGGGCATACAATTTAAATCTTTGCTATTTCGATAAGAACTGTAAGACTTTGACCTTATATATATATATATATATATATATATATATATATATATATATATAAAACTTCGTAAAAAATATATTTTTTTTTCTCTACTTTTAACTTGACTTGGTAGCGCAGATGATAAGTTAACGGCCAAAAGTCGAAATGTAATGGGTGAGAGAGTTCAATTTCGGCCACAGCCGAAAAAAATTTTAATTCTTTAAATTACGGTAAATTGCGCGATATAAATAGTAAGCTATCGTAAATATGTTTATTTCACGTAATTATTTGACTACATTGAATAAAAACAATATTTAATTCGCCACTGCAGTTGGCTGTCACCGATTCAATCAGTGAAGTTACACGTTACTAATTCAATCATTGAAATTTTTTCACTTGACAATCAGTGGTTTTTCACTGATTCTAAGTGGAGCCATTTTCACTGTTTCGAGTTGATGTCAATAGTGCATAGTACTCTGTGTGTGTGACTGGCTGTTTGATTGGCCATACTGAGGCCATTGTTTTTGTTTTGACTGAGTGCGAACTATCATGGCAGCGGGTGATGGTTTGTATTCGTTCGTGTTCGACATTTTTTGCTCCTAACAGCCCGGATCAGTGTAATCGGTACGTGTATTATGCGTAATTGCACGCGGCGCGATTTACATAATGATGTGTGACACCCCTGATGGTTTTTGACACTCGTATGGGTAAAGTCGGCTAACGTGATAATCTATAAGTGAAAGGTGAAAGGAGACTTGTGCACGGGAAATAACTGCAGTGTATAAGTACTTGCTTTAAATTGTGCGGTTTGTTAAACCACGGAAGCGCAAATAATTTGATTATTCAGTCCATTTTCAGAGTTAAAACGATCAACGACGTTGCACAAAATGGCGGCAACAACACCAGCATTACAACATGTGACCTTTAATTTCCTCTTGTCACGAGCTGAAGGTGTAAGGGAATTATGTGGAGCAATAGAAAAAGATGCCTAAAAAATTGAGGACTTTGAGATTGTGGTTGAAGAGGTTATAAGCAAGAGAAATTAAGTGGTCACCAATTTCTGTGCTTTGTGTGCAAATCGGCACCCCAACGAAGGCATCGATATAGAAGAAATGAAACAGCAATTTGTTGCTTACGAACTAGTGTTTCGGGCCTTACGTAAAGTATACAACGACAATCATCAAACTTGTCGGGTAGCGAGTGCAATGCAACTAGTATACAGAGTGCGCCACAGGTGGCAGTCCTACCAATTTTACCATTGCCTGTGTTCACTGGAAATCGAGCCGAGTGGACAGGGTTTTCTGAACTATTTAACTCAATGGTTGGGCAAATTCCTAGCATAAGTAAAAACTTCACTACTTATTGAGGTGTTTGAATGGAGAACCACGGGATCTGGTAAGCAAAATTCCAGTTAGTGATAAGAATTATAATGTAGTATGGGATTTATTGGAGAAAAGGTACAAAAGTTTACGGTTTACAGCTACCATTCATGTGCAAAAAATTCTACATCTTCCACCCATAAATAGTAAGAATGATGCATCATATTTCGCTTTTCTGTGCACAGTTGAAGAAAATTTTTCAGTTCACAAGTGGGATTTTTTGTTGCTGAATATATTGCTGGAGAAACTTGATGATCCCTTGGGATAGGCATTCGAAATGTCCCAGGATAGTAAATTCCATCATACACACGACAGTTGCGATTTTTGGAACACAGATTACTTGCTGCGAAACATGCACAGTTTTTGACTCCCTCTGAACCAAGGCATAACTCATTTAAGACTGTTCTGAGTAATAAGATGTCAAGTACATGGCCTAACAAGATAAGGTCATTAAGTGCAGGTATGCAGCCTGGACCGGTCAACCCTTAAAAGATCACACTAGTATCAGTTGGTGATAAGGCATCTGAAAAACAACAGTGCGATGTGTGTGATGGATCACATACACTGACGCAATGCCAGTAATTCTTGTTGTTTAAACCTGATGAAGAAAGTGGATATGTTCTAGAGAAACAGTTGTGCTTCAGCTGCCTCATAGGTGGTCATATAGCAGTGCAGTGTGGATCAATATTTCGATGTCAACGTTGTAGGAAATCACACCACACTTTGTTTCACATAGCAGACAATTGGGGGGAATTAGATCCAATACCAGATACAGATAATGACGATGCAGCTGCTTGTCAAGATTGTCCAGTGGTGATGTGCTCAGCTCAAGGTGTCCAGGACAGGCAAGCAATAACTGTGGTGCTAACCACAATAATTGTCAAGGTCATGGATGGTGTAGGAAAATTTAAAACAGTGAGAGCCCTACTAGATAAAGCATCGCAATCATCCTTCATCACAGATGCATGCGTGAAGAGCTTAGGACTGAAGTATTGCCATTCAAGGGTCAGCATATTTGGGACTGGACAGATGTCTGCAGCTGAAGTAAGGGGAGAGGTGCTATGAAAAATTGCATCGTTGCACTCAAAGTTTAACCTTGTTACTAAATCCTTGATCCTTAACAGAATAACAAGGCACATGCCTTCGGTACAGGTAGATACGTCATTCCTCGCTCACCTAAAGGATCTCCCATTGGCAGACCCACAGTTTGCGACACCTGGGACAATCGAAATGCTTCTCTCTGCAGAGGTTGTTGCAGAGGTAATGATGGGTGCCAAAATTGCTGGACAGCTATATGCCTTTCAAACAGAATTTGGTTGGGTGATGGCTGGAAAAGCCCTGTGTGAACACAGTAGTCCAGAGTCAACTTCATTGCTTGTGCTCACAAATAGTAGTCTTGACAGCACCCTGCAGAGGTTCTGGGACATTGAACAGATTCCAGCAGAAGGTCTATATCACATATTCTATTTACAAATGATGACTGCGATACTATATTGAGGAATTCATGTGGTGTGGCTCTCAGACGATTTTGTGGACAGGAGCGAGAGTTGGGAAGGTTGTCAAGTTTGCACTCTGAATATAAACATTTCATGGAAGAATACAAGCAATTAGACCATATGACATGTGTAGGTACCCTGAAATTTTATGAATGTTGTGAGATGGAATTGACACATTTATCGCACGAAAAACCTGCTTACATCATCCCCCATCAAATAGTTGTGAAGGAAGACAGGGTGTCCTCAAACGTTAGTGTTGTGTTCAATGCCTCGGTACCAATGGTTGATGAATCATCCCTTAATGATGTGCTCTTGGATGGTCCCAAGTTCCATAAGGATATTTGTGATACTGTACTGAACTTCAGAACGTCAAGTGTAGCACTTACAGCTAATGTGTGTAAAATATACAGGCAAATAGGTATTGACCCATGAGACCGGAAGTATCAATGTGTATTGTGGCGACCAACCCCAGACTCATCAGTCAAACTGTATTAATTAAATACTGTGACTTATGGGTTAGCATCCTCACCCTACCAAGCACTGCGTACAATTAAGCAATTGATAACTGATGAAGGAGCCCAGTACCCCTTACCAGCATGTGTTTTACTGCAGGGTGTCTTTGTCGATGACATTGTCACAGGAAAATCTACCATCACTTAAGTTAAAGAGTTAAAAGAACAGCTCATGCTGAAGGGTTTCAACTACATAAATGGTCTTCTAATAGACAGGAGTTGATGGATGATGGAAGTGTATCATTTGAGTCTAGAACCCTGGACTGCAGTGGATCTATGAAGGTGTTGGGGCTGCGCTGGTATCCAGGCCATGACTGCTTCATATACAGGGTACAGGTATATGATGCACCAAACACAAAGCGAGGCATTCTTTCAACCATTGCCCACTTATAAGACCCTTGTGGGTGGTTGGCCCCAGTGATCGCAACTAGCAAGATCTTGCTTCAAATATTATGGACCCAAGGTCTTGGCTGGGATGAACTTGTTGGGCAGGATGTACTTAACCAGTGGGAGGAGTTTAAGAAGTCGCTTCCTAGCCTTTGTGAGGTTAAATTCCTAGATTTATTCCACTTCAAGGGGCCTAGGTGCAGCTTCATGGATTATGCGATGCCAGTGAAAGGGCCTATACTGCAGTCATCTATGTCCATTGTGTGGCGAGGGATGGGAATGTTCAAGTCAGTCTTCTCTGTTCAAAATCGAAGGTGCCCAAATTTGAGTTGTGTGCAGCATTTTTATTGAGTAGGCCGTGGTAGCACGTCAACGGGCTGTATTTTGACAAGATCGAAGAGTTTGAGGTTCATACTTGGGCAGATTCAAGTGTAGTATTGCAATGATTACATCTGTCACAACACCAGTTGAAGACATATGTAACTAACGGAGTAGCAGAGATTCAGGCCATCGTGCCCCCCTGTACATGGAAGCACGTCCCATCTAAGGAGAACCCAGCAGACATGGCATCACGCAGTGTTCTTCCTGAGCAGCTTCTCAGGCATTCGTGGTGGTTCACAGGCCCACCATGGCTGAAGTTTTCGCAGGAACAATGGCCAGATACAGGCCACTATACCCAAGAGTCCGTGCCAGAATTGAAGCCACCTGCATCTGTTGTCTTGGTGGCAAACCAGATTGAGTGTAACAGCCCTGAAGATCTGTTTGTTTTTTATTGACAAGTCATCTTCGCTGGTCAAGTTGGCATGCATCACAGCATGGATATTGCGGGCAAGAGCAGCATTCAAGAAAACAAACCATCCAAAGAGCAATTTTCTGACACTGGAGGAGTTGAGAAATACTACCGAGACATTGGTCAAACATGTACAGTTGTGTAGCTTCAGGGAAGAATTGTCAGCTCTTCAAAAAGGGAGTAGGTGCCCCAGGGTTACACAGCCATTGATGCCATTTCTCGATTCAAATGGAGTCATCAGGGTGGGCAGACAGCTACACCATTCTTCACTACCAGACACTCCAAAACATTCCATTTTGATGTCAAAACAAAGCCAGTTGTCCAGACTCATTACTGTATATTGTCATACCATAAAATTACACCCAGGGCTATCCACAACCTTGTAACTAGTCCACCGAGAGTACTGAATACTTTCTGCATGCTCTGTGGTGCGAAATGTAATTCACAAGTACATACCATGTTTTAAGGCCAGCCCAATCGCGCACAATACAGTAATGGGCACACTGCCAAAAACATGGTTTTCGCAGGTTCGAGCATTTAGGTCCGTTGGGGTAGATTTTGGAGTACCTTTCCATGCCACACCAGTAAGAACAAGGAAGAAGGCAACCTTCAATGTATACATGTGTCTGTTCGTTTGTATGGTCCCTAAGGCAGTATACTTGGAGCTGGTCACAGACTCGTCAACTGCAGCTTTTCTGGCTGCATTCAAGCGATCTGTGTCAATAAGATGAATCCCTAATGATGTGTACTCCGATAATGGCACCAACTTTGTGGGAGCACATAAACAACTCAAGGAGGTGTATGCCACATTACTTTCAAAGGATGATGGGGAAGAGATTGCAGCTAAGGTGAGCCTGGGAGGGTCTAAGTGGCACATCAACCCTCCATCAAGTCCAAACTTTGAATGTCTGTGGGAATTAGCAATCAAGAGTGCCAAACAGCATCTATACAGAGCTGTAGCTACTCAGTTGCTGACCTTCGAAGAACTATCAACGCTGTTTGCACAGGTTTCAGCCGTGTTGAATTCGAGACCAATATGTGCTCTCTCAACAGATCCTCGGGAGTATGATGTTCTGACACCAGGCCACTTCCTTGTGGGTGAGCCATTGGTAGCTGTACCTGACCACAATCTTTGTGATATTCCTTTGAACCGTCTTGATCGCTGGCAAATTATCACGCAGTTTCACCAACAATTATGGAAGAGATGGAGTGTGGAGTACCTACACAACATCCAGCAAAGGGGAAAATGGACACAACCAGTTTCTGACTCGGGCATCGACCAGTTAGTGCTGCTGAAATACTCCATGTTGCCACCGCTAAAGTGAAAGACTGCTAGAGTGTCAGCAGTTCATCTAGGCCAAGATGGTGTAGTTCGTTTGGTAACATTAAGAACAACACAGGGGGACCTGTCAACAATATCTGTCCACTTCCTGTGGTTTAACATCAGCGATAGTAGACTTACCCATTTCATGTTTGTGTTTGAACTTGAAAATAATTATTTTCGGTGGGCGGTATGTTCACGATGTCAATAGTGCATAGTATTCTGTGTGTGTGTGTGTGACTGGCTGTTTGGTTGGCAATACTAGAGCCATTGTTTTTGTTTTGACTCAGTGCGAACTATCATGGCGGCGGGCAATGTTTTGTATTCGTTCGTGCTCAACACGAGTAATTGAATTTCATTGCGAACTAGTGGTTTATCACTGATCCAAATTCAGAGTACACAGCTTATCTTGATACTATCCATCAATGGGTGATTCAAAAGAAAAATTAATATTTACGCTTTACTGTCAAGATCTCTTAAATGCACGAATCTAAAAAGAATCTAAATAACCTTCAAGGACATCTGCCACAGTTAACTTGAATTGTTAAGGGAGGGAAAGATAAAATTCTGATGCTACAGCGTCTCAAATAACTGAACCCAAAGGGATCAGAATAAGTGACAGGCGCAATGAGTGATGTGTGTCCAGTAAAATTGGTAACGATGAAATATACGAAAAGGACACACACACTTCAGACTATGCCTGTCGATTACTTTTAAGACGTCATGCACATTAAAATCGCCATTTTCAGAGCAATCCAACATGATACATGAAAGCTACTATTTCGGAGCTCTGTATCTCGATATATACACGTTATATATATATATATATATATATATATATATATATATATATATATATATATATATATATATATATATATATATATATATATATATATATATATATATATATGTATACACACACACAAATGTACTCTAGGTCTAGGGACATGCGCTGAATGTTGTTATAGGCTATTCGCTGTAAAATGAGCACTTTTGAAAGTCCTGCTTAAAATATCTACTTGTATGCAAGCTATGTATTAGTCCGCCTTATGTATGATTAGCTATGTCGTGGGTCCCATCACTCTATTCATGCGTCGATCAAGTGAAACAGTGAAATTATTTGAAAAGTAAATATTTAACATATCTGCTTATTTTTACACTTCGTTTCATTAAAAAATAAATCGAAAGCGAAAGAAATAATTTAAGTTATCAGAAATGGTTACCTAACACTTTTTCTTCGACGTTAAGTTACAGAACTACTTCCCATCTATCGTGACCAACTTTACTGGACGCATGTCACTCAGTGCGCGCGTTGAAATGTATGCAGGTAGGGCCAGCGACTTTTCTAAGGTTTATTTCAAAAGTGCTCACTTTATCGTGAACAGCCTTTACAAACTTTCCATTAATAAAATTGTAGGGTCACCGCTGAAAGTCCCATAGGTACTCGCATCACGACGAAAATACAACACGCGAGCTCAGAGAGCCCTGCGCGTAGCGGCGATGGCACACTTTCAGCGTGTGGCAATGTAGCCATTATAGCTCCTGCGCTTATTGGCATCAAACGCCGATAAAAAGCTCCAAGCAGGCAGGAGGGCCCCTTAATGACAGCTTCATAACCATTTCACAGTTAAACTTTGCGGCGGTTGTGACGACATTGAGCCTTCTACACGACCAACACGACCAAAGGCCGTTCACGGTAAAGTGAGTACTTTTGAAAGCCCTGCTTAAGATATACTTGTACACACATTCCGTACACTTCCGTCGTGTGTAAGATTAACATTGCCGTGGGCCTGGTCACATTATTCACGCGGCGGTCAAGTAAAACCCGCAATTATTAGAAAAGTAAATATTTTACAATTTTGCCAATTCGTACACTCATGCACATAAAAAAATTATAGAAAGTAAATAAAAACAATTTCAGTATCCTCAAGTATTTTCCTAACTTTATTTCGGAGTTACAACACGAAATGGCTTTCTCGCCGTCGCGCCGTTGCCAACTTTAGAGTGCTCGTGCTAGTCAGTGTGCCTGTGAAAATATACGCAGTTATAGGCCGCTCACAGTAAAGTGAGCACTTTTTAAGCCCTAGTTACTCTTTTTCTTCCAATTCATTTATATCCTTCGAGCCACTTGTTAATATAAACTCCGCCATGCGAGTAATAAAATCAGTGTATACATTTCAGTATGCCCGAAACCAAAAATCCGAGGCCACAATGAAATGTATTTATTAGTTATTATTACTGATGAAACAGCCTCAGAATGTTCTCAGTTTACCGTGAACGGTGTAAAGGGGCAGCGACTTTTTTTTTTGAAGGTTGATTCCAAAAGCGCTCACTTCCTCCTGAACAACCTTTACTTCATGTTACCGTCGCTGCAACGAGTGCGACCTGGGGACGTTCGTCGACCCACCTGATGTCAGTCCGCTGTGTGGGGAAGTCCCGGGCTTCGCTGAACGCACGTCAGCCTTGGGTCAACGCATGGCACTAAACTTCATCCATCTCGAATTGGCAGCGGAGATAAACATTGCCAGTGACCAACTCAAAGCCATTAGCCTGCTGGCCAGCTCACATTACGGTCGCGATGCAAAATATCTCCGATGGTATTTTACAATTTCCACTAAGGTTCAAACTAATTAATTGGCATTTCTATTTTCTCCATTTGATACTCTATAGTATTACAGTCCTATATGAACATGCAACTGTAAAATCCCTGTAGTCTGGATATATTTTAATTCATTGCTTTGGTTTCGCGTGAAAAACTCACGAAGTTACCCGTGTTGTGCAATATGGCGGACGCGGTGGTGACTAGCTTCCCAACCAGTACCTTCGGAGCGCTCGAACAGATGGATTAGTACAAGCTGCCGCCTTGGAATGGACAGAGTTTAGGAATACATTCATGTTTGATAAGACGGTCGGAGAAAAGAATGCTTCTCACGGCAAGCCCTATACGCCTTAGGTCCCGTTTATTGAGTTTCAAAGCGACGCATGATCACACACCGAAAGAGGAAGGGTCTAGATGGAAGGGCACAGCAAACCAGCTCAAAGCGAAGAGGGCACAAGGAAAATCTGTGCGACAGTCACGGAGGATAACTGTATATTCCTTTGACTGGAATAGGGCTGGAGAAAGTATTGTAGGTTGTTAGTTAGCGAAGATAGACTTGTGTGGGTATTGTGCAGGGTGATAGGAAATAAAGGAGGTGTTTTTTTTCCTAACCTACCCTATTTATAAGTGTTAAATGTAAGTCCGAGGTAGAGACGGGAGCTAAGTGCGTCTCGAGGGTGAGCCCCATACGCCTACAAGGGAAGGAATTCATGCAAGGAGACATTCATCGCGGCAGAGAGGGATTGGGGCCAAGACTACCCCCCTAAGTGTACCTGTAGTTAATCTATTACTAAGAAAAGAAAGTGAAAAACCGGTACAGGCGCCGTAAAACACTTTCGACAAAAAATATTTCAAAACTATTACATGCATTAATAGAAATGCTACAGGGAGCAGAGAGGTTGGGACAATGCTCATTAGTAGTGGGAAAGAAAGACTAGTAGAGAAGGGCAGATAAATTCTTCTTTTTTAATTAATTTGCGCTGTCTTAATCAGAGTGATGCTTGCACATCACTCTGGCGAAGGAAGTGGGCGCGACTGGGCCTCTTCCTCCCCCTTTCCAACCCCCTCCCAAATAAAGGTGGTAAGAGCGTGCGCAGGTTATGTGGGGACGGCTCACAGTTGGTGACGTCATCGTCGAGTCACCGCGCTCGGTTGCTCGTAGCACTAGTATAGTAGCCAGCAGGTATCTGGGGCGCGTGAGATCCCTAGTATTTGGGTGCGGGGGGTCCCCCTACCATTTCCAACCCGTATTTCCCCCTTCCTCAGCGACCCCGCTACATCGCAAACACGCGTTGAACTTCGCCCATATAACTGCCGGCCACTGTACAGTGCTCTCTGCGAACGACGATATTTCTCGTCGAAACACACACGTCACAGTGTGCTATATATGGCTGTAATAACTGCGATCGAAACACTACGAATGTCAAGTTACACAAAATACGAATAAAATTTGCGGAGGCAAATGAGTGTTGAGTTGAAAGATTTGGGCGACTCTCAACATTAAGGTCCTGACAGCCAATGCGGGTGAATTAAGGTGAGAATGTAGCAGCACCGGAATGCAAGGGTGGGAGAAACTGAAGTACCCCGATGAAACACGCTAGCCATCGACAACGCCCACCACGTTTCCCACATGCGAAGATCCATGAAACCGCAAATGAAGTATACATACTATATCTAACACCGAATAGAACCCTTAAGTAAACCTCAAATCAATTCCAAAACAATATATTTTGCACTCTAAAACTGAAACAGTGAGAATTGAGTCAGATCAGTGAAAACAGTAAAATTTGACAGACTAATGATAATTAATATGATGGCTAAATTTCACTGATTTATTTGTAGCTCCCACTGAAAATCGAGAATTCTACTACCGTAAGTCACCAGTTCACAGTTCATTTGCTTGAATCGCCAGTCATCAGGAGCTTATCAACTGTAAGATTAAGGTGGCCGCCTGGTTGAAGGAATTTTGACCGTCTGAGGCCTAAAAGCGTGGGAGCGCTAGGGGCGACCGAGACATGCGCACCAGCACTCTCATCGCCTCTACGCGCAAATCACTGGACTGGCGTGCAGTCTTGCCGCCGATAACGCGCCTCTATGAGACTCTCAGCGGAGACCTTACCATTTTATGACGTAATAAAAAATAAAGGTTTGATGCAAGTCCCTATTCCCTTTTTAGTGTTCTGTACCGGAATGTTCATACCTAAAACGAACGCGAAAACACCCGTTTGAGCACTTTCACTATTACAAAAACATGCTTTAAAGAGAAATGGAGGATCTGAAACACGTATACTGACGCGTAACGTTTCTTAAATGCTATTCGTAAGCAGACCTCACTGACACGTTGGATGGTTGTTTTAATAAAACGTTTTCTGCTGGAGCTCTTGACACCGTTCGGGGTCCTGCCCAGGTGGCCACCTTAACCTCCCCTCCCCCTTCCCCAAATTCCAAATCAGTGCACTTTTATCATTCCGTTGCGTAAACTAAGAAATTTATAGCAGAAACAGAAGCGTAGTATATTAGTGCATTAGTGAAGTCTGAAAACCCAGAAGGACCGTACATATACTCAGGATCGGAAAAGACTGTTTTTTGAAAATACCAGTGCGTGCTCCTAATTTAGTGCTGACGTCGAATTTGTAGGTGTGTCACAGCTCCAGAATAAATACACTGCTACTCACCACAAGTTGAGTTTCCACTTAAAAATTCTTCATTAAATGTTCTCTTACTCAGAAAGTCAGCTATTTAACCAACTACTTCAATATTGGCAAAAAAATAAAATAAATAAATAAAAGTAACCAAATTAAATTTTTATGTGTCACGTTTTCTATTCTGTTGATGAATAATTCGTTCACTTATTTAAAAATAAATACATGTTTGAAACACGTGTTTTTTGTCTGTCTATACCCACTATGTGTATTTTTGTTATGTTTATACGTCAATGCTAATAGCGTGGTGTCAAGTACAAATCCTAGGTGAAGTACACATTCGTAATTCTATGTATCATATGTGATATGACTTGCGTAATTTCCTTAAAAAAAGTTTAACACTGTGTTTTGTTTTTTAATTTAATAAACTAAACTATGAGTTCACTGTGGTAAAGGACGCCTCCCGACGCGGAGTATCTTCAGTTTGAAGGCCAAAGGGATGGTAGCCATTCTGACTGAGCCAACACAGTTCATACTAATACGAGGAAATAATGTGTTGTTGACTGGGGAGAGAGGCGAATGCACTTCTTGAGTATAGCGTCTCCGAACAATTTATTACGCCGTGCTGAAAAAAATAGTCGGACCTGGGATCATGCGCGAGACATCATTGGTCCGGCATCCTCACAAAATGAACATGACGTCATATACACATTTAATGGCACCAGATTCCGCATAAGCTTGTGCAATGACTGCAGTAGCATTTGTTATTCTAGCTAGTGAGGCAGACATCATGTCATTTTTAGTCCTGTTATGGCTGGATTTCTTACCGGATTTGGTGATAAATAGGGACGAACAAAATTATCTTTATCTTCTGGAGCCAAAGCTAGATTTCAAACACTTGTGCGTTCGTGTTGCTTTTGTCACTTGACCACCGTTAACACATGGAGGTCTACATAATATTTACTGGAATTCACGAGCCGACCTTCCGTGGCGCAGTCGATTGGTGCGGTGTGGGAGGTTCTGGGTTCAAATCCTAGGTAAGGCATGGGTATTATTTTATAAGCTGTCCCTTGATAAGCCCTCAGATATAACACTGAGGGACGTTAATAAGCCCCCTATAATCCAATTCAATGGAATTCACGACAAGCTGGAAGTGAGTTTCCTATATCCATTACTCAGGAACATCGGTTCTATTTGTTTCGGCATTCCCAGTCATCAGCGTCCTACTGCTCCACGCCACAACATCCTCACTGTACAAAAGTTCATTTGTAACTGGTTATCTGTAGAGACATGCAAAATTCGCGTTATTATTTGGGGACACATTAACCTTTAAACATATGTACCTTCGTAATGCATTTGTCATTGGACAATACTTTATTAGAAACACCCTGGGTAACTCTACGCCAATAAATTAACACTTCACAGCTGTGTACTCTAATCACGTACAGTTCAGTCAGAAAGGGAATGAATTCGATCCTATGAAGCAGCCAATGGAGAAACGATACCGCTATGAGTATATACAGTACTGTGAAGTTCATCCTGATGCTAATTATTGACGCGAATTTTGCAGGTCCCTAGTGTTATCAGTCATTTGTTTGCCGGGTTTATTTCCTCACAATCAAAGGTTTTGCGTTATATAAAAAGGTTTTCAATCAAGCGTGTCCTTTATTGTGGAAAAAAAATT
This sequence comes from Dryococelus australis, assembly GCA_029891345.1. Taxonomy (NCBI): domain Eukaryota; kingdom Metazoa; phylum Arthropoda; class Insecta; order Phasmatodea; family Phasmatidae; genus Dryococelus; species Dryococelus australis. The sequence continues at coordinate 62,666,196 of CM057001.1, read as the reverse complement.
GTATGAAAAAATTATTGTAGATGGGTTGTAGTGTTCTTGTAAGATCCTGTTGAACACTAGCAGGACGATGACTCTAAATCCATGCAAGTTTTGTTTTCAAGGAGAAAGAAATATTCGAAGTAAGTTCCTCGAACTGCACTCGATCTTAGTCCCCAGTGTGTTACTTGACGCACTCTGGTGGACTGTGGGACAATAAGGAACTGTTAGCAACGTGATGTTTGAAGCGCCGGAATGCAAGCGCGGGGGAATACGGGAGATACGCCGAGGAAACCTGCCGACCAACGACAAGACCCCGGCCGACCAGGGCCGGGAATAGAACCCGGTACACCTCCTATCAAGAGGAATCTGGTTCGATTCCCATTAGTCGGCGAGTTTTCTCGGGGTGTTCCCATGTCCCCACCCCTTGTATTCCGCCTCTACTCCTCGCCGGCACTCGAGACTTCTCTGTTACGTGCACATAAGGGATATCCTCAGGGAGCGATTCTTGGACCGGTCCTTTGGAACGTGTTGTTCGATGGGCTGCTGGAGATAACTCTCCCTGAAGGTTGCAAGATTTTTGGCTATGGAGCTACAAGGAGGCGATTGGAAGAGAAAGCAGCAATTATTATGGTAATGATCGAAGAGTGGGCCTCAAGAATGAAGCTCAGTTTTTCGACCAGCAAGACCAAGACCATGATGTTGAAGGGTACTCTTGCAAGAAACCCTACTATGAGGTTCAATGGGAGTTTCTCCGGTATGTCTCAGAGTACAAGTACGTGGGAGTCATTCTGGATGATAAAATGAGCTTTTTGAAGCACATCCAGTATGTGGCTAGAAAGGCAGTGGTTCTGTTTCATAAACTCAGAACGATTGGAAACACTGAATGGGACCTTGACTTTCCTGTTATGAGGGAGATCTATAAGGCAGTGTTGATCTGGTATTGCACTCTAAAAAGCTCATTAGTGCTCAGAGGATGGCGCTGCTGGCAGTTTCAAAGGCATGCAGAACGGTGTCCAGTGAGGCGCTCCCAGTGTTGGTGGGTGTCCTGCCTGTAGATATTCTGATAAGAGAACATGGTCTTATGGCAGAAGAAAGAAGGATTCGAAGGCTAACATCACAAGAGCGAAATTTATTCAGGCAGGACACCATAAGAACATTGCAAGGAAGATGGGATCCTCCAGTAAAAGGAAGAATTACATATGAACTGTTACCAAGTGTGGAAGAACGGATGAACAAGGTGTGGATCAACATGAACCGCTATAGTGCTCAGCTGTTCACTAGTCGTGGAAACTTCAAGGCCAAACTGTATGGTTTGAAGTTGGTCCTGAAAACCTCTCTGTGACGTATGTGGAGTCAACGATACTTTGGAACATATACGTGTACACTATCTGAAGATCGAAGATATTAGGGAATGGCTTCAGGGGGTTGCAGACCGAAGACGACTGCAGTTGAATCTGCAGCAGGTTGTGGTGAATGAAGATCTTCATAAACTTTGGAATAGATTTGCTACGAACGTAGGCAAAAGACTGGAGGAGTATGGCCAGTGGCAGCGTGAGCGGTCCGATGACTCCATGAATGGATGCTCGGGTAAAGGCTTTATGTTAAAGTCAGAGCACTTCTGATTGGAGAGAAGGGCAGATTTTAACTGGGAAATCCGGCTAGGGCTGAGTAAGACATCAAGATGGCATAAGGCACTAAGACTAAAGATCAAGAGGAGAAAGTGCCGCGTGCTACTTTACTCACCGGAGTACAGATTCAGTGCGGGAGGATGGAGGGTGTGCCGGCCTTCGGGCCGTGAAGACCTGTTACGTGCACATGGCCTTAGAGAAGAAGCTTGTACAAGAGTTAGTAGGGCAACAGTTATCATATAAATTCGGCCTTAGCGACTACAGTCCCTAAGAAAATAATGCGAATGTTCGCGTAAGCTCGCGTGGAATCGGTCGATGAATCCATCGACGGACTACAGTTTTACGGGGTTGTCGAGATCCGGTCTCGACGCGCCGTGAAAAAAGGAAGGGATGTCCGAGAGTTCAGTACAGGTGCTTCGCTTCCCGGCGGTAAAACTGGAACTGCCCCAAGACGCCGACCCCGCTCGTAACGCATGAGGACGCACTTTATGTGGTCGTTACAGCGTCGCGGCGCGGTTCGATCTTGTGGGAGAGGGCGAGAAGGAAGACGTTTTAACTGACGACCACGAAGACTAGTCAGACACCAGCTAAAGGGTGCGAGTTGGCTGGCTGCCTGCCGCTCGATAGACCTTCCTAACAAAATAATCTGTCTTAAAATTGTACACTTATGGTTTTATATTTTATAGTTCTGGCTTGCTGAGCGAGTGAAGAGATTAGGGCGGCTCATAACATCGATGTCTTGAAAGCCGATATGAGTATAAACAAGGTCAGCATGTGCAGCGCCGGAAAGATATGACGACGGAAACGGGAGATCCCCGAGAAAACCCGCCGACCAACGCCATCGTCCGGCACGATTCTCACATGCGAAAATCCGGGAGCAACCCCGCTGGGAATCGAAACCCGGTTCAACTAGGTGGGAGGTGAGCAGTCTAACCGCGACTTGTTAAAGTTTATACTTTTCTCCTTATACGAGGGAAGGGTGTTGTTATTTTAACTGAAATCATTACGAAGACAGAAGAGATATTTAATACAATTATTAGGAGTTAAGTGAATATAAGCTATTGACGAGGGAGATCCTACTAATTACAACACATGACTAACTTGAATGATAACGTCGCCGTAGGCTAAGTGTTGTGTTGGAAGGCGACGAGCGGCACTCCAAGCTGCATCTTGATGGCTTTATCTCGGCGTGGGTCCTCAGATAGAGACTGACAGACAGGTAGACCCTGTATCAAGTGTTGCCAAGTATTGTGTAGTTTCTGGTAGCGTAATCGTCCCAAATGCCATGCCGCCTGCAGGGGAGATCCGCTGGCGCTTCTGGGATATGTTTAATAAGCTGTTTTTGTTTTAATGTGTTTTGGATTACTTGCCTGGCCTAGGTACGGACGCGTCGCTGCAGTTCGGTAGGCTTGTCCGCCTTTACTGAATCAAGGCACTATGTTTCCGAAACCATCTCAGTCGCGCCGCCGCGGTCACGGCCGATTAGACACCCTTACCAATGAACTGCGTTGCTTGTATTTCCTCTGAACTTTTCAGTGAGTATTGGCTATCATCAGAAATTTTAATATTATTTTTACTTTTATTTGATTTGTCACCAACGAATATTTTACAAAGTTCATTTTTTATGTCTCCATTCGACAGATATAAACGAAATTCTTCGTTTGGCGCCGAAATTAGCACGCTAGCACGCAGGATTCGTGATACATACTTCCCGGAAATTTTCACCCTCGCCCAATATTATCGTGGGCCGACACCCGCAACTGGCGCATTCGCGTGCGCAAACTCAAAACCATCCGTCGCACCCGTCAGTCGCCCGTCCGTCAGTCATCCGTTTGTTTTTTTCGTCCGTCAGTTGAAAGTGACTCACAATCCGTCGTGCCCACCCCATGTATTCATGTCAAAATCTATAGGCCAGATTTACAAACTAAGCAACGCGCAACTAAAGCTAAAAGAAAAAATCAGCAGTCAGTTTCCTATATGCGATAGTCAAGAATTGTCCCCCCACCCACCCCCTTCGTCCAAATCAACAAAAGTCGAACCCATTTGCGGTTTATCGTGGTGGCATACGAGTGGTCTGAGCGTCAGAGCACTGCGGTTCTGACATTTCCCTTGTATTTATTTAGTATATTTATCAATTATTAAAATTTAAAAACCAAGAGAACTTTAATTTTTCTTTGTCGAAAAAAAAAAAAAGATTTTTTTTTTCCACTCACAGTAGAATTTCATGGACAATATGATGCTCCAGAAATGGTTTATCACATGACTATATACGCATTTTACTTGTGACTTTTTCCCACGTACATAAGCTTGCGATATGAGACCCTAATCATGTAAACCTAGCGTATATTTATGGAAGTATTTTTTTCTGAATGAGTCGAATGGTTGTCAAAGAACAAGGTTGAAATTCGAGCCGAGACGCACGAATTTGAATGTTAACCTCTTCTCGCGCGTTGTGCCCTTTGCGTAGTTTGTAATCGAGTATTTTTAATATTTCACGACATAATTTCTGCGTCTAGAGTCCTTGCACTGAGTAGTTCATAGACCCAGTCGTAAGTCACGCAATGCTAAATTATTATTTTAATTAATTGATGAGACATCTCTTTTAATTCCTTTTTGCATGGGAAATATAATTATAGTATGCTAATGTTTAGAATTTTTACTCAAGAAAGAGGTCATTTAGTTTTTAGAAGAGGGCCTCTGTGCCGTAGTGGGTAGTGCTCAACCGTGGAATCTGAGTTCCATTCCCAGCATGTATCCTTGGAAACGCTCAAGATTTTGGTGGATCTGGCCCACCTTCATGTTGCGGAAGACGACGATAAACCACTGCAGCATGAGCCTGCGTTAGTTTTCCCGGGGTGCGGCACGGTTACCATTACTGCACCGATGCTTGTATAGAATGTTCACGGTAACGTCAGCACTTTTGAAAGCCGTGCATAAGATCTACTTGTATACACGTTGTGTATTCCTCCGCCTTATGTAAAATTAACATTTCCATTAGCCTCCTCACTTTATCCATGCGTCGGTTAAGTGAAACTGTGAAATTATTAAGAAAGTATATACTTTACAAATGTGCTCATTTCCACACTTCGATGCATTAAAAAAAAAACAGGAAACGAAAGAAGTAATTGTAAGTTATCACAAATAGTTACGAACACTTTTAATTTAACGTTAAGATTTTGAACTACTTTCTATCCATCGTTACAACTTTACTGGGCGAATGTCACTTAGTGCGCCCGCTAAAATATATGCACGCAGAGGAAGTGATTTCATCTAAGGTTCATTTCTAAAGTGCTCACTTTATCGTGACCAGCCTTTAGTTCCCGTCAGCCTTCGAGTTATCGACTCTTCAACCGGGACCGTGATGGTTGAGCGGTTAGCCTACTCGCCTCCCACCAAGACGAACTGGGTTCAATCCCCGGCCGGGTCACTTCCGGGTTTTTCACATGTGGGAATATAGCCGGACGATGCCGCTGGTAGATGGAGCTTCTCGGCAATCTCACGTTCCCTTCCCCCCCCCCCCTTCTTTTTTCCTTCCCTCGCTGCTCCATACTCACCTCGATCACCCACATCGGATCTCAAGACCTCGCTGTTAAGAGCCGCCCAACTCTCTTCACGCGCTTCACACACGCACATCAACATCAGTTTCTAGAAAATATATTGTATTAAAATATATTAATTAAAATATATTGTATTTAAAAAATTGTGTTTTATTATACAGAATTGCTTTTAGTTTTTTCTTGTTCAATTTCAGAGGTATATTAACAACTGTTCTTTTAATAGTAATTCTAGAAATTAATTATCCTCATTTAAGTGTAACTCAAACTTTTCCGTGTTTGACATTCTTCATTAAATTGTTTATATTTATAGAAAATTATTTTACGTTATTTATTTTTTTATAAAAATCACGTCTTTTTGTACTTCCGTCTTCTAGGAATCTTTTGGACTTGATGTGTGTTGCACACCGCGTTGCTTCTCTGTACATTTTCCTATTTAATAAAGTACATTAACTTCTCATTCACGAGACATTATTTGCCATCAAAATAGTTACGCGTTTCAAACTGACAGCCATTCAACTAAAAAATAAGACACCGTTTTGATTATTTGATTAATGGGCACTTAGATTAGAATGCTGTGTATTTCGAGGAAATCCAGAAATTATCTTTTTTATTAAAATTAGTTTCGAAAAAACAATTTTTAAGTCACTTCATCAGTTTTGAAATAAGTATCCCTTCAAAGAGTATAGAATTTCATGCAGTTTTTTTTTTTTACAACCAGTTTCAGCACAATTCACTCTTATGTATTAAAACTGGTAGACTGTAATTACATTTTTTAAGTATCTGAACATAGCAATACTTTTTGCAGTATTGTAAAATAAAAGACAGCTTCGGATTCCTGGCTCTAATTTCAGATAAAATTAAAGAGTTCCATTTTCCTTGAATGAGAAATACAGTTGTGAATAAAAAGTAATGCGCAGTTTTATTCCCGTCTATCGACATGGCGACAAAAATTATTAATCACAGTGTTTATGTACCCAAACAAAATAAACTGCATTTTCAGCGGATGTGAATTATTAACTTCTTTGTAGTTCGAAAATTAAAAGGGCAGATCAATTGCATAGCCGATAAGGAAAAGAGTGTCCAAAAATGTCAGATAAGAAATTAATTTAACTATATTTTTGCCGTTTTCTAACGCTTATCTTGAACATAAAGACGCTGTAGCTATTTAGTTAGAAAAAGTTCCAAATTTCGACAGCCCACTCGCAGATTTTTGCGTTTTATGCAGCAAATCAAAAGTTTTTGACAATTACCAGATTATATAACTTTATATGAACCTGTAATTGTTGCTGCAACGTTAAAGTGGACGTCGAATTAAGGAAATTCAACTAATCGCATAGATACGGTGGTCGTGGTACTATATAAGCGGTAGGGGCTTCTCATTTTACATCGGAATACTAATGGATCTCGCCTCTGCCTAGGACATACAAGCAACACTAATTGATTGATCACCGATATATGCACTCAACTACAGCACTTTTGGCGTTCCTAAATGGAAATACGTTATATTGAAAACAAATACCGGACAGTAGTATGGGCAGGCGGGTCCTAACCACCTGGGATTAATTGGGGTTGGTTGATAGATTATCGATTTGATTGAAATGGTTAATCCTTAATGCGAATTTAATCCTTTCAAAAATGGATATGGTTAAATTTAATTGAAGGGATTAAATTTAATTGATGAAAGGGTTGATAAAATCGGGTTAATCAAAAAGGGTTAATTTTAATAGGATTAAATTTTTTCTTGATTTTCTTTGTTTGTTTCTTTTTGGGTAGCAGGAGCTCTGTACGATGTTGACGGTGTGGTGGCCTATAGGCGAATGACCAGAGTGGTGTGTTGGAATGTGTTATATAGGTGTTGAGTTGAGTTCAAGAGTGGGCTAAGTGTAAATTTGATGTTTTTTGGGGATATTGCTTGTAGACGGTGTTGGGAAATAGGCGACTTTGAAAGATGCGATTTACATGTTAGTAATGACAAACCATCTGTTTTCCGAATGCAATTAAACATTAGAGAATTTCAGAGTGTTCTACGTATGAATAAATTACACGGGTCGAATCTGAAATATCAAACGACTACATGAATAATAAGTGCAATTACTCCAGTATGGAAATAAATGTAATGTGAGTCTCGAGCTTAGAAATACAATTTACATGAGAGAGAATTTTAACTACATGAATAACATCTGAGGTCGACAAGTGCAAACTCACTAAACGAAATCCAGCTAGCCAGTATGAAATTACACAAGTCAGAGTCTTTAAACGAAATATATTACAAACAAGTTCTACATATGAATGAATAACATGAGAGACAAGTATAATGAACAACTATGTTTTACCATCTTTAAACGAAATCAAGCTAGTCAGTATGAATAAATATCACACCAACAAGATTACACATACAAATTACACGATTCTGCCTGGTGAATGATATGTTATGCCAAAAAAACCTATATACAGTTAAAACCATACACATTAGTGTATGTCTATTCTGATAAGTAAAAAATATAATGATCTACCAGAAAGTAATTAACTATAAAATATCTTACCCCAAATTATATTAAAGTAAGTCATTTTAATGTATGAATGAATAGCACTTACATCGAGCTGTGAGTAGACAAGTCTAGAATGGTCGATAGACAACTGTGTTAAAATTATGGCAAAAACTCGTAAATTAAGGAAGCAGATATTCCAATATTTATAAAATTCACTGCACTTGTTAACACACACAGTATTTTTAAATTGCTACAAAGTTTCGTATGCCGAACACAGAAAGGTTATTTGAAAATAGTATAGCAATATTGTCTTAACATACTAAAATTTATATTTCCCCTATAAATAAAAAAATGTATTTGACACTATAGTTACCAATAGTGTGAATGAGATCTGAACTCCGGAACAAGTAATATCGCTTAACGAAAATCACAGCTAGTAGTAGAGATGGCCACCGGTCCGTAGTTGCACTAACCTGCGATCGTAGCCTCGTCATCCACCAAGTGTCTACAGCTGTGGTGAAGACAAGAGAGAGAGAGCTGGTGAGGTACATGTCTGTCTAATCCAAAAGTTCATGAGCAACAGAAGATGGCTGCGACTGGATACAGGTGTGCAGATGGCTCCCAAGGTCCCTGCAACCCCACCCCACCTCCCACCTCTCGCCAGACTGCTACCCCGGCCTGCCTGTGGTTGTCAATTTTTTTCCGAAATGTAGCAAGATTGCGTCAATTGCTTAGTTGCATTCAGATCAGGAGGGCACTGCCTGCCACCCCTCAGAACCGGCCTGAGTCCAGGATGCCAGACACCCAATACAACCTCCTCACCATCAAGCTGTGTTTGCTAGGTCCTGGTGTTCATTCACTCATCTTCCCACAATTGTCATTTTTTGCAACTGACTCTATATGGCGACAACTGCCTACTCGCGCTCAGGTTGGAGGAGCAGCCACCTCTCCCACATCAACCCTTCAGAACTGGCCCGAGTCTAGGGGAACTTTCCTCGAGGTCAAGAACCCAGACTATCACTTCCGCTTTTACTACAGAATCTGTCATTGTGCGAAAAGCAATATCTTCTCCAATGCCACACCTACACACACCAACCCATGTCTTTCATCATGAGGCTAGAGTGCACGTTCTGCTGGCTGGAGAACTCCCAACCCAAACTCCACATGCTTGCTGCCAATCCAAGCTCATGCAAGAGCATGACATATTCCCAGCGAATTAAAAATTTCAAGATTCCCACCAATGAAATGTTATATCCCTAAAATAAAGTTTCTTTAATCCCTGAGATAATCCCCAAAATTAAATATTCCCTACAAGTGTATATTTGAATCAAGCAAACTATGATTTGTAAGATCACACAAGAGTTTATTTTATTCTCTCATTAAAACCGATCTGTTTTTACAGCTACTGAAACAAGACATATATTTATTCGTCTAACAGAAAAAATGCATTTTGCGTGTACTTTTTCCTAGCACAGAATTTTTAGAGAGTAGTATCATAAAGGAAAATATAATACCATTTCGCTAAAGTTTATTTGGGAAAGGGAGTCGACTACAGCGACATGCATTTACAAACGATACAGTAACTAGTAGTTCTAAAACCTCATGACCAGTACCAGCTCGCGAATAGACAAGAATTGAGTGTGTGCGGGAGCTGGCGAAAATTAAGTCTCGAAAGCCGATGAGGAGAAAATATTCCGAGTTGGAGAAGCGCTGGGTCGCTCTGCATGTGCGTGGGAGATGTGCATGATGTGAAGCGGGCGAGAGAATGAGAAATCTAGTACACTAAGCCATCGCTACCGCCCGGGTGAGCCACAGTATGGCCACTCTACCCATTTCGCGCCTGCCCGACAACTCCCGCCCGCTTCCATCCGCCGACAAACCTTTCCTTCATGCACAAAGCCTGGTGCTCGCTATCTACACATGTGTGACAGCAGGAGGGAGACTCGACACTTCCCCCCTACCCCGCCTTGCCAACAACTTCACTCATCGATGCGTGCTGCCCTCCCTATAGCTCATGTCCCCTTTACAATTCAACATATCCCAGGACCTGTCCGCCCTTGCCTGTCGTTCTCAAGTTTAAAGCAAGTGGACTACATTTACAAAATTGCATTGAATTTTAAGCCTAGTAATAAAAATTCACATCTTAAATGAACTTTTTTTAAATTGTTGAATCTTACACCATCAAAGTAGTGTACACCATAAAAATTGTTTAAACTGTCAAAAACATTTCTGAATTTTACACTAGAAAAATTTAATTACGATCTTGGTATAAAAATTTTAGCTTGGGGAATACTATTTTTGCTCTCATAAAACGAATCAATTTCCCATAAAAGTATCGTTACAAGGAAAAAAATATAACTTGCCACAAACAATTAGGAAACCCAGAAATCAAATCCAAGGAATGAATACTGTAAAACAATATCCAAATTTCAAGAAATATATCATGTTACAAGTACATTGTAAATAACATTAAAACAGAATTGCATTCTAAATACCTTTAAGTTGAAAAATTCAACAAAAAATATCTCCAATCCAGGAAATTACAACAACGAATTAAACTAATCACATCTTAAATGTGTTACAATTGTAAAATTACACGAAATTTTATCCCGATTCCAAGAAATGTAACATCAAACACAATCAGATATGTCACATTTAAAAGGAATCTATTGCAATAGAACACCACAACACAATGAATTACAAAACATACCAAATATGCCCAATTAACACCTAAATGCGAATTTCCAATAAAATGAATTTATGGCTATTACCAATTGAATTACATATCAAATGTAATGGATTATCACCTAAATGGGAATGCTATCACAGTTAAAGGGTTTAAATCACATAAGTTTATTGCTTCCACATTTATACAATGAAACGATAATCCAATCAAGAAGTGGATTGTTTACACAATAAATTGTACATCCATTCCCCATCCAAAAGTTTATTAAATCAAATTACATATAAAAATAAAATTAAAAATAATTTATTTAGTATTAGAAATGTTTTCAAATGTTGTATTACAATATTTTAAGGTCTTGATTCTTAACCCAGGAGTCATGTGCTTTTGAGAATACTCTCCATTGAACCATGGACATATCTTTCTTCCTTTTAATGATGTTATCAACCAAATATTAATTTCGAGAACTGACTTTTTGCAGTTCATGTTCATAAAATCCTCCTTTTATTGGTTCTCCGTTGTATCTTTCTATGTAATTCGTTCTGGGTTGTGTTTGTCTAATTGATATAATTTTTAATATTTCAAAACACCAATTCACCTTAAATTTCTTCTCGAAGATTCCTTTCCGCTTCGAAATACATATAAATTCGTCAACTTTGAACTTTGGTTTTCTTTTGTCGATGACTCGAAAATTATTATAAATAATTTTCATTAAACTATTATCCTGAACTTTTTTGGGAGCCATCTTAATGGTTCTATGATATCTAGAATTATAAAATGTAACTATTTCAGGCAAAATGTAACCCATTTGTAAGTCACTCTCGATTTGTTGTAACATTCCGCAACACTGGCTTTAAGCTCCGAATATGTTGCGTAGTGATTAATACCATATTCAATCATTATTTTCCGGAATGGTACAGAGAAAATTGGTTCCTCTGTCACTTTGGAGCGAATCTGGCTTTCTCACTTTCAAAAAATCTTTATTGCATCGGTAACCTGTTTACCAGTTTTGTTTTTCCAAGGTATAGCCCAACCATATTTCGAATATAAACGTCTATTATGGTAAAATTTTCTTGTATCTCTTATTGTATTTTGAAAACAATGTCATTTCACACAAATCGACTTGAAAAAAGAGTATTTAAAACATGAGTTATAACTCTTCTTCTAGGATATCTTATCCTTGCAGAAGCGTGAAGCTCTTGAGCAATCTTACTAAACGTCATTTGTAATGTATCCATCTTCTGTTAACTCTTCAAAAATAAAAATAATTTCATTTGTATATGAATTATTCCCAGAATCTCTATGGACCAATTCATTATGATTGTTCCAATATTAAGGTAAAAAGCAGTTGACAATTTCATCTTTTCATATTACACTTCCGACTATATGTCCTATTAAATGTATTTTCGGATGAGTTTCATCTCTTGAATGACTGTAAGCATTCGTTCAACGAATAAGTTTTTTTTGTCTTTAAATCAGTATCAGAATAACCATTACAAAATTTTTTAAATAACAATTAAAATAATCCTTGACACACATCAGTTATGTTGTCGCCTATTTTAATTTTATTGCCAGGCAAAAACATAATCACCGAATCTCCTACAAACCAGATGTTATCATGTCGATAAACACCAAATGTAGTTTCACGCATAGAAGAAAATTGTTTTAAATATAAATAGCATGTTAAATAAGAATGGGGTTACTTTTTACTCTTTTTTGTTAAAGCTTCTTCTTCCATTTTAATTTCCAAAGGTGTTCCTTTTGTTTTATTCAACACAGAATGCAATGTATCCATTCTACTCGTAACAGGTTTAAATATTTCTTAATTAAAACCTCTTGTTCCATATGAGCTCATTTGGCTTGTAAATATTTTTCCTTCACAGCAGATATAACTTTATGTAATTCCAAAGCAGAAGCCGACATGTTTTGATTACATTAAATTCAATCTATTTATATATGAATTATGTCATTGCTTTTCTAACTGATGTAGTAGGGCAATTACTTTGAACTTTTTCAATGTTATCTACTTTACTTATAACAACATTTAATTTTGTTAAAGTTTTAGTTTTCAAATCATTTATAAAATAATCTATTTGTGTTTCCAAATCATTATTTTGTTTTCTCAAATCTGTTTGCATAACAAAACCAAATCTTTTATTAATCAAATCATCTCTTATATAGTATGTTATTTGTTCCATTCGTGTTTCAAGTTGTTTCGAAATAGTAGCATTTACAACTTCATTAATTACAACTCTTAAACTTTCTTGCATTTCTGCAAGTTGTGTTGTAAAAACTATGTTTGTCATATCGTCAAAATAATTACGAAATCCATTTAAACATTCTTCTATTCTAAATTCAGTACTCTGCAAATCAGTGCTAATATTGCTTTAAATGTTTGCAGTTACACTTGTGTTTTTATAAACATTGTCCTTCAAATCAACTAATTTTAATAACTTTTCTTGAATATTTTTTATTCAGATTTAAACACGTTTAGCGAAATAGAGTTCAAGTCTTCCACAAATTGTTTATTCACCACATCACTATATTTCAATGCCATATCCAAATTACGTAATATATGTCCATTCAAATCACAATTCCCATCGCAATTTCTATATTAAACAGTTATTGTAATGGTTGTGTTTTCTACAGCTATGTCCAAACTTTGAAATACTCATTGTTCTTCGCCTGGAAGTAAAGAGCTGTCAAAACCAGACCTATATCTCCCTTTATATAGGGGAAGTGTTGGTATAATCACCAAGAAACATATTTTTCTTTCCAACAGTAAAAATACTTATCTTTAAACATTGTAAATGTCATATCGCCTGAAATATAATCATTGTAAATATATTGCAGATTCATATTATTCATTTTAAACACAATTATCGTATTTGCATTATTGTGTAAACTCTGTTTTGGTATACATGTGTAACTTGCGATAGATAAAAGCAACAACTTGTGACTGTCGACCAAAACGAAAATATTCCTGTATTTCACCCTGTGGTTCACACCAAACATCGTCAAAAATAAATACAGATTTGGGCAATGCTTTATACGGAGGCACTATATCTTCTATATTTGTAAAAAGGAAATATTCCATTCCTTCCATTAATGACAAAATGTTCACTAACCATTGTTATTTCTTTTGTATTGTTTTCGAAAACACATATTTTCAAATTAAAGTCCATTCGGATGCTCAAAAAATGACATTAATAAAACAAGTTTTCCCACATGAAGAAGGATACCTATTTATACAATGTATATTTGATGGTAAAAGAATACCATGTTTCTGTTAGATTGCATTTTCTTTCATATTTACAATTACTTGTAGATGTACATTATGTGTTATAAACTTCATTTCTACACAGTTACATAGTATTACATAAGATACTAACGTAAAACTATAAATGTAGGTATATATATAGGCTCGCATTCAGTTGAAAACAATGACTTGTACTAGACATGTCAAAAAGGATGTGGTGTATTGAATACATTGATTAATTAATTACCATTTGAATTACATTTAACGAAATACAGTTATTGCGGACCAGGTACTATACTTGCAAAACATTTGGCACAGAACGATCAAGGAATAAACTCTTTGGATAACACATGTAAAGAACACGATATAGTTTACAATCGAACAAACAATTTGAAAGATTGATATATAGTGGACACAATTCTAGCTAATAAAGCAGTAAATATAAGGAAGAATATATCTCCATCTACAGGCGAAAAGCTTAGAGCATGGGTTGTTGATAAAGTTATGCGCACGAAGGTGAGGAAGGCATGGGCTTAAAACACAAAACCAAACTTTAAATAAAGAAAGGAGGAATCATTATGTACCTATTTCCAGCATTAACAACTCTTGGATCAATACCCAGAGGAGTTTAGGCAATTAGTAGAGCAGTTAAATCAAAATTTAAAGGGATGTATTTGAAACCCTATAGAGTTGGACAATGATGAAAATCCTCCAAACGTGGAAAAAAATGCAGAAAGTCCTAAATAGTCTTCCAAAATGTGAATTAACAAACAAAGATATTAATGTATTTGTAAAAAAAAACTTGATATCCCCTATTTCTGAGGTGTGTGTATGACAGACGATTTACCAAAGAAACCAAATCTTCGTGAATGTATCATTGTTAATTTAAATTCGAAACAAAATGAAGGAAAGCATTGGGTTGCATTATTTAAAGACATTAATCAATCATTATATTACGACAGTTTCTGCTATTTACATCCTCCAATTGAAATATGTAATTATTTCAAAAACACACAATTAAGGTATAATTACAAAATTGAGTAATTATCATATACAATTGATTGTGACTTTTGTGTTTACGTGTTTTGGCTATAAATATGGTATATATGTAATTGTAATAGTAAAATGTATTAGTAATATGTCAATTATATTGATGTTATGTGTAAACTCATCGCAAATTGCATGTGGTATATTTCCCTGCATTGCAGTTAGATGGAGAATGGCAAATAAGTCTAAAACAATTTGTTACTGACAACAGTATACCAAACATTGATATGCATAACAAATTATTTATGGCTAATATTGGTGAAAAAACATACAAGATTGTGATATCGGCAGGATCTTATGAGTTGGATAATCTTGAAACATTCATTAAAATGGCATTACTTGAAGATGTAAATTTCCAGCTATGTGGAAATCCAAATGTGCTACCTAGAGCAATGTTTACTATCGTTGATATCGATTTTTGGAAGACAATTCAATTGCAGATATGTTGGGTTATGAACAGAGAGTATTTCAAACTAATCAATTACACAAATAATCAAAACAGGTTAATATATTGTCGGTAAATGTATGTCCTATAAATGTTGATATTGTAGGGTGTTCATATTTGAATGGAAAACCTACAGATACAATACATGAATTCAAATGTGCTGTAGCTCCAGGATATAAAATTATTTATAAACCAAATACATTGATATATCTTCCAATAATAGCGAATCGCATTAATGAAATAATTGTTACAATTATCGATCAAATGGCAAAATTATTCATTTTAGAAATGAAGAAATTACCATTCGTTTACATTTTAAAAAATGTATATAAATGCCTGCATTCCATTCTGCATTACAATCATAATGGGTATTTTGTACAATAGTAAATTCGGATGTAAAGTAGGTGATACTTTGGAGAATTATGTCACTAAGGAATGTTACCTGTGAAGTTATCACAAGACAACAAATTGTATTAAAAAGAAATAGTAATGTTGAAGATAAAGACTTGAAAATAAAGACTTGAACTCTATTTCGCTAAACATGTTTAAATCCAGCAACTACAAAAATAGTAGTAAGAACTTAAATACTTCATTTAATCGACAGAATTGCATATCTGCTAAATGGAGTGGAAATCAATCAAACACCAGATGTTGGAATTACCTCCACGATAAAGAACTATCTCTTGGGAACTACAAACTATATTTATAGAGGGCTTATGGCTGGGTGGAACAATGCTACTGATTACTCACTACAAATAAACCCAGGTGGAAAATACGAAGGTGTTATACCATTACTTAAATGTTAAATAAGAATTAGTTATTCTATTCAGTAATACGCATTTAAATGATGTATACAATAGAGCTAATAAAGAGGAAGTTGTAACATTTGAATTAAGCAGTGTGGAGTGGTTGATGCTGCATTTGAAATTATCATGTGTAAAGTTTTTAATATTTATTGTAAATGGGGAGAATCTACACATTGCATTCAGATAGTGGGCTTTAGAGGTTTTTCCAACACTGCCAGCATAAAAAAAGTCATTTAGAATGTGAAATCAAGTTTTTCATCGGAAAAACAAAGATATGTTGTTATTTGTTTTTAAACCAATCTACAAACCACTTTAAAAGCTGACAGATCAATATTCGATAAGTATGATATGAAAAATATTAAACTGTATCTAAACAACCAAGCTTACTCTTATGTGGATTTAAATATGAACTTTGCCAATGGGCAATTTCTTATTTCATATATGTACTCAGGAAACATTTTATATCAAAATCAGTTCACTTATCTTAGAAAACAAATCATTAAAAACCAGAGGAGCGATGTTTGTGTTTGATGTAAGCAAACAGGATGACAGAATTACTAATGGCATGACAGATTTACAAATTGAAATTATTGCAAATATACCAATTTCACACAAATACACTAGCTTATGCTCTTATAATTCACGACAGATTAGCAAGTTACAATGTAGGAGATAAGCTTGTGAAAGTAATTATTTGAGTCAGTAGACACTGAACCACTCTATGACAAGATGTTTTGTAACGTGCAAGGATTTCAGTCTGCAGAAAAAAAATATCATTAAAGAATTAGCTATCACTAATGTGGAAGAACATACAACTGTATTCAGCTTCAAATCACCATTAGGCTGGAATATCTATCTCCCAAATACAAGAAAACAAATAGATGGGTTACTAACCATCACTGTGGTTGAAAATGGGAGAGTGGATGTAAAGAGTATGAGAATATTGAAGATATTTGCAAACATTACCTAAATAATTGTGAAATATATGTAGGTGGAGTTGAGCAAAAACACATTTTCGAAAGTGTGTATATTGGTAATGTAATAGATATTCAAAAATAATACAATTGCCCCTCATTCAAACAATGATATACTTCATATGGATCTAATTCAATGTTTATCTCTGTAGATGAAAACTCAAAATTAATGTTAACTTGGGCAATGATGACTGACTGGGGTGAAACAGACTCTGATGTTTCTCCTCCTGAATCACCTGTGGATATTATTGAAGTCATATGCCATTATTTGAGATGAGAGAAGTAATGAGTCAATTTAGAATAAAAAGGATTTGGTTCTATGTAATCCACTACTTTTTAAGGATGGATAAAAAAGACAATGAAATCACATGCTAGTGTATATAGAAATATAAATGTAAATTGAATATCAGCAAGTTATGGACACAGAGTAAACCATTTCGACTTTGTTTCGGAAAGAAATAGTTTTAACAACTTTTTTTAAACAGCTTGTGTTTGTCTAATTGAAATAATAGTTTAATATGTTTCATATCATCCTGTTGTTACTTGTGTATGTTTTGAAACAGCCTGTGTTTATATGTATTGTAAATAAATATGATGTAAAATGATTCCCTTTCTTAAAATTTATTTAACCTATTCTTTATTAAAAGTGAACTTGTTTTGCTAAGAAAAATATTTTCTCCAAAGAGACCTTTGAGAGAAAAGTTCTGGAAGCAAACATTATGAACATTTGAAAGCAAGCCCTGCATACCTTTACAGAGGCAGGTAGCAAAGACCTCTGACCCTCCTTGTTTACAAGAAAGTTTCTCCATCTAAAACTTTTACATCTGCCCCGAACATAGGCCAGCGAACCATTTAAATATTTCATTATACATTTACACAAATTACACCTCTTCAAGATACAACACGATGATGCCTGGAGAAGAAGACAAATACTACAGAATATATTTAGACTAGTATTTTTAAATAAAAAATCCAAGTCAAGTTATGTAAAAATTCTTCTATATATCCTGTAAATATTCAAGAATTTGGACCTTTTAGAAAAAAAAATAATAACATTGAAATTGCTATATTCTAACTCTGAAAAACATGAATTCTACCCGTATTTATACTCTTTTGTTAAACTTACATAGGAAACTGTTTAAAATATTAAATAAATTTAACTATATACACTTTATGTTACATGGAATAGATTCTGCTGTTGGAAAGTTTTTGGTTGGACATAAAAAGAGAGGGAATGCGATAGTTGAGCAGTTAGCATGCTCATCTCCCTGGGTGGGTCACACCATAAAAACCAAATATTGACAATGTGTGGATGTCATGTCATTGCCATTGAGACAAGGGTTTTATCGGAGATCTCTCTCATTTCCCCTCATCTCACGCACATGACCTGGTGCTTCTTGCCTTACTTCACATTCATTGGCTCTCAAGATCTTGTTAAAAGAGATGGGCAATTCGCTCCCATTATTTTTTCTCTCCTATACGAGTAAACATACATCGAATTGTTAGTAAAAACATTTCTTAATGAGTGAATAATATATGTCTGTTTGAATCTGTGTGAAAACAGTTCTGTTTTAACAAGTGAATAAAATAAGTGTTGTGTTTCAGTACAGATTTTTTAATTTATAAGTTTCCTGGATTATAGTTAAAAGTTGATGTTGGAATGTTAAAGCTGGGGATTATCTTGGGGTTATACTGGGAACTTGACTTCAGGGAATTTTTTTTTTTCATTTTGCTGTTCACGTAGTCAACATGTTACATAAGGTTGAAACAACAGTGAGTCTGGTGAAATCTCTCGGGTATGCATTCGGAGGGCTACAGGCCATCGAGCCGAAGCAGGGAAGACAACACTAGAAAAATGTGTCCTGAATACAGCAACAGGGGAGGGGTGCATAGCAGTGAAAAAGATACTGCATGGGCACCAACTCACAAAAAAATAAGATAAAGGATTCTCAGGACTGAAGCTGGGGTGTGTGAAACAGGTTTATGCGAACACTAGGCTCGATCATTTGTGGATCTCTTCAGAAAAGTAGAATTTTAAGCCAAGTTACCTTCGTGAAATGGGTGGGAGGGGTGTGTGGACAGGGGCACATTCCTCTGGACTCAGGCTGGTTCTTAAGGGTGGAGGTGGAAGGCAGTTGTCGCCATCTTGAGTCAATTGCGAAAAATGACAATTGCAGGCAGATGTGTGAATGACTCCCAGGATCTCGCAGACACAGCTTCCCATGGAGGGGGGTGAAGGGAGTGTCTGGCATCCCGGACTCAGGCTGGTTCTAAGGAATGTCAGGCAGGGCCCTCCTGATCTGAATACAACCAGGCAGTTGACACAATCTTGCTACATTTCCAAAAATTGACAATCGCAGGAAGCCCGGGGTAGCAGTCTAGCGAGGGGTGGGAGGTGGTGTGGGGGTGCAGGGACCTTGGGAGTCATCTGCACACCTGTATCTAGTCGCAGCCATCTTCAGTTGCTCATGAACGTTCGGACTATACAGACATGTACCTCACCAGCTCTCTCTCTCTCTCATCTTCACCATAGCTCTAGACACTTGGCGGACAATGAGTCTACGATCATGTGTTAGCGTATCTACGGACCAGCGACCTTCTCTATTTCTAGATGCAATTTTCATTAAGTGATATTATTTGTTCTCGGGTTCAGATCTTGTTCACAGTATCTGTAACTATAGTGTGAGTTTTTTTTATTTATCGAAAATATAAATTTTCATGTGTTAAGTCATTAGTGTGATAAGATTTTCAAATCATGTTTGTGTGTTCGGTACACGATACTTCGTAGCAGTTTAAAAATACGGTTTGTTTTAACAAGTGCAGTAAATTTCATAAGCATTAGAATATCTGCTTCCTTCATTTACGAGTAATTGCCATAATTTAAACACAGTTGTCTATCAATCATGCTAGACTTGTCTACTCACAGCTTGATGTAAGTGCTACACATTCATACATCAAAAGGACTTATTTTAATATAATTTGGGGTAAGATATTCTACAGTTAATTACTCTCTGGTAGATGATTATATCTTTTACTTATCAGAATACACATACACTAATGTGTATGGTTTTAATCATATGCAGGGGTTTTTTGGCATAAGATATCATTCACCAGGCAGAATCATGTAATTTGTATGTGTAATCTTGTTGGTGTGATATTTATTCATACTGACTAGCTGGATATTGTTTAAAGACAGTAAAACATAGTTGTTTGTTATACTTGTCTCTCGTGTTATTCATTCTTGCGTATAACTCATTTGAAAAATATTTCGTTTAAAGACACAGACTTGTGTAATTTCATACTGGTTAGCTCGATTTTGTTTAGTGAGTTGGCACTTGTTGACATCAGATGTTATTCACGTAGTTAAAATTCTCTCTCATGTAAATTATATTTCTATGCTCGAGACTCACATTATGTTTAATTCCATGCTGGAGTAATTGCACTTATTATTCATGTAACCTTTTGAAATCTCCCATTCGACCCGTGTAATTTATTCATACATAGAACACTCTGAAATTCTCTAACATTTAATTGCATTCAATAAACAAATTGTTTGTCATTACTAACACATAAAGAGTATCTTTCAAAGTCGCCTGTCTCCCACCACCATCTATGAACAATATCTCCCCCAAAAAAATTCTACTTAGGGCCACTCTTAGAAATCGTTTAAACACTCTGAAATTCTCTCATCTGTTAAATATATTCGAAAAAATCGCCCATCTACTATCAACATCTCTACAAACACATCGAAGTTAGAAAAAAACTAAAATATATGCTCTTAGCCCACTCTTGCACTCAACTCAACACCTATAGAACACATTACAACCCACCACTCTGGTCAATCGCCTTCAGAACACCACACCGTCAACATCGTACAGAGATCCTTCTACCAAAAAAGAAAGAAAGAAAGAAATCAAGAAAAAATTTAATCCGATTAAAAATTAACCCTTTTCGACTAACCCTTGTTCCATTAACCCGTTCAATAAATTTAACCTTTTTTGATTAACCCTTTCGATTTTGATTAACACTTTCAATCAATTTAATTAATCCTTTGATTTGAATTTAACCCTTTCCATTAATCGAAAGTGAGGTAGTACCCACCCGCCCCTACTACTATGGACTATGCAGTTTAAGGACGTTCAGTTATCAAAAGAGAAATTTCGTTGAAATCAATATGAAATAACTGAAATACTGGTGAAAATAAATATATATATATAGTGTCTAATTATATATTATCATGTCATGAGCGATGATGGCAAATTTTGTGGCTCATTACTTCTCAAAATATCCTACTTATTTTCACCCGATGTCCACCTTCCTGACTTCCAGGAAGAATTGCACCTTATTTGTACAAATGTTGGCATATATTTCGAGGAAATAAATGTTTATGATGTTTTCTTCCTCTCTCTTCCGCTAACTCTCTTTCTCTCTCTCCCTCCCTCTCTCTCTCTCTCTCTCTCTCTCTCTCTCGCTCTCTTTCTGTATGTATGTTCGTCCCAAAATATTTTGATCTCTTACACCGAATTTCTCACCTCGATATGCTTGTATATCTTAGTGACAAACTCAAATTGTTGTAGTTCCAGCCTTTCAGAACGCTTATTTCCAAAATGACTGTCCCACAGATTTTTTTCTGGTCACGTGTCATATCTCAGTAACTCTGCGACTAATTTGAAGTATTGTAGAAGGCTTCTTAACGTCCCGCGGTTTTATGCTGCAAAGCTTAGCAGGAGACGGCTTACAGACTAACTTATAACCTAACTTAAATTAACACCCATGCCTTACCCGGGATTCGAACCCAGAGCCTCCCGGACCCCAGATCGGTGGCGCACCAACCGACTGCGCCGGCTGATTTGAAGTAAATATTTTATTCTGGAAACATGTGATGTAAGGATTAGATTCACTAATAATATTTACTATAAGTATATTATTTACTACAAACTTTTAAATCGATTTCGCTATGCTAATAATTTGTTATAACATAACACGCAAGTTGGTTTAGGTTAACAGAATGCAAAATATAGTTGGCGAAATTAGAAAAATATTTAATAATTCCTCATTTTTAGAAATGTTGGTAAAACTTAAACATAATAAATGAAACACTGCTTATTTTGTGTCATTTTAATTTGTAATCAAGATAGGGAATAACTTATGTATATGAGCAAACTGTAAGCCACAGCAGCCGGCTTTGAACGAGTATTTCTCTGTCAAAATTTGTTTAGATTTATAAATAAAAAAAATACCTAACACATAATGTACGAATGTTTTCTTTTTAAGTATACACACGCACAAAGCGATATGATACACGCGAGCTATTATTTCCTTTTCAAATACTCAATAATTCTCAGGTTTGGGACAAATTGGCCTTAAAAACGCCAGGTATTTTCGGCTCTTTTTTTGTGTGGATGGATAATTAAATAATTAAATAGGGTTATTTTCATGCCAACTACCACAAAGTTGAATAACAGAAATGCATAATACTAAGTAGGAATATATTCACATGAAAAAACCAAGGCTATTTCAATTCACTATAAAAAAAACTCAAGAAAACGTAAATAACACACCACATGCATTATCCGCTCTTGCCTGGGGGGTGTTTGTGTTTATGTGCTGCAGGCGGACAAGGTTTTGCCAGAACTTCTTGTCCTGGAAGGAAGTTACTTTTAGCAGAGAACAGGTTGCACGATGTTCTCACGTGCCTTGGTAACGAGCAAAGTTTCATGTCTCCCGGGCTATACGGCGCAAATGAAATCGACCTCTTAGCGTGTAAACAAGCAACAGACCCACGCACATGTCTAGTTAAAAGGCAAACAGTGGAGGGTTTAGTGTACATGTGATTAGCACTGTGGCCTCTCGCCTATGAAATACTGGTTAGATTCCCAGAAGAGCCGAGTTCAGATGTTACATGTAAGAAGGATCGCGGACATTACTGTTGGCAGATGGATTTTCTTGTATAATCCATTCACGGTTACTTGGCACTTTTCTGAAGCCCTGACAAAAAGTTCTACTTCCAGGATATTCCTACGTCTCGTGCAAACTAAGCTCAGCTAAGAATAGAAAATTGCACCAAAGGACAACGCACCAAATTCGTGTGCACTCAGTTATAATAACATTTTGAATAAGAACTATTTCTTACTAGGCGTTACCAACATAGATTTTTTTAAGTGTTTATTACAAATGAATTATGTTATAATGTATAAATAAAATGTGAGTAAAATTTTAATTTTACGAAAAATTAAGTACGTCTATTTTAACAGAGGTATAAAAGGCTTGATACGTGGCATATTTCGGAAATAACTGAACACGTCATACATGAGGTGGTTTTTCATAGGTTTTATTAAAAACATGGAAAAATACCACGAACGAAATATATCGATGTACTGTCTCTAGTGATAAATATTTTCTATAAGGAATTCATGACCACTATGCCAGTGTTTCAAACGAGCGAGGTGAGTGCTATAATTCCTGCTTCATTTCACAGTGTTAAACGCCTCGTAATACTGGCGTGTAGGTCTAAGTAGCCGTCGCATGTGATCATCGTTGGCCACTATTGATAATACGAGGATCGCTGGATTCAAAACAGTACGTTGAAGACGATTTGCGGCCTCATATGCTAACTTTCCTAAGTGCTTAGGAGCCCGTTTCCCGCAAGGGGAACTATATGTAAGAGAATGAAGTGAAACTGGTGCTAAAATGTTGGAAACTAATCAAGTGTTTTTTGTGCAGGTTTCAGTAACGTGCTGGTATACAGCATTTTCAGTGGCCAGGAAACCAGACATCACAAATCAGTAAAAAGCTCAGTGTGTTCTCTGGTACCAGGAGACTCGGTCACCAATAACAGTGCACAGCAATTTTCAGACATCGCATGGAAATATGACGCCCGATGTCAAGGACAATGTATACAGAACTTTGTATGCACGATAATATAAACACGTTTGTTTAATATGTCATGAGGAGAAGATTTTGGCGTATGTAATTCACGTGGGACCCTGCGCACAGATTAGTCGTAGAGTTACTGAGAAATTACAGGTGGCCGAAAAAATCTGTAGGGCAGTCATTTTGGAAATAAGGCTTCTGAAAGGCTGAAACTACAGAAATGTGGGTTTATAACTAAGATATACAAGCATATCTAGGTGGGAAATTCAGTGTAAGAATTCAAAGGATTTTGGGACGAACATACATACAGAAAGAAAGAGCGAAAGAGAAAGAGAAGAGAAAGAGAGTTAGCGGCAGAGACAGGAAGATAACATCATAAAGACGTGAATTACGGACGCCAAAATGTTCTCCTCATGACATATTAAACATACGTGTTTATAGTATCTTGCATACAAGGTTCTGTATACATTGTCCTTGACATAAGCCCAAAGAAAAAATTAAATGGGCATATGTCAGGAGAGCGTCCTACCCGGTTAGCTGCTTCGTCGTCCACCGAACATTCTTGGGGCCCTACGAGACTCCAGCTTCCACCATGTCGAAGTATTCGTGGTTGGGAGCAAAATTTGCAACAACTGTGGGCGTATCTACCGCAGATCGTGTTCATTTTGTTCCGTGCACTATAGTATCAGAGCAAGAGTCCGTGCACCAAGCAGTCTGACAAGGTACAGAACACAGTGGCGTACACAGGACTGCTATCAACATTAGAGATTTGCTAATTGGTTACCTATGAAGTCGGGGTCCGGGGATTTCTCCCCTGATAACTCTTTGACTTTCGATGTTAAAATTTAGCAGGAATTGAGCTTATATCATGAGAAGATCGCGTGTGTTCTTCTGACTCTTATTAAATATTAGAGAGAAAATTTGTAAAAACATTAAACTAACTTATACATTTTATTTATCTGTAAAGAGCCGCGGTGGTGTAGTGGTCGTGTAATACTCGCTCCCACCAAGGCGAACCGGGTTCAAATCCCGGCGGAGCCACTGCCGGATATTCGCACGTGGGAATCACGCAGGACGATGCCACTGTTCAGACGGGTTTCCTTGGGGATATCCCCCCCCCCCTTCTCACTCCCCTTCCAACTTTGCTTTCCGGCGCTGGGCCATTCTCACCTCGTTTCATCGCCATCGTCTCTAAAGACCTAGTTGTTAAGATCCACACAAATGTATCCACTCCACTTCATTCGATTTAGCTGGCGGAACATATAAACTATGAAAAGTAAGATTACGTGTTTACAAGTATTCCTTATGCAAGGTTAGCTAGGCACATAAGTTGCTTACAATCCTAAAACTGTAGTATAAGGGTTGATCAAGGACAATTCAATTTTTACCTTAGATTTCCTTAGTTTTCTACGTTTTTCCTTAATTTTTAAGTTTTTTTTCAAGGATTTTATTTTGTTTTTACCAGTTGTTTCAAGCCTAAAAACTACTTTAAATTAACCTCAACAATGGCACAGAAAAAAACCTCTAAAACAAAGTTTTTCCACGTTTTTCCAAAAAAAAAGTGCAACCAAAAATCACTTTTACTTTTATACAAAGTAAAAATTAATTAATCTTAACTTTATGCAAAGTAAGCCAAATCTGTAAGCTAAATTAACCGAATTTAAGCTAAAACGAAAAACAAATTTACGCTAAAAAGAAGCAAATTTAAGCTAAAAAAAAACCAAATTCAAGCTAAATCGGCAAGCTAAATGTACAAGCTAAATCATGCAAAGTTAAGTGAAATATAAAAAAATATATATATAAAAAAATATAAATAAATAAAAAAGTCGTTTAAAAGGTTCAAAGCATATAATTCTAGATTTTAAGAGAATTCTATAACATTCTTGAATTTTCCATTTTTAATTTCTTTCAAGCCTTTGTATGCTATAAAAACTTGTTTCTCATTTATTAATTTCAAACTATTTTTATCAAATATATTTGCATAACTATCTGGTAATGGGATTTTATACTTACCGCCTAGAATACAATTAACTATTTACCAAATTTATATTTACACCACTGCGTACGCCTGTGACAGAATGTGCCCTTCTCCTGTGCCGGTAGTGGGAGTAATATTGCCCTAATACAGTGGCACTGTAAATCTTCTTTCTTTTCTCTACACCGATAGCCGTGTTGGTGCAGTAATAAGACTATGTTCTATTCGCGTTTTCTTCACACTTTTTAGATCAAACCTTTGAAATATCATCCTATGTATGCCCTGCTCGATTGTTTCCTAAATATGTCTTGTATCGTGAGCGTTTGAAACGCGTGTGAACGTAAAAATGCCTTTTTTTTTTTTTTTTCATTAAATTAATTTTTTACGTATATTTCATCTGTAAGTTATAATATTTCAATTGTAATCAATACGAACAAAAACAGAGAGAAAATAGGTGTGGTGGTGATACCTAGTAGAAAATATTTCTTATGCAAAATATTATTACACTGAGTGCTGACGAATGCAATGCGTTATTTCTTTGGCGTAATTTTCTAGACTTTGTTTTTCTTTGCGTGAGGTGGAGGAATTTCTTAAAGTATAAATTCGCAGGGCTTCAGAAAAAGTTGGTAGTAACCCTGAAAGGACTGTACTCGCCTCCCACAAGTAATATTAATACAAGTAATAAAAATAAAAGTTTAGGGATTATTTAAAACAGCGGAAATTCCCGTGGGTTGGATATACTACCATAATACCTACGTGGCTTAATATGTTTACAAGTGGAAGAAACTGAGGTTATGGTGTGAAGTCCTACGTACAGCACGTGTCTATGTGAATTGTATTTCCGATTGTAACAAGAGAACATTTGATATACTGTGAAAGTCAAATTTTACTGCCTCTTCTTACGACTAATATATAGCCCCCCTCTCACCACCAACATTGGGCACAAGTTTATTTTAAGGGTGACAGTGTAATAAATTTTACAATTTGACACCTTTACACTAACAATGATAAGTTTTAACTGTGCTAATTGTGCTTCTGTCGTTGGCACCTATTCTAACGTGTACAAAAGATTCTTTCTCGTCAGCTTGAAACGGTAGGTGGAAATGAGTCGGAAAATCCTAAATACACAAAAAAAAACACTTAAATTAGGCGTCCCCTTCTCAAGAGGAGGGTGCCACCCTATTTCCCGCTCAAATCGAGAGGGACGTGGAAGTGTGATCCTGAGAACCTCTAGAGACAGCTTCCAGCCAGCTCCATGCCAATTTTCATCGCGATTATTTCAGCCCTCCTTCCCTGGCAACCCTCCGAAAAAGATTTCGTAACCAAACTGAGCAGCGAATTATACATACATATTTATCATGGCACTTTTTTGACGGCCAGTGCGTGCCAAGGCACTGTTAAGTATTAAATATACAGTTAAATACCAACATGAAGATGAAAAATCTGGCAAGCCACCAGATATCAGCAGCCAAGATTTGAAGAAATATTGTTCAATTTAATGCAATAATATTTAATTAAATGGTATATTCTTACTAGCAAACAAATAAGGTGAAGTGAGAAATTTGACATGGATTATTTTGTGGTTTAAACTGTTATAAATCTTTGTTTACTCTGTCTTATTGGTTTAAAACATTTTCTCGAAATTTTCGTGCAGGACTGCCGAGAAATACAATCAGCGTGACTTGGTAAGTTGCACGCTGGCTTACGATACGAGAAAATTCCATTTAGAACCTCGATTAACAAAAATGAACTAGTGTTTCGGTCTATTAACATCTAGACCGTTACGTCTGAGTATATCTGTTTAATGTGAAGAAATGTTGCACCCATCAGTAATAAAAACTGCTTAAAGGATAAATATTCCAAAGTCAGTTGTATTTAACTTCAAAATACTACAGTCAACACGTCAGTGTAGCATAGAATACCTTCAATTAATATATATAGACTGCTGGGGTACGATTACGTTTGAAATCGAATTTAAGTCTGATAGTTTGCTAAGTAAGACTACTCACATGTGCTTCTAATTATACTATGACAATTTTCAATTTGTCATTTCATATGAGTATTTTCATTGCAATATTCCTTTATTTTACAGTAAATCGATATTTTATTACTTCCAAAGGAAAAATATTTCTAAATACACTGTATTTCAGAAGTCAATTAAACCTTTCAGATATTTGCCACATACAAACTATACTAATAATAGTGTTAATTCTTATGCCAACAGCACGCCCGAACGAAACAGCACGTTTTTAAGGACACGCCCGTGTCCATAATTGAGAAGAGTTGCCGCTAGAGGCAGTGGTACAGATAGTGTTGATTCAAGGAATTTCTCATACCCCTTCGTGATACTGTTGTATAGGCTGTTCACGGTAAAGTGAGCACTTTTGGGTTCCCTAGTTATTTTTTCGTTTCTGCCATTTTTTACTCTTTAGCCACCTTTTTTAATAGATATTGCCACTTAAGTAATAAACACAGTGTGTATGTTCCACTGTACTCGTCTAAGGCTAAAATAAATAAATATATATATATATATATTTATTTATTTATTGGCTATTATTCAAAATGAGAGGGCTTTCAAAAGTACCCACTTTACCGTGAACAGCCTATAAGTAGGTGCTGCTTTCTGGGATCCCACTCGAAATCGTCACTGCAAATTCATAACGGAGGTGCTTATTGCGTATTCAAACACGCAAAATGATCTCTCGCATTCACTGAGAGCAATATTGTCTATTATACACGTTTCCGTGAGCAGCCACTGAACGCCTGAGTTGTAGTTTCCGTAAGACACTGCAGTTAACACCCTACAAGCTTAACCTGCATCAGGTTCTCAGTATAAAGGACGAAGAAGTGCGTCTTAATTTTTGCATTCAAGTGCTGCAGACGTTTCAGGTACACAATTTCGCAGCGGTGTTCATCTTTGGCAACGATGCGGCATTTAATTAGTCAGGAAAGGTCAATCAGCAGAAACTTGCGGATCTGGTGGACCGGAAATCCCCGTGCAACTAATTATCATATACGATATTCACCTAACATGAATGTTTTTTTTTTTTTTTTTTGCGATATTCCGAAGATGAAGGTATACGAACCATACTTCTTCGCAGGGCGTACCGTAAACAGTACGGACATTTTACGTGCTGGATAACTGGCTGATGACGAAACTTAATGAAGACAGTTATAATTGCATCTTGCAACTAAGTGGTTGCTCAGCTCGTTATAAAATTACGTACGAGACTATCTCAATGATAAATTGCCACTACGGTGACTATGAAGATGACGCATTAATGCGGTGGCCATCCAGGAGACCAGCTTCAACCTCATGCGACGTCTTTGTGCGCACATTCCTTGCAACTCTCCGGGATCTTTGTAACAGCATCCTCGTGGCCGTAGTAACGATTGTCCTTGATATGCGTGTGAATCGCGATGGAGTGTCGGATGGACTGTCTGTCGTGCACGTACGAATGGATATAATAGTGATTTGTAACATATGTAATAAAAATTGCGAGTGTGCCTCTTTTTGAGTGTAATAAGATGTGTAACTTATTCCCCGAGTGCTGAAGACCGGTGTATAAATACAGAAATATTTTTGCAAATAAGTTTTACACCGGTGTAATCAGGAGCCATCGAAACTGGAGTCGGCGAAGTCGTCGACTGCGATAGAGCGACCAGAGAGAACGTGATTATTTCCGGCGAGTGTACGAGGCTTCGTGGTTCGCCGCGCGTAACAGCAGGTGGATGTGCGAAGTTTTGCGGATCGAGCGCGGTGGGTGTGGGGCGGGTGCCGCGCCAGTGCAATTGCACATCCCCTCCCCGAAACTGGCACACACACCACTCCCCCTCCCCCTAAACCTGCACCCACTTGCCGACCCCTCATCCTCCTTATCACTCCCCCCTCGCGGCCCTGGCAGGGGCAGGATAAATCATACCCGCACACCCCCTTCCCAGCGGCGCCGCGGCCAGTGCATGGTACCTCACTCATTACAAGCCCAGGGCCGCGGTTGGAAAAGGGCAACATTTTTGCGGAAGGGTTTTTCCGTCCGCTCGACGCCACGCCCCGGCCACTGTGCGCTGCACGCAGACCCTCCCCAGCTCGCCATCGTACAATCCCGAACTGCACAACTCGCGCGCTGATTTCCCCAACTGATCCGCGCGGCGCCCAGGTGTCGAGGGGAGAGAGCGAAGGAAAGCTGCTTTTAATTAAGAGCTCCGTCTAGCTGGCGCATGAAGTACGTTGCAGAGCTTCGTTAGAAAACACGTGATTCAAAAAACTGTAGTCCGTTCAGGGGTTTGCTTTCAACTTTTTCTGAAGCCCTGCTAAAATTGTACTTTCAAGATATTCCTCCGCCTCATGCGAACAAATTTACGCTAAAGGACAACGCACTGCATTTGTGGGCAATTATTTTAATAATATTTTGCGTGAGATCTATTTCTTACCAGGCATTGCCCTCACACTTATTTTGTCCCTGTTTTTATTCGTATTAATTATAAATAAAATAGTATACTTAAAGATAAATATAACTAAATGTTTATGTTAACCAAAAAACAAGATACTTTTGTGTAAAAAGTATATAAAACATATGCGATAGGTACATACATATTTAGAAAACCCAAACAAAGTCATACATCAGAATACATTTCAAAGGTTCGATTTCAAAAAGTGGGAAGAAATCGCGAATAGACTACACTGGATATTTTTTAGTGGTGCCTGAAAATGAAAAGTATTTAAGAGGAGTTTCGTGCCCTTAAGACAAGTTTAAATAAGAATCATTTTTCATGTCGTGAATATGCCTGAAGCGAATGTTTACAGAAGCAGTTTTAGCTGCCATATATATTCTATACAGAAATTGTAGAGTTGTCTTCAAATACGCTATCGCACTATTATCTATACTACCTCCTGGAGTCATGTTCGGGCGAGAAGGTATGACTGCACGCAATTCGAGCGTCTTGTGGGTGGCGGCAATAACGGAGGCAAGGGTTGAGTGAGCGAAAGTAGCCCTTAAAGCTCACGCATTTCGAAGCCTTGTGCTCAGTGCAGGACTCCGCTGGGTTAGGTCAGCCGTCAAGGGTGGTGGATACTAAAAAATTAATTTATAATCTATTAACGGTTACTTCACACTCTCTGAAGTCCTGCTAAAGTTCTATTTCCAAGATACTCCTTCGCCTCGTGCAAACTAGGCTAAACTAAGTCTAGAAAATAACCCCAAAGGACAGCGCACCGAAATCGTGCGCACTCAGTGGTAATGATATTTTGCATGAGCACTATTTCTTACTAGGTGCTACCAACACACGTGTTTTCTCACTGTTATATTTATATTTATTATAATATTCGTAGGTAAAATACAGGAGAAAATTTAATTTAATGAAAAATAAGATACTTCCATGTTAATAGAGGTATAAAACGCTTGTGATACATGTCATATTTAGAAAATAACTAAACAAGTCATTCATGGGGTAATTTTTCAAAGGTTTTATTCAAAACTTATGAAGAAACCGTGAATAGACTATATTTTGTAATTATACCAAACATGGTTAAATATTGTACGCATTGTATGTGATAAGGTTTTCCTCGAATTAAAAAGTTTTACACTTCACACTTTTTTCAATATTTTGATGTTAAATCCAAAATTGTTCTCTTTTGCTGCTACTACAAAAACAGATACTAAGTTGTACAAAAGAAAATATTTAAAATGTAAACTAATTCCGTGGACTACCACTTGACTTGACATACATGTAATCATCAAATAACAGTTCATGCGTTTAAAAAAAAAAGTTAGAAATATGAGGAAATTTATTTGCAGTTAACATTTCTTTACACGTGTATTATACCTGTTATTTGGTGATTAAAGGCTGTTCACGATAAAGTGAGCACATTTGAAATCAACTTTAGAAAAAAATCACTTCCCTGCCTGCATATATTTTGACGGGCGCTCTGATTGACATGCATCTAGTAACATTGCTAACGATAGATGGGAAACAGTTCCATATATTAACGTCAAATGAAAAGTGTTAACTAACCATTTGTGCAAACTGAAATTATTTATTTTCCTCTCAGTTTTTTTCCATGCATGTAAGTATAAGAATGAGCATATTTGCAACATATTTACTTTTCTAATAATTCTACAGTTTCACTAGACCGACGCACGAATAAAGCGATGAGGCCCATGGCAAAGAAAATTTTACATAAGGCGGAGTGATGCACAACGTGCGTACAAGTATATCTTAAGCAGGGCTTACAAAAGTGCTCATTTTAACGTGAACAGCCTATACACATGTGTCAAGCGGTAGTCTACGGTATTAGTTTACATTGTAATTATTTCATTTGTGAAATACAGTTAGTATTTGTCATTACGGTTGCATCAAGACAGGAAAACTTCAGATTTACCATTAAATTATTTTAAAAAAATTAAGTTTAACATTTTTTTCGAGGAAAATGCCATCATATACAATGCTTACAAGTTGAATAACCCTTTGTGCAAATATAAGATGGTTAATTTTTTTTTTTGGTAATCCAACTCCCTTAACTGCTGTCTTGCAGTCAGCGCGGGAGTCACGTGGGCTGCTTTACAATGTCGTCTCTCACGATGATGCGAGCTCTTCTGCCGGAGCATCGAAGAACAAGGGATATATATACTGTTCGCGGTAAATTTGAACACTTTCGAAAGCCCTGCGTATGATCGACTTGTATGCACGTTGTGTGTTCTTGGGCCTTATGTAACATTAGCATTGCCATGGGCCGCGTCACTTTGTTCCTAAGTCGGTGAAGTGAAACTTTTGGAGTTATTAGAAAAGTATTTTTTTTTTAATCAGCTCATTTTTACGCTTAAATGCATTAAAAGAACTGAAAGTGAAAGAAATAATTTAATTCATCACAAATGATTACCTAACTACATTGCGTCCATCGTTACTAACTTTACTGGGCGCATGTCACTCAGTACGCCGGTTAAAATATATGCAGGTAGGAGCAGAGAATTTTTCATAAGGTTGATTTCCAAAGTGCTCATTTTATAGTGAACAGCCTTTAGGAAATCCTACAAGTTATGCAAATTCGAAGATTGACAAGTTATTTTTTTTATTGTTCTCATCTTAAGATATTTTCCCTTCGCACCGATTACTCTGGCGTCATCAGCTTTATGTCATTGTGATTCTCCAGGATTCCTCCTTGTAAAATGCCTTATTTACTAACTCATTAGAAAATAAATCACTTTATTCGACTACGTCATTCAAACGCAGTGTGTTGTTATAATAGTTTCTACTATGCACTTGCAGCAGTACAACACTATATAAAATCACTTTTAAAATATATTCTAAGCAATCTTCTCTATGGATTGTATTGAAACTATCGAGCATATTTGGTGGTGAGCTAACATTCATGGAAAAAAATTCATTCACGAAAATAATTTAGTACGTTTCTCAAACTTCAAAATGAACTCACTCGAATAATTAGGATAACATTAAGAACTAAACGTAGGTGGCATTATTCTAAGAAATTTTTCGACTTCATTGAATTTTAGTATGAAATGTTTGTAAATAATTTGGGCCAGCACAATTAAAAACATTTCAATTTGCAGGCCACTCAGACGAAAGAATTGTGTTAATTTTTGCACGGGACATAATTGTGCCGATAAAAGCTAAAGCTAATGGCATGTGATTTTAGTAGGCTCTTGACAGTAGGAGCCATAGGGACTGAGCGGTTAGCCTGCCCTCTTCCCACCAAGGCGATCCGTGTTCAATCCCCGGCCGGGTCACTCCGGACTTTCGCATATGGGAATCGTGCCGGACGATGCTGTTGGTCAGCGGGTTTTCTCGGGGATCTACCGTTTTCCCCGCTACCTCATTCATGCGCTGCTGCATCATCGGCTCTCAAGACCTCGATGTTAAGAACCGCCCAAATCTCTTCACTCACTCTTAAAGTAGCCGGAGTGCTGTGTTCGTACCACCCTCGCTTGTTATGTCTCAGCGATTCTCTTCAGTGCACAATCAGTTGTGAGACATATGATATATTTAATGATAACTTTTTTTTTTACATTAGCACGTCAGAAATTTTTTATATTCATTTCTATAGTATGGAAAAAAAATACATTTTAACCATTTTTTTATATCCAAATAAATGCTGCTAAGCAACGTCTGTCCGAAGAAGAAATTAGATCATATCTCCATTACTGATCATTTCATTTGCATCTTCTTATAAATAATACATATAATTTCTTGGTGTGGGAGTTTTGGAATATTTCCTAACATCAACTACTGCCCCTTAAGTAATTAATATCTGTTCCGTTATTCAGTCAACCGTATTTACTGTAATATAGATCTCAGTGTAGAGTCTTGAAGGTTTGTAATAAAAATGTTGTAGTTATTATTAAATGTTTATATGAAAACCCCGATTCAGAGAATGCTAATAAAATTTGTTTAAAATTTATAAACATTTTAAACATTTAATATTAAAACTTTTAAAATATTTATTTTATTTGTGAGAAATAAATATCTAAGTCGATAAGATATGCAAGGTAGCTGTCACAAAATCTACCACCAGCAGTTATGAATGCCTTCAAAAACATCCGGCTTCAGTGCTTCCTTTTGATAAGTGCTTATCTAGAGCTCGTATACACACATCTGAAACAGGTGATTGTACTAGCAATCTTAACATATAGGCCAATGTTTATGATATAGCTTAAGGTTAATTGCTTTGGTACTATTCCTTTGCTTATAAGATTTGCGTTTTTCCAAGTATATTTTGTACTTTATTTCTGGAGTTAGAAAAGTCGTCGAAAATTACTTTAAAACTGCCGTCACAAGACGTAGATGATACATAAGTGAAAATTTGTTTAATTTATTCGCTACACTTATAGTTGTCTAAAGCGTGATAGTTGCTTTAATGTGCATTTCTCTACAAGTCATGAAACGCGATATAAAGTATGACAGGCCTAACCTACATTACCTCCGATGGCTAAGTTATTTTTAGACAGAATTTAGAATAAACATAGTGGTAGTGCCTATTCTGTAAAATAATTAAACCTACTTATCGAAAAACATGCATTGATTATTTTTAGCTTCACAATATCATAAAGGGAAGACTGATTATTTCTAAGGCATTCCCTACGAAACACAGGGCGAAAACACCAGAAACCATTTTACCTTAGAGTTTACAATATTTGCAATTTGTTTACAGTAGTAGGCCTAAATCAAGGAAACCAAAACATCCTAAGTTTGTGAGGCAGGGAATAATTCATTCAACAATAAGTAATTTTAGACATTTATCTTGTTTCTTTAATTTGAAACCAATAAGTTATCAGTTGAGCTAATTTTTCCTCTGGCATTATTACTTTCAAGTAGTTTTATTGAGATATATGCTTTGAGTTCACGGAAAACGATCTCTAACCCAGTAATTCGAGTGGATTATTAAAAACTTCACAATAAATGTGTGTTGGTGAACAGCTAGCCATTTTTAGTGGTTTTCCACCTGAAATGGATATTTTGCTCAACCGAAGTGTATCTTTTTTTCGTACAGGTACTCCTGAGCTACTAATTTATAATATATTAACAATCTGTAAATGACTGTAGCTTAACATCAATGTAAATTTTAAAAAAAACAGGCCATCAGCGCACGCTTCCTAAATGTGAGAAAAATCAATGCTAAGAACTTAAGCAAGCAATTTTTTTAAATTTGTTATGAGAGTTCGGTGTTAGCTTGAGGAAAGTAACAGTGTTTGTCAACAAATTTTGTTTACGAAATTCAATTTTTTTTTTTTTTTTTACAAATGTCATAAACATATTGAACACAACATTTTATGCTGATCAAGATAAGACAAACTTAAACAGTAAGCCTTATAAGTAAGTCGTCGCATCCGAATTGTTTGAGAATGGTTACCGGTCCGAGCGCGACCATAAGCACTAGGATATGTTCCTCCCCAGTGGCACTTTAACTTCGTTCCAAGCACGTACTAATGTGATTACTTAATAAACGCAATCGCCAATCCCTCAGCGCGTCCACCTTACCTTCTCGAGCTAGCATCTTTATCAGCGCTGTATGGGTGGAATAAGAATAAACATTATATTTCATGTTAATGCCTTAAATTTACGTGTTTAGATTCTCTGTTTTCCGATATGAAAACTTTTTTCAAGTGAGATCTCAAGATGGGAACACAGTTGAAAGCTTAACAACATAGCGACGTCCAATGTTCTTTGACGCAGTGCAAGCAACTCGCGGACACATTTCGCGAGTTTAAAATTCCTTTGAACCCTACTGCCACGACTCTTATCCGGTTGTATTACTTAATGCCTTCTGTACAAGCGCGTTCTTCCAGCGTCTGTGCCGATCTGAAATAAGTATTTCGCCGTTATTCTTTACAGAGAGATGGCGTGTGTCGTGCCGTTCTTGCCCACAGCATCCACGCAGTACCTATTAAGCCAATTATACGTGCGCCAAAGAATGACTCGGAAAGGACGCCACTTAACATCCGCCATCCGGCAGACGCGGATGTAAAAGGAGCGGGTTGGGGGGGGGGGGGGGATCCTTCATTACTACTGCAAGAACTTCTCCCAGTTCCCTGTTGTGTGATCCTGTTGTTAGAATTTATTTCTTTCCATTCTTCTCCGTAGCCGCTCCATTGTCTTATTTCCTCGGAAATTTTCTGATATTTCAGAAAACCGCATTTCTCCTCGGATCCCGTATTTAACGCTCTTCATCACTGATCCTCTTTGCCGGACTTAATTCTTTCCCCTGCGAGAGAAGGGAAAAAAATACGAAACTTTGCTCCAAAAGTAATTAAAAAAGTATTTACGGTTTGAAACTTTCTTCCGACTAAGAAACGGCCTGCCGTCGAGAAATTTTTAACGAAATAATTAGACGTGGGATGAAAATGTTTGTGGTCAAAGTGAAGTTTCCTGCCGTTTTTGTTTTCCGAGCCTGCGTCACGTCCAGTGATTAAATCGGTAACTTATCGTAAGTTGTTTATAACAGTTTTCTCAGCCACTCTATTAAATAAAAAACTTAAGAAATATTGTTTTTTTTTTTTTCAGCAGGGTCGCACGCTTGTACACTGCTTTTTCACTATTGTCAAATTTTCGTTGTGTTTCATTTTGTAACATACGCAGGTTTATGAATAAGGGCATTTTGCGCTTTTAATACTTTTATTTGTGTACCCTCAAGATGAAAATGCCTTAGAATAAAATTTGAGCCACCGTGTGTGTTACGTAAGTAGTAGGGAATTGGGGAGTTAGGAGTAAGGGCGTGGGACGCAGGATCGTAGGAGTGGGGATCCGCCATCTTGTTACGTCACCCGTCCCCCATCTTGGATGTCATCGACCTTTTACCCCTAACCTGTGTGACCTTTGAACTTGGCCTTGACCTTCACCCCGAGGACATTTGAACTCAAAAAACACAAAAAAAAACCTTTAAAAATTTCAAAAATTCCAAAGAAGATTTAAAAAACTTTGAAAAAATGTATTAATATAGATTATTACAAATTCTTTAAAAATTATTTTTAATGTCCTCATAAATTACCTTTTTTTTTTTTTTTTCAGAAATGCTGACGGATGAGCGACTATGGTGACTGGGATCAGTGACTCCGAGCCAGGTGACCGGGATCAGGACGTAGGACCCTTGACTTTGACCTTTGACCTTGAAAAGGCAAAAATAATAAAACAAATCTTTAAAAATTACACAAAATTCACAAAAAAAATATAAAATGTATTATAAAGTGTATGAAGAATTTATTATTAAAAAATTTAATTAAAAATCGTTACAAATTTTAAACAAATCGTTTGAAATTTTATTTTTATAAAATTTTATTTTAAAAATTCTTAATTAAAAAGGCTTTAACCCCGGAAACCATTTTTTCTTTTTCCCTCGGAATTTCCCTTTTTCCTTAAAAAAATTTCCTCATAAAGTTTATAAAAATTTGATTAAAAAACTTACATTTCCGGAAGTCCCCCCTCCCGCCTCAGAACAACAAATCACTCACCTCTGTTGGACTCCAGCAGACGACTGACTCCCTCGCACCCACTCCCCTTGCCTATCTTCATGTTTTTTATAAAAAAAATTATTTTTGTGAATTCTTTGTAATTTTTTAAAGATTATTTTTGGATTTTTGCATTTTCAAGGTTAAAGCCCATAGGTCCTGATCTCGATCACCTGGCTCGGAGTCACTGATCCCAGTCACTGGAGTCGCTCATCCCTGCCAGCATTTCTGAAAAAAATGGGTCATTTCTAAGGATTTTTAAATATATTTTTTAAATTTTTTTATATTTTGGCATTTTTTGAGGATTTTTTGGTATTTTATAAGGTTTTTTAGTGGTTTTGAGGTCTAAGGTCCTCGTGGTCAATGTCATGGTCAAGGTCAAAGGTCACACAGGTCGGGGGTAAAAGGTCAATGATATCCAAGACGGCGGACGGGTGACGTAACACTATGGCAGCTCCCCAATCCCATGATCCTGCGCACCACACCCTTCCCCCCAAACACCCCATTTCCCTACTACTTACGTATTTACTAAAAAATAAAAAAAATTTGGTAAAATTTGTTTATAACTTTTTAGAGCACATCAAAACAAATATAAAAGAGTGGCGACAAGGAAACAGCATAGACGGAAATAATATCTTGTAATATTAAAAGTATTATCATTTCCATAATTCTTAATTTTCTTAAGCGATGATTAAATAGGCTTGTGTGATAACTTAATGAACTGTATTTAATTTCAATTAATTTTATAAATTATAGAAATTAGCTCGTGCAGTATTCATTCATTTCCTCTACAAGCATGTTCCTACACTTCCTACACTCCTGCTGTCCAAATTTGCATCCAGATGCTCCACATCTCTGCAGAGAATTTTTAATCCTCACAGGCAACATGATTTGGAAAAGTGACGCCTGTATTTATATTTTGCTCCAAATATACAGGCAACGTATAAATGACTGTCTCTAGATGACCAGAATTCGTGTAATAATAACTAAATATCTAATTGTATTTATCCTCAAACAGATAGTTTCAACAATAGACAATGGCTATCTAGGCTCTATTGTTTCATACAGATATGACATTTATAAGTAGACTGCATATGCTGAGCAGAGAAAAGAGAATGGCGATATTTCGGGGACAAACGTACAAGCTCGAGGTAATAGGTTAAGAAGTAGACAAAAGATTATTATTTTTGATTAGATTTGGTTTTAAAAACATAAGTTAATATTTATTAAGCAACATACTTGGTATAATCACGTTAACAACCATCACGTTAATCATTTGACAACCAAGTATGAAATTACGGTCACACTACATTTTCAGACAAAAATGTGCTGAAATTTCGTAATAAGCCATGCTTAAATAATCGAAGAAATTAAATACAATTAACTAATACTGAGTACATATCTGAAGTGGGTACCAAATTTGGGCTTATTTTATGTTCGCAGCATGCTTTTTGTATTCGCCAAATCAAGGTTTTCTAAACTTCAATTATATAGCCCCATTATATCGTCACGGTTGGTATATGTAAAAACATGTAGATTTCTTTCTGTGTTTATGTATTGTACGCACTATTTTTTGCAAGTATGTACCTAATATCGTCTGAACTCATTGTTCGAAATACACTAAACCAGATATTCGAATAGCATTGTTTAGAGAGGACACCTGACTGATGTGTCCGAATCCATATTACGCAAGTCGATTTTTTTTACTAATGTGTTTTTTTTCCAAAAGTTTGGATTTTATACAACGTATTCGTGATAGCAACATAACATTTTTAACTGA
This sequence comes from Dryococelus australis, assembly GCA_029891345.1. Taxonomy (NCBI): domain Eukaryota; kingdom Metazoa; phylum Arthropoda; class Insecta; order Phasmatodea; family Phasmatidae; genus Dryococelus; species Dryococelus australis. Next base: position 62,626,747 of record CM057001.1, on the reverse strand, counting down.
TGGAGTTTAACTTTAACTTTGTCCGTAGGTATTACCCAGAGAGCGGATTAAATTTTGAAGTGCTAAGCTATTTCCTTCTCTGTATTTGGATTTTGTGCTACTTCAAATTCCGAGCTATTCAAGAGGCTACGCCAAATACACTGCATAGTCTATCCGGGGTTTCTTTACACTTTTCGAATCAAACCTTTGAAAAATCATCCTGTGTATGACGCGTTTTTTTTTTTCTCCTAAAAGTGTCACGTATTAAAAGCGTTTTATAATTGTGTCAATATAAAAGTACTTAATTTTTAGTTCAATTGAACTTTTACCTATATTATGTTTATAAACTGTAATATTCCATTAGTAACTATTAATATGATTAAATACAGGAAGAAAAATATGTGTTGGTAATGACGAGTAGGGAATAGTTCTTATGGAAAATAATATTATACTAAGTGCACACGAATCCGAGGCGGTATCCCTTTTGGTGAAATTTTCTAGAATTTGTTCAGCTTTGTTTGGATGAAGCGAGCTTACAGCCTGAAAGCAGAACTTAAGCACGGCTTCAGAAAAGTTAGAGGTAACCGTGAAAAGCCCATATAAATAATTTTGTGTAACCCAATTAAAATTTTTTTCTTAATATTACTTGGTCTCCGAAATTAAATCAGGAAATATTAAACACGTCTATCTTATCATTCGCACCAAATTACCGAACTGAACAAAACTTAGCATGAAGATTTTAACTAATCAAAATATTGATAACATGAAGGAAAAATGCATTTATTCTGGGAAATTAAGAAATAGTATTTACGTCGTTCATATTTTCTACGAAGTTATAATATCGTAATAAGAGTTCAAACACTTATCACTGAATTTAGTACGAGTATCTGACATAGACAACTTTTTGTAATTTTTGAGCATATTTAATATTACTTTGCGAAAACAAGATCGTCGAATTTAAGGCTTCTTTCCGTAGTATAGTGATCAATATAAGTATTTGATCCAGTCATCTCGCGTAGACAGTAAGTAGTTACGGTGATTATAAAACTTTAAGTGGCAGTAGAGTAGATCAGCTGTATTAAGTAAAAATTGATTATTAAATAAGTGGTTATTTTCATGTTATGAGTAATGAAAACGTTTAAAAAGGTAGTTTGATTTGTTAAATCTTTTGCTTGCTAAGCATAAGCATAGTTGAGTAGAGATAAATGTTATAAATTATTAGCCCCATGATCATATACACTGCACGTAAATGTATTGTCCAACAGAATATCTGGATAATCATCCATATACAGTCTATTATATCAACAAATATAATTACTATTGGCTCCGTGATTTTAAATGTATTTTACAAAGTTAATTTTCAATTGGCTTGATAATCTTATCGAGGTATTGCCCACCGCCAGATGTTTATGCATTATACTAGTGGCAACTAAAAGAAACTGCAGACTCTACCTTAACATTATTGTTAATTACTGATTAGATTGTTCTAGCGGGTAAATATAAGCAGAAACTATTTAAATAAAATCATTAAGGACTTTGGCTACATGCTCTGAAACTAAGTACATTAGTCGAGCTAAACTTTGAACCAGCAAAATATTTTCTTGCCAACGAAATAAACGGCAGTTTTGCATTGTATGTGTTCATCTTCCGATCTCATTGTTATCTATAGTAGTGTCCAACATCATGTCACATTTTACAATGGGAATTTTCCTCTTCATAAAGCGAAATTTTTACAGTATTATAGCGATCTGGATACAGTATTACTACTTTCACGTCAAATTATGACGAGAATTTTTTTTTTTAATGCTTATCATTGTATTTATATTTTTAATTGTTATTTTTTTAGCTATCATTAAGCATCTCAAAATTTAATTACACTTCTTGTTTTATATTTTAGAATTGTTTGTAATCTTTTTATCATCAATAGATGTTAATCGACGTGAAGAATTTGTAAATCTTTGTTAGGTTTACCAGTGCCACCTTAATGAGGTCTTCATTATAATAATCATCAACGTGAAGTATTTGCGAGTCGCTTATTAACTATGCAACATCAGCTTCACCAGACATACAATCGTCAATGCTGTTAGTAACGTCGGTGATTTACGGCTTGCATTAATATTGCATACGGCAAAAGGTCACAAAATGTGCATAACTGCTGTTCACGGTAAAATGAGCACTTTTGAAAGCCGTGCTAAAAATCTCTTTGTATGCGCATCGTCTTCTTTCGCTTTATGGAAAATTAACATTGCCACGGGCCTCAGCACTTTATTCATGCGTCGGTCGAGTGAAACTGTAAAATTATTAGAAAAGTAAATATTTTAAAAAAATGTGCTCAATTTTTACACTTCTATGCACGAAAAAAAAAAGCAGAAAGTGAAGGAAATAATTTAAGTTATCACAAATGGTTACCTAACACTTTTTATTCGACATTAAGATAATGAACTACTTTCCATCCAGCATCACCAACTTTACTGGGCCCAAGTCACTCAGTGCGCCCGTTAAAATATATGCCGGCTGGGGCAATGACTTTTTTCTACGGTTGATTTCAAAAGTGCTCACTCTATCGAGAACAGGCTTTACACGCGTATCTCAAGCAGGGCTTTCAAAAGCGCTCAGTTTACCACGAACGTGCATGCAGTTAATTTTACCACACGTGCGGCAACTTAACGAATTGTTGCATCAAGTTCACAGGAACATTGTGACGACCTTGTTCGCGCCTTGAAACGTGTAGGTAAAGGCTGTTCACGATAAAGTAGACGCTTTAGAAACTAACCTTAGAAAAAATGTCACTGCCCCTGCATGCATATCTATTTTAATGATCGCACTGGGTGATATTCGCTCATTAAAGTTGTTAACGTTTGATTGAAAGTAGTTCCATTTCTTAACTTCAAATAAAAAGTTTAAGGAAATGATTTGTGATAGCTTAAAATTATCTCTTTCAATTTCTGATTTTTTTTAATGCATCGAAAAGTAAAAATGAGCAGATTTGTAAAGTATTTACTTTATTAATAATTTCACAGTTTCATTTGATTGACTCATGAATAAAGTGATGAGGCCCATAGCAATGCTAATTTGACATACGACGGAGGCATACACAACGTGTATACAAGCAGATCTTGAACAGGGCTTTCAAAAGTGCTCGTTTCACCATGAACAGCCTATAGTGACACAGATTACACCGGCACTATACTGCACATACGAGGGCCGGGCTTTCACGCACGTGTGCACGCCTCTCTGCCTTCATCATCTGTCGCGAGGCGGAGGGAGGCTTAATTTGGTTACACTTCGCTCGCTGGCGTTCGCCGTTCCCAGCGCTGCATTTACGGCGTACCTCCGCTGACGTGACGCCACGTCGATTCATTCGCTGCACGAGCGCGTCAAGTCTACGTGAGCGTGGCCGTCCCCAGCTGAGCCCCTCGGATTCGTCCAGGGTGTTTGGTGCGGCCGGGGGGGGGGGAGGTGGATATATGTCAGCAACGCCGTATTCCCGAGAGTCCTAAAGCATGTACAATTGGTTGAGCACCTTCGCCCACCAGCTGAGGCCACAAGCGCATGGAACGTCCATTCACGACTGGAACACACTTGTGATGAAAATCAACCTTTGAAAAAATAGCCTAGCCATTAGCTGCATGCAGAGCTAGTAAAAAAAAGCTCTGCATGCAGCTAATGGCTAGGATGGTTTTTCAAAGGATGATTTTCATAAGTTTGTTCCAGTCACGAATGGACTATATGTGCATTGTCGCGTCTGTCTCCACCCCCTCCCCCCTTCGGTGCTATCACCCAATTGAGTGAGTGAAGAGATTTGGGCAACTCTTAACATCGTGGTATTGAGAGTCGATGATGGTGATTGAAGTGAGTATGGAGCGGTGTCGGAATGAGAGGGCGGGGGAAACGGAATATCCCCGAGAAAACCCGCAGACCAACGGCATCGTCCGGCACGATTCCCACTAGCGAAAATCCGGTGACCCGGCCGGGCATTCAACCCGGATCGCATTGGTGGGAGGTGAGCAGGCAAACCACTCAGCCACCGTGGCCCCTACAGGGAGACAAAGTTCAGGTGGGCTAACAAGCATTCGTCACACCCGTCAGTCGGCCGTCCGTCAGTCAGCAATCCGTCGGTTTTTTCGTCCGTCAATTGAAAGCGGCTCACAACAGTCCGTCGTCCGTCGATCCGTCTGGCCAGATAATTTCAGTGTAACCACCCTACAACACAAAATTTTTCGCGCAGAGAGAAATTTTTTAAATGATATCATAAATGTATTTATTCTCTTTCCCTGGCATAATTTATCAGCATTTCCTCTGAAAATCTAAAAGTCATCTTTAGTTTAATTCAATGGTGAAACGTAAAATAGTAAACAATTCCACTGCCTTGTGTATTTAAAAACAATATTATTCAGACAAAAATACAAGTGACTGTTTTCCGACAGCCATGTTCAATGAACGATATTACAAAACGGTGAACCATCCTTCGGTCCGTCAGAAGTTAAAAGTATGATATATATTTGACGGATTGACGGATAGAAAAAAGTGTTGCCCTGCGATTGGTCGGGGATCACGTGACCGGCGGACGGACAACTGACGGATGAAACGGTTGGTTGTGCGTCCAGCTTTATGAAGAACCGGGCAACTTTATGGGTGTGATTTTCATGGTTCATATTTCAAGTATACGGGAGCAGCGATCGGAATAGCGGCTGTAGCAGTCGCCGCCCAAAGGGTGCAGTCTTGTTGGAGTTATTTTGCGTGTTGAAGGCCTAGAAGAGCGGGAGTATTAAGAGCGACCTAGGTACACACATCAAATATTTGATCGCCTTTACGTGCAAGGCACTGAACTGGCGTGCAGGCTTTCTCTTGTCGACTCGCCTCATAGGACTTTAAGTGGTAACCCTATCATTTTATGGTGTATTAATGAAGTTAAGTATAAATAAACTTAAGTTAAGTAGCATGGACTGAAGTTTAATACCTAACAGTTATTGTGTAAAAACTCGTAACATTTCTTCACTTTAAGGGGATGCTCATTGGTAACGGGGGGCCGCGGTAGTGTAGCGGTCAGACTACCTGCTTACCACTAAGGGAACGGGGTTCGATTCCCGGTGGGGTCACCCGCGAATTTCCGCATGTGGAGATCGTGCCGGACTATGCCGCTGGTCGGCGGATTTTCTCTGCTATGTCCCGTTTTCCCGCTCTTGCATTCTATACTCACCTCGCTCCGCCCTCATCGGCTCTCAAGACCTCGATGTTAAGAGCCGCCCATATATTTTCACTCACTCATTAGAGACAGTAATCGAATACGTAAATTTGCATCCTTACATGCTATTCGTGCGCAGGCACCGTTCAAAAATATTGAACCGGTTTTAAATGAAAAATACGCGACTGAAATTCTACGCTCTGTGTGGAGGCCTTGGAAGACAACCCCCGTAAAACAAAAAATTTGTATTGTAATGTAAAGGGTTTCTTAACGTCCCCCGGTTCTATGCTACAAAGCTTAGCAGGGGACGGCTTACAGATCGGCGGGCGCAAAAACCGACTGCGCCACGGGAGGTCGGCCATAGCAAAAATAAATTATTATATATTAAGTAGGCAATGTTCGTGAGGAATAACAAAACAGGTGACAAAAAACCACTGAGTGTTGCAATATCCATGGCATGTAGGAAAGGAGAATAATGAACCATATTTTTTTTTTTTTTCCTCCGGAACGGAAAGAATCCAATGAGAGGTGTCGGGCGGCGGAAGAAGGAGGTCGGCGCGGCGTTGCCGTTAACACGCACAGCCACACACACGCGAGGAGCGCAGAGCAACAACTGGGTCTCCATTACCGTCTTATCGGCGAGCCGAGATCGGGGACCCCTCCTACACGGCACGCGGTCGATACTCCAGGCCTCCGGGCTCTCTCTCTCACACACTCTCTCTGTGTGTGCTCGCTGGAGAGCGTGTTCTTGGCGATTAAGGCCGGAAGGCAGTGGTCAGCTGCCGGGGTTCCGGTCACGCCACCGTCCTCTAATACATCACGCTGGCCTGCGGTGTTTGAGGAAAGGGTAGTGCCGCCGAGTGGCTTGGGAAGGGTGGATGGATTGGGGGGGGGGGGGTGTAGAGGGTTCTGGCAGGAAGCGCCCTGAGTTCGTGGCGGGCATGTGGTGGCGCCCTCCGTCCCCAGGTGCGCTGTCGTCTGCTCTCCATGCATCAGCGACGGCTCTTAAGGCTCGGCCTCACCCGCCATGTTGAATTTTCCAAATGTATGTCATAACTTCCTTTTCAGTGAAACAGCCAAATATTTGTTACTATAGCATTATCACGATTGACAATCCCTTCAAATTTAGTCGTCAAACTTCATCCACGTGTGATATGGTGATTGTAAAATGACAGTAATCTGTTCATAATTCTCAAAAAATACGTCTGGACTACTTAACGAATTTTCAGAATTTATGTTTGTACTTCAGCGTGACGTATGTTGTCATGATTGTATAGTAGAAGTTTCGTAATAAGTGTCGGTATACAACTGAAATAAGATAGAACCAATAATTCAACATGGCGTGTGAGGGCGAGCCTTAAGGGCAATGGTGCACGAAAATCGTACATTTGTATAATTTTTGCCAAAATTTATTTTACAGGGAATTTTTCGAAATTTTTGGTTTAACAAAAAGTAAATAACAATTTTGAACATCTTATTGAACGGTTAAAAAATTTCCTGCGTTCGTTATTCTCTGAGCTCTTATTGAAGATATGAAAAAATAAAATACTTTCATTTCTTCCATCAGTGCTCCGAGAATAATGAAGGCAGTGAAAATTTAACAACGTAAAAAGGCGTCGAAAATTTAATATTTACGTCTTATCGAGCCTAAAATTCCAATAAACTCTTTGGAAAACGACTTATATAGAAAATCGGGTAAATATATTGCTTTCATGCTCCATTCCCCTTAAGACTCACCTTCATCCACTACATCGAATCATTTCATGTTCTGCTCATTTAAGTTATTGTGAAATAAACTTTTAACAAATGCCAGCATAAAAGTTTAATGGGTGTTCACGATAAAAAGAGTATTTTTGAGATCAACCTTGTAAAAAAAGTCACTGCTCCTACCTGCCTATATTTTGACTGGTGCACTGAGTGGCATACGTCCAGTAAAGTTGGTAACGAAAGTAGTTAAATGTCTTAACGTCGAATTAAATGTGTTAGGTAACCATGTGTGATGACTTAAATTATTTCTGTCGCTTTCTGTTTTTTTTTTTTTTTTTAACGCATCCAAGAGTACAAATTAGCAGATTTGTAAAATATTTACTTTTCTAATAATTTCACAGTTTCACTTGACCGACGCATGAATAGATTGATGAGACCCATGGTAGTGTAAATTTTACATATTATGGAAGAATTCACAACGTGCATATAAGTAGATCTTAAGCAGGGCTTTCCAAAGTGCTCAGTATACCGTGAACAGCTTATAGCTATTTGAATCACTAACAGTACACGCGTGAAATCCAAACTATTCACTTAAAAAATTTTCATGAATAACATAATGTAAAATTTAAAATATTAATACATACGAAAAAAAAAACGTAGTAAAATTTAGTACAGAAATAGTAAACCACTTCGCAATTTCTAAATTTTATATAGTAAACAATTCTTAATGATTACTCTGCATCTGAAATTATGACATGAAAAAGGACGGATTTCAGCATAAGATATGAAGCCGTGCCTTAAGGCGCCTGTCTACCTGGCCCTTGAAGTGCGTTGCAGAGTGTTCGAAATGCACGTTTATTTATGAAACTATTGAACGTGCGTCCAGTGTACTGACCTACGGAAAGAACACACATTTCAGACGAGGGCTGTTGAGTGTTTTCAAGACCTCACGTTAATTAGAAACACCATTCCAGAGCACGCCAAAATGGCTTAAAACGGCTTTTTCAAAGCGCTGTATCTTAAAATGTACGTGTCAGATCCGTACAAAACTAGTCAAGGGGCATGCACTGAACCTTCCTGCACACGTTCCGCCAGTAAAATAATAGGTTAGCAGCTGAAAGTCCCATAGCTACACGCAGCACCACGAGAACACTGCACGCCAGTTCAGTACCTCGTGCTTAGCGGCGATGTGGGACTTGATGCGCGTGGCAGTGTCGCCTTTAACGCTCCCTCGCCTCTCGGCATCAAACGCGGAAAAAAAACCTCTAGGTAGACGGACGTCTTAAGGTAGAGTGACTTCCAACGAAACAAGAAGAAGGCGTATATTTTTAGCACTGTAAAATAATTTACCAGTATTTAATTATTTAAATGCATGGAAAATAAGTTAATAAAATTGTGTCTTGAATTAAAATATAAGTGTGCTTTCATTCCTGAATTTTGCAAAAAGAAACACTTTCATAAAGCAAGACTCTCATAATAATTTACTCCTGTTGCATGATATAAACAATAATTAATAATACTTATTAATATGTGGTTTAAATTATTTATTTCATGCATATTTATTTCAGGCACAAAAATTATCATTTTCATAACTGTAAATTTAATTTAAGAAGTACTTCAAAATGTTGATTTACTATTCAGAGATAGCAGCATGCCCGAATTGTTTTTATTGCTGAAACTTTTAGTTTTACTGATTACGTAAATAAATTGAGGCAGTTCGTTCATCGGAATATTTTTTTTCTTCTGGTTTATTAGGAGGGATAGCTTACTGCATAATTTGTTGGAGAAAAGTACGCACTACAAACCAATTACCACAAGTAAACGGTTAAAACCTAACTTCACAACACTTGTAGGTATTCAGGCTGTGTCCTAATTCAGGTATGTACTTGCGTACTTGCATTCTCGTATACTTCACTTACCCTTGGCACCAAACTTGATGAATTCGGACAGGCAGTCTTGTTGGTCTCTGTGCCAGTTATTAGCCAGCTAACCACTTTAAATGTTTATGTATTCCGACTAAGAATTTTATCATTGTCGAAAGTTTTAGGGGTTAAATAAAGTATTAAATAATATTTAAATTATATTTACATTAACATTTACTGTCTTGCATTAGTATATGTAAGTGCAATTCGGATTTCTTTTTTTATCTTAGCTTCTGTAGGTTAGGAACATAGGCCTAATACGAATTTATTTCTTAGGCCTTTTTTTAAGGTGAAACCTGCGATAATTATTTACTCAATTAAATATGTTATGTCTACGAAGTAGTAAGTAATGTTGCCCTATCAAACTTTAAATCAAATAATTATATCAGAAACAAATTGTATCCTACAAATTGCTTCTCAAAATGGCGGCCCATATTCCGCTAGTATACGAGAAATATACAATTTAGTTTACTTGTATACTTGCATACTTCACTTGCAGTTCAGACAGGTCTTACGACGTCACTTCCGGGGACGGGTTCGCACAAGTATGAACTTCAAGTGAATTCGGACACAATCAAACACTGCTACGTTTTCACAAAATTCTAAACAGTTTAATTAGAAATTCTACTCAAAACTAGTGTTGCAGGTCAGTAGTGACGTAACCAATTAATATAAAGTAAACCGCACTTCATATATTCTGACAGATACCGAGCAAGGGGCTGCAATGATAACACACTGTCCTTGCATTCGGGAGGACCCGGGATCTGTTCCCTACACGAACATCCTGATTACAGTTTCCGATGATCTCCCTAAATTACACCAGTAGAGTGCCTTGATGGTTCCATAATAATTCAGATCATGGCCGAATTCTTTCCCTCTCCTGATTTTCAGAACGACTGATTTAGGTGTTTATGATATTTCTGACGACGAGACTTCTAACTTTAAATTATAAGGGATTGCGGTGGTCCAGTAGCCAAGACTTTTAGGCTCTCGCCAAGACGAATCGAGTTCGGTCCTCCATAGGGGTCGTCCGGATTTTCGTATGTGGGAAATCTGGTGGACGTTGCCGTTGGCCAGTGGGTTTTCTCGAGGTACTCCTGTTTTCCCCAGCTTTGCTCCATCCTCATCTCATTTCACCCTCGCCATCACTCCATACGTCGCTGTTAAAAACCGACCAAAACCTCGCAACTTTAAATTATAAACAAATTGTAAACAATGATGTCATAAGCTGAACCTGCTTTTACTATAGAACGTCAGAAGTTTTCATTGGAAATTACATTTGTCTTTAATATTGCCTTCTACTTGTTCCGTGAGTCATAGGATGAAGGGAGCACAACTTACCTTATTTCCTACCCAAAACGTTCAGTGTGTTGTGCAGATAGTAATTTATAACATGTACCTTATACACAATATTGTAAAGCGTGCTGCATCGTCTGCGAGGGTAAATACTGCAGGGTATTTGCGAGTATATGAGGAGCGGAGCAAGCGGGGTTATAGAAACCCCGAGGGCAGACGGTGGGACTTCAGTTCCTCTAAGAGGGTATAGGAATTTTGCTAGCTGTCAGCTGAACCATTTGGCTTTGTACAAGCGGACGTGTATACAAACCACTCATTTAAAATCATGATTTAGATGAAAATCATGATTTAGATGAAGCCCTGCATATTTGTGCCTGAAATGAAACCCGAAAGTTGGCTATAAGTGTAGCCCTCTTTGTTCACCTTAGCAAAGTCGTAGATTGAATCCCAACTGGCTATGCCTAAAAAGTATTAAGTCAGTTATGTTTTTTTATATATTTTTCTGATAATATTTAAATTCATACATTTATGTGACAAATATGTATCACTTCAACACTGCTACTCGGAGGTGACTTTACAACATGTTCTGTAAATGTGTTTCTCATAACATTTATAAAATTGATTAAGTTCTCGGAAAAAAAATTATAAAAAGCTTGTGTCCGTGTGTCGAATCGAAAAAAAAATATGTCAAATGTTTTGATGCCTTGATAACCTAGTTTTGTCAAAACTGTAAAAGAAAATTAACACGAAATCCGTTATTGAAACTAATGTCAATCAATGTACTGTATTCTTAAATACTCTGAATTGCTCTTGTATGCTGCAGAACCTATTGCCACTTACTTTTTCCGTGCTAATTGATGCATGTATGTGTGTTTGTATGTTTCAGGAGATATGGTCTTGCTTCATGAAGTATAACACAAGAATTGAAGAAAATAGTTCGTGTGGCTACATATCATTCTGTAATGGATATAAAGATAAAACTAACAAACACTACAATGACTTGCTAAATTTTCTTTTAAGATAAATTCCTTTTCAAAACTATGTTCATATGCCAAACCATACACTTGATCAGGGTAATGGATTCCATTCATATACAAACCCCGAAACTGTATTTCAAAATCAAACTAATTTTAAGGCCTTGCAGAATAATTTACACATCTTTCTCTTTCTTCAAAAGACTTATTAAGTCTAACGAAATTCCATAGTAGCCCACGAAAGATAATCATGTGCTCAATTATAGTGCATTAACCTAAATAACTATATACACACTTCGCAATGAGCAAACCAGGATCTGGTGTGGTGTCTGTAAGAAATTGCCCGCCTTCACTCGCTCTTGGTGCCGCGGTGGCCGAGTGGTTAGATCGCTCGCCTCCCGCCAAGGTGAACCGAGTTCAATCCCCGGCTGGGTGACCAGATTTCCGCACTTACGAATCGTGCCGAACGATGCCGTTGGTCGGCTGGTTTTCTCGGGGATCTCCCGTTCCGCACGCCCTTTCATTCCGGCGCTGATCCATACTTACAACAATCATCCCCATCGGCTCTCAAGACCTCGCTGTTAAGAGTTGCCCAAGTCTCTTCACTTCATTCTCTTTACTCGCTCTTGGAACCACCACTAATCAAACCAAACTCTCCACCAAATTTTGTCTGCTGGTGTCTGCAGGAATTTTGTGTGCCGATGAGCTTCTATAATCTGTTCACGGTAACTTCACACTTTTCTAAAGCCTTGCTAAAGATTCTACTGCCAGGATATTCCTCCGCCCCGTGCACACACTAACCGTAATTAAGACTATAAAAGTACACCAAAAGACAACGCACCGAATTCGTGAGCACTCTGTTGGTAATATTATTTTGCATGAGAACTATGTATTTCATACCAGGCGCTACTGACACAGATTTTTTTTCTCACCGAACGAAAAATAAGATACGTCTATGTTTACAGATGCATCAAACGCTTGTTACATGGCGTATTTAGGTAATAACTAAATACGTAACACAAGGGGTGGTTTTTCAAAGGTTTGTGTTAAAACGTCCGAAGAAACCGTGAATGGAGTATATACGATGGTAGTTTGGTGGTTTGTTCTGGTCATAGCTCTTGCCGAAGGTGTCCATTGAGTTAAAGTCAGGATAGTACTTCAGGCGGACATTCCTGTTTATCCATTACCAAGTCCTTGCACTGATCTGTTGTCGCCTTTGTTTTACGAGAGGATGCATGTCATGATTAAACTAATATGGGACACTTCCAGACTGTTTTTTTTTACAGTATGGACAGTTTTGAATTGTTAAAAATAGTTCCATAGGACTCGGCATTATCGAGTCCAGGAATTTAAATCGATGGTCCGAGACCATGCCATGTTTCTGCCTGCTCCGAACATCACATTTCAAGCAGTACAGACATGTATAGGCTATTCACGGTAAAATGAGCATTTTTGAAAGCCCTGCTTAAGATATACTTGTATACACATTGTGTATTCTTCCGCTTTATATAAGATTAACATTACCATGGGCCTCGTCACTTTATTCATGCGTCGGTCAAGTGAGACTGCGAAATTATTTTTAAAAAAAGTAAATATTTGATGCATCTGCTCATTTGTGGTGGGTGGGTAGGTAGGTGGGAGGGTAGGCGGGTAGGCGGGTAGGCGGGCAGGCGGGCAGGTAGGTAGTTAGGCAGGTACATATAGTCTATTCGAGGTTTCTTTACACGTTATGAAACAAACCTTTGAAAAATTACTCCATACTTGATGTGTGTGGTTTTTGTCCTACATATGTCATGAATAACAAGCGTTTTATACTTCTGTTAACATGGAACAAACCTACTTTCAGTTTAATTGAACTTTTGCTTACATTTTATCAAAAAGTTATAATATTTAATTTACAATTAATAAGAATAAAAACTGGGAGAAAATTAAGGTGTTAGCAATACCTAATAACAAATAGTTATTGTGCAAAAGTTAATCACACTTAGTGCACACGAATGGGGTTCATTGTACCTTTGGTGTAATTTTCTAGATCGGTTAAGCTTTGTTTGCATGAGTCGGAGGAATATCCTGGAAGTAGGACTTCAGCAGGGCTTCAGAAAAGTTGGAAGTAACCGTGAATTCACTATAGGTAGGGCTTAACTTATCGACGACAAAAAGAACATTAAAGACACAGTAAACTGTTCATACAAATAGGCTTGGGGAAGGAATCGTCCATGGCGTATAAAAAGGAACTATCCCAGCAATAAATTAGGATGGCTAAGCCGGGACTCGAGCCCATGTCCTCGCGAATGTGTCGATTGCGATATTTGATGTATATTTTATGATGATATTGATACTTAGTGAGTTTATGAGACATTAACAGCAAAATCTGCACGAACAACAACAAATTAAGGGTTTTATATGGTCTTTTCGTACTAGCAATAAAATTAAATTTTGAGGATTTAAAGTTTAACCAGGCCTGAAACTCAATGGCACTTACAGCGCTTACCGACGTCGATAACGTCATTGGTAGAGACACGAAGAATCAGCGTATTCATTTTAGGACAAACTAGAATTAAAAGTGACTGAGTGAGTGAAGAGATTTGGGCGGCTTTTAACAGCGAGGTCTTCAGAGTCGATGAGGGTGATTGAAGTGAATATGGAGCGGCGCCGGAATGAAAGTGCGGGGAAAGTGGGAGATCCTTGAGAAAACCCGCCTACTAACGGCATCGTCCGGCACGAATCCCACTTGCGAAAATCCGGCGACCCGGCCGGGGATTGAGCCCGGTTCACCTTGGTGGGAGGCGAGCGCGCTAATCGCTCAGCCACCGCAGCCCATGCTAGAAATAAAAGACTCGTACGTTTATTTCAAGTTTGCGATTGGGCCATGCGTTATTTGACACCACCTGGCGAAACTTGAGCAAATAACATACATTCAACAAAACGCAGGCTAAGTCATCGCCTTCCTCTGTGACAGCAAGCGACCAATGTTCGTTTGATATTTGTTTGACTGTATATAGAACTGTGGAGCCTAGATTACAGGTCATTGAACTCGGCAATTTTTCAGGTCTCTAGTCATTGGTCTCTGTTTGCAAAATAACCCTACGGTTTGACTTCATCACACCTCAGAGGCTACGGCTGTTCTAACTTGCCACTGTTTTCAGCTTAACGGATCTCGGTTTGTGTGTCAATACTCCCTCACATTCCCATTTCGCCTCTACATCACTCGCTGTCGCAAGGGGGTATGTGCAACTTACATGAAATCTCGCCGATACAAGGATCAAATCTGCATTCACCAATAGTCACGCTCCTTTTATCATCACTGAACTCACGTCGTACGTTCGTAATGGTTGGCTGTATGCTACACGTGTCCCTAGAGTTCAACGCCTTTTCGCAGTTGTATGAGGTATAGGTAGAAATAGGAAAATTTCGCGAAATCAATTACCTGTAGGGTAGACTGCTCAGTCCTCTGCATACTGGAGCCTAAGCTGTGTTTTCATTGGCTGCTCCCCCCCCCCCCGGCAGTTATGGGATTCGCAAGGTGCTTCCTTGCAAGTCTGCTATTCGCTCAGAGGCGTGAAGGGTGGGTTTAATAAACTGTGATCCAATTTCGAAGGTGACTTCACTGTATATGTAGTTCGCGTCTATCTTGTCCCGAAATGAATTCGCGAAAGTTTCCTATCCCTAGGTATAGTATGATCCCAGTTATTATTTAGTATGCGGTGTCTGATGAATAATGTACACGTTGAGCATTTTTTAACGTTACTGACTATTTACGATCTTACGATTTTGGAGTTAATGGTTACTTTAGTTGTATTTTTTCCCCGCTTCGTTAAGATCGTGTTTCGCACAAAGGTATAACATTAAATAAATGTTACTTAATTGTTTGTGTGTTCTCGTGGCTTCACGTGGAAAATTTGTGTTGTTGTGTTATCTCGTTTTGCATAGAAAAACAAAAGGCAATTGAACCTCGCAAAATTTATTAAGATCCAAACCTCACAATCTGTAATTACTTAGACGAATGAGTTCGGACCTTAACCGGCGAGTCATCATGTAAAATTACAGTTTACAAACATAAGTACTTACTGTAAGAAACATGGGTAGAAGAGGATTAAATAAAATAATGGAGATGAATTACTTTGTTTATGCGTTAATAAGTAACGATATGAAATTCTTAAAAACTTAAAAACTTTAATAGGTTACACTGGACCAATCCGCAATATCAAGTATATAAAAATTATTGTTTCTAAAGTGAATATTTTAATAAACAATTTTAAAGTAACATGCTACGATGTGGAAACATTTTTTGTAGTACGCTGCCAATTTCCTGAGAATAAGGTATTGAAAGTGTTTTTTAAATTTATATTCAGTTGCGATATGTTTTTTTTTTGCACTTGCATTAAACAGCTGAATTAACAGTGAAGCAACTAAAATTTCCTTGGTCGTAAGGCCTATTATGATCAGCAGTTTTGTTGTGAGCAATAGAGCATGTATCCTGATGAATCTTCTGCATCGACGGAGGCAGAATCACCGGTACGTAGTCCACACAACCGGTTCGCCCAATGTGCAGGTTGCCTGACTGCAGGCAATCTACGCTTCACGTCGTCTTGTACTGCGCTCTACATGTCTCGAAGAGAAGCAGTAACTCACAAACGCCTGCAAGCAGGCAACCCAACGATCATATGTTTATGCGCTGGTTGCTTAACTTCAGGCGTAAAATATATAACTTTCCCTCCGTGTTGGGGGGGGGGGGGGGATTTTAATTAACGGCGTACTGAAAGCTGAACAACAATTGTGCCGTAGCGGTAATGAATATACACGTATTGCTGTTTTGAAATGCATAACTTCCCCTTCCTCCTTTCGAAAAGTATACTCATATTCTTCCAGCAGCTGATTGTTACGATAACTTTCACATCAACTGATCACTGGGGCATGGTTTTACATTTAAAACGTTCTTACAATCCTGTTGTATTACATTAAATGTAAGAAACTATTGAAAGCCAATTACGTCTAAGATACTGGAAAGGTACCACTTATACGGAAGTGCGGCGCAAAAATAAAATCTAATGCGGCTAAAAGTATTTTAAGTGTCTACGTGGTAATTTATTCTGCACGTCAATCGTGGTCTGTAGCGCAGATAATAGCGTTTCGTCCAAAACTATGGAATATCGGTATTTTGACAAATTTTCACTCCTGATTTTTAAAATGCGATGTTCTGCTTTTTTTTTCGTTTTGACCCTATTTGAGTATAGGCTATTCACGGCAAAATTAGTACATTTGAAAACCTTTCTTAAGATATACTTGTAGGCATAATTTGCATATATCCGCCTCATGTAAACTTAACATAGCCACGGGACTCATAATTTTTTTCATGTGTCGGTCGAATGAAACTGTGAAATTATTAGAAAAGAAATTATTTTACTATTCTACTCATTTTTTTTTACTAGTCGATGAAATAAAAAAATAAACAATAGAAACCGAAAGAAATAATTTAAGTTATCACAAATGGTTACCTAAAACTATTTATTTGACGCTAAGAAATGGAACTACTTTCCAGCCCGTGCTACCAACTCTACTGGACGCATGTCACTCAGTACGCCCGTTAAAATATATGCAGACAGAGACAGTGACTTTTTTCTAAGGCACATTTCAAAAGTGCTCACTTTATCGGGAATAGCATTTAACCAGGTTCATAAAATCCGTATACTATTTCGGAAGATTGGAAAAGGGAATGACAGAAACACATAGATACATGCCCACGCAAACAAACAAAAAACTTAATTTGTCCCTGAGAACGGCACAATGTAATCTACACGCTTTCTCAGATACATCGTCTTAAGAGGAGTGCCTGGTGAACAATACTGGACGCCTCGAGGCCACATACAGCCGTAAGAAAGCATTGGGCCGGTGAAGTAAAATTGCATAGACATGCTTCGCGTGTTCTGTTTCCTCAGAGTTCTAAGCTGTGGCTATACTGTTTTAATACAGCAATCTGTTCAGAAAAGATATACGACATTGCCATTATAGTTTAAACCACTGTTTTACAGAGGAATTAATATCGTAAAGAGACGGCTGCTTACGGTGATTTTAGTTTATTCGAGGTTTCTTCTCCCTTTTGTGAACCAACACTGAAAAAACTCACTTCGTGTAGGACGTGTTTGGTTGTTTTCTTAACTTGCTATGCGTATATCACAAGCATTTTGTCTTCTGTTGAGATAAAATTAGGGCCTACCTTATTTTATATTAAACTGGACTTCTACTTATATTCTATTTATAAATTATAATATTTAACCACAGTTAATATGAATAAAAACAGCGAGAATATAGGTGTGTTGGGCAATGCCTAGGAATAAATAGTTCCTAGGCAAAATATAATTACACTGAGTGTGCACGAATGCGGTGCGCTGTCGCCCTGCTGTAATTTTCTAGACTTGGTTAATCTTTGTTTGCACGAGGCAGAAGGATATCCTGGAGCCTAGCGCGACGAGCTGCAGTTTGGGGCGCTCTCTAATGATCATTACTCTTGTCTGCCTTCTTTCGCTGGTTACCACTGGCCAATCTTACGCGACGAGATCATCTTATTTCATTTTATTTTAACAACATTACGTGAGCAATTCAATTCATATGGAGCCTGGCAGACGTCAAGGCAAGCTCAGAGGAGGAAGCGGGGTGAACAGCGCTTGCCATGGTATCGACTGTCTCACAAACATCAGGTGGCACGTCCTTGCCGCTGTCACCGAAGGCTGAAGACCCGATGTTTGAGGGATGGCGCACGTGCTGCCGGGCAGTTCTGTTGTCGCTCAGCTATAGACAGGTCGCACACTAGCGAGCATGAGGGATCTCCGAGCCCAGACGTCTGCGTCGCACTATATGTTACTTTTTTGTGATCTTCTATTCGTTTCTATTTTAAAGTTTTAAACTGAATAGTTTACTTTCCATAGTCTAATCACCGGATCTTCACACTTTTGAAAACAAACTTTTGAAAATGACCCTAAGTATAACGTGTTTTGTTTGTTCGCAAGCATTGTATACTTCTTTTGTGATATGAGTATCTTATTTCTGGTTAAATTGAACTTTTAGTTATATTTTATTTATAAATTATACATTTCTTATTAATACGAAAAAATAACACAGGAAATAATTGTGTTGGTACTGCCTAGTAAGAAATAGTTCTCGTACAAAATATGATAACTAAGTACGCACAAATACAATGCGCTGTCCATTTGTTGCAATTGTGTATACCTAGTTACACTTTGTTTGCATCAGGCGGAGAAATATCCTATAAGCAAGTTATAACTTAAGCAGGGCTTCAGAAAAGTTCTGAAACAATCACGAATGGAATATAATTGGATACTACCCTAAAAGCGACAATGTAAACGTGCCCTTACTGACTGGCGGCCCAAGGCGTTGTACCTGATTGATATAAGTGAGAATGAAACAGGCATCCTGGTCAATTTCCCGTTGTCCTCCTCCACCAACCTCTTCAGGGACCGACTGGGTTCCTTCCAAGCGTGAAGTTTGTCCGCTATTCCCATCAGAATTAAAAAACTATAACATTCGTTCTAGTTTGTATATTACTTCATAGATTAGCATCTGCCCGTAACTATATTTAAATTCTGGAGTGTGAGGGAGTTATGGATCTTACAGAACATATTCGTACCTCGCCTGGGGTCCCAACATAGGACCCCTCGAACCGTAAGATGGTTAACCAACTAAACAAGCAACGGAATCAAACATAAAAAAATTATATTGGCTAGAGTTTGCTATAACCTTTTTGTTAAATATTATTATTTCCTGGGTTAGAGCTCATAATAAATTTTTGCAAGAGATTCCTTTCTTCTTTCTATATCTACGTCTTAATTGAGTTTGAGTGTGTCTCACTATTGGACTGCAGTAGGTACCCTATATAAAATCAAACAATTTTGCATTTCTACACTGCTCTATAGTATAACAATTTTCGTAACGAATTTTTGTTTCTTAGACATATGCTTAATCTATTAACAAAGCATAATAACTTGATAATCAGTATCCATTTGCCAACGGAGAGAGCTATGTACCGTACTCTGTAATGCAATCTAAGCGTGAGGAACACTATAGTATAGGCTGTTCACGATAAATTGAGCACTTTTGAAGCCAACTTTAGAAAAAAGTATATTTTAACTGGTGAACTGAGTGACATGCGCCCAGTGAAGTTGGTAACGATGGATAGGAAGTAGTTCCGTATCTTAACGTTGAATAACAGGTGTCGGGGAGCCATTTGTGATAACTTAGATTATTTATTTCGCTTTCTGTTTGTTTTAATGCATCGAAGTGTAAAACTGAGCAGATTTGCAACACACTTTCTTTTGTAATAATTTAACAGTTGCACTTGACCGAAGCATGAATAAAGTGACGAGGCCCATGACAATTTTAATTTTGCATAAGGCGGGAGAATAAACTGTGCATACAAGTAGATCTTAGGCAGGGATTTAAAAAGTGATAATTTTGCCGTGAACAGCCTATATAAAGTTGCACCCCTGTATCATTCCAACTTCCTTCCGTTTTACTCAAAATTTAAGTGCGTATATCAACAAAATCTGGCAATAATTGTCTCATGTTTGAGTATTAATAGTTTCATTTTTCATGAAACAAGGAATTAAAATTAGAATTTTTTCATCGTTTCTCAGGGATATTCTGAAACTGGAAAGCTGGGGATACAGACGCGTATGTCACATACGTATTTCAGAAATACGCGTTTCAAAATCCACTGTACTGAAAATTTTAAATTATCCTTATTCTTAGCTTATTTTCCTTATTTTACCTGGCAAAATTTTATTTGCCACCGCCTTTAATCAAAGTGACTTACATGTCTCATGCGTAAAGGTATTTGGATTTCACGAATTCGTTGGGTAGGCCTCCTCTCTGACCGCGGCTGTTTATTCATTGAATGCTTACCATTGAGATAGATATTTAATTCACTTTGATTGCACGTGATATGGTCCCAATATTTCTTCCTTTACTGGCTACAAGAATTGTTCAGGCTTGTCAAAATCACCGTAGTCCAAACATAAAAGGTGCATTACAATATACAGTACGCGTTCGAAGTCCAGCCTCCCAACGAAAGAATTTGAGTAAATCACATGCCGCTGTTAATGTAATACGTCTCGCTTTGGAGATATAGTTTATTCGCTCTTTCTTCGCACTTTTTGAAAACAAACCTTCAAAAAATCGCTTCATGTATGACGCGTTCGGTTGTCTTCAAAGCATGCTATGTATCACAAGCGATTTGTCTTCTGTTAACATATAAGTTACTTATTTTATGTCAAACTGAACCTCTGTTTATATTTCATTTACAAATCATAATATTTTAAAATAATTAATATGAATAAAAACAGTGAGACAATAGGTGTGTTGGGCAATGCCTAGTAATAAATGGTTCTTATGCAAAATATTATTACACTGAGTGCGCACGAATGCGGTGCGCAGTCGCCCTGGTGTAATTTTCTAGACTCGGTTAAGCTTTGTTTGCACAAGGCAGAAGTATATCCTGGAAGTAGGACCATGGCAGAGCTTCGGGAAAGTTGGAAGAGACCGTGAACTGACTATAGTTTCCGGCTCGTGCACGCTCAGCTAGCGCGACGAGCTGCAGTTTGGGGCGCTCTCTAATAACTAATGTGACACAACTCAATGATCCGCGACGCGCAACGCTCAGCCGAAGGGATTTCTGGGCGTTAATGCCGCGGCTTACAGCGGTGGTCCCGCCGCTTTCCCGTCCCGCGCCTGGCGCTCCACGCGCGTTAAACCTCTGAATAGAATAGCATTTCCGTCCATTAGCGCGCGCGCCGCCAAATAAGATCGAGAGCACTGCCTGCTCCCGAACGACGGGTTCACACCCAGTGTTCTGGGCCCGCGCTCGCCTCTGCGCTAATGAACACACTCGCCTGATGACTCTACCCGCCCGTCCCTCGTCGCGCTGCCGGGCTGCGCTGGGGCCACAGTCCCTGAACCTGTCGCTCAGCTCGGTGTGGCCGGATGTTCAACGAGTACGGCACACGACGAAACTACACTACCATATGTTGTATTAGATTTCAACAACGCGAGCTAGCGTGTAGCACAACGCCGCAAACTCTACGCTATTCCCACGCCAAAATGTTTAATGGCACGCAGACATTGCACGTAGATTCAAGAGTTTTAAACCAACGTATGCAGTGAAACAGAGCACAAGCAATCATCAACTCCAGGGTGAAGAGGACACTAAGGATGATCACACAGAAGCCGTTCAAAATAAGGATAAAAAATTCACCAGAGGCAAATCACAAACTCCACGCCCACAACACCGGGCACTATAACACTTCGAGTTTTCAAATCATGTCAATCACCTCTGAAATACTATCTACGCCAAAGATCATTCGAAATACAAAGTAACGAATATTCCTAGCACTTCTTCATACAGAGTGTAGCAAATCGTGTATTGTTACCACTGTTTCAAATCCACATGACATTCAGAAAGAGGTTAAATTTGTATCAGCTACCGAGGAATTACCTGCTCCACAATACTACACTACTCTCACTCTACAGATCGCAGGTCATGTGTACACACGCGATTTTATTGCGATCGATAATTTACAGCCAGGTGTAATAATTGGGTGTGACTTCATCCGACGTCACAAACTGATCCCAGATTTACATGCTAGAATAGCTACCACGAGACACAACGGGTCGCCGCCGATCACAGCCAGCCCCGCCTATGGTTTTGGGCTCTTGCAGAAAGTGTTGGTCAGACCTAATTCCCACGACTGGAAGAAGACATTCCGTCCATTTCACATGCCCTCGGTACTTCTATAATTTCTCTATGCCCTCGGCACCGCCGGAACCAGGAGAAGGGCAGCGGTTGCCCATTTCACACTTCACACTGTCCAGCAAACGTTTTACCTGCCATACGGGTTGTTCCATGCATACATAAACGGACTGGCTGGAAAAATTTTCTTTCCCTTATCTCCACCTTATTTATCTTCTACAACCTGCCCTTCACTCAAGACGGGGACATTTCGTCTCACTAACTTCGGGGGGGTGTTGTTACTATTGCAACACCAGCCATGCAGTACGCTCAGGAGAAAGTCGGTCAGCGGTAGTCTACAAAGGAGACTTTGTCAGCACAAACAGCACTGCGAAAGCATAATCTATTGGCAAAAAAAAACCTGCAATTTGGGTCGTATTAATTAGGTCTGGCTGACACCGAGTGATGGCCATCGGCTGGCTAACAATCATAACTACGTCCACGCCAAACTATTGGCGAATAAGAATGAGTTGCAACGTATCAACAGGAGGGGGGTTAGAAGAGTGGTCTGGAGATCCGAACCAGGAGAGATGGGTCTTCGTGGGGCGTTAGCGACGCGAGGCGGATACAAGACGGCAGGGCTCCGATCTCCGGCTCTTCAGGTGTGAGTTGTCCAGGGAAAAGAGAGCAATTCTTGCCCAATCCTTCCCTAAACTTATTCCGAGGACTTGAAATAGTTTTACTTAGCTTTTAAAACGTATTGGTAGCCCTAATAATTCTTTTAATCGCCCTTTCATGCCTGTCTTTCTTTAAGCCGTGTTGTCGCCTTAACTGGCATCCACAACAATATGCTGTGAAAAAATCTAATGTGAAACTTTTCAACCATAACTGTGCTCTTTTGTACTATATGTGCGCATGCGATTGTAGTCCTCCTTAAGTTGGTTTGTTCTATTTTTGTTGTGCATCTGTAAGCACTCGTTACGCAGTACGCCTAATGACTTCGGAAATAAATATCTTGAATTACTTTGGTATCTGAATAAAATGTAATGTATTGATATCAGACTTGCACTCTCATTGTCCGCCTTCCCTCCGCTGCAGTGCTCTCCTTTGTCTAATATCTCATTCCGTGCCCCTGGCACCATTAAGGTAAGCGCTACGCTGATATAAGGAAGCGGTCCCGCCAGGATGAGTCACGACGAGTGTTGCTTGCTTACAGCAGTGAGGACAGGTCCCCTGCCCCCTGCTACCGGCCCACCTAACTTAATCATATTTGCAAATTATTTCTTGGCGTTTCTCTGTTACTTTATATTGCATATGCTACATCACTGAATTCCTCTTTGCATGTACTTTTATACGACGTTGAAATAAATGTATGCTTCCAGGGGAAAAATTATATGTGGTACAATTATTTATGTCCATGCACGTATTACGAATAGTCTCTTTGCGGCAAATCACTTGCCCCTGAACGTAATTTCATTTAGATGAAACCGCATTTCGTGATCTGCAACCGTTCCGGAAATTATGGGGGTGTCCAAGTTAGGCGGACCGTCCTGCATAAGCCACTACAGAAAGAGCGAAACTGCTGCTGATTTTCTCCCGTATTCGGCGCCATCTCCGTGAAGCGTCACGAGATGGCCCTGCAATCGCCCCTGTACCAGACCCGATTTTGACATCAACAGCGTCCTGGGCATGCCTCCTACGTACGGAGTTCAGCTCTACCAGCCCTCGCTCTCACTGCTATAGTCTATCCATGATTAATTCCAACTTTTCTGAAGCCCTGTTTAAGTTCTACTTCCACGATATTTCTCCGCCTCATGCAAACAAAGCTTAATCGCGTCTAAAATATTACAACAAAGGAACAGCGCACCGCATTCATGCCCACTCAGTGTCATAAAATTTTCCATAAAAACTATTTCTTACTAGACATTACCAACACGCCTATTTTCACCCTGTTTTTATTTTATTGGTGTTAATTATAAATGAAATATCATTTCAAATCAAATGTAACTTAAATTATAATTTAACCAAAAATAAGGTACTTTTATGTTATTTCATATTAACACAAGGATAAAACGCTTTTGATACATAACATAATTATGAAAATAACCAACCAAATACGTTACAGATGGGATATTTTTCAAAGGTTTGAGCCAAGAAGCGTGAAGAAACCGCGAATAGACTATAGTTGGGTATAAGGGTACTTTGGAGTATCCCTTTCTAAATGCGCAAACACGCTGGGAAGACGAAGAATCCAATACGGCGGGAGGATGTGTGAGGGAGGGAAGAGATTTGGGCGACTCGTAAGGGTCCTGTATACTGAAACATTTTCGGTGAGATCGTTGTTTGTGCGTAAACACGTGTCTCGGTAAATAAATGTTCTGGAAGTTCTGCAAGAAAGGATTTTTAAAAACCTATTGTCTATGCCGCTATCTTTTTACTTTTATCATATTAACTGTATTATTGGAGAGAGGAAAATCCTGAAAATGGTTAAATATCGCATTTTTAAAGCTTGCGTATGAAGTTTCTTTAAGCGGCAAGAGCAAAGTACGATTATACGCAGGTAGTTTTATCTGTGTACTTTCATTGCGTGTAATAAAACCCCACTGTTACAGATCTAGTTTGCACAGTAAAGTGTTAAGACGGAAACTCTGCACGCATTGCGCGATGAGGCACTAGGCGTGCGTGTTAGTGTCGCCCGTATTGCTACCTCGCTTCTTGACCTTGGACGTGACGCTACATAGTCCTCTTAAGAGGGCGTGGGACAAAAATTAACACCAAATTAGTAATTTGATGTTTACTGGTGTTTGGAACCCAATATAGAAAAAAAGTAAAAATGGCAATCTTAGATAATAGGTTTTGCCAACTTAACGACCATGTATTTTGCAATATTACCGTATCAATTTCGCATAATGTCTTGCGCCATGTAAACATACAAAAATTGACGGCGTCAGAAATATCTCGGCAGAATAACGTCACTCAGGTAAAATATTTGCTCTCGTGGTTAGTAAAAACTATTCTGTATGGTTGCCGTTTCTTTGTTTTCTCTATCGGCTTCCATAAAATTTGTAAAATACGACGAACCTCGATAGCATTAATTTATGTCCCGTGCCCTCTTAACATCGAGATATTGAGCGCCGATGGGGGTGAGGCGAGGTTAATGTGGAGTGCGGAGATCCCCGAGAAATCCCGCCGACTAGCGGTATCGTCCGGCACGATTCCCACATGCGAAAATCCTGGCGCGGCCCAGCCGGGAATCGAGCCCGGTTCGCCTAATTGGGAGGCGAGTGGTCTAACCACTACACCACCGTGGCCCCTCGAAGGCAGGCGTTTCGAAACCGCATATCGATTTCACCCGTTCCTCCGCGGTTCGTGAGAGCCGCGCCAGAAACGGAGAAAGGGGGACGGTGGAAAAAAAACCGAAGATAAAAGTATTGTTTGCCGGTACAAGATAAGGCCAGTTGATAAGGAGAGCCAGGGAGCGGGCACATTTTTTTATTCCAGGGACTGCCGCTACCCCGTATCATGTGCGGCTAATGTCCCGCTCGATCTAAGTGCATGTCACACACGTACACACACATATACGAGCCGAGCGGGCGGTAGGCTGGCCAGCAGTTTTCCCCACCAATCCCAGAAGCGACAGATTCTTTGCGGCGATTGCAAGCACGAGACGCTGCCCGCACGAACGAAGGCTCTAGACACAGGCGTGTGCGTTCGAGGTAACAGTGGACGATCTCCCCTGACACACATTTTGATCAGTCTTGATCTACTGGGATTTCCGTCTTTCGAAAAGCCGTATCCTACTCGCAGGGCCGGCCCTTGACATTTTTCAGATGTAAAAGGACAATATTTTTGCGCCCCCTTGCTCCCCTTCGGTAGACGATGAAAATTGAAACCACACATCTACTTTCATGTCACACGACAGCACGACAGTATACGAGTTTGACGAATATGTGCAGCTACAGGCTGTCCATGGTAAAGGCCCTTATAAATTCTTCTTTTCATTCAATTTCCATCTTCCTGCTGCTTTTTAATATAAACATTGCAGTGTGACCAATAAACACAGTATAACATTTCACCACCATCAAAATTTCATGCCTGGGGCTGCAATAAGATATATTTATTAGCGGTTAATGCATGTTGGGAGAACCATAGGAAGTGTTCACTTTATCGTGAACAACCTATAGGTGTATGCAGGTCGTAGTGTCATTTTGCGCGATATGAATGTGTGAATGGGCGAAGGAGAGAGGAATTATATTCTTTGCCTCTGCGACCCTTTATTTTTTTTTTGCAACACGGTAATGCTGGATTTTCAATAACACAACGATCCGACATCACAGCCCCGACATCGACGAAAATTTTTCATCGGCCAATCAGAAGCAAGGTATCCTAGAAAAAATCGCAGTCCCAATAGCCTGACAAAAGTAGATTCTAATTTCGCCAGTGTCGGATTCGCTGTGCAGCAGAAAAATAAAACAATAACACAGCCCTACAAAACAAAATTTCGTGCGGATTTTGCTACTGAGGTAAATTTTACTTTAAAAATGTCTTACATATATATACATCCCAGTTATCTTGTAGCAGAAAGTGAAGGGACTGTTGAGTTGACGGAAATATATAACCATGAAAAACATGCTTTGTGCCAAAATCAATAATATTTCGTTTACACTGTTGTCAAAACAAAACAAAGATGTACAGTAATTTTGATTTCTTTGCATTCCAAAGTCGATGCATAGCAAGTTACTGGCCATTCTAGGATTTGCCGAAAGCCACGAAACGTTTATCGGATGAAAAATGTCGGGGTATTGAGAACACTTGAATAGTTTTGTAGTTTTGGTGGCAGGAATTGTCGGATTGAGATGTTGGAACGAGCTCGTCGTGACATTGTAAATCCAGCACAACGGGTTTGGTTAGTCGTTAAAAGTGTAATTATAGTGAGTTTAAAGAGTTCCTCTTAGTAAAACTTATATATATATTTTATATAATTTTAAATTATAATTTAAGCATACTTTCAAAAAAATTTCCCAGTAATTATTTTCTCGGTATCTTTATGTATTCGCCTTATGTTCTGAAATAGATACTTGAGGCCTTAGACGCCCCGTTTTGCTTGACGCCCTAAGCGGTTTCCTACTTCGTTTATATCGAGGACCAATTCTGCGTACTCGGCGCAGTTGTCGCATTGAACCCTCGCTTCCAGGCAGTTCTCTAGTTTCATTTTTCTGCCACAGTCTTTGTCCGGAAAAAAAAAAAAAAAAAAAAACAAGGAATATTATCAAACGAAGCTTTCATCTAACAACTGCTATATAGAGCGTCTCACTCTTAGATTGCAGTGTGCGGTGTAATGGGCATTCACTCTCTCTTTCCAATGCACGATTTCTGCCGTTAACGCTGTCCTTGTTCCAGCGGGCGCTGTTGCCTGATAAATTATTTTCTTGCAACTTGAAAAATGAAAACTATCTACGTTGCGTGCGCGCCGTCTAATCACAATGATAGGGTTTCTCACATGCTTCAGTTTCAAAAGAGCCTCTTAGCTTTGCGTCGCAGGATTGGATTCCGTTACGAGTTGGCAGGAAGATAAACAGATAAAAATTCTCTTAATCAGGCCGTTTCCTTCACCGCCCATTTGTTTCTCAGCTTGCCAGTTAACGTCACAAAGCTGAAGCAATTTGGCAACAGTGAGCGCCATAAGCGCTGTACTGCAATCTAAGCGTGAGACGGACTATAGTCGTGTTGGTGTGAGTTATTCCAATATTATCTTGCTCGTTGCCAAAGATTTTAACCTGTTTCCTCATGTCCAAACGGACAGTGCCTATTTGAAAAGTTCTGGGATCTTGTGAAACGATGGACAGATTTTTACAAATTGTAGCATTTATCCTTTTGCACTAAGACTATTTATAGAAGCAAGTGTGTGTAAAGCAGAGTAATTATTTTATTGATAAATATTAATATAAGCCAGAATCTATCTACAGATAATAACAGTTACGCCCTTGCTGTGCAGTGAGCGATATTTCTCAGACTTTATATCATGTGTGTCTATATCTGTGTGCACATGTTAGCTTAACAGTTACGTTTACACATAAGAAATATAACTTGATGTTTTAAAGATACAAAAACCAATTTCTCAATTATTTTTAGTTGCTTACCACTTTAATGAATAATTTATATTACTATTTATGCTTTTAAATGTGTAGCCACAGTAAAAATGGTAGCTAACGTGTGTTGTAACAAAAATGTTCAATCGAAATTTCATTATTACTTTCTACAAAAAGGTCTGAAAAGTATTTTGGTTTCGTGAACTATTGAAAGTGTTGCACTGAGCATTTATTTTAACTTCATATTTTAACAAATATTAACTAACAAACAAACGCATTTTAAAAGGTAGCCAGATAGTTGGATCAGGCATGTTGTTATACTTCCATGAAGGAAATTGCAATTTTTACTAGGTGTATTCGTGCTCGTTAGTTTTAAAAGCGTCCTGCTTTGTACAAGTACTTAAGGAACTTAGACTTGATTTCACGGTACCACATCCCAATTGCATGACAAGAAGGGTTCATATGTCGAGATGGTGGTTGACGAAACTAGTCCACTTTCCTTCTAATGTCAACGATGAAGAATTTTACTGTCTCCGCTATACCAAACCTGATCATGAGATTCAGTTTCAGCCTGAAATGTAAAAACCTAATTTTTAAACTACAGCTAAAATAGTGTATATTTAAAACACATTATTTTAGAAAACATACAAAAGTGTTCATGTAGCTCAACGTTCACATTAAATGTAAAGTCTACAAATCTTGGGTGTTAAAATGCAACATTTGTTATACACGTTCCACAATTAAGGGTTTGTGAAATTTACTTCGATTTATTTGTAGTGTTACAGAAATGCTTTTGTAAAATAGTTACTTGTGCAAATACATAAATATTTTTTCAGCGTGGTGTACGGGCGAGCGTACGCCATCTCTGGAATCAGGCCGTGTCCGAAATGAAAAATTCGGTATTTTTAATTTGTCATTTCGTAAGTTTCTATTCTGACGTTGTCGACAGTAACCTGTTTAGCATTTGCGGCAACGCATTTTTACATTAATAG
Source organism: Dryococelus australis (assembly GCA_029891345.1). Lineage (NCBI taxonomy): Eukaryota > Metazoa > Arthropoda > Insecta > Phasmatodea > Phasmatidae > Dryococelus > Dryococelus australis. The sequence continues at coordinate 62,597,865 of CM057001.1, read as the reverse complement.
TGAAAATTGTTTTTGTCTAAATTTAATGCTTAAAACGGGCGTGATATTTCTACAGTCATCACTTGAATGCTGCTAATATGTTAATAAATCAGGAAATAATTATTTACACAATAAAAACTCAAAAAAATTGTTGCGAAATATATAAACAAAGCACATCACTTACTTGCTTTTTAAAACATGTCTAGAGTATCTTATGAACACTTACTTGTAAAAAAAAAAAAAAACGTTTAAATTCCGAATTCGCTCATAAATTTTAAGATCAACACAAACATGAGGAGATGATTTCGTCATTTTGTATTTTTGCTAACAACCGCTAGATACGAAATATGAAATACCAAATTACCAAATACGTCACTATTTTTGTATACAAGGGACCACGGTGACTGAGCGATTAGAACGCTCGCCTCCCACCAAAGCTATCCGGGTTCAATACCCGGCCAGGTCACCGGATTTCCTCAAGTGGGAATCGTGCCGGACGATGCCGTTGGTCGGCGGGTTTTCTCGGGGATCTCCTGTTCCCCCAGTCCCTTTATTCCGGTGCCGCTCAATATTCACTTCAATCGCCCTCATTGGCTCTTAAGACCTCGCTGTTTGTATAGGCTGTTCACGGTAAAATGATCACTTTCGAAAGCCCTGCTTAGGATCTATTTGTATGCACATTGTATCTTCTTCCACCTTATGCAAAATTAACATTTACAAGGGCCTTAGCACTTTATTCATGTGTCGGTCAAGTGAAACTGAAAATTATTAGAAAAGTAAACATTTCATAAATATGCTAATTTTCACGCACCGATACGTTAAAAAAACAGTATGTGAAATAAATAATTAAAGTTATCACAAATGGTTTGCCTAACAAGTTTTATTCTACGTTAAGATGTGGAACTACTTTCCATCTGTCGTTACCAGCTTTATCGGGAGCATATCACTTAGTACGCACGTGGAAGTACACTATCTACCAAAAAGTAATAGGGTACCTGTCCACAATGTTTGCTCGGTGGTTGTCACCTCGTTAGAATCTCGTAGGGCCACCTCTTGCGGCTATAGCAGCAGCCACTCTGTCTGGTATGCTCTCTACGAGTGTTTGCAGGACATCAACGGGGATTCGTCGTCATTTCTCTTGCAACCATTCTACGAGTCGAGCAATGGATTTTGGCCACGCATGATGAGCCCTCGCCCGGCGATCCAATTCGTCCTAAAGATGTTCTATAGGGTTGAGGTCGGGGCTCTGGGCGGGCCACTCCAATCGGCGAACATTGTTGTCGGCGTACCACTGCATCGTTGTCCTTGAAACATGGCACCTGGCATTGTCGTCCTGGAAGTAACACGGATCCATTCCGTAAAAACGCCATAATGTTGGGAGCATTTCATTATCCAGAATATTACAATAGGCCTCTGTGTCCATGCTACCACGGACAAACACCAGCGGTCCTACGCCGAATGCCGTGAAACACAAGTCAACTGACGTACTGAATTGCCTATCTTCATGGGGTGTCTAATTACTTTTTGGTACATAGTGTATATGCAGGCATGGGCAGTGACTTTTTTCTAAGGTTAATTTCAAAAGTGCTGACTTTATCGTGAACAACCCTTATACAGATCGGGTAACGTAATCATTTTGTCAACAAAATTTGATATTTCGGTCTCGGCCACAGTCTAGTGTGCTAAGAAAGTGTGGGAGTTGTGCCGTTGTCGCACGGGACGAGGCGAGGGAGTAATGGCGGCAGCAGCTACGTGCGCCCAGCTTCTTGCGTGGTCACAAACCTCCTGCTCTAATATTAATAACTTATAACGGCGTGGATTTCCATCGCCACGTCAACTTAGCGCTGGCGACCGCGTGGTGCCCGAGGCTTGCCGTTTGGGTGTGGGTTGGGGGGAGGTCTGGTGTAGGATAGGGTGGCGGCGCGAAGAACGAGAGGGGGTGTGGAAGGAGAAATTACCGCTTAATGGACGTCTGGCCTGTTTTCATTTCCCCCGCCTCCTCCTCACGGGCGACACATTTCTTCCGTATCGACAAGGTACTAGCGACACTCGCATCAAGTCCACCGCCAGTTGTATGCGTCTTTAAAGTCTCCGTTACAATAAACGCAAAAAAAAAAAAAATCTTTTAAAGGCTGTTCACGATAAAGTAAGCACTTTTGGAATCAACATTGTAAAAAATTCACTTCCCTCACATTCATATATTTAAACGGGCGCAATGAGTGACATGAGCCCAGCAAAGTTGGTGACGATGGAAGGGAAAATAGTTTAACGTCGAATAAAAAGTGTTAGGTAACTATTTGTGATAACTTAAATTATTTTTCTCGCTTTCTGTTTTTTTTTTTTTTTTTTAAATTCATCTAAGTGTAAAAATGTGCAGATTTGGTACAATATTTACTTTCCTAATAATTTCACAGTTTCACTTGACCGACGAATGAATAGTGATGAGGCTCGTGGCAATGTTAATTTTTCATAAGGCGGAAGAACACACAACGTGTATACGAGTAGATCTTAAGCAGGGCTTTCAAAAGTGCTCATATTACCGTGAACAGCCTATACAAAAATAGTATAAAGTTCATTCACGATTACTTCCAACTTTTCTGAGGCCCTGCAAAAAATTCTACTGAGTTAAGTCAAGAAAATCACCACAAAGGGACAACGCACTGCATTCGTGCACACTTTCATAATATTATGCGTGAGTACTTGTTCTCACTAGACATTCATTACCAACACACCTGTTTTCTACCCGTTCTTATTCATGCTAATTATAAACTGAATGTAATAATTTATAGATAAAATACCAGAAAAACTTCAGTTCAACCAAAAAATCGCACAGGCTACTTTGGATGTTAACAGAAGTGTAAAACGCTTGTGGTAAATTGCATATTTAGGAAACAACCAAAAACGTCTTGCATGGGGTGACTTTTCAAAGGTTTGACTCAGGAAGAGAGCAAAACAGCGAATATAGACTACATGTTACTGCCGGACAGTGAAGACTCGAAGGCGCACGGAATTAGGTTTCAAGGTTTACGGAACTACTGCCGCTACGCTCTTTATAGGATCTTGCGCATAGAGAGTTGTGATCAAACAGCAATCATTTTAAGTGGTTAAACTTATTCCACCTTGTTCCGAGCCCTAAGTCTAGGACAACTCCCCTCGCCGATTATAGAACCCCTTCAGCTAACAAACGCAACTGAATACCTTCTTAAGCCTGTACAGACGAAAGGTGTGTAACTAATATGGTCGTGCATCTAAACACCGTGTCTCTTGTGTCGTTTATCTGATGAATCAAGATGCAGAAGAATTATTTCGGAAGAGATTCGATAATCATGAAACTGTGTGCAGTGCAAATGTTGCAGTCTTTTATACAAATGAATATTACATTTTAATAACGATATAACTTTTCCGAATTTAATACTTTTTTATTTGCACGTTGAGACTTAAGTGCTGGTAAAGTTTTTATAATGAAATCAGGTTGATTGTGAAATAACACATTGGTATTTAAATTGCAGTTACTATATGCCTTGAATTTCAATTCTGGACTGAGTTTAAAAGTGACATTATATTCCTAAGAATTAACTTGTTTATTAATGTTAGCCACCTAGTTCTTGCATATTTAAACTTGAAGAACGTCCACAGATAACCGTGGTCTTCTAAAATGATGGTAGGTATAATGCGTAATCAACGGGTGGTGGCTGTCGGGTTTCGTCTGTGATATATGGCAGCACGTTCTCTAAGGTGTGAACGAGAGATAATTTGCCTCTACAACAAGGTTTTCGTCGTCTATGATGACGTCAATGAACCCCTCTCTAACTATGGTCCAGATGACGGCCGTAGAACACAGGTCTGGACACTCGCCTATCTAATAGTGTTAGCGAATTGGCCCCCTTACTGACTGATTTAGTTCATATAGTAGCCGCAGAGAGCTGCAATCAAAATAGTGTTGTTAGCTTTGCTGGTATAGGGATAACACTGTAGAGATATGAATTTCATTTTACCATTTTAAGAAAAAATTGAAATTCCCCTCTACTTCGGTAGAGCGCTCTGTGGCTGGTTTCGTGAACTAAATTGGCCAATAAGGGCATCAACTTTTCAAGTTAGTGCCCAGACCTGTCTTCTACGGCCATGTTCCAGATCGCCATTGTGAAAATTTCTGCTGTCTCCTCCGGTTAGTGTAATACAGTTTTATAAATATAAAGGTCGTGATGGTTTTTTTTTTCTTTTTCATATTTTTAATTCAGTCTGCACCTTCGATTGTGGGGGTGACTGCGTATAAACCTCTTCTTCACTAGTAACTGAACAGTTATACAGATGATACCCACACTTATTCACACTTCAAACCTACGGAACGGCCGGATATAGCACGCACACTCACTGTCAGCTTTCACTTCAAGCTGAAGCTCTTATGTGTACGTACATACTCCTTGCAAGTGTTCGCATATGTAGGTCCATCGTATTTTTGCAATGGAATGTATCTGTTCTAATAAGGTTAGTTAGTAAAATAACGATCCAAGCTTTCATAGGAAGGTGCTTTATTTCGAATAACACAAGGGGCCAACTTCTTGGATAATACGTGTTAAGTGTAAGGCTCAGGTCAAGATATAAAACTCCCCAAAGGATAACTTCTCACTCAATAAAGAATCCTAATATAATATATTCATTTCGTCTAAAACCGTTTGTTTGACTGGTATGTATTTATCCCGTCAAGTAGTAACGTGACTGTATCTGTTTACCTCTGGGATGAGCGAATTCGTTTTTTTTTATATTTTACGTATAGCAATAATGTGGAAAGGAATTCGTCTGGAACTGCGGTGGAAATCAACAAAGGAAACCGCAATGCAGCGTATCGGGGGGGCCGAACATGCGACCTCACCGATGAAGGTCAAGATAGATATCGCGCTAGTCAATAATTACACACTGAGTGCCGATGAATGTGAACGCGTCAGTTTTGGCGCCGGTTAAGAAACAGGACACCTACCACACATATCAATTTCATTTGTTTTATCTTATTATTGCTTGTTACACTTCCCACTTTCATTTAATTCGTTTAAAGGGAGGGGTTGGCTTAACTTACACGAAAACACGGCACATACGTACATTCACGGCTCACTCGATATTGTCATTTTAATGGTATTAGATTTTATGTTGACATGTACCAACGCATTCGTTATAGGCAATATAAATAAACCTCTTGTAAATGCTTTTGGTGACCAGTTTTAAGCAGTTTAAGGTACATTTTCACTGAATATTGTAATTATGTACGCGCGTTGTCACCTTATTGTTGAATTTTTTCTTAGTTAATGAATTTGCTAACCTTCCGACTATTAACAAAATATTATAAGTTAAAGTAACCTTGAATTTTTATCTGTTGTTGCAGTATTTCAGATCAATTAACTCTTTGTTCGTTTGATTTTATATTGATCGAACAATTTAAAGAAGCTCATGTGATTGAAACTTAAATTATCGGATTTGTTGAAATTGTTTTTCATGTTTAATTAACATTGTTTTTATTTGCAGTGTTTAGACTATCTGTTAGTGAATAATGCCTGTGAAATGCTTTCTTTTTTTTTAGTATTTACTATTAGCTGTAGTGTTTGACAACACAACTCCGTGGTGTTTTATGAAATATTACAAGCTCTTGGAACTTGAAGATTGGAATTAATACTCTGCGTTATTTAACCACCCCCCCCCCCCCTTCCCAACAATTTTACTCTCAGGTCATTTGCTATAGTCTGGAAATCAGGGTGTTGAGAATTTTAAAGAAAAATATAAACGGTATAGGATTTTAGTTCATTTTAATTTTACTTTTAAATACTTATGCTAGCGGCCAGTTACCAGTATTTTTTAAAATAAGAAATTGAAATTTTTTAATAAATGATAGTGGCAATTCAGGCGGTAGTTGAAGGAACTTCCACCATGGTACCAGCTATTTTCTAGCTAGTAAAAGATGTCTTAAAATTATGTGCGTGTTGTGGAAAATTAGCGAGATGCTTCCATAAGCACTGCGGCACGTGAGATCCTCGGCGTAAAACGATTTCCGATCGAAATGCAATGAAACTCGAATTTCGCTCGCGAAGTTCCCCGAGACTTGAGCGCCTGGACGGTGGCGCTGCCAGCGAGAGCATGGCCGAACTACTTGGAAAGCATGAGGGTGACCGCGGAGCGAGAGGTCAAAAGTGGCGCGCCAAGCCGTGCGTACGTTACCTCACCCCGCGAGATCTGCATTTGGGGGGGGGGGGGAACACACACACACAACCGGCAGAACGAGTTCTCCGAGGTTGGTAACCGGACTCTCCCCAAGCCAGACACCTCGCCTCAGACGGCCATTATGCTAAACAAGCGAGACGCCCCACTCCCCAAGTAGCTGCTGAAGTTTCCCCGACTCGCGAAATGGCCTCCATAACACTTGGCCGAGGAGAATATTAGCTCCGGCAAGAAAGAGACAGTTTCACGGGCGAGCATTTGGGGGACGGGGGGACGGGTGGAAGGGTTGGACGCAGGAACACTTGGGCCAACTCCCACAACGATAATTTATGGAAATCAAGATGGTAGCAAGTTCGGTGTCTGCGTGTGTGTGTGTGTGTGAGTGGGGGAGGATAGCCGGCTGACCTGAAGTGATTAAAACGGAGACTGTGGAGGAGGAAGGGGGTGGGGGGAAGGCAAGTTCTGTGGCGAGTTTCCAGCGATGTGGCTAATTAAGAATGGGGCCTTAACCTCCCCGTGACTTCCGCCCGCCCCTCGGTCGGCCTCCCCACTTCGCACCCTAAGGAGCAGGCCATCCCCGACGTCTTTTGCAAGTTTGAAACTGCCCGCGCGGGCCCAGTAAGCCAGGGTTATCAAATGGTGGCCCGCGACCCCTCGCGACATCACTGCCCGACTAGGCATTCTTCCAAAAACTGCCTTTTTTTTTTTAACGTGGTTTGTCAAGGCCAGTTAAGCTTTGTTAACACCCCCACGCGTACATGTTCCTTTTCTGCCTAATGCCGGGGCAAAGTCTGTTCATGATAAAGTGAGCAAGTTTGAAATCAACCTTATAAAAAAGTCACTGCTCCTACCTGCATATATTTTAACGGACCCAATGAGTGACATGTGTCCAGTAAAGTTGGTAACAATGGAGGGGAAGTAGTTCCATGTCTTAACGTGGAATTAAAAGTGACAGGTAACCATTTGTGATAACTTAAATTATTTATTTGGCTTTCTATTTTTTTAAATCATCGAAGTGTAAAAATGGGCAAGCTTGTAATATATTTACTTATCTAATAATTCCACAATCTTACTTGACCTATGCAGAAATAAAGTGATGAGGCCCATAGCAATGTTAATTTTACATAAGACGGAAGAATACACAACGTGCAAATAAGTAGATCTCAAGCAGGTCTTTCAAAAGTACTCATTTTCACCGTGAAAAGCCTATAATTAAGTAGATGCTAATACAAACTCACTTCAAGCAGTAAGTAATAATCAAAATGAACAGAATAACTCCATGAACGAAGCCGCCGCATACACCTCCGTCAAATGAAAGAGATGACGCACTGTGAGTATTAATTAGTTTCAACGTCAGTTATTTAAACGCGTTAGTCTGTTTTCAGACATGGTAGTAATAATCAGGATGTGCGATTGCGCGGAATTATTTGTTCTGTATTCTTGCAGAAGTTAAACTATACTTAAGAGGATAAAACGAACATAGTGCCAAACCTCATAGTCAAGTTTATATTCTTTTCGTCAGGTGAGCTGTCATACCGTCATCACAAAAGAACGTTAAGAATTAATAGAGCGAGTGAGTGAAGAGATTTGGGCAGCTCTTCACAGCGAGGTCTCGAGAGCCGACGAGGGTGATTGAAGTGAATATGGAGTGGCACCGGAATGAGGGGGTGGGGGAAACGGGAAATCCCCGAGAAAACCCGCCGACCAACGGCATCGTCTGGCACGATTCCCTCTTGCGAAAATCCGGTGACCCGGCCGAAGACTTAATAGAGAACAAATACATATGAAGCAGTAGGTTTTAAGCATAATTTAGAATATTATGCAATTTAAAAAATGAATAATATAGAGTTAGTCATTTTATTGTAATGTAAGGTTCAAAAGTACTACAGTAAATGTTCCGCTCATAAAAAAAGAAATCCCTTACCGCTACACAAAATCTTCAATTTGCATGTGACCTGCTTGTACACGTTTCATCGTAATTGATTATGTGACCAGAAAGACGAAGCGTCAATAAGAAAGTGTTTCGATGAGGGAGGGGATAATGATTCGTGCTTCACATATTTCCCGTGATCTCTCCGAGTTTGCAGTATATCTTACGGACAGAACTTTCTCCTGATGATACGCAACCCACATAACTTTGGGATATTACGGGTTACCGCACAGTTTTCTGCAGGTAATCCACTTTGGCAGTGTGTAATTGTGGCCTGACAATTTACATCACAAATCTTAGACTCTGCAAAGGTGTTGTCCGCTTCAAATCGTCGTATAATCTCAAACCTCGAAAATAAATTTTTAGTTTCGTCACTGGATTTACCAACGAAGTTACATGACGATCATTAGCCGACAAAGAAGACGACAATTTTTTCTTCAAGGCAGAAGCTTGTGAACTTAAGTGTCAGATGAGATAGCTGCCATCTTCGGCTGCTAGAAACGACGTAACCAATAAACAGTGCACTACTATTTACATTTATAATGAGATCTCGTCAGCAATTATGTGACAGCTACGGTTTTAATATGACAGTTGTTTTACGTTCTGGTCTACATAATTATTTTATTTAATCTGTTTATTAACTTAGCTGCCGCCTGAGCTATAATTAATTTTGTGTCTCCTAAAATTAGTATGTAATTATTCTACAAAATTTTCATATTTTTGCATGTTTCCTGTGATAAAAAAGCAAAACTATAAAAAAAAGCATTTATTTGGAATATTGGTATATTTATTATACGTTCAATCGTGATATTAAAACTTGTATTGTTGTCCGACGAACATGCGAACTAATAATTTCGAATGCCTTCAGAAATGAACATGCAGGTTCTGAAATTGTAAAGAGGCACAAGTTTTAGTATAACTGACATTTCCTTCGCGCGCGACCCAAGTGCGAATATGATATAGTACATTTTTTCAGAGCATCTTGGAATCTTCGTAACTCTCATATTTCTTCGCAGTTATCTTTATTTCGAGTAAAAAGAAATTGACAAACACGCCGAGTCTGAGAATAGAGATTAGATAAAATTTCTTAATTTTCCTAACATAAAAAAAGGTGCCCTTTATTTGAGAGTATAACACGCGCATAAATACAAATGATAAAGAAACCACGAAGAAGATATTTTCATTCAGAGTCATCAAAAATACTTTTTACCTTTAGCAAATTTCAGTTTTTCTGTACTACCAACTGTGAAGCACTATATGAAAAGTACATGTAATCCGTAACTTTGAACTTATATTTAACCTTAACTAGGTCATGGGACCTGGCTCTGTAGCATCATTTATACGCATACAATAAGAAACGCTCACAGTGATATATGTCAATGATATTGTTGTTATACCTTGCAAGGTTTTGTGAAATTCCCTTCGCCAGTTTCAGGGAAATGTGTTACCAATGATGAGTTAGATTTGCATGAAAAATTTTGAAACTTGAATAATTCATTATACTTTATTTAGAGAAGGCAAATTTCAACGTCTCTCCAGATATAACGGTACTGAAGAGGTTTGGGCAGGTATTAACAACAAGGTCTTGAGAGGCAATGAGGGTGAAACGAGGTGGAAATGGCGCAGCGCCAGAAACGCAAGGGTGGGAGAACCGGGAGATCCCCGATAAAAACCCCCCACCGACCAGCGGGAACATCTTCCGGTACGATTCCCACGTGCGAAAACTAAGGATGGCCCTGCCGGGAATCGAACCAACTCCGCCTCGACGGGATACGGTTGCTCTAGCTGCTACACTTACAGCGACGCCTCCTATGATATAGATCACAAGACACGGTACTGCTAAATATCGACCTCTTAAAATGATACGCGAAAAAAACACATACATGCACAGGTAGTAAACGTTTTTAATTAAAAGTGTCATTACAGATATAAGAAACTGTCATCACATTTCTGGATACTATTCGTTACATCCTAAATATTTTTTAAACCAGCCGATTTTGTATAAATTTCTTCACGACAGTTTGAAATCTCAGTCGAAAAAAATGCCAGTTTATAATTTTTTGTACATTAGCGTAGAGTGTTCAGAAGGCTAAAATATTTACTAGATCTGAGAGCATGTTTTTCTGAGAATTCATATTACCGCTGACAATGTAATTCATGCACACAGATTGACAGCAGGCTCAACTCCGCCACCTTGATGGCTCAGTAATATATTACAGAAATATCTTTCGATACAAGCAAAATTTTTTTACCATTTCAAAAGTGCAAGAATCAAGCCGAGTTAACTTGAAGTTAGGATAATTATACAGCAATGTATCCAGTATCCAGGACTTCATGCGTATCGAGATGTCGATTTCGAATAATGATGCTTAGCCCAGTATTGGCATAATCATGACAGAGTGTACAGTACCCTGAAGGATACACCACATACACTCACTACTGTTAAGTGTGTTGTATGTTTCTCACTTCTCAGGAGCAGGCGCATCGCATTCACGTCATACTATTCCTTGCCTTGTACAAACAATTGAACACTAGAATTAATTATATAAAATTACTCGAGCTTACCGACACCAATTAATAATTTCAAGTAATAATTTAAGGGACATAGTTTATAAGTTGTTTCCCATACGTTCATATTAGCGTTCCTACATTTGCGCAGGAAACAGTCAAATGCGTAGGAAAATTCCCAACTTTTATAGTAGCTACTCTAAACATTCTATGTTTGTAGCCAGATGCATGGTATTATTTCCATACTATATATATGGGTTAAAAACTTCCAATTCAGTTTATGAAGTTAGCCAGAAATTTTTTTTTAGAGTGTACGTACAGACTCTCGTAGAGAGCCGCAAGGGCAATTTGTATTAAATAGCTAAATCTATCAGTGGGCGTCAGTTCGCAACAGAAATTACAATGGTATTTAAATTGGAGCTTAGCGAGTACGATCTTCTCCAAACTGCTGCCTGTAAGAGTCTGATATGCGAGTTTAATGGGAGCATCTCCTCTACAGCTGAACCTGCCAAAGCCAGACGAAGCTGCATGAATGCGAAGGGAGACGCTAATGAGGGCTGCATTTACGACAGAAAGGAAAATCGGCCAATAAGACTTTCACATGCGGATCAGCTACAAATGAATCCTTACGGACAGCGCGCCAGATGGATGCTGATCATGAAACAGTACATGCTTTGGGAACGTACAGCGCGCCATTCACATCTTCCTGCGCTGTGGTGAAAAGTCTTGATGTTTGGTTTCAAGTCGTATAGGTTATCGCGTTTTCGTGCAGTCTACGTATTCAAAAACCATACTCATGTATGACGATTCGTTGTTTTGACCCAGAAATTAATTTCTTTCAGAAAAAAAAAAAACATTAAGCCACCTAGTCGATGCCACTTGATATGCGGAAAGCTTGTTCATATTTATTCGTTCCTAATTTTCTCGTATGTCTACAACGCACTACGAGTTCAACGGAACGTACGAACATCTAACTTAATTTCGAGAAGGGGAGTCAGTCATTTATTTCCTGAATGATTCTCTGGTTCTAATGCCAGTATATCTGGTGTTACGTTACTAATGTACATGTATAGGCTGTTCACGATAAAGTGAGCACTTTTGAAGCCCTAGTTACGTTTTCCTTTCAGCCATATTTTATCATTTAACTAACTGTTTAAATAAATATGTCCATAAAAGTAATAAACACGGTGTGTAGAATCCACCACACTCTGAAGTTAACGTCTAAGGTTAAAATAAAATGTATTTATTGAGTATTATTCTAAATGAGAGGGCTTTCAAAAGTGCTCACTTTACCGTGAATAGCCTATACCTGCTGAGTGCACAGTGTGATGTCCTTGAGACATAACCAACGCAAAAACACTCACGCTTATCTTAGCGATAATTTCAATTATTCTTACAGGCTGCGTTCGTGACCAAGATTGCTTATGTTTCACCTTTGAATCACATGATTCCAGATTCGAATACCAAGTTGACGAAAATATCTTTCTTACTGTGAGTTTTCATTTCTTTGGTAGGTATGTAACCCATTTAAATAAAGTAGGTGTGTTAAAATTAACAACGGAAAGAATTATAACAGAATAAATTTTTTTACTAAAACAGTACAATTCGTGGTAAAAGAATCTTAAGGCAACTTCTACATTACTCAGGGTCACACCGTTAGGAAACAACCCAAAGACATTCGCTTCAGATGAAATCCTCGTAAAATATTTCTGCAACAGTGGAATATTATTACACACGATGGAATCATATTGGATTGCAAATGACGCTTTATCTTTCTCCTTCCTCTTAAGTAAAAAGCAGATCAAAAAATTAAACGTAAGGATTCTAGCTGTTTCCACTTTGTACTTTTTAACTTATGTTATAGGGCCGAAGTAAAAAGTGACAACCCTAGAAAAATTATTTTTACCTTTCCCAGGAAAAACTCAGCTTCTAATATATATAAAGTAAAACAACTCGTTATACACGGCCCCGTTGTGCACTACCTGACAAAACAATACCTGTGAAGGAGGCTACAAGCGAGTTTGGTAAACTAAGAAACTATAACAGCGAGCCGGAGTGGAATGTCTAAACTGTCATAGCAACGTGTAAAGAATACCAGAAAATGTGGATCCAGCAAACATCAGGACTTTCCTGGATAATTATAACAAACTACAAACAGACTCCGCCTCCAGTGCACAACGGGAGCCAACCACAATGCATTACGTCAATCCACACACGTGGAGGGGCGCGGAGAGTTGACTGGGCTGTGAGGAAGGACATCGGGGCAGTCGGCGATTGTGAAGGGGCGAGGTCAGCTGCTAGACCAGGTGCGGCGACTTTCTACCTCGGGGCGGCGAGGCCATAGTGTGACACCGGATGAGTTCCTTCTTTATCATACTCTCTCTCTCTCTATCTATCTCTCTCTCTCTCTCTAACCTAATTAACCTTCCTTGTCATCCTTTCTTCCGCTGACTTCATGTTTTAAATTCTATGAAACCATTTTATAACTGCTAGAGATGTAAGTTAAATACTTTATTAGCTCTTTTTATAAGTCACTTCTTCTTAGCTTACCCTCCTATATAATACTATCATTCCTTTTAATGTTCTTATTATGAGTGGAGTCTGCTCATAACAAATGGCGGAGTATGAAACTGTGGAATTATTAAGAAAGTAAATAATTCACAAATCTGCTAATTTTTACACTTCCATGCATTAAAAAAAACAGAAAGCGAAATAAGTCATTTTAAGTTATCGCAGATGATTACCTAGCACTTTGTATTTGACGATAAGATGAAACTACTTCACATCCATCGTTACCAATATTACTGGGCGAATGTCACCCAGTGCGCCCATTAAAATATATGCATGCAGTGACTTTTTTCTAAGGTTCATTTTTTTAAAGTACTCACTTTATCGTGAATAGACTTTAATAGAGTATACACAGAAACGCTGATTCTATAGAAAATAGATATCCAGGGTACCTCCTTTAAGGAGCCCGCCCTACCTGGAGCTATCTTCGGCGTTTAACGGGGAGAAGCGCCGGAGCGGTAAGGACTGCACTGCTACGCACATAAAATGGGCCATCGCCACTAACAACAAGGCTCTGGACTGACGTACAGTGTTCTCATCGTACCGCGAGTGTAGTCTATTCGCATTTTCTTCGCACTTTTTTGATTCAAACCTTTGGAAAATCATCCCATGTATGATGCGGTTGGTCGTTTCCTTAATATGTCTTATATCACAAGCGTTTTACACTTCTGTTAACATAAAAGTTTCTTGTATTTGGTTACATTGAACTTTTATTTATGCTGTAAGTTATTGATATGTTATGTTTCATTTATAATACGAATAAAAACCTGGGAGGGAATAGATGTGTTGGTAACGTTCAGAAATAAATAGTTTTTATGGCAAATCTCATTACATTGAGTGCATACGAATACAGTGCCTTGTCCCTTCGGTGTACCTTTCTGGACAGTAATTCTTTGTTTGCATTATGCTGAGGAATATCCCTGAAGTGGAACTTTTGCAAGGTTTCAGAAAAGTTGGAATTAACCATGAATTGACTATATGCCTACCTGTGGGACTTGAAGCGGCAAACCCATCATTTTACTGGCGCAAAGTCTGACTCGATGTTCAATGCAGGGTCCCCTCCAGTAATTTTGTACGTAGGCCCCTATACGACGCGTGGATTTCTAGACACAACACTCTGAAGGAAAAAAAAAAAAAAACTATTTTCAGCTAAAGGCTGTTCGTGACAAAGTGAGCACTTTTGAATTCAGCCTTTGAAAAATGTCACTGTCCCTGCCTGCTTTTTTTTTAACGGGCGCATGAGTGACATGCGCCCGGTGAAGTTGGTAACGATGGGTAGAAAGTAGTTCCGTATGTTAACGTCGAATAAAAAGATTTAGGTGACCATTTGTGATAATTTGAATTATTTCTCTCACTTTCTGTTATATTTAACGCCTCAGTGTGCAAAATTTAGCAGATTTATAAAATTTCTACAGTTCTAATAATTTCACAATTTTACTTGACCGACGCATGAATAAAGTGATGAGGTGCATGACAATGTTAAATTTACATAAAATGGAAGAATACAAAACGTGCATACAAGTAAATATTAAGCAGGGCTTTCAAAAGTGCTCATTTTACCGTGAATAGCCTCTATGCTGGAGTTCTCTGAAATGGTGTTTGTGATGAGCGTGACGTCTTGAAAGCACTCAACAGGTCTCATCTGAAGTGCGTGATCTTTTCGTAGACCAGGACTTTGGACGCATGTTTAATGGCAGTGGCCACGAAAAAAAAAATGTATGTTGTTTTGGAACATATGCCGTTTAACTTTTAGGCATAATCAGTTATTACCTAGATACCTACAAAATTCGCGTTATTATTTGGCGACACGTAAAATTTAATCACGTGTTCCTTTGCAATACGTTTGTCATTGGATAATAATGTATCTTACACGTTCTCGGTAACTCTGCGCCAGTAAATGAACACTTTACAATTGTGTGCCACCAATCACGTGCAATTCAGTCAGAAAGGTGAAACGACGCTGGCTCCAGTACGGGCAGCCTGTTGCCGAGTAATAAATCCAATTTTGCATCGCTATAATTATTACTGTTTACGCGCAAAAAAAAAATTAAGTGTATTGTTTCTTCATAAATGCATGTCAAATCACAGTTTTACTATTACGGAAACATACAAATAATGAAAGTAACTTATGTACAGAATTGTAGTAATTCACCGTGAAACAAGATGACTAGAACTACTTCAAGACGTTTGTAAAATTGCTCAAGGAAGTGTTTTTGCAGTTTCAAACGATTGCTGAAAATCAGGAAATTTTTGTATATATATATATATATATATATATATATATATATATATATATATATATATATATTATTTGCAGCTGCCCTCAATTTTTGTAAAATAACTTTTGCTGAGCACGAGACTTTACAATTGCTCTTGTTAAATTATCTGCAAATGGTTAAAGTCATCTTATTTGTACATTACAAAATCAGTTAAATTTTAACTATGGCATGTCATTTTACGAAATCCATGCTATATAAAAAAATTTCCGAGGAAAAGGTAGTCACAGATAATTTCTACAAGTTGAACGAATGTGACACAAATATAAAATAACAAATAGTTTTTGTTGTCGATGCTTGTAAAAAAATGTGTAATGGTGGGTTTACGATTGACTTAACAGCATAAGTGTGCAGGGTACTTACAGTATGAATCAATGTGTTCAAGGGTATCTTAAGTATAAGTTAAGACCAAGTAGTTAATCAGAGTCCAGTGACATTTGTTGTCGGCGGGAAACAATGTTTACATCTTAGATTTAGGTTACGACTTATCGTGAAATCGTATTCAATGAATTGTATACAATTTTATTTAAATAAGCGTTCGAGGTCATATTCTATTTCTTGGAAGAGGTTATTGAATTCACTTTGTTTAACCTTTCGCAAATTTATTGACGTAAATGCCCAGTGGTATCCTACAATTCTGTTTGGCTAGACTTATAAGTTGCTAGATAAATTATATACTTCAAAACTGATTACTCGTTGAGTACATGAAGAATAAGAACAATTATTAATTCTTCAGTCTTTAATCGTGAACCCACCCTTACAGACGCACTGCAGTGCAGTTGAAAGTTGAAGCGACAGGTAGACGGGTCGCTGTAACGTCGGCTAGGGCAGAGAGTAATTAACGAAGGTAGCGCCAGTGTTGCCAGACGAGGAATATGAAATTCTATTACTGCGGGCCTTAAAATTCTGGTATTCTCGATAAAAATTCTGGCACTCTAATACAAAAGATTCTCTCCTCCCCCTCCCCCCTCACACACACGCACAAAACTAATCATGGAGTTACGTTACAGTAATTTTAATCCCCAAAAACAATGAACATAGTTTTCAAACAACGGTTTAAAAATTTTTACTGGGATTTTTTATTGCTGTCGCTTCGATTTTGAAAATATATATTTTTTTCAGGCTGCACAGAGATTTTTTACCTGCATCAATTTTAGAAAATTAAAATTAAATACACTTTAAACATATTGAGTTACAGATTTAAAAATGCATAAATATTTTTTTAAAGTTTTATGACAGTGTAATCTGATTTAACAAACTAGAAGTTCGATATAAAATATGCTTAAGCAGTTGTGAAATACACTTAATTTTAGCTTAGTTCACAAAATGGTTTGAATTAACCCATACTTTCGAAACATCAATAAATTCAGCAAATTTTTGTAACCAACAAAAATGTGGTTTTATGCATACCAGAATAAAAAAATCTGGTACCTGATACCAAGAGAGAAAATCTGGTACAAATACCAGAATTCTGGTACATCTGGCAACACTGGGTAGGGCCCGCGGCTAGGCAGAGGCGAGTCACGGCGGTGAGTTACCGACTTATCCCGCGTCTAGGGGTGGGGGAGGTAAGTAAAAAGGGTTGAGTCACTGCGCTAGCTGGCGGGGGTGTGGGGAACGCTGGACAGGAGGGTCGCTGGTGCACAAAGACCCCCGGGTCTTCGACTCCTTGTCGTCGCGGGGAGCAAGCAGACAGTGTCTACTCGCGAGGGGAGGACGCCCGCGCGCTATTGTCCCACCCTCCCCTGCCCCTTCATCGAGCTCCGCTGTCGTCGTTAGTCATCGCCCGCGCCAGCTCCGCTGTCTTCGCGTCTGCCTCCGCCAAGGAGATTCGCACCCCCTACCTCCCCTTCGACACAGTGCTTGCATCACCCACCTTATAGGCTGCTCACGATAAAGTGAGCACTTTCGATGCCCTAGTTACTTTTTCCCTCCAGGCCTCTCTTATCCTTTCGCCACCCTTATATGGTCTATTCGCGGTTTCTTCGCACTTTTTGAATCAAACCTTAGAAAAATCACCCAATTTACAACGTGCTGATTTCTGGTTAAATTGAACTTCTGCTTCTTTTTGATCTACAAATGAAAAGCTGCTCACTATAATATAAAGTGAGCACTATTGAAATGAACCTCACATAAAAGTCACTGCTCCTGCCTGCATTTATTTTAATGTGCCCACCGAGTGACATTGGCCCAATAAAGTTGGTAACGATGGATGGTAAGTAGTTCCATACCTTAAAGTCGAATACAATGCGTTAGCTAACCATTTGTTATAATTTAGATTATTCTTCCACTTTCTGTCTTTTTTTAAATTTTTTTTTTATGTATCCAAGTGTAAGAAAGAGCAGATTTGTAAGATATTCACTTTCCTAATAATTTCATAGTTTTACTTGGCCGACGCATGAATAAAGTGCTGAGGCCGATAGGAATGTTAATTCTACATAAAGCGGAAGAATACACAACGTGTATACAAGTAGATCTAAAGCAGGTGTTTCAAGAGTGCTCACTTTAATGTGAACAGCCTATATATTATCTAACTGACTAAAAACAGGGAGAAAATGTGTGTGTGTTTGGTAATTCCTAACATGAAATAGATCTTATACAATATATTATCACACTGAGTGCGCACGAAAGCGGTTCGTTGTCCCTTTGGTGTTATTTTCTAGACTTTGTTGAGCTAAGTCTACTTGAGGCGCAGGAATATCCCAGAAGTAGAACTTTAGGAGGGCTTCGGTAAAGGTGTTAAAGTTTTTTTAAAAGTGCCTTTTTTTAATTCGTAGGAGTTGTGTTTATTAAAATTTTTTTACGTCTGTTTCATGCGTGCAAGAGTTAGAATCGCCATATACGTGACGCATTTTCTTCCCTTGACAATTTCGCAGCTTCAAAAGATCAGCGTATGAATACGGTGATGTGATCCATGCAGTGTTAATTTTACAAACGGCGGAAGGATTCCACTGAAAGGACTTGCGAAATTCAAGGACCTCTACTGATCGACGCTGCCGAGGAAGAAAGCCCGTCACTTCCTGCGCGACGGGAAACTCGACCTGGTTACGGCAGGGGCTGCTGTCAAGCGAGTGACGATAACGAACGCTGCTTATGGGGAGATACACGAGAAACGAATGTGAGGAGGCGTAATTATGGAACGTGGCGAGACGCCGAGCGTCTGGCCTGGGCGTGGCGACCGCGTTAATCCTCGCGAGATGACCAGGAAGGACGCACACTGTGGGATTCCCCGGCCGAGGCCGGCCGCACACTGCGTTCACTGCAAAACCCCTCTTAAATTTCTCCGCTTCAACTAACTTTAAAATTCTAACATTTTTGAATTTCTGTACTGAGCGGTAATATTGTGTCAATGTAGACAGTTCTGTGCAATTTTTACGCAGGTGAAGAACGGGGCTGTATTTCCCTGGACTTATTAAGTGTACCGCGTTTTTGCAGAAACGCTTTACGGTATTTTTATTTATTTTTTACACAATGCCAGTAACAACACAGAAATTAAATAAGCAGAACTGTGTGAAATAAAAGTAAACTTTCTTCTCCAAAGTGAAGTAACGATATTTACACGACGAGATCACTACTCGCTGATTTCCGTTCCCATGGATGCAGGCGTGGGGCAAACGGGAGCACACCGAGAAAACCAGCCGGCAAGCGGCATCCAGCACAATTCCCACATGCAAAAATCCAGGAGTTAACCCGCCTGGAAGCCAACTCGGGTCGCAATGGTGGGAGTAAGGCTGTTCAATATTTTGACATATTAATAATTATCGATATGAAAAATAACTTACCGATCGATGACTTTGGAAACATCGTTAAATCGATATTTCGATATCATCATTGAATTTTTTGGTATTATCTAAGTTTTCAATATTATCGAAGTTTTTGGTATTATCGAAGTTTTCTGTAGTATCGAAATGTTCTGTATTGTATAAATTTTTGGTATTATCAAAGTTTTCATTATTATTGACATTTCCGATTATATCTAAATTTACATTACAATACTATCGATACTATCGGAGTTTCCCATATTATCGTCAGTCTTGATATTAACTAGTCGTAAAGTTAAAACATTAAAACATTTTTGTCACCTGCAATTCACTGTCTTTTTGCTGTATGCAAATAAGACTAAAATATGGCATGATTGTAACACATTTATATGTTTATAACTCTTTTACATCATCGCCTGGCTTACGCAACATTCAAGTTAGATGGTCATTGTTTTTTTTTTTCGGTCCGCGCTTGTGTGTAAAAAAAATAGCGGTTCACGACAAATCAACATGTCAGTTTGTATCGCCTGAAATAAAATACTCCCTAATGTAACGAAATAAAATATGTTTATACATGTTCTGAGTGAAGTGGTATTGATTGTAATTTCTTTCTGCTGTGTTTAAACGTTGTTTCTTGTCCCAGAAATTCTTGAAATTTCTCATAATATGCCGACCTGGAATATGTGCTGCTTCATGCAATTGAAATCGGTATACACTTTAAAACTCGAATTAACTTGAAGAAACTTCTGCCGAGTGTTTTTTGTCATATTTGCGATGTATGTTGCAATTCTGAAAGCTTTAACAAATTTGTGTGTGTTATTTAGTATTTACGTAACTCGCAATTTACGAGCTATAAATCGACATGTATGTCACTCGTTTTGAAACAATATCGCCATGATAATATTTTATGCTGCACGTGAAGCATTGCTCGAGAGTTAGGAATACATTAAAACAATTTTATATCATCTGTCCGAACGATTTCATCTGTATGGGCCGATATACATATTAAACAGCGAGTACCAGTTTCCGCACGACTAACCTTCTATAGTTGATTCACGATAACTTCGGCCTTTTCTGAAGCCATGCTAAATATCTACTTTTGGTTACTGATTACGTAACCTATCCTTCCGCTAAACGTAAACATAAAAACTGCCATGTGACTTCTACTTTTATACCTGTCAAATGCGTAGCTTGCTGTTTACAGCTGTTCAAAGAATGCTGTGCTATTTCCTACGAATGTTTACCATTTAGGCCTATAACAATATTTAGGTCGGCTTTATAACTATTTGTTACACACGATATAGCATGTTACACATAATACACATTAATATTTTGCCACGACGGTGTTTGTTACTACTGTGGCGGAAACAACAGTCATATTTAACCTATTGTTATTAATATTTGTTTGGTTATTTCGTTAAAAGGACGGACTTATTTGGAATAACAATTAAAACGAAGGGACAATCAGTCCAACTAAACGACAGAGTAAATTCAAGCACGCTACTCGTGTCGCGTATTTATTGTTTGTAGCATCAACAAACGTAAAAGATAGTGGTGAACATGTAAACATATATGACTACCGTTACGTTTATTCTGCTTATATTTACATGCATTGGTACTTAGTGGTTTTTAGGTTTATTTTAATATTTATTTTAATTTATCTGGTTGGGCTTAATATTTTGTAGAGATTGTGGCAGACATTCAAATCACATAAATGTAAGCTCGTTACACAACTGTGTTTCAAACACCTAGAGCAAAGGTACAACGTTGTAATAAATAAACAGATGTGGCTGTAAATGATTTACTTCGTCATAAAAACAGTTCACAGTTAAAATGTATAAATAGTTCACATCAAATATTGGAAATCACGCACACACACACAGGGCCAGCCAAATGACCGCCACGCAGTGGTTAACGAAACACACGTAACAGTATATTTATTACTGCCGTGGAAAACATATTTATCACAACATTGTAACTTGCCTAGGAAGTTTAAAAAACACGACTACGAACTTGACGATTCGTTCAGAAACACGCCGTGTCATTGGCATGTCGCCACATCACTGCCAGTCGTAAAACACTGGGTGTGGGTATAATCGCCCGCCATATTGGGAGAAGTACATGTCTAGGGGAAAGGTGATCAAATTCTAGATTCTCCCTTCCACACCACGTCTGCCAAACTGATGGATTTGTAAGCGCCATCGCATCGCATCTAAGTAACATATAATAGTTTTTTAAACAATAAATTAAACAGTTGAAAATTACAATTTCAAACATCATTATTGTTGCTGTAATTAGTATGAAATGTGCTGAAATTAGAAATAAACCAAATGTATACCTTTCCTGCTACACAGGTGGTACAAACTTCCCGAGAGAGAGAAGAGAGAACGAGAGAGAGCGACACACACTGCTTCGCTTATTGAACCTTGAACGGGGGAAAAAAAAAAAAAAAAAAAAACATTGTCACTGTGCTTAGGCACAGTAATTTGCGCTGATATTTTTAACTGCAGCAATGAAATGTGTTTCCGTCAGTGCTACCTAACAATACAAATATATAAATTGGCAACATTTAATTACAAATAGTATACATAAAAACGAGGTTTAAAAATATTGTAACTGTGAACTATTTCTTCCCGGCCGTTGCCAACTCGTCGATGCTCTCGCTGTTCTTAAATCGTAATTAATACGAAATGAATATTACAAGTTATAGAAGAGACTAAGTAGATTTTTAGCGATACTGAAATAAAAATGATACTGATACTGACGATAACGATATTATCGATAATATAAATAACTTGGATACTATCGACGAATTCGGCATTATCAATTATTTCAGTATTATCGATAATTTCGGTATCATATATAATTTTTTGTACTATCGATAATCTCGATAGTATCGATTATTTCGATATTAATTATAATTTCGGCATTATCGATATATCAAAAGTACCAAGTATATGTTTGGAAAAATATCTATATAACATTTTTATGATATCGAACAGTTCTAGGTGGGAGGCGAGCGTCCCGGACACTACGCCACCGCTGCTCCTTTCTTTAACGTTATCGATCGTCGACGTCATGTTTTCACTACAGTGTTACTAAAACTGCAACTTCATTATTCATACATTCGCACAATGACGTTCCACAGGTACATGCACCCCTAACAGATGCCCTTCTAAATGTTTAACGCGACATCATAAAATGCCCTTCTCGGGATATGGTAAAAAATATTTGTCAGAACGTTGATGCAGTAAATGGATTTCCGTATTAAAGAAACATGGAGCAGCATTCAAGGTGATGGTTTTTGGATATTTATTTTGGGTTGTTCAATACTGTGCTTGATGCCGATTTAAATATTCATAACATTCATGTCTCAATAAACGTTTTACCTCACTGCCTTCCAGCAGCAGACGGAAGATAGCTTAATCGTCTTATTCACTGATATGTCTACATGGAAGTGTTCGATTTCTTACTGACACCCATCCGAATGAATTTGTCAAGATTAAATAAGGAAACAAAAATCCACAACCTGACCTAAGAATTACTTAAATGTACGTACAAGTTCTTAATAAAGATGTTAACCTTTTTTTATTTGTACAATCTCTTCAGATTAACAAAAGCCATAAAGATTGTAGTTTACATAATTCTAACGAGAAAAAAAAATGTCTCGCACTAAAGCTAACGAAAATATATCGATGTTCGTGCGTAGAAACCATCTTTTATCTGTCATCGCTAAAGGTTGCGCCACATCCGACTTCAAACTCCCTGCCATGTAGATAACGAGCCTTATCTGAACCCCCTGGAAGGCAACACGTTCTCAATATTCCCTTATCAGCCACAATGTGTCAAGAAAACAGTGCGCCAACTGCGCGCAAGGAAAATATTTGCCCAGGAACGGGAGATTGGCGCAATCCACCCTAACACCAACCCCTCACGTCGGACTTTCCCTACAGCCGGAGAGAAACCTTCTCCCCACGGCGCGGTTTTCCCCATCGCTTTCGCATGCTGGGGGACGCCGTGGGACACTTTATTTCGTCGAATGTTGACCGCTTAAGAGCAATCCCTACTAGAGAGTGTTCGCGTTTATTTAAGCACTTTTAAAATCAACGTCTGAAAAATGTCACTGTCCCTGCATGCTTGTATTTAAATGGGCGCACTGAATGACATTCGCCCATTAAAGTTGGCGTCGAATAAAAAGTGTTAGGTGACCATTTCTGATAACTTAAAATTATTTCTATGGTTTTCTGTTTTTTTAATACAGCGAAGTGTAAAAATGAGCAGATTTGTAAAGTATTTACTTTCATAATAATTTCACCGTTTCATTTGACCCACGCGTGAATAAAGTGATGAGGTCCAAATCAATGTTAATTTTACATAAGGCGGAGGAATACACTAGGTGTATACAAGTAGATATTAAGCAGGGCTTTCAAAAGTGCTCAGTTTACCGCGCACAGCCTATAGAAGCCTGTATTGAACTTTGCTACAGACTTTTCATCAATAAAATGCTAGGGTCACCGCTGAAAGCTCCATAGGTACACGCAGTACTACGAGACCACTGCACGCCAGTTCAGAGCCCTGCGCGTAGAGGTTATGATGCTCTTGTAGCGCGTGCCAGGGTAACCCTTATAGCTCCCGCGCTTCTCGGCCAAAAAAAAAAGAAAGAAAAATCGCGTAGGCAGGCGAGACCCTTAACGACACCGCCTGGCTGGCGCACGAAGTGCGTAGCATAGGTTCGCAAGAAAACACGTTATTATAAAAACTGTTAAATATTATGTAGTAGTTTCTGAATACGAAAAACATTTTAAGAAAAGTTTCGTTCCCAAAGAAATTCCATTTAAGCCCATTTCAACACCGAGATTATTTTTTTATCTCGGAAATTGTTTTAAAAAAACGGGTGTTTTTATCTGCTATATTTTCTGTTCAGAAACTTCAGAGTTGTCTTTAGATACCATGTCACACTGCCAAATTTTCGCCTTCAAATATAATTGACATTAAAAGTTGAAGATGAATTGAGGCCATCGAATTTTTCCTTCCAACAAATTAAAAAAAAAAAAAAAATCTTGAATGTGTGTGAAAAAGTGTCACACTGTCTTTTTTTTTTTTTTATTACTGGGGGGACCTAATATAAAATTTGTATTTAAAAATTATTTTTAAAACGAGATACTGATTTTGAGTTTCCATGCAGTCCATTAACAGGAAGGAATATAATGAATGTTGTGATTTATTTTCACTTGTTTTCTAAATTCTAATTTTATTTATCACAGATGTAATCGGCACCATGACATTCAATGCCTCTGAGTTCTTAATATTGTCTGCAAAGTAGCATTAATGCTCAGACAGCTTCTACATAAATTAATTATCGTCATAACCCATTACGTTTCCAGCAATTGTTCGTTATTTTTAAGTTTCGGGACGTCCATATTTGTCGTGCGAGATTCTGATTGGCTAAGCCATCCAACTTTTTACTGACAAATATGGCGGCGTTTATGACGTTTCGATGACATCACAGCTGTCCAACTTTATTTGACCAAACTTATTGGAAGCAGTTTGACGGATAAGTTCGACAGTTTGACAGGGGCTTTATACACGCGTCATACTTTTATATTTATTAGGGTGCCATAAAAATATAGTGTCACCACTTAAAGTCACGTTCAGGAAGGGTCGCCGACGGAAATAACACACGCTAATTGAGCGCCTTGTGCGTAGAGGCGAAGAGGCAAGTTGTAAGAAAGCAATAGTCGGCCCTATAGCTCCTGCGCTTCTCGGCCAAAAAAAAAAAAAAAAGGAGAGAAAATATGCAGGCAGGCGGGCCCCTTAGTCTAGTTGAGACGCGTTGTGGTTCCCACCTGCGTGGGAGTGAAACTGATAACCCACAGATTAACAAGGGAGAGGAAAAGGGAGTCGACGCCGAATAAAAAAACGTTTAACTGGATTTTCTAATCTAGCTGAAAGTTCACCATCTGGTGGATTGGATTATAAGGCGTGGTGGGTTCGTGAAGGGGTTAGTTGGATGGATAACCGGGGGGGGGAGGGGGCATAAAAGAGAAAAGATTACGCTCAGGGTTTTACGTCATGTTGACTTTCTTCCCCGAGGACCAGGTAAACACCAGCCGGGCGGGTTGGCACTTGCGGTCCTCTCCGCCGTGACGTAAGTGCGCCTGAAGAAGGGTTGGCGGGGTGGGGTGTAACGTGTTTCGACAGCTCTTAACCTCTTATCGACGCCCCCCCCCCCTCCCTTCACCCGTTTCGCCTCATCCCCCGCGCCGACCTGGTGTTTTTAATTAAAGAGCCAGGCATGACAGCGTTGTCTTTCCTTATCTCGCGGTTTTCGTCGCGGCTTCGCCCCACCCCCTCCTTTCCCCGCTCCCAATTCCACCCTCTGGAGCTGCTAAACCCTCTCCTCAGGAGGTCTAGCCCGGCAGGCTGTCTCCCTTGCTAACAAGCCGGTGTAAGCACACACCTTGTTGTGTAATCTCGCCTAACGTCCGTCCCTCCCATCAATATTCAGCCGAGAACAACACACGGGTACCTAATTTACGTTTCGTCTCTCAGCACTTTTAAATTATTGTCAAAATGGTTTGTTTTTTTTGTTTGCACAATTTTCGAAAACTTGCAGACCTTCTGTGGCGCAGTCGATTGATGCGCCGCCGGTCTGCGATGCGTGAAGTTCTGCGTTTGAGTCCTAAGCAGTGCATGGGTGTTAGTTTAAGTTAGGTCATAAGTTAGTTTGTAAGCCGTCCCCTGATAAGCCTTCAGGCATAACACGGGGGGGGGGGGGGGTGTGTTAATAAGGAATTTCCAACAAATATAATCAATTCAAAAATTATTCTTCACGTGGTCCATCCGAAATAGTAATACTTAAAGTAGATATTTAATAAGCGGTATCCAACGACGTAAACCGTAAAGTTTTCTTAGCGGTCGTGGAGGTATAGCGTGGAAATGTGGCGGACGTTGCCAGTGTTTGACGGATTTTCTCGGAGCACTCCCGCTTCCCCCATCCTCGCATTCCGCCGCTACTCAATATTCACCTCTTTTCGTTTTTGCCAGAACTCAAGACCTCGTGGGGCCACGGTGGCTGAGAGGTTAGACTGCTCGCTGTCACCAAGGCGAATCGGATTCCATCTCCGGCCTGTTTACTTCGGATTTTCGCAAGTGGGAATCGTCCGGGACGAAGCCATGTTTCATTCCGGCACCACTCCATACTCACCTCACTTCACCCTCATCGGCTCTCAAGACCTCGATGTTAAGAGCCACCCAAATATCTTCACTCACTCAAGGCCTCGCTTTTAGCGTCGAACAAAACCTCTCAATTCAACGTAGGTTCAACAATGAGAAATATCAGATATATCTTCGCCATAAATTGAATGGAAATCGCTCCAATGAAACCATATTAACGTAAAAACACTCCAAGTACATCGACTTTCACTCAAAAAAGTATCTTGTTCATTATCAACAAAGAATATATTTTTTTCTCACAGTAAAAACGTCAGATTTGGTCATGATAACCGTATTTCACCTTGAAGTTTTCGACAGTAGAATACTGAATAAGGCAGTGAAGAAGGTAAAACCATAATATACAGAAGTAATTTAAGTCATTGTAAGATGGAATATATTTAGTTACTGAGCTTCACTGTTACTACGTAGTAATTAAAGCCCGAAAGTACATTCGCCTAGGGTAAATATCAGTATGAAGGTATAACATATGCAAAGATGTAACGATTAACAGCAATCTCAACTTTATATAAAAGACTATGTAAGTTATCTACTATTTTTCACAAACTTGTTTCGAATGATGTTTATAAAGTAATGTCTTCGTATATCAATAACTTATACCCGTTTTATATTAATTAATTTTTCCACAGCGAATGGATTAATTTTATTGAAAATTTTGTCTTATTAATTTTGTTTGTAATTACTTAACGCATGAGATATTTTAAGTTAATAACCATTCATTTTCGCAAACGTTAAAAGGTTGTTAGCAAATTATTTCGAAATAAACTCTGCGTCTATGATCAGTGGGAAATAAGAGTTTAGTGGTGGCCAATATGATTTCTTTATTAATTAATTTCCGAAGTAAGGGAGGAGGAATATGAGGGATCACATCCCCTTCAGAATATTCTCCTGCAATTCTGTGTTTAATCCCAACTAAGTGACTCAGGAATTGTAGTTCCAATTAGTAATGTAGAATTAGAGTGACTTTCAATAGAGCACTGCGACCGACTGTACAACATTCAGAACTCATTAAAGAGTAGCACACACTGCCAAAACTGTCTGAAAACTACGATTCGGGTTGCATACGAAAGAGTATGCATATATTTCGTAACACTGTTCCAAGTTTCGCTATAACTGACTTATTTAAATGTAAAAAAAAAAAAAAAAAAACTCAGTTACGGGGGTGGATTTTTCGTCAAAAATCGAGTTCCATAGAGTTCAGTCTATTCATGGTTAGATCCAACTTTTTTGACGTCCTGCTAAAGTTCTACTTCCAGGATATACGTCCACCTCAAGCGAACAAAAATTAACAGGGTATGGAAAATTACGTCAGAGGGACAACGCACTGTTTTCGTCTGTACTCAGTGTAATAATATTTTGCATAAAATCGATTTATTACTAGGCATTACTAACACATATATTTTCCCTCTGATTATATTCATATTAATTATAAATGAAATAATATAAGTTCTAGATATAATATAAGAAAAAGATCAATTTAACCATAATTAAAGATCTTTTTCGTTAACACAATTATAAAATGCTTGTGATACATGGCATACTTAGGAAACAAACAAACACGTAATGTGGGTTTTCAAAGGTTGGATTCAAAAGTGTGAATAAGCCGTGAATAGACTATTACGGAGAACGTAGCACGTTGCATCGTGGAGTGGTGGTCCCTGTGGCAGACTGGGCCAGACCATAAGTTGGCATGAGTTAAGCCTAGTACATGTGGTTTTTTGTATTGTAAGGGGCTTTTTAAACTTCCCCCGATCTTATGATTGAAATCTTAGCAGGGGACGGCTTACAGACTAACTTATAACCTCATTTAAATTAACACCCATGCCTTGCCCGGGATTCGAACCCAGAGCCGCCCGCACCCCAGATCGGTGGCGCACCAACCGACTACGCCACGGGAAGTCAGACAGTACACAGGCATCTTTCTTGTACAAGAAAGTGAGCACGTTCTTATACACGCCGACTTTCATCGTGTGTACAGCCGCCGAGTATGTTAGTTACACATATATTTGGTATCATCGAGGTCATATATTTGGTTGACTCTGGCAATAATCAGATATGTTAATATTTTTTTTACACTAAGATGTTTACACTAAGATGTTTAATAGCCCCACTATCGTAAATAAATCTGTGAATAAATTTCTAAAAAAATAGAGAGGTTTGTCTTTTTTCTGGGAGTGATTATACATTTTGTACATTTGTACATATTTAGTGCCTGAAATATGTCTGATTAGACTGAATCTTTTATTCTATTTTTATGGCAGATTCTATTGATGATGCACAAATTACCTCCACAACCCCAAAATACATAGTTGACATCAACCATCCGCTTTCTTGGTCACCAGCTAGTTGTGTGTATGGACCACTCAGTTCCGTGCGTGCTAGCTAGTATACACTTTAGTGTTCACTTCCTTGTTCACCTTTATTCTCACTTTCTTGTTCAAGGAAGATGCCCGTGTGTAATGGGCTTTAGGCCGATCTCGCTAGCTGAGCACGACCAATCTCCATGTCCCAACATTGAACTTTTTTTCTGCCAATACGACTAGCAAAAAAGACGTGGATTGGATTTGAGGTTGTAATTCCGTTTCGCTTACAAGTGCTTTGAGATTATTTTATACTTCCTATAGCATATTTGTAATGCAGTTTGATTAAATTCGAATTGGTAAAGGCTGTTCACGGTAAAACTGAGCACTTTTGAGAAGCCCTGCTTAAAATCTACTTGTATACACATTGTGAATTCTTCCGCCTTAAGTACAGTTCATATTGACATGGGCCTGATCACTTTATGAACGGTTTAAGTAGCATTATGAAATTATCATAATAGTGAATATTTTACACATTTGCTGATTATTACACTTATGTGCAAAATAAATAATTTCATAATTCACGAATGCTCACCAAACACTTTTGATTTAACGTTAATAAGTGGAACCACTTTCTCTCCATCGTTGCCAACTTTACTGAGCGCATGCCAATCAGTGTCTGTTAAAAAGTATGCAGTTATGATCAGTAACTTTTTCCAAAGGTCGATTTCTAAAGTGCTCAGTTAATCGTGAAAAACCTATAAAAACGTTTTCACTGGACTCGCATTGGATGGACCCGGGTTCTATTCCCGGTCCGGCCATCCTAATTTCAGTTTTCCATGGTTTTCCAAAATCGCTCCTGGCGAATGTTGAGATGGGATCCTGACAAAGGCCATGGCCGATTCCTTCCCATTCCTTCCCCACTCCCTCTTCCCTACGAAACCTGCACAGTCGCTAATGACCTCCCTATCGACGAGATGTTAAGCCCAACTACCTATCTAAAGGCTGTTCACGATAAAGTGATCACTTTTGCAATCAACCTTAGAAGAAAGTCACCATCCCTACCTGCATGTACTTCAACGAGCGCACTGAGTGACGCGCGCCCAGTAAAGTTGGTAACGATTGATGGAAAGTAATTAGATATCTTAACGTCGAATAATAAATGCTCGGTAATCATTTGTGATAACGTAAGTTATTTATTTCTCTTTCTGTTTTTTTTTTAATGCATCAGTGTGTAAAAATTATCAGATTTATAAGATTTTTACGTTTCTAACAATTTTACAGTTTCACTTGACCAGCGTATGAATAAAGCAATGAGGCCATGACAATTTTAATCTAAAATAAGGCGGAAGGATATACAACGTGTATACAAGTATATCTTAAGCAGGGCTTTAAAAAGTGCTCATTTTACCGTAAACAGCCTATACCTATTAAAATGTTTTATTTATGTAATAGACTAGTGCTTGTCGTTTACAAATTAATACATATAGGCTAAACAAACGTATTCGTCACTGTTGGCAGTGCGACTTGACAGTTGTGTTCCTTTTGGTGTAGGTATTTATTGGGTATAATTCACTCACGGTTACTTCAGCCTGTTCTAAAACCTTGCTAAAGTTCTACTTCCTCGTGCAAACTAAGCTTAACAAGTCTGGAGAATTACACCAAATGAACAACGCACCACATTCGTGCGCACTCAGTTGCAATGATATTTTGTATAAGAAGTTTCTCACTAGACGTTACCAACATACCTATTTTCTCCCTGTTTTTTATTCAAATTATTTATCAATGAAGCATTATAATCTTTAGATAAGATATTAGTAACATTTCAATTTAACAGGAAAAAAAGTAACTTCTACGAACACAAGTATAAAACGCTTGTGATACAGGGCGTATTTAGGAAATAACTAAACACGTCATACCTGGGGAGATTTTTCAAAGGTTTTATTCAAAAAGGTCGAAGAAACCGTGAATGGACTATACATGCGCAGAAGACGAACAAGCGGTCTACCTCATCTTTAGTCTGTGGGTCAGTCAGTCGCCCAAGGAAGCCGGCGACCCGAGGCCGGTCCGCTCCGGCAACTTGCTCAATCCTATGTACTTCTCTTCTCCGACCTCGGGCCTCGCCGGCCGGCGGTCAGCCGGAGATCCCCGCCCTTGCCCACAGCGTCGCCCCAATCTGAATTCCTGCAACATTACAAATTATCTCCTCCCTCAAACTCCCTAGACCCACCCCCCAGGCGCAGACCCCACTCTCGTTTCGACGGAGATTTAAGTCTGCCCGCCGGATCCGCCATTGTCTTCGGAGAGAGAGAGAGAGAGAGAGAGAGAGAGAGAGAGAGAGAGAGAGAGAGAGAGAGAGAGAGAGAGAGTATTAGCGAGCACTTGAGCCCACCCTGGGGAGCTCTCCTCCAGTCGCGGATAGAGACCAGTATGGCAGTCCCAAGTTACAAACTTTCCAACTGAACTTAAGGTTATAATCTATAGTGCGGAGCACCATTCAAAAGGACGGAGGTAAAGTGTACCATAAATCGTATAAGTTATTCGTCATATTCCACATAGAAAATATCCTAATTATTCTTTGTATTTTTAGAAAAATTATCAACCTAAAACTCAATAAATGTTATATTGACGTTTTATGTGTCTACTCGTAACTACGAATCGGAGTTGTCACTGAATAACAAATGAATTTTCTAATTTAAAATAGACATTTTGAAAGTCACTGCAAAAACGCCATTACACTTTTAAAAATGTCTTATACTTTAGAATAAAAAAATCCTTAGAAACGCAGTTGCCAAGTTATTCCTTTGTAAAACTACAGACAGCTCCTTGCAAAATCTGCAAAACATATATTCGAAATATTAGAAATGATAGACGTTCATAACAACTTACAGTATTGAAAAGTGAACATAAAATAATTTTTTTCTTCTAGAAAACAATTGTGATGAATTAATAAAAAATTATATCTTTAAAAAAATTCAAAATATAATTTATGGGGGAAAAAATATTACACTTTAACAACACGCGGACTAGAACCCGCATTCCAGAAATCAATAGCATGCACCCTTAACACCCAAATCAACTTGACTTACATACTAAGAGCTTATTTTTAAACTAAAAAGTGTCCAAGTACTTAGAAAATATTAAGGAAGTTATTTTATTAAGAAGAATGCATTTACCGGTACTGTATTTTATTTTAAGAGTTCCATGTAGCTAGGAAACATTAACAATTATTGAGTAATATGGTCACGTTCGATTGAAATTGCCATTTTGTTATGATTATTTGAGTTCTTTAAGCGTTTCACGATATTAACACTCGCAATACATTTCTCTTTGCACGTAACTACATTTAACATCACCCATAGTTTTTACACAAACAGTTATATACGGGTTTTCGTCGTTGGTTGAGTGTTGAAGCTCGTGAATACGGGTCAGTATACAACAAACATTTCTTGAGTTCTGCTACAAACACGGTCCTTGTAATTTTACAAACGAGTAGTTTTACAAGGGAAATATTTATACTGTTACAAGTATTTGTAAAATTACAAACAGTTTCCCAGTAATAATTTAAAACATTTTAGAGTGTACCATAAAAAAATTTGTAGAAATTAAAATCTTTCTCCCGGTGTAACGCCATCATAACATAACGTATGCAGTTTTATTCACTGCGCTATGAACAGTAGAGTGGAGAGCTTCGGGCGGCTCTTAACATCGAGATCTTGAGAGCCGATGAAGGTAAAATGAGTTATTGCATTGAGCACCGCCGGAATGCAATGGCGGGGAAACTGGAGATCCCCGAGAAAGCCCACCGACCAGTGGCATCGTCCGACACGATTCCCACGTGCGAAAAGCCAAGGGGTGACCCCATAGGGAATCGAACCCGGTTCGCCTAGGTGGGAGGAGACAAGTCTGATCACTTACACCACCACGGCCCCTTATAAACAGTCAGTGAGATAACTTTATGCCCTCTCTGGCTCTTATTGAAAAATCGTCAGACATTAACACAAAATTTAACGTGGGACCATCTCAGCAAATGCCTTTAAAGACTTTCTCTAATGACTTGTTGGGTAAGCTAACGTCTATCGCCTTATACGGTGACAGTATACGGATGTAGTTTACTTTACTATACAGGTACGTAACAATATGTTTTTTTTTTTTTTTTTCAAAATAGCTATGTAGAACATTAGATGAATAAAATACAAAATTCTTTTACTGGCAAAATTATATGGGGGCACAATTGCAGGCGAAAATAATTCTCGCGACTCAAACTTGCCAAGTACAGTAGAGTGACATTTAAATCAAACCAGTCGGAGAGTCTCTTGTGTGACTATATTATGTACTCTCTTTGTCTTACGTGTACCTTCAGTGGTTTATGAAGAAACGTTCAGTAACAAGTGGCACTACTTTCACTTCCAACACCACCTCCACTAATAATGATTTTAAAAAACTATGTTTCATGAGACGTATTTATATTAATATAAAGAAATCGTGCCTCTTTATTTTTCGATAATTTATCTTTCTTGTAACTATTTATGTGTAAAATTTTATCTGTTTCGATTACTTTCTCTTTACAACTATTTTTTTTTATTAATAGGAGTATCTTATTCACCAGAACAGCATTGTGGTCATATATTATTATAACAGTATATCATATGCACATTTTTAAAAAAGAATATATTAGTTCCGAATTATTTCTGAAAAATTGATTTATGTAATGAATATTATGTCTAAATAACGCTGAGATAACAAAAGTAGTAGGGGCGAGGCCATCCTGGCCCACCTCTAGAACGTGTGGATGGAGCAGATAATCGTTTGTTCGATTAATCGATACATCGATATATAGAATATTGTATTTGTTGCTAATCGACTAGTCGATAAGTTGCGGATAATTAATCAAATTAATTAGTGTAATTAATATAATTAATTAAATAATTCTTAAATTAATTTTGTTGAATATCAAATTTCTTTGTTTTTCATTGTTGTCGAAAAGGTTAACTGGAATAGGAATGATATTGGCGGAGCAGCATAAATGTGTCCTCTGTGCTTGCAGAAGTGGACTGACCAGAGGTGTGTTGCAATTGTATATATAGGAGTTAATCTTGATGTAAGAATGGTATAAGTAACATTTTTATTTCTGACAGGTGTGCTGCATACACATGGGGGCGTTCTGGACCACTAGGCAAGTGAGGTGTGGATGGAGCGAAAGCCAGTAAGGCGATTCTGGCCGACTATAAAAGTGAGGTGTGGATGGAGATAGCGCCAGTGGGGCCTTTCTGGCCCACTTAGCCAGTGAGGAGAGGATAATCGATTGTTCGATTAATCGATTAATCGATTATGAGTGGGGTATGCGTGTCACATTCAATTATCCAACTGAAAAAAGCATGAATAATTAAAAAGTTACTTTAATCATGGGATTACCACACTCAACATTAAATCGAACTAATATATGCACGAGATATTAAAAATTACTTTAATTATGTGGTTACCAAACACTTCACAAATTCACTAAAACAGAGATTACACCGCACACTACAGAATGGAACACAAAGTATATTTTAATATTGTAACGAAATGTATTATATCTCAAACACCCGAATAAATGACACGAAAAAAGGGTTAACCACATGCATATTAAATCACACAAAACGAATGTCACATGTTCAAAATTACAACTTACTTATCTGCCACAAAGCCAGGTGTAATAAATTCACACTTCACAAATCAATAAATAAAAACACACGATATACAATCAAAATTACAACTACAAGCCCTGACAAGATAAATATCTCCCTATAAATTAATGGCCTCCACACTGATCCATGCAGCCTAAATCTCCAGGTGTCATAAAAATTTGCCCCTGACAAAAATCCCCTCCAACACTGACAAACACACATACACGAAGTCACACTCAGATGTACTTCACCCTCACCAGCTATCAAAACATGCATCAAGGAATGCCTTACAAAAATGAAATGCCTGTTTTTAAAACGCATAAGTATAATCATTTCACGAGCACATCTTTCGCTAGCTCATACGACTGTCACAATACTCGCCTAAGGCGAAAGCCTCCTGCGAAAACCCGATGCACATACATTGTTATATCACACGCTAATACGCAGTACCACTGCTCTTACATAAGTGTACACCGGTGGATCGTCTCTGTGGTTCCGACTCGCCTATCACATGCATTTCCCATAAATTAATAATAATAAAAACATTTCAATTTTTAAAAAATCTAGTAATTATCCAAACACATGAGACTTTAATAAGCGAATTGAGAAGTGTATTGGCTAGGAAACGGTCGATGCTTTGTGGTATCCAACTACTGTGAGAAAGCAATTTCTCCACCCGCCTCCCCTTCCACAGACACGGGCAAAGAAATTAAGGTAAGTTTTAAGACTGCTCGAGACCACACATTTTGCAGATTCACTCCAAACTCCTCCCCCCATGCTGTAGGGAAGGACAAACCTCTCACGCCGCGCTGCCAAGAAGGCGATATATTATTCTGCTCCGAACAGCGCAGAGACAATGCTAGCAAGGAAGGGGAAATTTTTGGAAACCATCCTTCGATAAACCCTTACTAACCCACCCCTTTCCCAGCACGGATGCCCTCCACATTTCCCACCCTCCATTCCTGCACACCCGGTGAAGTTTCCCCGCAGAGTTCTACTGCACATTCCTCCACCACCCTTGACCAGCTAACTCTGCGACGCACTGAGCGATACAAATGCTGTCGCTCACTGCCCTTGTCTGTTCTCACACACTTCACGCGCAGCCATTATATAGCCACTGATGTCGAACATCCATCACCATACCTCCTCTGATGCATTTTCGACATAGTTTAAAATAAAAATGCTCCAAATTCTCATGTCTCAGGCTGCTCGACACCACACATATTTGTCAATACACCTCCCACTTCCTCCGAAGCGTTGTCGGCAAGGACAAACTCAAGCTTTCACGCTGCCCAAAAGCAATATATTATTCAACTAACTGCTTCGGATGGCGAACGAAGTCTAACCAATCACCAAGCTGACATCCTTCCCTTCCCAAACTGTCATCCACACAGTCACCAATGCTAATCGCACACTCCCTTTCCCACGATTGTACTTTTGTCCCAGCCCTGTCCACCAGGCCAGAGAAACCATTTCCAAATCACATTGATAATAATGAATGATACTTTCCCATACCCATCCCGCTGATGAGAAAACTATCGCTAGTTTGGCTCCCAGTGCTTTGAAAGACATGCTAAACATGCTAAACTTTACTCTACAAAGTTTCTCTCACTCAAACACACCTAGAAAATATATCGTTTGGTGGGATTGCACAGTGTTTCTTACTCAGGGAATACAAAAAACTAACATAAGTCTGAAATCAACTTTCCTACATTCTAGTTAAAAACCAAAAAACTTAACACAAAAGTTGATGTTATAAGTCATGTGTCATAATATTATGTTTCATAGATTTACATATGAAATCACATGTTTACATGTTAGGTGTAGAACAATTTTGAAACCATTAAGCCAAGAAAAATAAAATTAACAATGCAAATATTTTCACTCCTTCAAATCAGAAAATATTAACCAAATACAAAAAATTATATCATAGATTAAATGTGATAGTTTACCACCCAAACAATATGAGTTATTGCACAATAATTGTACGTCCAGTCTCCATCAATATCGATAGGTTCATTAAATGATTATCACATCTAATATTATTTTCAATATTTTATTTAGTATAAAAATAATTTACAAAACATTTTAATTCAATCTTTTTAGATCTTGATTCTTCACCCACGAGTCGTGTGCTTTTGAGAAACCACTCCATCGAACCAAGGACATTTTTTTTTTTCATTTTAATGATTTATCAATCAAATATTTATTTGGAAAACTGACTTTTGCAATTTGTGTTTGTAAAAACCACCTCTTATGGGCTGACCATCATAGGTTTCAAGGTAATACACTCTGGGAAATGAATTTCTAACTGTAATAAATTTTTATAATTCGTAAAACCAATTAACCATACATTTTTTCTCAAAGATTCATTTGTGCTTCGAGATACTTATAAAATACCCAACTTTGAACTTAGGTTTTCTTTCCTCGATAACTTTAACATTATTATACACAGATTTCATTAAACTACTGTCCATAACTTTTTCGGGCAACCTATGGATAGTTCTATAATATCTGGAATTGTGAAATTTTAGTATTTCATGCAAAATGTAAACCCAATTATAGGTACATTTCGATGTGAAATGTATATATATTGATTGCTTAATCGATTTATCAAATGATTCCACAATACTGGCTTTAGGCTCTG
This sequence comes from Dryococelus australis, assembly GCA_029891345.1. Classification (NCBI taxonomy): domain Eukaryota; kingdom Metazoa; phylum Arthropoda; class Insecta; order Phasmatodea; family Phasmatidae; genus Dryococelus; species Dryococelus australis. The sequence goes on along the minus strand of CM057001.1, from coordinate 62,560,793 downwards.
AATACATTGCGTAGTGATTAATACCATATTCGGTCATTATTTTCCATAATAGTGCTCAAAAGATTCAGATCCTCTGTCGGTTTGGAGCCAACTTGGCCTTCTCACATTCAAAACAATCTTCATTGCATTGCTAACCTGTTTACCTGTCATATTTTTCAAAGGTGTGCCCCAACCATATTTCGAATAAACATCTATTATGGTTAAAATATATTTGTATACCTTATTGTATATCGAAAGCAGTGTCATTTCACACAAATGGGCTTGAAAAGATCATTTAAGACTTTAGTAATAACAGGTCTTCTAGGATATTTTATTCTTGCAGGGGTGTGAAGCTCTTGAGCAATCTTACTAAACTTCATTTCTAATATAACCGTCTTCTTTCAACTCTTTCATAATAGAAACAAATTCGTTTATATGTGAATTATTCCGAGACTCTCTCGAAGCAATGAGAAGTTTTAATCTGTCCACAAATTCATTAGGATTGTTCCAATATACAGGAGAAAACCAGATGTCAATTTCATCTTTATATATACCACTTCAAACAATATCGCTTACTAAACGTAATTTCGGATGATTTTCATCATCACCTAAATGTTTATTTGCATTTGTTCTACGAGCAAGATCCTTATATTGCTCCAAAATGATATCGGAATAACCATTTGGAACTTTTTAAAATAATAATTCAAAAAATCCTTCACTAACATCAGTTATGTAATCACCTACGTGAGTTCTATTCTCAGGCAAAAAACGTAATTACAGAATCTCCCAGAATCCATATATTTCCATGACGATATACACCGTATACCATATCGCAAACAAGCAAAGATTGTTTTATAGCTACATTGTGTTAATTCCAACAACTTTTTCTTCTTTATAGGTTCTTCCAATTTGATTTACACTGGTTGTTCATTAAACTTATTTAGCACAGAATCCAGTGTATCCATTCTACTCATAATAGGTTTAAATATTTCTAAATTTAAAACATCCTACTCCAATCAAGCACATATAGCTTGTAAATATTTCGCCTTTTTACCAGATACAACTTTATGTAATTCTGAAGTAGTCAGGCATTTTTCTTTGTTTTCATTAAATTTAAAATATTTATATATAAATTAAGTAATAGTTTTTTATTGGGTTTATTAGGTGGATTAGTTTTTCCTTTTTAAATATTATCGACCTAACTCAAAAAAGTTTGTCAAATATACTCACTGTTTTAACCATCAAATCATTACTAAAATAATTTATTCGAGATTTTAAATCATCAATTTGCTTTTTCAATTTTGTTTGCATAGCTAAAGCAGATGTTTTATTGTTCAATTTAACACATATTTATTGCCTCATTTTGTCCATTTATGCATCAAATTGTTTTGTAAATGTAGTGCTTATCACTTCTTTTTTAAAATTTTTAAATATTCCAAATGGTCATTTGTTGTAGTTTCTATATCATGCAATCTTCACATTTGCCAATATTTCTGAAATATGACTAATATTAGCAGACACTTTTGTAATAGTTTCAATGATGTTTATTAATTTCTCTTGTATATTGGTCGATTGTGATTTAATACATTTAGTTAATGATTATTTTCTGCATCGCTATCTTTCACAGCCATTCTCACATTACATAATATGTGTCCATTAAAGTCACAATACCCATCGCAATTTCTCGTAAACTGGTAGTGTAATGATGACATTTTATACTGCTATGTCCCAACTTTGAAATACTCATTATTCTTCGCCGCGAAGTAAAAAACTGTCAAATCCAGACCTATATCTTTCTTTATATAGGGAGAGAGATGATATAATTACCAGAAAACATTTCTTGTTTTTTCAACAGTAAAAACACATATCTTTAAACTTTGTAAATTTCATCTCGCCTAAAACATGATCATTGTAAATATGTTACAGATTAATATTGTCCATTTTAAACATGATTAATATATTTGCATTATCGTGCAAATTATGTTTTGGAATACGTGCGTACCTTTGCTATAGATAAAAACAATCGACATTTGAATGTCGACCAAAAATAAAGTATTGCTGTATTTCACCCTGTGTATCGCACCAAAAATATTGTCAAATATTAACGCAGAATTGGGTAATGCTTTATTTGGAGACAATATATCTTCTTTATTTGTAAAAGGGAAATATTGCATTCCTTCAATTAACTACAAAATAGGTGCTAATCATTGACATTTCTGTTGTATTGTTTTAGAAAACACATATACGTTTTCAAATTTAAGTCCATTTGGATATTCCAACAGCGACACAATAACACAAGTTTTTCCACATGAAGGACTGCCTATTATGTAATGTATATTTATGGTAAAAGGATACCATGTTTCTGTTCAGTTACTTTTTTTCGTATTTACATGTACCAGCAGATGTAATTTTGTTTTATAACCTTCACTTCTACAGTATAATGTAACGTACTAACATAAAAACTGTGAATGTAGGTCTATATATAGGTTCGCATTCAGTTGAAAACAATGTCATGTACCAAACAAAACAAAAAAGGATGTAGAGTATTGAATACATTGATTAACAAATTACCATTTTAATTGCATTTATCGAAATACAATTATTGCAGACCCGGAACTAAACTTGCAAAACATATGGTATGGAATGATCAAGGAACGAATGCTTTGGCCAATGCTTGTCAAGAACACAATATAGTTTACGATCGAACACACGATTTGAAAGGGAGACATATAGCGGATACAATTCTAGCTAATAAAGCAGAAAATTTAGGGAAGAATTCATCTATATCTACAGGCGAAAAGCTAGGCACCTAGGTCATTGACAAAGTTATGTGGGTGAAGGTGAAAAGAGGCATGTGCATAAAATGCAAAATGATACAAAAAACCACGAAAAGAGACACATTACCATTCATATTTCCAGCATTATCAGCTCTTGAATCATTAATGGTAGGTGTTGTAGGTCTTACTAAATCAAGTAAATCAAGTGGTAAAGGAATGTATCATAAACCATATAAAGTCAGTCAAGGATGAAAAAACTCCAAACGTGGAAAGAAAAACAGAAATTCCTATATAGTCTTCCAAAAAGTGCATCAACAAACAAAGACATTAAGGTATTTGTAAAGAAACTGGATATTCTTTATTTCTGAGGTATGTATATGAGAGACAAATTGGCAAAGAAACCAAACCTTTGTAAATATATGATTGTTAAATTAGTTTCGAAACAAATGAAGGGGCATATTGGGTTGCATTAATAATAATGTAAAAAAATCATTGTATTGCATTCAGTTTTGGCGATTTATGTCATCCAATTGAAATATGCAATCATTTGTAAAACAGATATAATTAAGATACAATTACAAAATGGAACAATGACCAAATACAATTAATTGTGGTCATTTATGTTTATGTTTTTTGACTATAAAGATTATATATAAGTCAATGTAATAGTAAAACCGTTTAGTAATATGTAAATTACATTGATATTAAGTGGGAATTCGTCGCAATTGCAGTTTGTATATTTCCCAGCATTAGAGTTAGATGGAGAGTAGCAAATAAGTCTAAACGAATTCGTTACTTAAAATATAATCCCAAAGATCGATATATATATTCAATAATTTACATTCAACAACGGTGAAAAATCATATAAGAATGTGATATCATTAGGATCTTATGAGTTGGTTAACTTAGAAATGTTCATTAAAGTGACATTAACTGAAAATGTACAATTTTTATTATGTGGAAATCCAAATATGTTAACTAGTGTGATGTATAGTAATGTCGATATCGATTTCACAGAAGACATTTCAACTGCAAATATGTTAGGTTATGAAAGGAGAGTAATTCAAGCTAATCAATTACTTGAATCATTAAAACATGTTAATATATTGTCAGTAAATATATGTTATATAAATGTTAATATTGTAGGTGGATCATATTTGAATGGAAAACCAACAAATACAATATATGTATTCATGTGTGCTGTAGCTCCAGAATACAAAATAATTGAAAAACCAAATACATTTATATATTTTCTAGTATTTTGTGATCATGTTGATGAACCAGTTTTTGCTATTGTTGATCAAGATGGTAAACTAATTAATTTTAGAAATAAAGAAATTACTGTTCGATTACATTAAAAACATATATAAACACATGCAACCCATTTTTATTACAATCAAATTGGGTATTTTGTATAATAGTCAATACATTCATAAAGTAGGCACTTCACTTAAAAACTATGTTTATAAAAACATATTTCGAAGAAAATAGCTATAAAAAGATGTAAACAGAAGCATAATACAATAATTTCAAACAAGATAGTGGTAAAGTTAACACAGGGCAATGAATTGTTTTTTAAAGGAATTAGGATATACTGTTAATATAAATGGAGGACATACTTAATGTTGAAGAACCAAAAAGTTATGATGATGCAATCACTATAATATGTATATATGTATGTGATCCATGTATATACATGTATATGGTCCATTCCGAGCAGAACTGTACACATTTCCCTCAGAAATAAGGATTGCTATACAAAATCACGATATTTACACACAACCATTGAAATCAAGTTTAAGGTTTCGAGGAACAATTAAAGAGACAGCTGACACAACTAATCCAGCAACTACAGTAATTGCGAGAAACTGATTACTTCATTTAATCGAAGGAATTGCATATATTCTCAATGGTGTTCAAACCTACCATTCACAGGAAGTTGTATTTACTTCTATGATAAGGCGATGTCTCTTGGAAACTGTAAACAATCTTTATACAGAGCTAATGGCTAGCTGGAGCAATGCTAATAATTTCACACTTCAAATAAACCCAGGTGGAAAATGCAAAGTTGTTATACCATTAAGCATGATTTTGGGATTTGCTGAGGACTATAAACATGTAATATTAAATATTAAAAAAGAATTAGTTATTATATTCAGTAACACACTTTGAATGCTATATACAATACTGCTAATAATGAGAAAGATGTAACATTTGAATTAAACAGTTTCAAATAGCTAATGCCACATATTGATATTAATACTCAAGAATGTGTAAAGCTTTTAATATATATCGAAAAAGGGAATAATCTAGATATTGCATTTAGATAGTGGGCTTTGGAGACATTTCCAGCTCTACCGACATAACAAAAAATAATATGGAATGTGAAATAATGTTTTTCATCTGGGAAACCACGATTTGTCATTATTTGCTTTCAAACAAATCAAGAAAACAATTTAAAGCTGATAGATCAATATTCGATAATTGTGATATAAAAAATATTAAACTGTATCTAAACAATCAAGCTTATCACTGGACCAATTTAATTGCACACATTGAAAATGGGGAATTCCTTATTTGCTATGATATTTACTCAAAGTTAAAGGAAATATATTATAACAAAATTAGCTCATCAATCCTAGTAACTGAATCATTTAAAACTAGAGTAACATTATTTGTATTTGATGTAAGCAAACAGTATGACACAATTACCAACAGTGTAATTGATTCAGGAATTGAAATTATTCCAAAAACATCAATTCTGGCAAATACACAAGCTTATGCTCTGATAATTAAATATAGATTGGTGAGCTATAGTGTAAGAGATAAGCTGGTAAAGATAAATAATTGAGTCAGTAGACAAGACATGGTATTAACAAAATGTTTTGCAATGTGCAAGGATTTCAATCCCCAGAAAAATGTTTCATTAAAGAATGAGCTATTACTGATATGGAAGAACATACAACATTATTCAGCTTCAAACAACCATTCTACTGAAAATATCCAAGTCCTAAATACAAGAAATCAAATAGATGGGTAACCAAACACCACCATCATTTAACCTGGCAAAGTGGGTGTATGGAGTATGAGAATATTGAACATATTTGCAAGCAATACATAAATAATTGTGAAATATATGTAAGTGGAGTCGACAAAACACATTTTGGAAAGTGTTGGAATGGGAGAGTAACAGATATTCAAGAAGAATACAATTGTCCCTTGTTCAAATAATTATGTAAAACATGGATTTAATTCAATGTTTTTCTCTGCAGAGGAAAACTCAAAATTAAGGCTAAAATGGTAATTGATGACTGACTGGGGTGAAACAGACTATGATGAATCTCCCCCTGAGTCACCAGTGGATATTATACAAGTAATATGTTATTATCTGGGATGAGTGGAATTTAGTATATAAATGTATTTGGTGTGTGCAAGCCAATACATTGTAAAGCTCGATCAAAATGAGAATGAGGTTACGTGCTCATGCATACAGAAATCAAAGTGTAAATTGAATATGACCAAGTTAATTGCATGTTGGAGTAAACCTTTTAGTAAATGTTTTGGAAAGTAACAGTTTTGCTGTTTTTGTACATGTCTTTTTTCCACTCAACTACAATGTACATTAGAAGTCTAAAAATGTAATGATTTAATATCTTGGCCAGATCTGACTAAATGTCCTGTTTGCCATCGAATAAATGTATTCGCACTTTTACCAGAATGTATAATACTACAAATATTGTCAAAGGGAAGAATTGCCATAAATGTATCTTTTTGTAAACATTTAATGTTTTCAATATGTACTTTGTAGCAAAATAAATGGTTTTAAACAACTTTTTATGTTTTACTGACTTAACAAATGCATTAATTGTTATATTCCCATATTCTAACAAGGTAAAATTATTTATGTGTATTGAACAATAAAGGTTTGAAAGCATTTTAATACTTAAACATACATTTCAAATTAATAATGTAATCCAATTGCTTCCTAGGATTATAATTCCTCGAATTACATATTGCAAACTATAAAAGGTTGGAACCTTTCAGTTCCATTCTAGAGTTGGAGCAATGCAGAAGCAATGATGGATTTGCTGTCTCATTTCAGTAATAAAACATTTACAGCTCTGAGAAACTTACAACACAAAAGAAAGACCTGCAAGATGAACAGTTCTGCCAGAAACACTTTTCTCAAGCTGATAATTTTATGAGACATTGTAAAACTTGCAAGACTAATTCTATGCAAACAGTACCATATTCTCAGTTAGCCCCTCACACAACTCCTCATTCAGCACCTCACATAGCACCTTAAGCAGCACCACAGCTCCACACACTCCACAACCTGAGCCATCAGAACAATCTGCTCCACATACTACACAATCAGTTCAACAGACTATATCACATTAAAAATTTCCTCCTATACCCACTGTATTTTCTTCAAAAAGTTACAACATTTATACAGGTTTGAGAAATAAATCACTTACCGCTTTGCCCCAGCTCACTTATGAAAAATTGAACATAGTTTTTGCCGGCAGACTGACTTACGCTAGGATATGTAACGACCAAACAGGTACTGATATAGACATTCATATATTTTTTTCAAGGTATAGCAAGCCTCTGCTAGAATTAACTACAACATCGCCCCGACCAATATCTCTTAGTGTAAATATATCCTGAAAATATCTGAAATCCATTACAGCAAAGGAATCCTCTACAGGAACTTTCTACTTTCAAACTCAAGATCTCCCCATTCTACAATCCACAGATATTAGTGACTTTTATAACTGTACCATATTACCTTACTTAACATTCAGACTTGAGAATTTAATACTCGTGGAAGCAGGTGGACTTTACAAATAATATCAAAAATTGATGTACACCTCTCCCAATACCGACCGTTCACCGCTGGTTGGAAGTAATCCAACTTGGTGTCTATAAGAAGATATGTAATCCAGTGCTGGTACCTCACATCAGCCTCACGACATTAAGAGCCATCAAATTCTCTTCACTTGCACCAACTACACTCTGTATCATAATAAATTCAGCTAAGCCACCTTCAATGAGTGAATCAAGCTTCCATCTGCCTCAAGAATGTGAGTTATCTAATCTGACAGTCAATGAACCAACAATTCATTTGGAATAAAACCATTTGCATAATTTCATTGAAAAATGAGATTGCCTCCCTGCAACATATCGTCAGCTTCGTCTCCAGATATGAACTTCACCAAAATTAAATTTTATTGCTTAAATGAATAAAGAAGTTTGCTTGTATATGTAAATAAACATTTTTAGAAAAATGTGATTTTTTGTATATGTAAATAAATGTTATGTTTGTTTGAAAAAAAAAAATGGAAAATAATAATTTGTATTTCAAACTGAAACTTTGTTTATTTTAATACCAAACAGACATTGTGGTAATGCGCTCGAAGATAGTCTCCTGGGTAGAGCTAGGTAGGTAGATGATGTGGATGATGAGACTAATGAGTGACGAACAGTGTTCGCACAGTGGTGATGAGGGAGTTGCATCGAGATACATATGTATGGCTTTGAGAGGGAGGAATGTTCACGGCGAAGTCAGGCTGTCGGAACTGCGAGAAATGAGTCGTGAGAGAACAGCGGACTCATGGATGGAGACAGTGTGTGAAAGAGGCGAGTCGATGATGAAAAGTGGGATGAGGGAAGCATTGTCCAGCCGCCCAGCAACATTTCAGGCCAAAAGGTGAGTTCGTAAATTTTTGGCAGGTTCCGGCACATTCTGCTCCTCGCTGGCCGACAAGGTACCTGCTGAGGAGAGTGTGGTAATCTTTGAGCAAGGCTAACAGCAGCAACACATTCCTGTCCTTCCCCTTCACATTGACCAGGCTTAACAAAAATATATACCTTTCTTGCTCTGGATGTTACAATACAAGCCAATATATGGAAATGTGTGTGGAGGGCATGTATATTTCTGTGGAGAAGGTTCTGTGGGGAGGGGATGAGTCCCACACTTCCTGCGTGTTTACCTGGGAGTATGAAAATTTGTGTATATTGAGGTTTAACCTTGACACCCCTCCAGTGTTTGACTTTAAATATCGCGATAAATATGTCGCAATTTTAACAAGAATATTTCGCAAGTTTGTCTACCCAAGCTCTCGAGGAAGAGCTTCTGGAGTATGATTGGTTGGATGTTGATGATGCTCTGCGAAACTCCATTGGTGAATCAAGAGTTGTGTGTCAGTGATGATGCCGCTGATATCTCCAGCAAACACTATCGCCTACAGGCTCAGCAAGAGTGATGATGCAGTCGGTATCGCCAACACCAAAACCAGAAACACTGTCGCCTCCAGCACCATCTCCTGCTATGACGATTCCTGCACTTCCGATCCCCCCCCACCCCCCAGAATGAACTTGGCGGCCCCAGTGCCATCTATTGCTATGACAATCCCAGTGTTTCCACCGCCGCCTCCACAGACAGACTTAGTGCCAACAGCATCATCTCCTGTAACGACGAACCTGGTGCCTCCAGCACTGCCTCCGATGACGGACTTTGCGCCCCCAGCGCCATCACCTGCGATGACGACCTGGTGCCTCCAGTGCCACCTCCAAGGATGGACTTGGCGTCCCAGCACCATCTCCTGCGATGATGATCCCGGCGCCCCCAGCACCGCCTCCATGGCCACCACTGCCTCTGTTCATGCTACATACCAGTATCGAACCACTACATTTGACACTGAACAAAAGAGGTGAGCAGCTTCTGGAAAAAATCGATTTAAATGTTCATGTTGTCCTCTAGACTTAACCACAAACAAAGTATCTAATGTTGTTGTGGGTTTACGTAAACCAATCTTGTATGGGGAGCAATCAGATTACCTAAATTTATTTAACATTAAATTTGTCACCTCCATCACATTTCATCCCTCCATCACCAGCAGTGTTACAGCTCTGTAACACCCCCTATTCAAACCTCCACCCCCTTCGCCCATTTTTCGACCTGTAGCACCGAAAAGGATGAGATTATCTTTGAGAAAGTGTAAAAACAATTAAGAGGATTATTCCAAAGGATACTTTTGAAAGAAGACATAGAAAAATTAAGAATATGTAAGGAGAGTGTTTCAATCATTTAATTTGATTGTAATGATTTAATTTTTTTATATGTTTGGAAAATTGAGAAAATGTGAGAAGTGTTTTTAGGAAATATCAGATTGTTGTAATGTTGTATAAGGTTTTTTGTTCTAACAGTTTGTAAATATTTGTAGTTTTAAGGCTTTTTTTATATTATTGAATTAAACTTATTATGGCGAAGGAAATTGTGTGACTTGTTAATTAGTAGTTTGATTTCCTTTTGTAACATTTTTAATATATTTTTTTAATTTTGAGTAATTATTGGTTGAGTTGCAATTTTTTTTTTTTTTTTACATAATGTTTGCATTTAGATTTTAACACTAGCAAGTCTGAGAATTTAAAAGGAAGAGGGAAATGAATGAACTCTGAAAGTAAAGGAGATGGGAGTGTTTGAGAAAATCTTGTGAATGAACTCTTAAAGGAAAGGAATGATGGGGATTTTGAAAGGCTACCTGAACTTAAAAAAACACAAGGTGGAACAAGGCAAGGTTGTCGGGAGAGAAAGTGGTTTGGGACAACTCCAGGTAAACTGACTCTTACCCCGCAGAGCAAGGCTAAGGAATGACGAGCTCCACATCACTAGCCGGCATTGACTTTATCTTTCAACAAACAAAAATATTAATTTTAACAAGTTTCCAAATAAATGCAAACTTACAAATAACTCGATTTAAAAAACTTATGATTTATTTACTTTAAAATACAAAATAAAAAATATACTCTGGCTGATGGCTGCTATAAAGATATATTAATCTTCAAATATGTGCTGAAATGCATGGTATACACACTTATTTTTAATAATGAAATGAAATGCTGTTACATACCTTTTACACATAATTAAACACAAATATTAAAAAAAAATGAAACTGTTTCTAAACACAAAACTTTGAGAGAAGTCTCTGAGACAGTTTTGCGCTGTAAACTAATGTTAATGTTATAATATGAAATGGGAGAACTTGAGAAATCCTATGAAAAATATGATGATTATCCGGTAAGGGTGAAAAACAGCAACACCGAACACTCTGGCTGTTGGATACGTATTTTAAATACCAGTTTACAGTACTTAAAATATTTGCTATAATACAAAGATGTCTACATATGTTTGTAATACCTTTATAGATTAGTTAATGGTGACTTGCATAATATTTAGTAATCATATCTATGTTTTACAAAATGATATCCATTTTGATGTATTTGTCATGTGCTGTACTAATATTCATTACTATACTTCTTGGAGTGAAAATTTCAGAATGAAGGTTTTACAAATATAAGTTTTAATTGTGAAATTTGGTTTGAAATATACGTGATTCCATATAGTTTTTAGTAAGGAAGACAGATTTTTTGGATAATGAACACTTCATAATTTTTTTCAAACTATATTTTAACATTATTTTCAATGTTACATTATAAGGACTTCAGTTAAGTTCGTAGCATTTTAATTAACAACTTGTAGGTTACACTTCATTAAATATGTTACCGGAGTGTTGAGGCTTGTTTTTCAACCCCCTGAAAATGATTTTGGTCTGAATTGTGTTATTATCATTAAGTGATTTGGACAGTAAATTCCTTTTATATTCAATTTGGACTGTGGCATTTGAGAGTTATTTGGCATGGCAGGCGTGTCTCGACAAGCGAGGAGCAGATTCGCCCTACCGACTCCTCCAGTTGTCTTGAGACGTGAAATATTGAAACGACTCCTTTGATAGTGCTAACGGAGCTGTTGGAGGGGTGGCTCGTGTGATGTAAGGGAGAGTTCAGATACAAGTGAATAGCCGAGCAGATGAGTTGCCTGGAGCATTTATCATGCCCCATACAGTCTTCTCTCGTGTGTTTGGATAATTATTAGGTTTTAATTTAATTGAAACATTATTATTAATTTATGAGAAATGCATGTGATAGGTGAGTCGGAGCGACAGAGACGATCCACCGACATATGCTTTTGTAAGAGCAGCGGTACTGCATATTAATGTGTGATTTAACTATGTCTGTGTCCAGTTTTCGCAGTAGTATTTGCCTTAGGCGAGTGTTGTGACGGTCGTATGAGCTAGCGAAAGATGCGTTTGTGAAATGATTATACTTACAGGTTTTTAAAAACAGACGTTTGGTGAAATAATTCGTTTTTCTAAGGCTATCCTTGATATGTGTTTTGAGAGCTGGTGAGGGTGAAGCACGCCTGAGTGTGACTTCATGTAGGTATATGTGTCAGTGTTGAAGGGGATTTTTTGTCAGAGGCAAATTTTTATGACACCTGGAGATTTGGGCTGCATGGATCAGTGTGGGAGGCCATTAAATTAGAGGAAGATATTTATCTTGTCAGGGCTTATAGTTGTAATTTTGATTGTAAATCATGTGTTTTTATCTATTGATTTGTGAAGTGTGAATTCATTACACCTGGCTTCGTGGCAGATAAGTAAGTTGTAATTTTGAACATGTGACATTCGTTTTGTGTGATTTAATATGCATGTGGTTAACCCTTTTTTCGTGTCATTTATTCGGGTGTTTGAGATATAATACATTTCGTTACAATATTAAAATATACTTTGTGTTCCATTCTGTAGTGTGCGGTGTAATTTCTGTTTTAGTGAATTTGTGAAGTGTTTGATAACCTCACAATTAAAGTAATTTTTAATATCTCGTGCATATATTAGTTCGATTTAATGTTGAGTGTGGTAATCCCATGACTAAAGTATCTTTTTAATGATTTGTACCTATTTCAGTTGGCTAATTGAACATAAATCGTAGTGGTCCAGAAGTGACATGCATGTCCTCGCTCATAATCGATTAATCAAACAATCGATTATCCGCCCCTCACTCGCTGTGGACCAGAACAGTCCTGCTGGCGCTTTCTCCATCCATACCTCACTCGCCTAGTGGGCCAGAGCGCACCCGCATGTATGCGTTACACCAGTCACAAACAAAAATGTTACTTATACCATTCTTACACCAACATTAACTCCTATATAAACAGTTACAACACACTCCTCTGGTCAGTCCACTCCAGCAAGTCACAAAGGACACATCGATGCTGCTCTGCCGATATCACCCTTATGACAATGTCCCCCATTCAACAATTAAAAACAAAGAAATTTCATATCCAACAATAAGAAAAATAATTAAAGAATACTTTAATTTGTTTTGTTAATTAAAATAATGAATTTGATCTATTAATCAGGAACTAATCGACTAGTCGATTAGCAACTGATACAATATTCTATATATCGATACATTGATTAATCGAACAATCGATTATCTGCTCCATTCACATGCCATTCTAGAGGTGGGCCAGGATAGCCTCGCCCCTACTCCTAACCAAACTATGTTCTTTAAAATATTTAATCCATCTTAAGATTCGGAGCAGCATCATGATTAATAGGGAACAGTAGTCTGGCCATTTGAAGTAATAAAAACTTGAATTACAAGTGTTGGGTTATTTTTCGTGGACCTGCCACATCTTTACAGTTACCGGTCAAGTCCGTGCGCTTATTAAGCCTTGCCTCTCAACTGTTGGTCGAGGTCAAACAGTGAGGACGGCACTTTCAGAGTCCAGACGGCCACAAAATAAAGTGATTACGCGAGCAGTCTGCAAACAACTCAGGGCGAACCTTATGAGGTTAGACCATTTTACGACTCCGCAAGACGAGGTATCCCTTACTTTCTGTGGCTTGTCAAGAGATACGGTGTCTCCCTCCCTAGAGTTAAAAAAAAAAAGAGAGCGAGAAAGAGTCACAAGAAACTCTAGAGGAAAGCTCAATGGCTTAAAGTAAAGCTGATAAAACCACGAAAATATGTGAATAAGTGATTCTGGGTATGTTTCCAACTGGAAATAATTATCAGTTGTGGAATAAAAAAAACATTTTTCACAGCTGCTTGGGTGTGGTGAGGTATTAATTACATAACATGGTGGAATTATTTTATCTAGAAATTGAAATATTAATACAGCAAACGCATTTTATAATTAGCTCACGGTCACTTCCTGTATTTAAAGCCTTCAGTGTAAGCCAACCAGTAATTTCCACAACAACCCATTACTCGTTGTCCTATTAAATTGAACAATTAAAATAAATAAGTTTGTTGTGATCTTTGAGTAAATAGTGCAATATGGGTGAATGACTAGATGGAGATATTTGGACATTCGCCAATGCGGTGCAGATGTCTGTCATGGAAAAACAGGACTGAGCAGGAGAAAAATTCTTAAGACAAGTAATCTAAGGACAAAATAAATATGTTGATACGACAGTGTAAAATTCTAAAAAGGAATACAGTAAAACAAAACATAAGAGCAACTAGTTACGAAAAATATATGATCTACTGAAGCCGTAGATATTACTTTAATAGGTTTCAAAATCAATTAGCGATGTGAAGTTAAAAGTTGTAATCTTTTTCCTACACTATCTCGATTGGCTTATTTAGACATTTCATCTCGTTATATTAAAACATAATTTTAAGAAACTTTGCTTTCCTTCGGGTTTCGTTTATAGCAGAAATTGACTTCTTGATGGTTGTTTAAATTCTGGATGCTGGTCGTATCTCACCCTTATTTTCGAAATACTAGGGTTATATTGTTGAAAATTACGTCACAAAACTGGAACAGAAATAATAGGAAAAGCTATGGATATCTTTGTCTTTTCTTGATATGTATACCAAGCACCCGAATTGTATATTCTACGATCTTCGGTTGCTGTAATGTGGTACTCGACCTCAACAATTATTTTTTTTAAGTTTGTTATACCCTGGAAAAGCAATATTGTTTATAATTTTTGATGGAAACCTGAAAATGTATATGTCATGCACTTCTGTCCGAGAATGCTTGTAAAATTAATCCATACACAAAGGCAGACAACTATCTGACGCCAGGCACTGCAGTTTTCGGGACAGCGGTAACAGGTTGGTACGTTCACCAACTGTGAGTAATTGGCTCACATGGCAGAGAGTATCTATTATGTTGGATTTTGGGAGATACTTTCAAGTAACTGTGCGAGTAGGTACTTGCTTGAGGTGTAGAGGAACAATTACCTGGTATGCCGGTTCCTTGCAGACGCTTGGAATTCCAACCAGTGACCATATAGATGAGACTCAAGCAACTAACGCCTGATCAAATATGCTCTTTCAATTCTAAAGGAACTCTACACAGCGAACTTTACATAACGTTGATAAATCAGTAAGTTTCCTGAGTAATGTCTTATCACGAATAGCAACAGAGTTTAATGGCGTCGGTTCCTAAAGAAATTCGGGGACTGCTTCCTGAAACTTCCTTAAAAAAAATTACATAAAATGATAGCATGTAAAAGGATTTTTTTCTGAGTACAGAACATTACAGAAGTGCTGAACATGTCATTCGCTACCAAAAATATTCAGGGCACCTCCTTAATAAGTTTCCGTTTGTTTCTTATTCAAGAAATTCACACTTTATGTACAAAACTACCAACTTGTAACCATAGTGTTACAGCAGTTATAAGGTTATACATCCCCAAGAGAATATAATGTCCCCAAATATTCTGGACAGGTTAGCTAAGCTCTTAGCCATATAAACGAATGCCTGTGGATAATATTTTATTTCAGCTTCTCATAAAAGACTTCCGACCTGAAAACAAGAAGTAGGGCTGTGTCCGATAAATCCCATCTCGGCGGCTCACCAAGAGAACCTTGCCTTCCAACTGACTTGACCCCTGGAACTTGGTTAGCACCGGCTTGACTATTATGACGTCATCGATGAGATGAAGCGGTGTTGTTAAGGACGAAGGCGCGGTCCGGAACAAAGATGAGGTTTTAGTGGCAAGGGGGGAGGTGAGGGAGGTGATAGCCAACTTACCGACCATCGCGGAGAAACTTGATCGTTGGCGTTGTCGGTCCGCGCAGTTTAGATAACCGGGCAGTGCAGAAGGAGGTGCGGCCGCAGTTACATTCCAGCAGGAGATTACGCGGAGCACCGGAGGCCAGTTGGACCAGGCTTGAAGAAGAACTCCGGGCGGGCCTGTGGGGGCGAGGATCAAGCAAGTTCCGAGAAGGGCGGAATTAATTCGGCTCGCCCCCAGTCCAATATCTCCGCTTTACTCAGCCAGAGGTATTCTGACACCATCAACTTGTGGACCCACGTATTAATGGAGTTAGTTAGCAAAAAGAAAATGGCATTGTTTCTTATTCGCTTCAAACACGTTTCAGTTTGAAAGAAGTTAGTTATTGTGCCATTTGCTTCCAGTAAAAACAGTTACGTTTCTCCCTCTCCCTCCCCCTAATCCCATAATCACATGGCATTATATTGGTTTTGCTCTTTTTGGGGTCACGTATATCATGGATACCACCTCACAATAATGTAATAATTCAAATTGGGTGGAGGGTGAGGGGAGAAATGCCATCACCTGCTTATAGATATTGACGTAATCACATATAAATATATTCCAAATTTTTAAATATTTTAAATTTAAAAAAATGCAAATATTTAATTACTATCTGCGCTAAATTTTTGGTAAAAGAAATACTTTTGTTAAAAATACTTTAGACGACAGTGCCTTTCAGCAACAATATCGTATATTTTTATTTGTAAATTTTTGTTTTATTCTTTTTGTGCCTCATAAACCATTAATTATTTTGACATACCATTATGCAAAAAATATAAAATAATTTTTTTCTTATTTTATGGATTTTTTTTTTCAGGGAGGGGAGCATGAAGTACTACTCAAGGCAATATAATGAAAAATTTTAGTTGTGTTACTGTTATCAAGTAATTCAAACAAATTTTAAAACCAACTATTTTTTGCACGTAACAGTTGGGCAACAAACACATTACGCAATATAAAATGTGTGTCTAACGGCAAGGATAAATATTTATAAACTATTCACGTGTTTATGTCTGTTTATTTTATAGATTACAAACTTCTACAATACAGCGCTAATTAGTGTTACCGTAAATAGAAACTGAGTGTTCGGTAGTACTGTGTTCCTTAATACAGGCAGTGCATAATCGAATCAATGGTGTGTTTCATTTTTTGTACACCTACCTAGATTTTTCAGGAGAGCATAAAAAGTATTTGTAATTAAACCCGTTGCATATAGGCGACGTATTACTTGTTTACTGAGTGCATATAGTGAAAACCAAATTATTAGTAGATCAGCACGTAAAGTATGCACTTAATACAATAGAAAATGAAATTGTAAAATAGTGACTTGTGGGCTTTTTTGCATAAATGGATAAGTTTAAAAAAAATGTATGGCACGGACACAATTGTAATGCTATTTTTAATTTACAAAATGCTATATTTGTATTGCACCAACCAAATTTATAAAAACTAATACAAACCCCTATTGTTTACATGCAAATTACAAGAAATATCTTTAAATGATTCACATACTCTTACATTAAAGATTATTCTTCACGCCTTCAAGATACCTACCACAAAATAAAGTCATGCTTAATGTTCGTATTAGAGGGATGGTGCACAACATAATGTATTGAGCTAACATTCTTCAGTATGCTGTTATGTATACTGCATATGCAAAATCATAAATGTTCATTCGATCTCGCAATGATTTTTATCAACAGTGGGTCATTGAAAGAGTTCCGAATAAAATGCAATAATGTCGTATTCATGAAGAATGTACTGCTCTAGTTTCTTCGAGTCATCCATCTTTTTCTTTTTGTTTTGGAACACACCCTTCAGGATATGCTTTCGTGTTAGGTGGGACAGAGTGTCATTCCTGTAAGCCGCAACACGAAGTTGTGCTCAGCAATACAGCCAAGGAAGTCTCTTCCAGTCACAGCTTCTGGATTTTGTGAATTGTGGAAAATATGCATGAAAATAGTTGCCTTAAATGCCACCTTCTGGTCTCGTAGCAATTTCTTCATTGAAGAATCAATATACGGAGAACAGACTTAATAAAATGAATGCCACCACTTCTTGTAGTCCACAATCATGTTCGTGACTTGCAACTTCTGTTTTGAACTAGATGACACTATGACTTCAGCATACTGTTTCACAGTGTACATGCGGTCTGAACGACTCAGTTTCCTTTTCACAACAACAGAATTCCTATCATACGGTAGGAATGAATATCACGTACAGGAAAGTACTCGTTTATGGTATCAAAACTTTTCAATTCTATGAGTGCTGAAAATAGTCTCACATTAGTATTGTTTCTGTATTGTGCTGAGCACCAATCGGTAAATATACGTTTTACGTGCAAAGGAATACAGTCATCGATTAAGTGTTTCAGAAAGCTAAAAACTTAATTTGGGCCTTTGCCACCTATGCCTATATGGTAAACACAAAATATCGCATCACTATTTTTTCTTTGGATCGTGTATACACAATACACCAACAGTCAACTGTGTTAAATAAAACGATTCTTGCACAGCCACTTCAGGAATGCGAACATTTTGCATATAATTAACAACAATGTCCGCAATGTCATCGTTTTACTGTATGATGTCTTCTACGTATCTCATCTTGCTGTAAAATTTATTTGCACGTTGCAAATGTATCATCTTCTCTGCAACTGCAACTCGACGAGCTTTCGCGTTTAAGGAATCATTTGCGATTTTAATTGTGAGTTCTTCACACACGCTCACACACTACATGTGTCCAATTGGGGCCTGCCAAATTTCAAATCAAACCCCTCAAGGAATATCTTTCTGTATAACCCATAAGCAACATTCAAAGTGGGATGTTTCTCTACAAAAAGGGTAAGCATTCTTTTGACATTCAGCGTTTTATTCGAGTATTTACAAGGTTTGCTTGTGTAGTGAGCAGTTTTTACAAGAAATGTATAAACAGTATGCTCCATGATAGTATTTATCACATACTGTGGTTTGACGTTCCCTGAAGTTTGCTTTCCTCTCATGTCTTTTGGTGATATTCATTTAACACGTAAATTGCATACACTACGCACTATGTCGTAGGTAATAGCATGCATGCTGACAAAAGCTGCCTGACAATCACAGATACAGATGAAACGGACACACGATATGTTAAAGGAAGACGATCTTGATGGTTTACTTGATTCTGCTCCTTCCAGTCTTCTTCGGCGTCGATTCACTGGTTTCGTTGATAATAAGTCAATCAAATAAGCACTTTGCTCATTTTTTTAGATTCCAAGCTTATGTATTTTGAATACACCTCTATTTGACTTACAGTCGAGATTTTCTTGTAGCATTGTCGTTTGCATCTGAAATCAAGAGAAACGACACATAGTGGCTATTTACTACCTACAGCCTAAAAGTATGTGACATACGTCATATACCAAGAATATTTTTATTTTATATAAAATGATTTACTGAAGATACTTGCATGTGTATTCTCAAGGTTTCTTTCAGGGCTTGGATAAAAATAATCGCTGTAGTTTTGCTGGTGAAATATCGTTCAAGAATATGTTATAGGTGCATATGCATGGGTATTGAAAATGGAAAGGAAACCAAAAAAGAATAAAGAAAGAGTATGTTCCATAATCATAAAGAAAATAACTACTCATTAACCTATACAGATAAATTTGTTGTCCTCGCAATAATTAATTAGCGAACATTAACTTTACCTAAATTGCTTGCTTTACTAAGCTAAACAATCTTGTTGACCTACATTTTAAACGTGGTAACAATTTATTTTATATCAGGGTTGTCTAAAGGAACTACATTACCATAAAACAACTACATACAAACAACTTAAATTCTCAGGGATATAACCAAATACGCTAGTGTAATTTATATAACCTTTTCGCAGTACATTGCGAGAATGTGGCCAAATGTTTTGGCTTCACATTGTACTGAATTCCCAAAACCTTCAAACTTATTCTTTTTGTAATGCTAACTTGCGTTACTATTTTCTATATACACTTACTTGCAGTCATGACCTGATTGCTTCACAGGAACTTCTTTCCCTTTGTAATTGACATAAGGTAGGCGCTTCACACTTGTATTTCTTATAATGTCTCTTTTATACTACGTTTTTTGTCGTCCACTTCAAGCACTTTGATTAACAATTTCACCACCACAGCTATCACCACCACTACCTGATGCCATGTTAATATTGTATAAACCTCTGGCCAGTGTTACCAGTTACCAACTCACTGCAATACTAAGTCTTTTGAATACACGCGCGATCATGCACAATTTCTAAACAATCGTAATATGGATGACTTATATGCTTTCTGCGCAAAATCATACATATCTTTCAGAAACTCCACAAGTCCGTGACTTATAGGGCCTCTGAAGAAAAGTACAATATTTATATGGCATGATAATATGTGTAGAGGTGATGACTCGTGGGGATTTTCCACACAATGTGCCTTTATGTGAGAAAAATGCGTCTACACTAGTCATTCATTTTACAAGATTTCATGACTTATGAAATATATGAAAAAATGAAACGATTTAATTATGTTTCTGTATCACAAAATTCAATGAATAATTTTATTATAACATCAGGTTTAGCGATGGTTGCAGATTTTTTCAACGATGAATTATCTTGGTACTCAAGTTTCTATCTTAAGTACTTTCTGGAATATTGGCTATTAACTTTCCTTTCAATCCCACTTTTAAAGGACTAGCTCCCTTAATATTTCTATAGGCCATAAGTCATATGTATGTTTTCAACATATTCCTTCTTTACGCGTATACAATCGCGGTTCGTGGGTGCTATTTTCGAGAAAGCTGTATGTGAGTAAGACATTCTGTGCAGATCAAAATTTATTTTTCAACGTAACTATAACATTGTCTCTAACCAAGTGCTTGAGAGATTCTACAACGCAGCGCAGCCATCTCCTGAAGTGATGAATAGGAGTCGCAATCACACGCAACCTGTCGAAAACGAAGAACTGAGAGACAAAGCTCACAGTTTTCTCAACACCCGCCTTTCAGTCAGTCTGACTGTTGAGCTCTGCGAATGGTTTTGGTACACTCAGAATTACGTTCGTCTTATGCGCATATCCTTGATATTATTTGATAACAACATAAATGTCAAATGATCTTGATTTTAAAAAAATTGTCTGAAAAATTCACTATGATTATAATTTTACCAAACTGCGTATTTTTTTTTATATGTGCACGTTTTGTTTGATTCAAATATATTCCAGTTACATGAAAAACCGGGATCAAGATACATGCCGTAAAATTTTAACACGCGTATTTATTATACAAACTAACAATGATTTCCAGCAACGTTGTTTTGAGTGACCTAATGGAAAAATAAAAAACTGCTTGATGCTGAGTACTGAAAACCGGTTACTGCGGAGTTGCACTTCATTTGCTTCTAAAGGCTGTTCACGACCAAGTGAGCACTTTAGAAATCAACCGTATAAAAAAGTTACTGCTCCTACCTGCATATATTTTAACGAGTGCACTGAGCGACATGTAGCCAGTACAGTAAAGTTGGTAACGATGGATGCAAAGTAGTTCCATGGCAAAACGTTAAATAAAAAAGTGTTAGGTAACAATTGTGATAACGTAAATCATTTATTTCGCTAACTGTTTTTTTATGCATCAAAGTGTAAAAATTAAGAGGTTTGTAGAATATTTACTTTTCTAATACTTTTACAGTTTCTCCTGACCGACGCATGAATAAAGAGATGAGGCCCACTGTAATGTTAATTTTACATAAGGTGGAATAAGACGCAACGTGCTTACAATTAAATCTTAATCAGGGCTTTCAGAAGTGCTCATTTTAGCGTGAACAGCCTATAGGCACGGAGACCGTGGTAAAATTTCGGCAACCATCGGATATTCTCGTGTTCTCTCGCTGGTAGTGGACAAAAGTATCTGTAAACATTGCGCACGCGCACATAGAGAGGTAAAAAACACCGCTTAATTTTTCAGCGTAATATCTAAAGATAAATTATAAAGATGGCGTAAGTTTTTTAAAGCTAAAAATTATTTATAAGACTAGGTGTTCTTAGACATTTGAATTTACTTAGCTGTATTGAAGTTGGCTATGTTTGCGGAAAAAAAATCTGAGAGCGTTGAACGGTCTCTGAACTTGTACGATAGTCTCAGCGGCTAAATAATATCGACTCGATACTCTACGGATCCACCACGTACCAGCCGGTGGCCAGTCGCTGAATTAGGAGCGCTCCTCTTGGTACACAAACGTGCTTCAGCTACAGTTATTTAACGCATGATCTGGACCGAATCAATGTTTCATCCAAGCCAACATCTGGGAGGGCTTCGCCCTGTCCCCTCTCAGAAACTGACTACTTCCTCCTCGGAGGTATGGTAAAAATACATGTCTGAATTGAAACTGACTTCCAGTGTTATTGAGGAATAGTTCTGATTACTGTTTTTTGTCGCGTGTTCTTACACCGCAAAATAGGAAGGAAATTACCATTTATCTTACAATAGAGCACTGCTGTATGTAAATGATGTAGAAGTAAAGTACTCCTAGAAGAATATCAACTCTTTGGAGGAAACACTGAAATGAACCGGATTCGATTCCCGGCGGAATAGCTACCGGATTTCCGCGTGTGGGAATCGTGCCGGACGATGCCGCTGGTCGGCAGGCTTTCCCGGAGATCCCCGGTTCACCACACCCGTTCATTCCCGCTCTGCTCCATTCTCACTTAATTTCATCCTCATCGGCTCTCAAGACCTCTCTGTTAAGAGCCGCCCAAATCTCTTCACTCAATCACTCACTCCGGACTCCTTCAAGGACCACTCACCATGGAAAGATTATCTCCCGCGGTTCACTAAACTAACCTCTGCTCATTTGAGTTCGCCATACGACGGTATCTGTGTCTTGGGGAAGTTCTCGACATCAGCGGGCGAAGCAGACATGAGAGACCATCAGCGCTGCTGTGTCAGAAGTTGCAAGTCCTTCCAAGACGCTAATCAATCACACGAAGTTTCAGCTGTCTGCTGCTTGTCCGCTGGGTTTCTAGAAGACGCACACAATATGCCAACACACACTAACTGCGGTTTAAGGCTGAGTGATGAGAATCAGGCAAGGGAGTCTATGAAACGACCTACGAAATTATATGTTCTTAAAAAAGAAATAACTTTTTTAAATACTTCCTGCGTAGCACTAAATGACTTTGCAGATAGTGCAGCCACTGAAAATTAAGTAGCTTTTTATGGAGTCAATTACTCTTTGTCTGCACTATGCATTTTATGTGTTGGTTATCCCCAGCATTTAATTTCCCATCTCCCTCAGTGATCGACGTTTCTAAGGAATTATCGTTGCACCACGTGATTCTGGCCTAGAGTCTCGGGTAATTCATAGTTATGGTACCATATTTACATGTAAGTTTAGCACGTAAGCTGCCCCGACTAACTTACTGACACAGAAGCAGGAGCGTTAATAAGCCCCAATTACATCGAATCAACTTCCTTTCTGTGCCCAATACAGAGCTCTTTTAGCACGAACCTTCTGCGTTGTAAACAAAGCGTCATTTTAACAACCGTTTGGACAAGTTTCACTGCAGGTAGCATGTTGGGGTAAATTGTTCGCTAGAAGGGAAAAATCGAACAAATTCTAACAACAGGTAATCTTAAGGATACGCATGCATACTTTGATGCTTAAATATTTTTTTTCATACGCAGTCCTTTCAAAATTTTTTCTTTATCCTAACTAAATACTACAGTTCAAGTATTTAAGAAATAAATGTCAACTACGTCATTGTA
The DNA here is from genome assembly GCA_029891345.1 of Dryococelus australis. NCBI lineage: Eukaryota > Metazoa > Arthropoda > Insecta > Phasmatodea > Phasmatidae > Dryococelus > Dryococelus australis. The sequence goes on along the minus strand of CM057001.1, from coordinate 62,537,348 downwards.
CGTATAAAACAGTTAACGTATTATATGTTGCATAAATTATCTTTTGTTGACTCTATCTTCCTTAGTTCTCCCACACTGCCTTTCCAATCCCTTTATGGTTCATAATACACGTATTTTAGCAAGCATTTATATATCATACTCTTCTCAGTTAAATAATCGACAAGTCTTTAGTTTTCTGGTGTCGTTGTATCCTACACAAGAAGATAGTTCTCTTTCAAATCTGACATCATGCTGCTATACTACAGACACTCTCAGCAAACAATATCATGTCAAACCCTGCTTCTGGGGATTCAGCGCATTCCAGAATTCCCCAAAGATTCTCTTGCTATACCAGACCTGAATAAAAAAATGCACCGTAGTAGGATGCCTAATTTGATGTTGCTTCACACATACAATACTCACATGATAATCTTTAATTTCAGTACGAGCCATATCTAATATTTGCAAAAAAATTTTAATACTACCTTATGTAAATGTTTCAGCTTCTAGTTATCGGGTCTTTGTAAAACGAAACTACTTTTAAATGGGTATAAAGGATACAGCATAGAAAAAAATTAACTTTAACTGTGATGAAAACCTCGAAAATCTTAAAATGTTTTCTTGTAATACATTGTTTAATGTTAAGTTTTTTTTTTTTTTTTTTTTTTACCACGAAGTTTGCGTGGATCACGATATATAATGCCGACTCTCACAAAGGCACAAATGAATCTGACTTAAAACCTACACTATATCTAGTTATTACATTATTGTGTTTTGGTGGCAGGTGTTAATATAATGAATAATCTTTCAGATAAGCGTATTGACACCTAATCTTGAGAATAGAAAGATTACAATAACATAATTTTATTCTGTTGTTTTGTCATTTTTATAATAGACATTCGTTTACCAAAAACAAATCCTTTGGCTCAAAAAGCTTATTTATAACGTTCTGTAATTATTTTTCGTGTTACTTACGAGGCGCCTTTCACTTCAACATTATCATCTGGAATATTTCGTTGAAGATTTTTCTATAACTTTCTTCCCCCCCCCCCCCCCCCGGTCAAACCACCAACAAACCAGCCAAAATCCCTTTTTCTTATGGAGGAGTAAGAAATTACTAGTGTGATGATTAACTAACATTCTCTGCCATCCATGTCAAATTTAAACAAAATGTTTTTAACTGTAATAACATACGTTGTACGCATTTTTACCAACCGGTTAGGAAACGTCAAAGATACAAGATGGATAGATGGCCCATGCTCTTTACCCCAAACATTACATTCCGGCGGTTAAGTTATGACAAATAACAACTTGTCATATATTATAACTGCCAACCATAATTTACTGTGGCGGTTTCAAGTAGGTTTTGTGTCTGCCCTATCCTTTCGAGTACAGCAATTAAAAAAAATATATTATCTCCTTGCTGATTCGGCGAAATCATTGACACACTAAGCCTGGGTACCAAGTTATTTTGATCAATACGAATTTCGTTTGGTGTGTCATAAGTATGTCTACCTGTAATTTATAACTGTTTCACATACAGTGCGGCTTATTGACTCTAACTTAATTATACCTATCCTCAACAAATTGAAAAATAAATAAAATATATATATTAATAAGAACACAATTTTCATATCATAATATCTGTCAGCCATTTACCTACAATTTTTAAATTTATATTTGTTGTTCAGATCATAGTCCATTTATTTTACATAATTTTCCTTTGGAGATCAAATTTTTGCTCGCCTTTATTACTGTAGGCTGTTTACGGTAAAATGAGCACTTTGGAAAGCCCTGTTTAAGATATATTTATATACACGTTACTATGGGCCTCATCACTTTATTCATACGTTGGTCAAAAGAAACTGTGAAGTTATTATGAAAGTAAATACTTTACAAATCTTGTCAATTTTACACTTCGATGAATTAAAAAAAAAAAGAAGGCGAAAGAAATATTATAAAGTTATGTTACGCCCCTTTAGGGCGTAGCAGGGCTAAAGGAAGGCAAAGAGAAGGACGCACGCCATTTAAAAAATCAAGAAAGCATGGACACAAAAATTCCAAAATAAATATAAATGTATTGAAGCCCATTTATATATTATCACCGAGAACAAAAACTTTGCAACTTGAATTGAGAAATAAAAATTGCATCTGTAAATTTCTGTTGCTTGCTACCAATCGGTGAACTAGGGGGAGGAGAGAACACACATTCACTGCAACAAACAGAAAAAAAAAAAAACAGTATTAATATATCCTGAGAAATCACCCAACCTGAATAAACACTTGTGAAATCCTCATAAAAAAAAGGGGTAAAATGGCTCCCGGAGTAAAGCAAGCACCAATACAACACCAAGTAAAAGTATGCCTAATGATTCACTAAAAGGTACAACATGGAATACTAATTTCAAGAATACCATTGACAAGGAGCAAAAACTCTCATTACACTTAACCATGAGCATAAAGGCACGCCATAAAATATCCACTAAACTCCTTGGTATTAAAATTATTTTGGCAAATCGTAGTCTAGGAGTCCATTCCTATAGCACGCCAAAAAAAGGGGAAGAATTCACCTCTTACAAACATTCCCATAAAAATACCGTATTGAAAATTCACACAAGCAAAACAGTGAAGAAACACATCCCTACAAAAATCCATATACACAAAAATCGCTAAAAAAAAAACACACACACTACTAAAAGGGAAAATCTACCCCCAGCATAACAACAACCACGTTCATTTCAATACTTAACTTGAGTAGTACTCATATTACGCGAAAACTCGTCTAGCATGGTGCAGCCCCAAAGTACGAATAGTTGTAGGCATGATCTATCGTCGGCCAGCCCGCACAACTCGAAGAGGAACACTGCACACTTGCTCGAGCTGAGGACGAACATTTATACACGAAAACGCGGCTCGGGAAGGTTAAGGAGACGGCGGGAATAGCGGAGGAGGGGTATGGAAGGTGCCAGAGTGTGCGAGGCTGAACTCATTGCCAGTAGTAGCCACCAGACAGCGCTCGGCCGCGCCAGGAGGGCCGCGCGCCTCTCTACAGCCCCCCTTCCCCTCCCGGGGGGGGGGGGGGGCGAGAAAAACAAAGTACCTTTTTCTGCAGCAAAAATATTGCCTCTTCAAACCCCTCTCTAAACAAAATAACAGTTTATTAATCTGGGCTACCAAATACAGACGTGTCACATAACCTAGCAGACTTGCTAACCAAGTTCATTAACGTTATGTAGTTCTGTAAACACACCAACCCCATAATAGCAGCATGGAATCGTACTCCAGGGAATTGTAAGCATCACACATTTCACCAGTTGGCGGGACGAAAAATAAATCGTTCAGGCTGGACAGTATTTGGCAGGACAGGAGTACTCACATAAAATTGCTTGAGTTTGATGATTGGCACGCGTGTCACACTGGAAGCAGGGCTTCAATCATCACAAATAGTTACCTAACACACTTTATCGGACGTTAAGATATGGAACTACTCTCCATCCGTCGTTGCCAACTTTACTGGACGAATGTCACTCAGTGCGCCCATTAAAATATATGCATGCAGGAGCAGTAACTTTTTATCTAAGGTTCATTTCTAAAGCGGTCATTTTATCGTGAACAGCCTTTAGGTACACAAGCCTGCAATTTTCGAATCATTTGAAATATTCTTTTGGAACCAAAAATTTCCCTCGGGCTTGAGCTCAGTGCCATGTTATAAGACTACATTTCTGCCACTTCCGAAACTTCTCAAGTCCTATCCATTTCACTTCAATCTCCCGCCTTATCTCTTAGCGCAGACCTCCGTTGCGTAGCCGATGCGTCTTGCGGTAGGGAAAGTATTGGATTCGAATCCTGTGTAAGGCATAGATGTTTGTTCTGTGTTACGCGAAAGCTCCAGTTAAGATTATGAAGTAAGCAAATTCCCAAGTTGTCTATTACTATAACACATGTTTGCTAACAAGTCGTGATCAGTGAAATAATTATCTTTTATTGTGAGAAACAGTCAAAGAGCTGTGAATTGTTTTTATGTTGCATAAGTACAAATATAAAGTAATGGAAGGGAGGGATTAACTAGAAGGGAAAGGGTATATACAGTGGATGGAAAATGTACCTATGATAGATAATAAATGGCAAGCACATTAGCAGAAATGGAGGGTGGGAACAAGAGGAACTTCGACCTAGCACTGAAATAATGTCACGTAGTAAGGGGTTAAGCAGATGTACGCATTAGAAAAACAAGGAAACTACAGCTGCAGTGTAGCATATTATGAGTAGGGAGCTGCAAAAATCGCTGTATTTTCTGACAGCACGCTCTAATTCATCGTCCTATACATACCCGGATTGGCGCCATTGTGTATTGGCTGCATCCGTGAGGACGCGTTTTTTTTTTTTGGCTTGATTGGCCGGAAGCCGCCCAGGACGTTCCGGAACAAACTGCAAGCCAATGAAAAGCGCAATAAAAAAGCACAAGTGTTTGAAGTCTAATCTGTCTTGAAATAATAATGCGAATTTTGCACGTCTCTAATTATGAGTTGAAAAAAAGACATATAGTGTGCCAGTTTGCCAAGCAAAAAGTTGTATGTGACAGCAAATAAGGGGTCCAAAAGCACAAGTTATTACATAAATGAGGAGTCAGATGATGTGACAAATAGGAAAAATGTTCGGGAAGACGATAAAATTATTAATGGATATAATCACTTGTCAGGCATAACAGGTTACACCAAAGAGGTTAAGGATGGGAATACGTAAAAAAATTTTTGAAAACTGCGCAAATATTCCATAAATGTTACTTGCATTTTGTTGCACTACTTATCCGTTTACTGAGAATTACATTAGTAGCTTAAGATATAAACAAGGTTAATTTTTTTCTGAAGCTATTTGCAAAAGTTACGGATGTGTTAATAAATGAGTCGAAATATCTTATAAAGATCCGCTAACAAGCTAAGTATTGTTCATATATGTTTAATGTTCTCAGAAATATCACATATGGTCCCAACATACTATTCTGTAGTCGCAATTTTTCAAATAAGTGTCTGCGGTTGGAAACAAAGAAAGTAAGATACATCAAACAGTTTAAAGTTTTGTGTGATTAGGTGTAAGAGTTCAAAGTGTTTTTTAAAAGGTACACACAAATATGCAGACAGACAATCGCGCTACTATATAGGTCTAAGCCTTATTACAAAAAAGTGTGTGTAAAAAATAATTTTCTTCAGGGGAAAAATTAAAAACGTTTGAGTACACACTGACCTCGATGGCACACTTCGTGGAAGGTAGCAGGTTGCAGATACAGACTTTGTCAGCTCTTCCATTAAAATGTGTTACTTTCTACACGTCTGTCCAACGTGACCCCTCATTTGGTTACATCGTCAACATATTTTCTTGATTTATAGAAGGATAATTTGGTTTTGTAACGTGATTACATACTGTAGGTGCTTGATCAATCGATGTTTTGTAAGGTCAAGTTAAGGTGTTATTCGCCGACCATAACCTCTCAACTGAACGTGTGCTTTTCTGACGGCCTGGATGACACTTAAGCTGGTTCCGCTATACAGCGACATATTGCGATGCGAAGCGATGCGTGCAGACCCGATGGGAGGTGACAAGCTAAATTTGCTGGTTTCACAACTGAGCGATGGGGCCACGGTGGGTAAGCGGTTAACCTGATCGCCTCCCACCAAGCGAACCGGGTTCACTCACCGGCCGGGTCCTTCCCGGATTTTCACATGTGGGGATCGTGCTGGACGATTCCGTTGGTCGGCGGGTTTTCTCAAGAATCCCACGTTTCCCTCGCCTTTTCATTCGGACGCCCCATACTCACCTGAATCACCCTCGTCGGCTCTCAAGACCTCGCTGTAAAGAGAGGCCCTAATCTCTTCACTCACTCACAATTGAGCGATGATCTGCCGGCGATGGACGCTGTTAGAGTTCGTGCTGCTGTCTATTTGAGGGGGAAAATTACATTTTTAGATCTCACAAATGTGACAAAAGACACACGAAAAATATTGACACTGTCACAATTATGATTTTCAAGTGCGTGGAAGATTAACAAACAAGCCAGTGAGACGTGCGTGTTTCCATCTGTGGCCAGTAAACAATATAAGAAATTTTAAATTGAGTCAACATTGAAAGAAATATATTTTGTAAAATAAATATTTTAGAATACCAAAGTACAAGAAAAATTGTGTGTGAGAGATTTAAATTGAGCAATTGTTTTGCTCGTTCAAAGTTTTATCCTAGGTATTGTGGCAATATATTTTGAACTGGTCTAAGGTAATGTTACTGGAATTAATTTAGGCTAGTCATGCCGACTCAGAAAATAGTCATTATAATAATCAAATATATACATATTTATATTCTTGCTGGTGAGAAAATGGCCAGAGTATACTGACCTAATTAAAAACCTTAAGTTGTATTTTTGTAAAGAAACATAAAAAAAATATATTATTCAAAATGTTATTGAATAAATGTTACATAGAGGTTCTATCCTTCAAGTTTCGTATAGAAACGTAAGTCATAATCTGAAATATTGTTTGATGTCCTCTATATTGTATTTTTCTTGTGTCTTCTGGAAGAGAAAAACAAATTCAAAGAATTTATAACTAAACAAGCAGAAGATGATTCCTGTAGTTATTCTTGTAATACATTGTGTGTGTTATCCCAATTAATGTATTTCTCTCTCAAAATGGAGGTTTTTCAGAAGTATTTTCACTTTCTGGGTTTTGAGATGATTTGGGTTTGTTGTTTTGCCCTCTTGTTGCGTCTTCTGCCATAGAGGGCGCCACACCAGTATCAACACAAATTGCCTATATGACGAAGGAGAACTATTGTGTTGTTAAATAGACGATTGAACAAGTGGGCGTATACGCGCTTGTCTTCAATATGTAGACATGTGTATAGTCCTTATTCTTCACGCAAACAAACACTGGTTTTTCTTCTTCTCCGTCGTCGGCTGTCGCTGACAATCGCAACGCCAGAATTTCGCGCAACGCTTTCATTGCCGACGCACTGCGATGGACTGCAGCTTCATCCTGATTGGCTGCAAGGGGCCGCGGTGGTGTAGCGGTTAGACTGCTCGCCTCCCACCGAGTCGAACCGGTTTCGATTCCTGGCGAAGTCGCTCCCGGATATTCACACGTGGAAACTGTGGCGCTGGTTGGCGGGTTTTCTCAGGGATCTCCCATTTCCCACAACCTTACATTCCGGCGCTTTTCCATACCCACCTCGCTTCACCCTCATTGGCTTCCAAGACCTCGAAGTCGAGAGCCGCTCATATCTCTGCACTCACTCACAGATCGGCTACAGCTAATCACAACGCATCGCTGTATTGTGGAACCAGCTGGAAGTGTGTGAGGGCGAGCAATCGACGGGACTGACCCAGATAACGCGCAGCTTCCTTGGCGAAGTGGGGCGGCTAAATGACGACGTGGCTGTATGTACGAGGGGCGGTTTGGGGGGGGGGGGGCGGGCTGAAGGAGCCGACACTTGCGCGCACCACGGGTGTTCGAACCGACGCGCGAAGCGAGTTTCCTTGTTCGGGGCGACGCCGCCCGCAGCGTCGCGACGCCCGACGGGAGCCCACGCGCCCGGAGAACCCATCTGGTCCCCGGAGCCTCTTCCGAACCGACTCGGCTTTGTAGACCTCTTTCTAACCGATCTCACTTTGGCTACTGCAACTTCACCCATGTGTTAATGTTGTTCCAAATATCTTCGACACATTTTAAACCTACCTTTGAAAAAACAAAGTTACATTTTTTTTATTAAATTCATTTACTTAATTACTTAAATTATAATATACTTCTCTTTAGTTAATAAAATAAATGTAATATTTTTTTAATTACGTTTACATATTTACCTTTAACTTATATAGTATTTTATTTAATTGAAAAAGTAATAGAAATATGTGTGTTAGTTTCCAGTATCAGAACTCATCAGAACATGTTGTATAACAAAGAATATCTAAAGTAGTTCAGCCGGCTCAGAAAAGTTGTAAGTAATCAGAATATTATATTATTATTGCGGTAAAATGAGCACATTTTGAAATCGCCTTTTACAAATATCCATTTCCTATCTCGCCACATTTTTATAGACACACTGAGAGCACAATCCAAATTAAGATGCCAGAACTGACAGAGAAGTAGTACCAAGTCTTAGCGTCGTATATAATAGGCCGTGTTCAAATTAGTGGACATTGAAATTACTTATTATTGTTTCTGTTTTGTTGTACGCGCATAAGAGTAAACACTGGCATCTTAGTAGTATATTTGCTTTTCTAATAATATCGCGGGTTAACACGACCGGCTCTTGAATTATGTGATCGGGCCGGCGACAAAGTTTGTATATGGATACAAAACTGGCAGGAAAGAAGATCGTCACCAGAGCTATTTCAAACGTGCTTTAACACGAACAGCGTAGCCTATACATAGGAACCCACTGCCATGCAATTCTTCTTGCAAAAGATAACAATATGCGACATAGAATGTGTCATACCAGAATCTTGTACATAACTTCGAAGAAATTCAGTATTATAATACAATTTCAATTATACTAATCATAATATTACCGTAATGGGTGCGGAATTCTAAGTAATAGTATTTAGAAATATAGTGTATAAAAGCAAGATGTGGTTCAATGTATTGTAAATGGGAGCTACGCGGCTGTTTAAGTGTATGGGTGAGGGGAGCGGGTGGTTCCTTTAGCTCGGATCGACTCGGCTGTCTTCGGCTCGACTCATGAGGATGCTCGGCAGTCGCAGTCTACGGCTCGACTCGAATGTGCTTGGAAGCCTTCGACTCGTGATTGCCGATAGTACCATAAAGTGCACAGCAGTTACGACCACTAACCCTTCAAGCATATACAATATGTCTGTTTCTGGAACCCAGTAGCCATATTGGTTTTATAGGCGTAGGGTATGTCAAATCATAAATCTTTTGTTTTCACCCATCTATTTTTAAATTCATAGTTAATATCATGTATTAAATGATGCGGAGCGTCAAGCTTTGTTTAATCCTCCGTTTCATTTGCCAATTTCATTCCTCAGGATGATTCATCACATTTCTTCAATTTATGGTACACTAGACAAAGGTAGTTTCCAGTATTTCGTACTAGAGTCTGTTGGTCTCATTTCTTCCGCCCTTGACATTTCGTAGCTGCTGCATATCCATCTTTCTCCACACCCTCGGGCTCTTAAACACGCAGTTTTTATGCGCCCTCCATTCCTCTCAGTACGAAGACATCGTGTATAGTCTATATTTCCTGGCATTTCCCGTCCTTCTCCACTCCCCAAGGGCCGCGTTGGTTAAGTGTCCAGACTACTCGTCCTCCACCGAGGCGAACCGGGTTCGATTCCTTGATTTTCGCAAGTGGGAATCGTGTTTTGAGGATGCCGCCGGTCGGTCGACAGGTTTTCTCATGGATCTCCTGTATCTCTCCCCTTGCATTCCAGCGCTGCTCCATACTCACCTCGCTTCATCCTCGTCGGCTCTGAAGATATCTCCCACTATCCCACTCCAACGGCAGTGAGAAACCATTGGGCTCCCATTCGGAAGGACACTTGTTCGATTCCTAGCGCGGCCATCCTGACTTCGATTTTCCATGGTTCCCCGAAATCACTGCAGGCGAGTGCTGGGATAAGTCCTTACTGGCCATGGCTGATCTTCCCTGAGCAACTTGCCCGTCGCCACCTCCTCCCATAAGTACTACTCCGGTCTAGCTTGCTCGCCGGCGGGGCATGGAAGCCGCGGTCCCTGAGAGCTGGTCGCTGTCGGGTAAAGAGAATGCGCCTCAGATAACATCCGTGCGTGCGTGCCTGACTCGGGTGATGAATGCGCGCGCCGACCGTGTTAGCGTATTGTGATAGAGGAGGAAAAGGCGAGAGGGTATTAAAGGGGTACAGTTCGGGGAGGGAGGGTAATCCCCAGGGTGTAGGCGTGGCGCCTTCTTGCGGCCTCCCCCAGGTGTCTTCAACGCCGCCATGAAGACCGCCAGGGTGTGGTCGACACGGACGGACAATCGATACTCCCCGCTCCCGCGCATACACACACACACACGCCGGCGAACCCCCCGAGTGGAAGTTGACACACAGAAGACTTGACCACGCTTCCCGTCCCCCAACCATGCTGAGACGTTTTTTGTTTATTTTCTACTGTGGGCCATCGACTCTGTGCTCAATTCCCGTGTCACGCTTTGGAAGTCTGTGGAACCATCATTTGTTCGTATTTACCGCTGACCACCGAAGAGCGGTAGAACGAAACTTCTTCAGGCATTCAAATTAAGTTCACACTGTCATTTCTGCTTGAAAGTGGAGACGTTCGGCGGCTCTTAACAAAGAGGTCTTGAGAGCTGGTGAGGGTGAAATGAGGTGGATAGGGAGCAGCGCCGGAATGCAAGGTCTCGGGAAACGGGAGATAGCCAAGAAAACCCGCGAGACTAACGGCTTCAACCAGCACGATTCCCACGTACGGAAATCTTGGAGCGACCCCGCTGGGGATCGAACCCGTTCTGCTTGAAAAGCCAGGTGGGCGTGAAGTAAGTGATGTTGGAACCTACCTGTGAAGCTGTTCGTTATCTGGATAATGCGCGATATGCGACAATGGTGCGAGGTTAAAGACGACAATGAAAGAAGAAACCAACAAGAAAAGAATTTCCAAAGGAAAGAAACTTCACCGTGCGCCACTACACTGGCCACGCGGTACTACATTTAGACCCTGGAAAATTGTCCAAATTACTGCGGATTGATATCAAATCGTAGACCTATGGAGAGATTGTGATGTAATAGTCACCTACTCATGATGCATGCATATAATTCATTTAAAAATTGTCCTGCCAAAGACCTACCCAACCAATCAAGTGAATTGTGTGTTGTGTGCCTTGAAGGTTAACAGAGATGTACACACTTTACTCCCAGAAGTGAAAATAAATTTCAAATACCGCCCTAAGAAATGCTATATTAACTCAATACGTTGGCATGTAAAGTATTTTCCAATCACGGTTATAGGTGAGGTTACATGTGCGTAAATTACAGTTACCGTAACGGAGCTTCAACTTTGTGAAATCCGTCCTCGAATTAAGCGTTTTGGTCCGTTAGGGCCCATAAAAAACAGTCATACGCAGGCCACCATGTAAAAAATTATCGATAAAGTTACATCCCAACTTTTGTTTTGCTCCGTTTTCTAATTCGGAGTAACGCATCGCTGTTTACAATGCCCACGTGACATAAAAACTGGTTAATTTAATGTGCATGCATCCTTCTTTAACTGAAAAAAACTCTTCATCATTATCGACGCTCAGATTATAATTTCCCTCTGTACTAATGCATCTAGGCGTTATATAAGCGCTACAAGACGAAATACAAAAACCTAAGTATTTATAAAATGCCCCAAATTACATCACCTAAGTAAAGTGATGGATTTATTGACTTTAAAGGGCTTATCATCGTCCCGCGGTATTATGCCTGAAGGTTTATCAGAAGGACGGCTTACAAACTAACGTATGACCTAACTTAAACTAACACACATGCCATACCTAGGCTTCGAAACCAGAACCTAACGCACCTAGACCGGCGGCGCACCAAACGACTGCGTCGCGGAAGATCGGCTACGTGATGTAGAGTTAGAGACATTTTTGCGGTTGCGAGAGGAATTATCTGTAAATAATTACCTGGTGCTGTACATCTGTAGAAGATACACTTGAATCAATGACCGTAGAATATCAGACATCCCTGTAGGTCATGTTCCACTGGTGGGCAGTCAAACTTCACTGATATGGAACAATGTTCATTGTTTCATCTTCAGATTTGTGCGAGATGCTTGGTCGTCGTGGTGACATCAGAACAAAGATACCTCCCTAAAAGTGCTCATCTTCAGCGACCTCAAATAATGGGTCAAGTCAAATGTGCTAATTCGCTAGCATATGTAAACCTATGTTTTTTTGTAGTAACACATAAAACAGCAGCTTATTTTTAGTTACAAAACAAAAACATACAGTAAAATACTAAACCAAACATTTACTTAGCGGAGCAGACGCCCTGTACTTAATATGATACCCATAGCCTCCCGTCAATCTTGTAGACAATACTACATTATCATACTTCCATTTCGACAAATTTATTTGTTTCAATATGTCAAGATTAGTTTCCATGGAACAGTTACAAATGTTGTTTTATTCATTTAATTCTGGTAGAAGTTAAAGGACAGAAAAAAAGGGAATCCAGATTACAAAGCAGTTACAGTCAAAAATAAGAGCGATGACTGTTTATCAGTAAATAATTTTCGCCAAAGTAATGAATTCGACTATTCAACACGGTTATTTTATTCTTCTTCAGTACCATGTTGAATAAATCATGTAGATCCCCAGTAGACACAGTGGGGACGTTCTGCCCCACCTCTAGAATGGCATGAGGATGGAGAGGATAATCGATTGTTCGATATTTCGATACATCCAACATTCGATATATCGATACATAGATTAGTAGCTGATTAATAAATCTAATTAGTTAGTGCAATTAATCATATTGTTACAATGTTATAATACAAAAAATATATATTGTTAGATATGAAATTTCTTTGTTTTTCATTGTTTAAAGGGTGATATTGGCGGAGCAGCATCGATGTATTCTCTGTGCCTTGCTGCAGTGGACTGAGCAAAGGGGATGGGTTGTAATTATATATATATATATAATTACAACTCATATATATGAGTTGATGTTGGTGTAAGAATGGTATAAATAACATTTTTATTTGTGACTGGTGAAACACATACACGCGGGGGCGTTCTGCCCTGCTAGGTGAGTGAGGTGTGGATAGAGCAAGAACACGTGGGGGAATTCTGGCCCACTTAGCGAGTGAGGAGCGGATAATCGATTGTTAGATTAATCGATTATGAGCGGGGGCACGCATGTCACTTCTGGAAAACTACAATTTATGTTCAATTAGTCAACTGAAATAAGTACGAATAATTAAAAAAATTACTTTAATCATATTATTACCACACGCAACATTAAAACGAATTAATATAGACACGAGATATTAAAAACTACTTTAATTATGCTATAACCACGAGACAAATTCATTAAAACGACTTACCCGAGTACGTCACACACGACAGAGCGGAACACAAAATTTATATTAATATCGTAACGAAATATGAAGAACATTTAACAATATTTCAAACCCCTGAATAAATGGCACGGAACACAGTTAAAAACACCAAACGAATTTCACACATACAAAATATGCGAAATTGTTAACGATTAGATTGAACACACAAGATCCTATAACAAACTATTCAAATATTCACACAAGAAAAATATGTTTTACACCCGCTCAGAAACGAAATAACCGTAGCACACTTAATTACTCACTTATCGCCCACGAAGCCAGGATGTCACACTTCACAAATCAATAAAAACACAGATTTACAACAAAAAATACAACTACAAGCCCAGACAAGTTAAAAATCTCCCCCTAATTTAATGGCCTCCCACACTTATCCACGCAGTCCAAATCCCCAGGCGTCATGAAAATTTCCCCCTGACGAAAATCCCCTCCGACACTGATATACACATACACAAAGTCGCACGTAGTTCACCCTCATCGACTCTCAAAACACGCATCAAGGAATGTAAACATAAATGATCACCCAGATTTCTGTTTTTAAAAAACCGTAAGTATAATCATTTCACAAACACGTCTTTCGCTAGCTCATACGAATATCACAACACTCGCCTATTGCGAAAGTCTACTGCGAAAATCCGACGAACGTACTTCGTTATATCACATGTTAAAAACGCACTACTGCAATCCTGTTCTTACAAAACGTTTTCCGATAGCCGTGTAACTCCCAACGATCGCATAATGAAATAAAACCGAAGTATTTATCCAAACATGTGAGAGAAAAAATATTGTGTTGTATATGAAGCGGTTCAGTGCCCAGGCCTTTCAATCAGCTTGGCTATTTGCTTGTAACTAAACTCTCCCTTACACCATGAGAGTCACCACCCTCTCTCACCCCCCCCCCCTGACAACGCTGTCGGCAGTTTCAAAGGAGTCGATTCAATATTTCATATCTTAAGACAGCTGAAGGTGTCGATAGGGCGAGGAGCAAATTCACCAGTCGAGACAAGCCTGCCACACCGAATAACTTTCAAACGCCACAGCCCAAGTTAAATGTGAAGGGAATTAATTCTCCAAAACATTCTATGTTAATATCACAATTCAAACCAAAATCGTTTTCTGGAATTAAAAAACGGGATGCAACACTATGTTAAAATATTTAATGAAGTGTAATCTACAAGTTGATATTTAAAAAGCTACAAACTCAAAGGATGTTCTAATAACATTACATTAAATATATTGTTAATATATAGTTTCAATTATTATAAGCTGTACATAATCCTAAAAAAAAAAATCTGTATTCCTTACTAAAAACTATACGGAATCACGTACATTTCAAACCATGTTATTCAATTCAAACTCATATTTGTAAAACCTACATTCTAAAAATTGCACTCCGAGAAGTATAGTAACGAATATTAGTCCCGCACAGAACAAATACATCAAAATGAATTTAATTTGTAAAATATACACATGTTTACTAAAATATGTAAACATCTTTGTTATACAGAAAATAGTTTCTTTGCTGTAAACTGGTGTTTAAAATACGTTTTCCAACAGCCAGAGTGTTCAGTGTTGTAGTTTACCCCTTACGGGATATTCAACATATTTTTCAAAGGATTTCACAAGATACACCCAATTTCATGTTATAACATTGACGTAAGTTTACACCGTAAAACTGTTTCAGAGACTTCTCTCAAAGTTTTGTCTAGAAACAGTTTAATTTTAAAAAATATTTGTGTTTAATTATGTGTAAAAAGTATGTTACAGCATTTCGTTGCAATATATACAGACTATGTGAATACCATGCATTTCAGCACATATTTGAAGAATAATATCTCTTCACAGCATACATCCACGTGTTGATTCACAGCCCTAAATTTATTTCTTTTGTGTGTTAAAGTAAAAATCATAAGTTTGTATTTCCTTGGAAACTTGATAAAATTAATATTTTTGTTTATTGTAAGACAAAATCATTGCCAGCTACTGAGTCTTGCCATTCCTTAGCCTTGCTCTACAGGGCAAGAGTCAGTTTACCTGAAGTTGTCCCATCCCACTTTCCTCTTTAATAACCTCGCCCCCTGTTCCACCATTGTGTGTTTTTAAAGTACAGCTAGCCTTTCAAACTACACCTAATTCGTTTCCTTTCAGAGTTCATGTACAAGATTTTCTCGAGATTCTCCCTCATTCCATTCATTTTCAGAGTTCATTCATTTTCAGACTTGCTAATGTTCAAATCCAGACATAAACATTTTGTAAAAAGACAATAATGATTATAAACTCATTGTGACAAAAGGAATTCAAACTATGAAATAATAAATCACGTTATTCCCTTTTACCATTAAAATATTTTTTTGTTTCAAAAAACCTTACTTGAAAATATATTTACAAATATTTACAAACTATACACTTTATACGAAATTAAAACATTTCGCATTTACTAAAAACACTTCTTACATACATCTTCACAATCTTCCAAAGTCTTCTTTCAATTGTTTTTGTACTTACTTAAAGACAATCTCCACCTTTTTTGGTATGGGAGGGAGAAAAACAGGTAAAGGTGCGGGGGTTCGAGAAGGAGACGGGGTTCGATTGCGAAGGCTCACAAATGGGTATCTTGCTACTACTTAAATCAACTGGTTTACAACATTTCCAAAGCTTCTTGACATATTCTTCACCTTTTGTCTTCCTCACACGCAAATCAAGTGCTTCTTCATACCTGGATGTGCACGCCAAAGAAGGTGTAACTAGCGGCAGCATCATCGGAGATGGAGGCGTCAATGTCGCTGGAGCTAGTGTCACTGAGGCTAAAGACGCCAGTGTCGCTGGTGGCAGCAATGTCGCTGGAAGTGCCAATGTTGCTAGAGCCGGCATCACAATATGGGGACGCGAGTGTTGCTGGAGGCGGCAATGTCGCTGGAGGCGGCGATCTCACTGGAGCCGGCATCACTGGAGTTGGAGATGCCAGTGTCGCTGGAGGCTGCAATGTAGCTGGAGGTAGCGATGTCGCTGTAGGTGCCAATGTTGTTGGAAGCTGCATTGATGGAGCTGGAGATGCCAGTGTCACTAGAGGCAGCGATCTCGCTGGAGCCGGCGTCACTGGAGCTGGAGATGCTAGTGTTGCTGGAGGCAGATATCTCGCTGGAGCCGACATCACTGGAACTGGATCCAATGTCATTGCTCTCACTGGAGGAGGCATTGGGGATGCTGACAGCTCTGAAGACGCCAATAGACTTAGTGCAACAGCATCAAGCTCCGACCAATCAAATTCCATAAGCTCTCTCTCAAAGGGTTGAGTAGACAAACCCACGAAATATTCCTGATAAAACTGAGGCTCTTTGAAAAGATACAAATGCCACGAACACTAAAGACAAACAGTGTAGGAGTGCAAAGATTAAACCCCTGTTTATAAGAATTTTCAAACTCCCAGGTAAACGCCCAAGAAGCAAGACTCATCCCCTCCCCTCAGAATCCTCTCCGCATAAAATACACATCTCCTCCACACATTTCCGTATATTGGCTTATATTGCAAAGTCCATAGCAAGAAAGGAATACCATTTTTGTTAGGCCAGGTCAACATGAAGGGGAAGGATGGGAACAAGAACTTGTGAAAAGTTTCTGTCGGTCTTAGCTGTACACAAGGACTCCCATGCCATCCTTGATGAAGCCTTGTCAATGACACTTTGGCGATATAGCGGGAATGAAAGTAGAAGCTTGGAACACTGCTTTCAGTGGACACAAAAGAAACCTTATTTCCAGCTCTACTTTTGACTTGAAATACCGCTCTTTGTGTGCTGGCTAGCTGGAGGTTTGAGGCGGTCTACGGACAAACAATCTTATTTATCAGTAGCTGTTCATCCTCGACTCGTCTCTTTCGTACATTGTCTCCTTTCAAGACTCATTTCAAACATTTCCATCAGCCTTGCTTAGACGCGAAAACCCCTCCTTCTCAGCGCCATACATTCACGCCTCGACGGGGTTTCCTCCCTCCCTCGACGTCCACACTCCGGTTCTATTCTGTAGAGATGTTCTGCTTTGTCATGGTTCAGCATGCACTAAGGGAAAAGCTCTCTCGCACAAAAGAGGATTCTCTGTGTAAACAAAATTCATTACTGTGTTAAATATTAACAAATTTTGTTATAAGTTATATTCACATAAACTGATTTCACAGTGAAACAGTATCGTTTGGTTGAACAAAATATATTGTCAGCCACAAGACTGAGTTAATGAATTTTGTAAAAGTTATAACCATATATTGCCAAAGGAATACATTTTATGTAAACAATGATTCACTCATTTCTTTCAATTATATGGTATGTTAAATGAAACAAAGTTTCAGTTTGAAATACAATTTATTATATTCCATTTTCAAACAAACATAATATTTATTTACATATACAAAAAATCACATTTATTCTAGAAATAGTTATTTACATATATAAGCAACCTTCTTTATACATTTGAGCATTACACTTTGATATAGTGAAGTTCATATCTGGAGACAATGCTTGTGTTAACATTTTAGTTTATGATGCAGGGAGACGAACTCATAATTCTCTCAAATATGTGAAATGGTTTTATTCACAGAAAACCAGTGATTCGCTGACTGTTAGATTAGAAGATTCACACATTCTTGAGGCAGATGGAAGGTTGATTCACTCATTGAAGGTGGCTTAATTGAATTTATTATGATACAGAGTTTAGTCGGAGCAAGTCAAGAGAATCTGATTGCTTGAGAGGTATTGAGCGCTGGTGAGGGTGAAGCAAGTGATGGAACAACGTTGGATTACATATCTTCTTATAGATACTAAGTTGGATTACTTCTGCCCAGCAGTGAACGGTCGGTATTGGGATATGTGTACATCCATTTTTGTTATTAATTGTAAAATACATCCATTTCCATGAGCACTAAATTCTTCAAGTCTGGATGTTAAGTAAGGCACTATAATTGAGTTGTAAAGGTCTTCAATATCTGTGGAATATTGAATAGGGAGAGCTTGAGTTTGAAAGTAGAAAGTTTCTGTAGAGTATTCCTATGCTGAAATGGCTTTCAGATACTTACAGAATATATTTACACTAAGAGATATTGGTCGGTGCGATGCCGTAGTTAATTGTAGCAGAGGCTTCTTACACCTTGAAAAAAAATCTTTGAAAGTCTATATCAGTATCTGTTTGGTCTTTAAATATCCTAGCATCAGTCAGTCTGCCTGCAAAATCTGTGCTTAAGTATTCATAATTGAGATGGGGCAAAGCAGTAGGTGATTTACTTCCCAATCCTGTATAAATGTTGTGATATTTTGAAGGAAATACGGTGTGAATATGAAGAAATTTTAAATGTGGTATAGTCTTTTGGACTGATTGTGTAGCATATGGAGAAGATTGTGGTGATGGGTCAGGTTAGGAAGAAGGTGAAGAAAGGTGTGGAGCAGGTGGAGCAAGGTATGGAGCATGTGGAGCAAGGTGTGGAGCAGGTGGAGGAAGGTGTGGAGCAGGTAGAGCAAGGTGTGGAACAGTTTGAGCAAGGTGTGGAGAGGTGGAGATTGTGGTACAATCTGTTGAACTAATTGTGGAGCATATTGTGATGCAGTGTTGCAAAATTTATGATGTCTTTTTTAAGCATCCCTCCTAGAAAACTGTTTATGGCAGAAATCACACAGAAACTGCATTCTTGAATTTTTAGTTCCACAAGTCGTTCTTTTGTGTTGTAAGTTCCTCAGGGCTGTAAATTTTTTACAACAAAAGTGACACAGTAAAGCCTCATTGCTTGTGTACTCTTCCAAGTCTAGAATGGAACTGATAGAATCCAGCTTTTTATAGTTCGTGGTATGTAATTCAAGGAATTATAAATTCTAGGAAGCAATTTAATTATATTATTTATTTGAGATGAGTGTTTAATCATTATACTGCCCACAAACCTTTATGGTTGAATGCATGTAACATTTTGTTGTCAGAATATAGGGCTATTACAATTCATGCATTCATAAAGTCAGTAAAACACAAAAAAGGTAGTTTCAAACCATTTGTTTTGCTACAAAGAGCATATTTAAAACATTAAATGTTAAAAAAACAACCATTTTTACAATTTCTTCCCTTTGACAATATGTGTAGTATTTCCATCTGTTTGTTGTACATTCTGGTAAAAGTGCAAATACATTTCTTCAATGTTAGAGTTGTATTCATAAACAGGACATTTTTTTCAGATCTGGACAAGATATTAAATCATTACAATTTTTCACCTTCTAATGAGTATTTTTTTTAATGAAACAAACAAGAGTTTCCAGATATGCAAATCAATTTACACATTTATTTCTGTATGCACGAGCTTGTGATCTTGTTCTCATCTTGATCCATTTTTTTTCAAAATATTGGCTTGAACAAACCAAGTACTTTTATACACTAAATTCCACTCATTCCAGATAATGCCATATTATTTATATTATATAATCTGGTCACTCAGGGGGAGATTCATCATAGTCTGTTTCACCCTCGTCAGTCATCAATGACCATTTTAGCATTAATTTAGAGTATTCCTCTGCAGAGAACAGCGTTGAATAAGATATGCATGTTTAACATAATTCTTTGAATGAGGGACAATTGTAATCTTTTTGAATATCGTTACTCTCCCATTCCACACACTTTCGAAATAATGTTTTTGTTCAACTCCACATACATACATATGTGTGTGTGTATATATATATGAACTATTGCTTGCAAATATCTTCAATATTCTCATATTCCATACACCCATTTTGCCAGGTTAAACTGTGGTGGTTTGGTTACCCATCAATTTGTTTTCTAGTATTTAGGACTTAGATATTTTTAGTAGAATGGTAGTTTGAAGCTGAATAATATGTTGTATGTTCTTCTATATCAGTAATAGCTCATTCTTTAATGAAACAATTTTCTGGAGATTGAAATTCTTGCACATTGCAAAACATGTTGTTAGTACCATGACTCATTGTCTACTGACTCAAGTCATTATCTTCACCAGCTTATCTTTTACATTGTAGCTCACCAATCTATCATAAATTATTAATGCATAAGCTTGCATGTTTGCCAGAATTGGTGTATTTGAAATAATATTAATTCATGAATCAATCACACTATTGGTAATTGTGTCATATAGTTTGCTGACATCAGACAAAATAATTTTATTCTGGTTGAAAATTATTCAGGTTTTAGGATCGGAGAGCTGTTTTTGTTATAATACATTTCCTAGAACTTTGAGTACATATCATAGCAAATATGGAGTTACCTATTTACAAAGTTTGAATTTAAATTGGTGTATGGATAAGCTTGACTGTTTATATACAGTTTAATATTTATCATATCACAATTATCGAATACTAATATATCAGCTTTTAAATTGTTGTGTCGATTTGTTTGAAAGCAAAGAATGACAAATAATGGTTTCTCAGATGAAAAACGTGATTTCACATTCCATACAATTTTTGTGATGTTGGTAGAGCTTGATACGTATCAAAAGCACATTATCTAAATGCAATATCTGGAGTCTTCCATTTTTCAATATATTTTTAAAACTTTACATGTTCACGAGTGTTAATTTCAATATGTGGCATTAGCCATTCGACAATGTTTAATTCAAATGTTACATCTTCCTCCTTATTAGCAGTGTCATATATAGCATTCAATGTGTGTTATCATATATGATTAACTAATTCTTGTTTAGCAATTAATATTACATGTTTATAGTCCTCAGAAAAGTCCAAAATCATACTTAATGGTATAACAACTTCATATTTTCCACCTGGGTTTATTTGTAGTGTGAAATTATTAGCATAGTTCCGCTCATCCATTAGCCCTGTATAAAGATTGTTTACACTTTCCAAGAGATATTGCTTTATCATGGAAGTAATTACAACATCCTGTGATTGGTAGATTTCAACACCATTGAGCAGATATGCAATTCTATCGATTAGATGAAGTAACCTGTTTCTCACTCTTCCTGTAATTGCTGGATTAGTTGCATCAGCTGTCTTTTTAATTGTTCCTCTAAACCTTAAACTTTATTTCGATGGTAGTGTGTAAATATTGTGATATTGTATAGCAATCCTTATTTCCAATGGATACTTATACGGTTTTGCTTGGAATGGTTCATGTACATGTATTGCCATTATGGTGATTGCATCATCATAACTTATTGGTTCTACAACATTAAGTATGTCTTCCAATTCTATTAACGGTATATCATAATTAATTTAAAAACAATTTATTGCCCTGTGTTAACTTTACCACTATCTTGATTGAAATAATAGTTTTATGCTTCTGATTACATCTTTCTATAGCTCTTTTCTTCGAATTACTTTTTTAGAAACATATTTTTTTAATAAAGCACCTACTTAATGAGTGTATTGACTATTATACAAAATATCCATTTTGATTGTAATAAAAATGGGCTGCAAGTATTTATATAGCTATTTAAAATGTAATCCAATAGTAATTCTTTTGTATCTAACATTAATTAGTTTACTATCTTAATCGAAAATTTTTAAAACTTATTCATCAACATGATTAATATCGACTAGAAAATATATCACTGAATTCAGTTGTTCAATTATTTTGTAACCTGGAGCCACAGCACACTTGAATTCATGCATTGTATTTGTTGGTTTTCCATTCAAATATGATCCACCTACAATATTAACATTTATACAACATACATTTACCAATAATATATTGACATGTTTTGACAATTTGTATAATTGATTAGCTTGATATATTCTTCTTTCATAACCTAACATATTTTCAATTGAGTTATCTTCCATGAAATCGATATCGACATTACTATACATCACACTAATAAACACATTTGTATTTCCACATAATCAGAATTGTACATTTTCAGTTAACGTCACTTTAATGAACGTATCTGTCATTCAACTCATAAGATACTGCCAGTATCACAATATTATACGTTTTTTCACCATTTTTGAATGTAAATGATTTCTATATCTATCTTTGAGATGCTATTGTAAGTAACAAATTCGAGTAGATTTATTTTCCATTCTCCATCTAACTCCAAAACTGGGAAATATGCTGACTGCAATTTCGACGAATTTCCACTTAATACCAATGTAATTGACATATTACTAAACAGTTTTACTTTTACATTGACTTATATAATGTATTTATAGTTTAAAAAACATAAACATAAATGACCACACTTAATTGTATTTGGTAATTGTTCCTTTTTGTAATTGTATCTTAATTACATGTGTTTTTCAAATGATTGTATATTTCAATTGGAGGATGTAAATGACCAAAACTGTCGCAATACAATGATTAATTTAAATTTGTAATTAATGAAACCCAAAGTGTCCCTTTGTTTTGTTTCAAATCTAAATTAACACTCATAAATTCGTGAAGGTTTTTTTTCTTTGGTAATTTGTCTCTCATATACACACTTTAGAAATATGGAATATCAAGTTTCTTTACAAATACATTAATGTCTTTGTTTGTTGATGCACATTTTGGAAGATTATTTAGTACTTTCTGTGTTTCTTTCCACATTTGGAGTTTTTTCATCCTTGATCGACTTTATATGGTATAAAATACAGTCCTTTACCACTCGATTTACTTGATTTAGCAAGAGCTTAAATGCCTCCCATTAAAGCACCAAGAGCTGATAATGCTGGAAATATGAATAGTAATATGCCTCCTTTCTTGGTTTCCCCTATTGTTTTGCGTTTTATGCCCATGCCTCTTTCACTTTCGCCCACATAACTTTGTAAACGACCCAGGCACCAAGCTTTTCGTCTGTAGATGTAGACAGATTCTTCCTTATATTTTCTGCTTTATCGGCTAGAATTGTATCCGCTATATGTCTTTCATTCAAGTTGTTTGTTCGATTGTATACTATATAGTGTTCTTTACAAGCATTATCTAAAGTGTTTATTCTTTGATAGTTCTCTGCCAGACATTTTGCAAGCAGAGTTCCAGGTCCACAATAATTTTATTTTGGTAAATGCAATTCAAATGTTAATTTCTTAATCAATGTATGCATAAACCATGTCCATTTTTGTTACCCTTAGTACGGAAAATTGTTTTCAACTGAATGCAAACCTATATATATAGACCTACATTTATAGTTTTTACATTAGTATGTTAACTAATACTGTAGAAATAAAGGTTATAAAGAAAAATGTACATCTGCTGGTAATTGTAAATATGAAAGAAAACATAATTAAACAGAAAATTACATTCTTTTACCTCCAAATATACATTGTGGTCCTACTTGATCTGGAAAAACTTGTGTTATTATGTCGCTGTTGGAACATCCAAATGGTATTAAATTTGAAAACATATATGTGTTTTCGAAAACAATACAACAAGAAAAATATTAACAATCAGTGTATATTTTGGCGTTAATAGAAGAAATGCTGGATTTCCCTCTTACAAATAAAGAAGATATCGTGGCTACAAATAAAGCATTACCCAATTCCATGTTTACATTTGCTAATGTTTGGTGCGTACCACAGGGTGAAATACAACAGTACTTTAGTATTGGTCGACATTCAAATATCGATTGTTTTTAGCTATTGCAAAGTTAGGCACATATTCCAAAACATTATATGTTAAGTGTGTTTAAAATGGACACTATGAATCTACAACATATTTACAATGTTCACATGTAGGTGATATGATATTTAAAAAAGTTTAAAGATGTGTGTTTTTACTGTTGGACAAAAAGTATGGTTTTCTGGTAATCATACCAATATTTCCCCTATATAAAGAAATATATAGGTCTGGATTTGACAGCTTTATATTTGTAGACAAAGAATGAGTATTTCAAAGTTTGGACATAGTGGTATCAAACACAATCATTACAAGGCCTGTTTAACAAGAAGTTGCACAGGGAATTGTGATGTAATAGACATATATTACATAATGTGGGTATAACTGTGAAAGATACTGATGTGGTAAATAAACAACATGTGGAAGACTTAAACACCATTACACTAAATGTATTTAAATTTCAATTGATCAATATGCAAGAGAAATTAATAAACATAATTGAAAATATTACAAAAGTGTCTGCTGGCATTAGTTATATTTTGGAAATATTGGTATATGTGATGATTTGATTGCAAAATATAGAAACTAGAACAAATGAATGTTTAGAACACTTAAATAATGTAATTAATGAAATTGTAAGCACTATGATTACAAAATACTTTGATACACAAATGGACAAAATGATGCAATATATGTGTTGAATTGATCAATAAAATATCTGCATTAGCTATGCAAACAGAACTGAAAAAGCAAATTGATAATTTGAAATCTCAAATAAACTATTTTAGTAATGATTTGAGGGTTAAAACTGTGAGTAAATTAGACATACTTTTGAGTAAAGTCGATAAGATTGAAAAAGCACAAAATAAACCACCTAATACACCTGGTAAAAAAACCATCCATTTATTTATATATGAATAGTTTAAAGTTAATGAAAACAAAGACAAAAGTCTGACTGTGCTTCAGAATTACATAAAGTTGTATCTGCTGTAAAGGAGAAATATTTACAAACTAAACATGTTCGAATGGAATGGGATGTTTTGAATGAAGAAATATTTAAACCTGTTACGAGTAGAATGGATGCATTATATTCTGTGCTAAATTCATTTAATGAACCACCAGTGGAAATTAAATTGGAAGAACCTACAATGAAGAAAAAGCTGTCTCAATTAACACAAAGCTATTTTGCTATAAAACAATCTTCACCTATTCACGATGTGGTATTGGATGTATATCGCCATGGAAATATATTACTTCTGGGAGATCCAGTAATTTAATTTTTGCCTGGAATAGAATTCAAGTAGGTGATTACATAACTGTTGTTGTGAGGGATTGTTTAAATTATTATTTTAAAAAGTTCCAAATGGTTATTCCGATATCAATTTGGAGAAATATAAGGATCTTGTTTGTCGAACAAATTCAAAAAAATTGTTTAAGTGGTGATGGAAATCATCCGAAACTACATTTATTAAATGATACTATTGTAAGTGGAATATATAAAGAATAAATTGACAAACGGTTTTTACAAGTATATTGGAACAATCCTGATGAATTTGTCGACAGATTAAAACTTCTCATCGCTTCGAGAGTCTGGGAATAATTCACATACAAACGAAATTGTTTCCATTTTTGAAGAATTGACTGATCACAGATATATTACAAATGGAGTTTAGTAAGATTGTTCAAGCGCTTCATGCCCCTGCCAGGATCAGGTTTCCCAGAAGTCTAGTTATTACTAAATGCTTAAACAAACTCTTTCAAGCAGATTTGTGTGACATGGCATTGCTAACAAAATACATTAAGGGATACAAGTATATTTTTAACACTAATAGATTTTTATTCAAAATATGGTTGGGCAATAAGTTTGAAAAACAAAACTAGGAAACTGGTTACCAATGCAATGAATATCATTTTACGAGAAATAATGCCATAATTTGCTCCATAGTGACAGAGGAAGCTAGTTTTTTTCTAAGGTGTTTAGGAACTTAATGATCGATAATAGTATTAATCACTACGCAACACATTCCGATCTTAAAGCAAGTGTTGTTGAAAGGTGCATCAAATCGATAAAGCAATTAATATATAAACATTTAACATCGAAAGGCAGATATAATTCGGTCAGCATTTTACCTGAAATAATTACATTTTATAATTATAGATATCATAGAACTATCAAGATGGCACCCAAAAAATTTATGGACAATAGATTGATGAAAACCTTATATAGCAAATTGAAAAAACCGACCAGAGAAAGCAAAAGTTCAATGTTGGTATGTATGTACGGATCTCAAAGCTGAAATCTGTCTTTGAGAAATGGTATATGACTAATTGGTCTTATGAAATATTTAAAATTATTGCAGTTAGACAAACTTATCGCTGAGTGTATTACCTCGAAACCTACGATGGAGAACTGATAAAAGGTGGATTTTATCAACATGAACTGCCAAAAGGTTAGTTATCCAAATGAATATTTGATCGACAAAATCATTAAAAGGAAAAAAGATATGTGTTTAGTTCGATGGAAGTGTTTTACAAAAGCCCACAGTTCTTAGGTGAAGAATAAGGATCTTAAAAGATTGTAATACTATGATTTGTAATATTTTGGTGTGAAATAAAAACTTTTAAAATCATATTTTATGTGTTATTCATTTAATAACCCTACCAATATTGCTGGGGAATGGCTGCACAATTTTTTGTGCAGTGATTCCTGTTGTTTAGGTGGTAATCTATTATATTTAATTTATGATGTAATTCTTTGTATTTGGTTAATATTTTCCAGTTCATAATGAGTGAAAATATTTGCATTGTTAATTTTCTTTTTCTCTGGTTAATGGTTGCATAATTGTTCTACACCTAACATGTAAATCGATGAAAAATAATAATTTTATAACATGTGACTTATAACATCAATTCTTTTTTTGTGATAATTTTTTTTTGTTTTTAACTAGAATGTAGTATGCACAGGTTTTGGCAGTATCATTTCTTCCAGATTGCATGCATTGGAGTTATGATATACATAATCCATAGTGGAATGTCTTAATTGTTGAAGTAGTTTAGAGCTGAAATCCCTTTTCTCTGATTTGAAGGAGAATGTTCTAATTTGGTTGTTGAGCTTGAATGATTGTGGGCTATGTGTTTTTGAAAATACTTCGAAAATGCTGGAGCTTCCTTAATGTCAATAAGTTATAAATTCGCTGAGGAAGAAAGACTGAGCAAATGTGCTGAAACAATATATTTTTCCACTACTGTGATTGAATGAGAGAGTTTTTTGCAAAAGTAAGGCTTGGCATTGGAAGGTAAGTCTTTCAAACTGCTGAGAGTTTCCAAGTAGTGATAGTTTTCTCATCAGCAGGATGGGTGTGGGAAAGTAGCATTCATTATTATTAATGAGACTTGGAAATGGTTCCTCTGCTCTGGGAGAAAAGTAAAGTCATGGGAAAAGGTATCGTCATTCAGCACTGGCGACGGTGTGGATAGATGGATGTTAGTTTGGGGAAGAGAAGTTTTTCAGCTTGGTAATTGGAGAGACTTTGTTCGCCGGTCGAAGCAGTTAGGTGACTAATCTATTGCTTTATTTACAGTGTGAGAGCTTGAGGTTGCCTTTGGCATGCGGTGGAATATGTGTGGGTGAATCGGTAAAAAATGTACGGTTTCGAAAGCAGTCTGTTCGAGCAAGCCGTGAGTTGTGACATATTGGGCTGAGCTCTTACCTTTGCCGACAATGTTTCGAAGGAGGCGGGGTGTATCGGCAAAATTTGTGTTCTCGAGCAGGCAAAGTCGTGAGAATTTGGGATAGGCAGGTTTTACTCTTTGTTCTCTGGCGAAAGCGAATTGGTACAGGAGCTGGGATGAGCGCTGTCGCACGAGATGAATTGCGAGGCTTTGTCGATCGCACGGTGGACAACTGAGCTGTCCATGCGACTCGCTTTGTGGAGTCCTTGGAGGGTGTGAAAAAATACAATCGCATAGGCCGATACGATAGCTGCTGGCCGCACGCCACGCCTTACTGGGGTGTGGAGGAAGTTGGGAGAGAGGGGAAGTGGCGGCTGTAATTTTCGAAGGTGTTGTTAAGCGCTGGCGAGGATGGTGATGGAGAATGGGGGGAGGCTGAGTAAGGGGAGCACGCAGTAGAGATTTGCAGGGAAATATTGGGGAGCAGGTCTGTACACTGGTGCACTAGGCAGAGAAACGAGCGAAACTCTCTCCCTCGATTGACTTAGCTAGCACATGACTCTGCATTGTCTCAGAGCCATGTATTCACATTGTCTGAAGCTGAATAATATATTGTCTTCCTAGCGGCATTAGAGGCTTGTCCTTGACGACAGAGCTTCACAGCAGATGGGGTGGAGCTACGAAATGCATGGTTTTGAGTCCCATTATAACATGCAGCAATTTTCTTTGATCCTGCCGACAATGGAATAATATATTGCTTTTTTGGCCACGTGAGGGGTTTGTTCTAGCTGACAGTGCATAAAAATTTTTGGGATGAAAATGCAATATGTATAGTCTCACGACTCTTTAGAATTTGAGGCAAATTTCTTTTAACTGTGTGCATCGCGGAGAAGCTGGCGCAAACAGACTGAGAAATTTTTGTTTTCTGAGAGTCAAGTGTCGGTCTGCCTGACTGGATAATGCAAGGTGATGAACAGTGAGTCACGTTCCACACACTTACAGTTTTATTTCTCGTGTTCGGCTAAATGCTTCGGTTTTTATTTAATTATGCGATTGTTGAGAGTTGTACGGCTATCGGAAAATGTTTTCTAAGAACATGATCGTCGTAGTGTGTTTTTAACGTGTGATATAATGAAGTATGTTCGTTGAGTTTTCGCAGTAGGTTTTTGCAATAGGCGAGTGTTGTGATGATCGTATAAGCTAGTGAAAGACACGTTTGTGAATTGATTATACTTATGGGTTTTTTAAAACAGACAGTGTCAGAGGGGATTTTTGTCTGGGGGAAATTTTCATGACACCTGGGGATTTGGACTGCGTGGATAAGTGTGGGATGCCATTAAATTAGGGGGAGATTTTTAATTTGTCTGGGCTAGTAGTTGTATTTTTTATTGTAAATGTGTGTTTTTATTGATTTGTGAAGTGTGACATCCTGGCTTCGTGGGCGATAAGTGAGAAATTATGTGTGGTACGGTTATTTTGTTTCTGGGCGGGTGTGAAACATCTTTTTCCTGTGTTAAATAGTTTGTTGTAGGATCTTGTGTGTTCAATCTAATCGTTAACAAGTTCACATATTTTGTATGTGTGAAATTCGTTTGGTGTTATTAACTTTGTTCCGTACCATTTATTCAGGTGTTTGAAATATTGTTAAATGTTCTTCATATTTTGTTACGATATTAATATGAATTTTGTGTTCTGTTCTGTTGTGTGCGACGTACTCGGGGTAAGTCGTTTTAATGAATTTGTCTCGTGGTTATCATATAATTAAAGTAATTTTTAATATATCGTGTCTATATTAATTCGTTTTAATGTTGCGTGTGGTAATCACATGATTGAAGGAATTTTTTAATTATTCGTACTTATTTCAGTTGACTAATTGAACATAAATTGTAGTGGTCCAGAAGTGACATGCGTGCCCTCGCTCATAATCGATTAATCGAACAATCGATTATCTGCTCCTCACTCGCTAAGTGGGCCAAAATTCCCCTGCTGGCTCTCGCTCCATCCCCACCTCACTAGCTTAGTGGGCCAGAACACCCCCACTGGCTTTCGCTCCTTCCACACCTCACTCACATTACACCAGTCATAAGTTTAAATGTTACTTATTCCATTCTTACACCCACATCAAATCATATATATTTCTATATATATATACACAATTACAGCCCAACCCCTCTCCTCAGTCCACTCCAGCAAGGCACAGAGGACACATCAATGCTGCTTCGCCAATATCACCCTTTCAACAACAATGAAAAACCAAGAAATTTCATATCTAACAATAAGGTATTTTTTTATATCAAAATTTTATTTAATTTATTTTATTAATCACACTTATTAATAAGATTTGTTAATCATGTACTAATTTATGTATCGAATATTCTATACGTCGATATATCGAACAATCTGCTCAATTCTTGTCATTCTAGCGATGTGCCAGAACGGCCCCGCTGTCTCTACTATCCCCTGGTTAATCAATATCAAATGTTTACATTTCCAGCCAAATAATTTCCATTTTTCTTTAAACATTGCATGTAGTGTGCCGTAATAATGTGTTTCGAGTTCGAGGTTAACCAAATTTTCTGATTAAAGATTAATTTTGGTCTCGCAAGAATAATGACTGCCTGCATAATGAATTCAAGTTATTAGTACCGTCAAGTAAATTAGAAAGCATTACCCAGGAGTGATAAATCATTCTGGCAAAAAATGTCCAAATTCGACGTAATTGTATGCACGAGCATACCATCTCCGGGTGCGTAAATCATTTGAGCTGGAAATGTATAAGTGGTTCATTCACGATTATATCGATACTGTTATAAGAAATTTGTGGAACGTCATGCTGTCAACCAATACTATAAAGGGAGATTACCAAACGCTTATTATGCTTTGTCGGCGTGTTAGACAGCATTACCACCACTTAACGGAAGTTGATAGTGACCACATTGTGGGCGGGCATGAGACCGGGTGGACGTATCGCGCCATTTCCTGTCATGTGAGGCTTACCGATGACATATTAACAGCAATGGTTAAGTGAGGGCACCATATACATCATGAAGGTTCCGGTCGGGCAAGGGACACTACTGCACTACAAGAGAGGAGCACCGTATTGTGTGCCAAACATTACGGTATGCCTTGACATCGGCGCCAACTATCCGGGCATAGTTTCTGGACATTTTACCTGTTCGGACATGTAAATGTGTGGATACTCAATTTTTGTGTGCAGTGAATGTATGTGTGTGTACTGGAAAATTTTGATGTAACTACTGACTTCCTTCCACGTGCTGGACAAATTCAATATTTGAATTTACCGCGCTACCCTCTCTCGTGGTTTTCGCAGTTGGCAGAGCTGCATCCAGCGCTGGATCACAATTGGCAACCCTGGGCCGCCGAAAGGAGACAATCAGTTGTTTGTGAATCATTATGGGGGTGAGAAGTGTCAATTGGGCATCCTCACATCAAATCGATCTTTTAATTTCGCATCCGAAGTAATTCGAGTTTACAGTCAATTTTGATGTATTCGTGGCAATAACATTACCATTCTTCATTTCAACCCGCGGCTTATTTAGGCAACTAGCATCAACCGGTTTACGGGTTCACCGTCCCGTGCCTAAGCTGTCGTTCAATACTAGAGCAAAGAAGGCGACGTTTCGGGTGGTGCCGTATCCGGTGTGATGACGAGTAGCAACGCATCATGTTCATCGATTTATCTCGATTCAGTATTTCTAAGAATAGCCGTCGTTACCGAGTATGGCGACACTGAAGGGTGAGAAAACATCCTGCCAATTTTGTAGAAAGACACGCCAGCATTATTTCTGTCATCATGGGATGGGGACTCACAAGTTATGAGGAGCCATGGACTATGAAACCCAGTCACCCCTGGTAGTAATTTGGGAGACTCCGGCAGCACTGTGGGACGCCAGTGACAGCCTGCGCTCTTAGGGCTTATCCCTCAAGAGACGGCAAAATTGTACGGTCTTTCAACAACAGAACGCTCGTACACACACGGTGCATTCGTTTATGGAACACCTGTGACACGCTGATATACTCTTGTGTCCAACAATCTCATCCTATATTTCCTGAATAAAATATGAGCGGTATGATATTGGATGTCGACACCGACGAGGTGTCGATCTACAGGATTTCGAGGGCCAGTTACAACAAGAGAGAATCTAACGGCTGCATGACTCCCTTCCGAACCGAATCGACACATGTATATAGACCCGAGCGGTCCCATATCCTTCCAAAATGGGACCAAAATTATACTAAATCTGTTGTATGTGATCTGATATTTTAATTACTATAGTAGTGTCACGTTGCATTTCAACACGTCAAGTTACATTTAATCATCGCGACTCCTTACAGACAGGTGTGTTTTGAATATGTATTTCGTGGTTTTATTTTCATATTAGATTATATAATTTTCGTGTTTGTTTCAAATTTGGGAAGTTGGAAGTGGAGTAGTAGAGGTTTTTCTGCTGTAACCTAGGGATGCTCGCGTTGTAGGCCACGTTAAATATCCATTCATTGCCATAAAAATCTGCGCACCCATGAGCAACTGTCGGATTCAAACCGATGTTTATCAGAATAAATAAAATAATATTTTTACAGTATTACGGCATTAGAACAACGTTCCGTCCACCTGTACTGCAGAAGAAGGGCACTTTAATTACATCTCCGGACCGCTTCATGCCTGAATATGCGTTTTGATGTTTCGTTAGTCATGAAATGGGAACTAAGCCGTATGCTATCCTGCAGCAGATCTGATCACAGCTTCAGAATATTATGATTCTCATCACAAACAATTCGACACAGAGTAAGATGGTGTCAGATACGGCCCCACATATGTACAATGGGTGACAAATCGAGTGAATGGGCAGGCCATGGAAGTTGAAAGACGATGTAAACACTCCTGATAAACAACAGCTGTGCAGAGTCGAGCGTTATTTTACTGAAGGGTTACTCCTGAGGACTCAGTTATACGATGTATTCAACGTAACTTTCTAAATTCCATGGTCATCGTATTATTACAACTGAAGAAAATGATCATATTCGGTTACTTCCTAGACCATAAAGCTAGTAGTAGGGAACGCGTGCAGTTATAATCAGCGATTTAGAGATCACATGCTATCCTCAAAACTATTACCTAGTAGATATTCTTTTGCAGAAAATGATAGTATGTGATGCATTACTGAAGACGATGCGTCACCAGACCGTAATATTTCACGTTGCCCTTCGCTGGCACCTTAGCAAATGATGGCGACGATGTTATGAATTTAGTGACAAAATACTTTGCGGGCTGTCGGGATCACATATTTGCTCGTGTTAGGCGTTTATAAAGGCTTTTGGTAGAGATGCATTGCTCTAATGAATCTGCCACGTGTTGTTATATGGCGGACAAGGTAATTGCTGACACTGTTCCTGCTGTCTGACAATCATATTCATATCAAATTTAGGAGTTATGCCGAACCCGGTCCACTGTTTATGGACTCCTTCCCAAGTTCATTGTTCTCACCCAATATAACTTTATCATTTGGCTTCTTTCAAACTCCGTCAGTGATTTGTATGACTGTATCGTACATTTTCTCAACATGCTGATTACTCGTTCATCACGCTTGGCAAGTAACATGCATGTCTCTTTTTTATTTTTTAACCTACCCTATTGCTAAGTAAGTATTGGGTGTGCGCCCGCGGTTGGACAGGAGCTAACTGCGTCTCAGGGCTGCACCCCTTACGCATAAAAGGATGGGAATTCATGCAAGTGCATTATAGGCAAGAGAGATTGAGCAGCTATGGTCAGACTTTACGACCTCCCTAAGTGTACCTATAGCTGAAACTGTATTCTAGAAGGGAAGGGTAAAACTCGAATAGACACGGTAAAACCCCTCCAGACAGGAAAGAAAAACTTGTGGGAGCATTACTGGAAATGATACAGGAAATAGCAGGCGTGCAATCAATTGTTTTAATATGAAGGCGAAGAACTAGAAGAGAGGGATTTCATGTCTCAACGCGTGATTTATTCTGAGAACTTATTTGTAAACACCATACGAAGAACGACGGCAGATCCTTCCTACGACTATGTGAATTCATAATAGCGTAAAATTGAAATTGTCTGCATATCATCCATCGTTGTGCGTAGTCTCGCTATTTTTTGCAGTTGCTATAATAATTCTCACAGGGTGTGCAAATATTTATGACTTTGAATGTAGCTGGCTTTCATCCACGCGGAGCTGCCAGTGATCTGTTTAGCATTGCAAACTTCATTATTGTATTTTTAAGTAGACAGACTACAACTATTCTTAACTCTGCTGCATATAAATCATTCTTTAACTACGTAAAAAAAAACTGTGTCAACACTAACAGTAAATAGCACTTTTTTTCTGTGCCTATAGTAATGCGTGAAAAATACAGGCCCTTTTCCTTTCTTTCTTAGTAATTGCAACAACTTAAATTGGTTCTACCATCCTTTAACTTAAAGATTCCAGCTATGAGCCATGCGATGTTGCAAATAGGTCGGAACTGACAAATCATTGGGAGCGTGATTCAATCAAACGGAGTTATCCCATGATTATTTAGATAATTATATTTGCAAAAGTGATACCTAAAAATAAGATGTAATGTGGTGCGTGTTTGATCATTTTACTCTCAGTTATTCAGTCCTTTATATCTGTCACTATGTAACATACAAAATACGGTAACTTTTTACAACTAGTAACCAACGTGGAGACAGCGAACTTCCATTTATGGAATAGATCCCTACTGACAAATAAGATTGAACATAATTTTATTTCTATAATCCCTTTTCATTAATGCGTTTACTCTCATGTTAGTTTCTAGGAAATGTCCAGCTCTTAAACGCTCTGTAATTAATGCACTAAAAATTGAGTGTAAAACTGTAGCTCATGTCGATTTATTACTTTATGTAGCATATGGAACTGAAGCTCTAAATGTAAAAAAAAAAAAAAAAAAAAAAAAAAAAGCTACAGCCATCCCATGGGGTAAAAAAATCTCAGATTCCACGAAAATTCGAAATCCTTCAGATGAAAAGTCAAATTTTAAATAAACTGACAACATTGTAGATTTTGAGTTCCAATTTGTAGTAACTTTTGAATGCCACCGGTTTTACGTAGTTCCTTTAGCTGGAGAGGAGGTGATGTTGTCTCTCTTCTATGGTAAACTATGATGAGCTTACATACGAAAATAGCGTACTACCAATGACTGTCCAAGTATCCTAACACGTGATCTCGCGGTTCGCAAAAATATCGCCTCAAAGACCTTGGACATAGAGGCAATCCATTCATGAACAAGAAATACTTTCGTTTTAATTTTGGTCTAGTGCACGCAGCTGAACAGTAGTACAGAAGTATTAATAAATACTTCACGCCACTTAATTATGGTAATGACTTAATCTTATCCCAAAAGCAGGAATAAATTGCATTCCTCAAGCCTACGCAACCGTAAACAAAGTTGGGGGGGGGGGGGAGGTCACCCTTCAGATACGACCTTGCCTCACACAGAAATTCCTCACTGGCACTTCATTGTTTTGCGTTGCCCAGTTCTAGTTCATTAAAATACACACTCGGGCAAGGGGCACGAGGAAGTTAACGTGCATGTGAAAACAATGGAGCAGCGTTTGTTTTATTATGACGTAAGTTTGACGTTCGAAAGCCGCCTGGCGTGGAGCGGATGGGCAGTTTTGACGAGCAGGTATGCAAAGTTAAAAAAAAAAAAAAAAAGTTTGACCCTGGGGGTAGGGGGAGAAATATGGTCGATAATATGTGAGCTCCCCAGACGGCCGAAAGGATCTGGTGATGGATGATGGACCAGGGGATGGGAAAAAAAGCGTCCCATTGTTGCACTGTTGTACGACTATGCCGATGGCGTAGTTTACACTAAACCAGACATTATTTCACGGCTCACGCCTGTTTGTGACCAAGTACACGGGCAGCAGACTATTGTGACACGGGTCCCTTCTGAAATATAACTTCCCTGCACAAATGCACCCAGTTTTCACTTATAATTAAGGGGCTGTACGTGTCCAATGACACATATACAGTTTAAACTTTATGTGTAGCAATCGAGGGTTGGTACAATTGCATTTATTCAGAGTAGAATATTTTTCCCGTTTCAGGTCAAACAAATTATATCACAGGTTCAACCACTGAAATAGCCACGAAAGATGAATTTTTAAAATAATAATATTTAACAAAAATATCCGGAAATACACTGTAGTCGTGGAGCGCCTCCGAGATACATACGTCGCGCGGCACCTACCGATAGGCAATAGCTTATTTGCAAGAGCCATGCTGGTTGCATCTCTAGCAGGCGTAGTGCTAAAAAAAACACTTTATTTTCCTCATCTCGTTGATATTAGACACATCTCCTGAGTACAATCAGAAATGGCAAATATATTGTATACAAATATTACAAATACAATTAAAAAAACACTAGTTATGTTTACAATACTAACATCATTTAAATGTACCACGTTGATATGCAAACCCTGTTTTTATAATATTTACATTACCTCAATATCATATATAGATATATAAATTATGAACTACAGTATTACTAACTTCTGCCACAATAAGTAATACACATATGTTAGCAAATAACTTAATTTACATAAAATTAACACAAGAGAATAACATTTGTCTCCTAAATTTAACCTATAAAATAGAGTTGATTGGGTGTCTAGTTATTTTAATATTGTGGGTTACTGGAGTCCTAGTTTCCTATTGATGTCATCTTTCAGTTATGTGATCGAATGAAACAGGTTTTTCTAAGCTATTAGTTGTATTCCGATAGCTTTTTTTTTAGTGCTTAAAGTAAGGCGGAAGATAATTATATAAATAGGTACCAGGATAGTGACAATCGTTGGTCAACATCAGTGGTTGTGTGGTATGAACGCACAATTGAAGACAGATTAGACAGATCGCTGTTTCGTGCAGACATTTAAGCTGGATGTTACCACACAGTGTGGAATCGAATGCATGTGCGTCTGGTTGTAGTGGGTTTCTAAAAATGGTTGGAAGAGCCACTCAAGTAATCAGTGCACGGTAGATGCAAAGGAAATTCCAAAGCTGCAGAGCGTCTGAAAGCCACACATCTTCTTATCGATAGGTAACTCATCGATAGGTCAATTTTTTTTATCGATAGGTACCATGCACTTTGTGCACGATAAGACTCAAATTGAGTATTTGTTGTTCACTGATACATGTTCGCCATCTCATCATAAGGGGAAATTTGTCGGGGCAGTCTAATTTCTAGCATAAGGTCATTCCTTCTATTTACTTTTAGGTGGGTTTTGCACCAACCGTTGGATACGTACCGTTTATATAAGGAGCAAGTGCTTAAAGATAAATAATTTTCCAGACTATTAAGGGTACGTGCAAAATTTTTTTCGCAGTCCCTTCTAAATTTTTAGTTTGGTTTTGTTCAGTGCTGAAGCATACATTACTCGCAAAGGTCACCTAGATTCGTTCAGTACTCACTAGCGTCATTTAAACATCATAACAAAGTGTAGGTTCTTAACCGCCAGCCAAAAAAAAAAAAATACAGAAAGAAATCGGTTACTTTTTCACGTTGAATGTGGTCCCATAACGATGAGAAGTCTCGCTTTAGCGTTCATAACCTAATCGAGATTGAATAGTGGATTAGAATAATATGCTTATTATTGATCTCCAACCTGCACTGTATCCTGGCCTAAGTCCAGTTTACTTTCTGATTGCTCGTAGCTGCTGGTAGCACCCGGACGAAATTTTTCACGTTATAGACAGATGTTAAAGATGATGGGACTTCCTGGTTACAATGGACTACGTGATTCCCAGTTCAGTGCTCAGAACAATTTGACTCACGAGGAGTTGCTAATCTATCCATCGCCGCCGCCCCCTTCTAGTTACATGAGTTGTCACGGCCATGGGAACCCCACATCATTCCATCCGCACTTTACTGCACTGACGATTGTATCCAAGACGAAGGAGGCAGTCTTCAACAACATTCACGAATGCAAATTTGAGAATTACTTATTTATTTACGATTTATTTTCACATAAAAAAAACTATACAGTCAAATTAATGGTCTACACACACTGTACAAATATATTTCTGGTTAACTGCCTAAACAGTAATGGAAGGTGTTAACCTATACTGTGTATGCGATATGCTGTTCACAGTAAAATGAGCACTTCTGAAAGCCCTGCTCAAATCTACTTATATGCAAGACGCGTATTCTTACGCCTTACATAAAATTAACATTGCCATGGGCCCCATCACTTTATTCATACGTCGGTGAAGTGAATCTGTAAAATTATTATAGTAAATATTTTACAAATCTGCTCGTTTTTACACTTCGATGCTTAAAAAAAACAGAAAGCAAAATAAATAATTTTAGTTATCACGGATTGTTACCTAACACTTTCCATTCTACGTAAAGATATGGAACTACTTTCCCCTCCAATATTACCAACTTTACTGGATACATGTCACTCAGCGCGCACATTAAAATATATGCAAGTAGGAGCAGTGATTTTATTCTAATATTGATTTCAAAAGTGCTCATTTTATCGTGAACATCTTTTAATAATGCTATGTATCAGGCTGAAAATATAGGAATGTTTACTATCGCTACTAGACAAAGTTGGGAACTTTCCTACGCATTTGACTCTTTCCCGAGCAACTGTAGGAATGCTACCATGCATGTATGGGGAAATATTTTACTATTCGCGCTTTATCACTCTACATATACATCGGTATGGTAAATATACAAATAATTTCTTAGAATGCACTTACGAAGAAAAAACCAAATTATTGACTTGCGTACTATGAAGTTACTACAAAATTATTATTGATAGACCGCAGCAATAAACTTATGACATCTAATCTTGAAAGTCATGCTCTACTGTAGTGGAAAGTGGTGAACGAAGCATTTTCCTGGCGCCGAGACTCTGAACCGCAAGTATTCCAGATGTGAAATTTCTGTTGAAATATCTTGTTTTATTCTGTCTATTATATTAACGCGAATAGTTTGGCTTTCGTATTTCGCATATTTCACAAGGATTCATATTATTCATGTTCTTGGTATACCGTCCACGATCCATGAACACTTATATTAAACTGTCCCGCAGTATCATTGGTCACAAAGATACACACTTAATTCATAATCCTCACCAACATTTCGGATTATTTTATTTTTATGGACTGAAGATTTGAGAAAACCTCTCTAATAACGTGGATCTGACATTTATGCTATCTACGTTAACCTGCATTAGAGGGATAGCGACTGACATATTACATTTTAATTAATTCACAATTAATACAACATAGTTTAAAATTTCAACAAGTATTTTCCTTTTTTCAACTACCGAAACGAAGGTGTACTTGTAAAATTTCACGTCACTCTAAGAAAAAAAATCTTCAGAAATTTCCTGAAACAAAAAAAAATGACACTAAAAATAATATGTTCCTAAATGGCGAGACTAGAACTTAAGCTGAATCAACAGGTCTTAATAACTGAAATTCTACAGATTAAATATGCCATTAATAAGCTGCTTACTACTGGCAAACTATCGGAGTACAGTGGTAACTAGGAAGCAGTGTTAGCGAGAGTGTTAGTCACTATACATTAGCATAAATCACTGTTGGAACTATTCAGTTCACTCACTTAAATGATTGGCAACCTTAAAGTAAATTGACAGTAAACTGTTTTTCGCAATTTCCAGCTACAATTCATTGATTTTAAACAATTTGCCCATATTTAAATGTATCACTTGTATGCGCTCGAGAAATTTCTGTACGTTATTATGATGGTTTGATTGGACTGTGTCCATTGCCGACCATGAGCCTAAATAAACATCTCTCACAAAATACTTAAAGACCTTTTACAGCACCACAGACAGATAATTAGGTAAAGCTGTTTCCTTGTCAATGACAAATAAATATGTATGTAATTAAAACGACAAAAATATAGACGAACATCTTATTATTACAAAACAGGACATACAACGAAAAAAAACCAAAAGAAAAGACAATAAGATGAGGAAAACTAAAACACCACACGAGTGAACAAAGCAGTGCAAAAAAAATAAAACAATATCAGTGACACAGCTGAATAATAAAAGTCAAAACACACTCTTGAAAATATGACCAAAACCACAGTGAAACACGCGTCAGGAAAATTATTCCTTTTCAGAGTGTAAAATCAATTAAATCAACACTAAGAACAACACAGGAACCACATAAATAACCCAAGAAAATAATAGATAAACCAACTGAGAAGATATAGAGCAACGAAAACAACGCAAAAAATAAGCCCTATGTTTGTGTCGGCTCTCAAGAACTCGATGTTAAGAGAAGTGCAAATCTCTTCACTTCACTTCTATGTTTGTGTACCAGATTCTCATGGTCGGCAATAGACATAGTCCAATCAAACCTTCATAATACCATGAATTCATCATTGTCATCAAACTTCAAAGATAAAATTGCTGTACGTGTTGCAGTACATTTGACATGCCCTTGAGGAATCGTGCTCAAAGCGACAGAGACGCATGTGCCCTGATCGGAAGTGTAAATGTAAATGGCTTTACTCAGGAACATCAACTAATGAAGAGAATAACAGCGGCTATATTACACTGCGAAACGAAACCCAGCCACTGGCTGACACGAAACAGCATCAGTAATGCTACTTGAAATTTCGCCGGTATATTCAATTACGGGTCACTCCCAGCTTCTCTGAAGACCTGCTAGAGTTCTGCTTTCAAACTATACTTCCACTTGACGCAAACAAAGCTTAACCAAGTCTAGAAAATTACACCAAAGAGACTGCGAAACGCGTTCGTGCGCACTCACTGTAATACCAGTTTGCACGAGAACTATTTCTTACTACCCGTATATATTTCCTCACTGTTTTATTCATGGTAATTATATATTAAATATTGAATTTAATATAAGTTTATAATTTTCGCTAAATTAAGAATATGGAACTTTTACGCTAACACAAATATATACGAACGCTTTTCATACACGACATATTTAGGAAATAATCAAACACGTCATACTTGGGGTAATTTTTCAAAGGTTAGATTTAAAAAATGCGAAGAAAGCGCGAATATACTACACACATGGTGTCTTTGACTAATCACCAGCCGCCATTTGGATAATAAGCCATAAGCACAGACTTTATGAGGCAACCTTTTACCTGTGCGCTCGCCTCACGTAGAATTTCGTTACGTCGAGTGCATAGTGTCTCAATAAATTTGTATAACTACTTATGAAGTACCTTAGCGTTTTCAACAATTTCAGCCATTAGCTTGTAGGCTTATCGGATACACTGATCTTCCTAAACTACATAATACTGACTAACTTAAACAGCTTAAGGTGAGACTGTTAAAGCATATACAGAAATTCATATCTTGAATATCTAAAATAACCTCTAATGTGTGAAAAAACGATTATTTCGCAATTTTTTCAGTCCAATTTAATATAAATAAGTATGAATTACAATCTACGAACATATTTTCACTATCCTAAAACTATATATAAATTATTGCGTACTAAAAACCATTAACTGTTGGTTTTATAATGTTAAGTACGAATTTTACTTTGCATGAAATCACTATTAAAAATATTAATTTATTACGCAAAGCAAGTACGGAATCCTACATGTTGCACTCGTAGACTAAAGATGAGGTAGAATGATGTCACTGGCTGCAGACAACCAAACTAATGTCCCAACATTGAACTGCTTTTCTACCTATACGACTAGCGGAAACAGCATGGATTGTATTTGAGGTTATAACACTATTTAGCAAACAGGTGTTTGGATTTGTTTGTATACTTCGTCTGACCGATTTAGAATGCAGTTAGATTAAATCCAAACTGGTGAAAGTATTTAATTCACATGAAAGTGCTTGTCTTTTGAGAATTAAGGTATAAACAAACACGTTAATTGCTGTTGACCATGAGACTTTGACATGTGACCTTCCTTTGGGGTAGGTCAATGTTGGGTATATGAGGAGAAGACAAATAATATGTCTGCCTCATCTTTAGTCTATGGGTGCACCCCGGAAACCGGAAAACAGCTGAAACTCGTTTGCATATCGCGAGCAGCAGGGACTAACATGCGCGGGCGCGTATGCCACAGCGACAACTTGGGGGGGGGGGGGGGTGTAAGAGCGCGAACCGGCCATCGCCTCGGGTCGTGAGGCGAAAACGGCCGAAGAGATTCGAACCGCCGTGCTGCGCGAGTCCGCGAACTTTCCCGATCAGACTGCACATAACAATTCCGGGAGTTGCCAAAGGGAGTCCTGGCAAGGGACGTAGAGGCATAAAACTTAGTTTAATCCTGCCAGGAGGTGGCCTCCGGGCAATGAAGGGGGAGGGGGTGGTGGGGGAAGGGAACGGAGTTAAGACGGATCGTTATCTGATCCCTCGACCCCCCCACGGCGAATACAAATGTCCCTAAATTTACTGCCCGGTGTGATAGCGGCCGACTTGGCAACAATGGAGCCGTGATTGAGGCCGGCGGGTGAGATAGTGGTTGAGGGGGAAGGGGTTGCCGGCCGTTCCAGTTAATATCTAAATCACGAGTCACCCAGTTCCTAACATGGTCGCCCCTTCTCTTGACGCTGCGAGCTTGTCTCGGGGCCATCACTGAACTCCCGTGCATCAGGCTACTCGCCGCGCCATTGTTGCAGGGGTGCGGCGA
Organism: Dryococelus australis; assembly: GCA_029891345.1. NCBI lineage: Eukaryota > Metazoa > Arthropoda > Insecta > Phasmatodea > Phasmatidae > Dryococelus > Dryococelus australis. Next base: position 62,495,364 of record CM057001.1, on the reverse strand, counting down.
CCTGCAAGCAAACCCGCCGTACAAGAAGAGACATCACATCATCTCCTCCACCAAACATCAAGCTTTAGCATTATATGGACTTCAGCCTATTCGCGGTGTCTTCTCACTTTCTAAATCGAACCTTTGAATAATCACCCCATGTATGACGTGTTAGGTTGTTTCCTAAACATGTTATATATCACAAGTGTTTTATTAACTTACTTGTATTAACATAAAAGCGTCTAATTTTCTGTCAATTTAAAATTTTATTTAAATTTTCTCTATAAATCTAGATATTCAATTTATAAATAATACGAATAAAAATCGAGAGAAAATGGGTGTGTTGGTAATGCCTAGTATAGACTGTTCACGGTAAAGTGATCACTTTTGAGGTACTAGTTACTTTTTACTTTCAGCCATGATTTATCCTTTAACCATCTTTTTAAATAATTATTGCCATGCGTAAGTAATAAACACAGTGTGTATATTCCATGTGTTCGGTAGTTAACGCCTGAGGCTAAAATAAAATATATTTTTTGACTATTATTTCAAATGAGGTTTTCAAAAGTTCTCACTTTACCTTGAACAGCCTATAAGAAATAGTAACTATGCAAATTATTATTGCACTGAAACAGCACGAATGCGATGTATTGTCCCTTTGGTGTAAATATGTGGACTCGGTTAAGCTTTGTTTGCATGGGGTGGAGGAATATCCTAAAATTAGAACTTTAGCAGAGCTACAGAAATGTTGGATATAACCGTGAATGAACTCCTTCTTACTTGTATCTTCTTTCTGAGTTATGTGACTACATATCCCTATCTTAATAGTGTTGTCGAGACGCACATTATGAATTATACGATATTAAGATGATATACCATCCTTACCACCAGGAAACAATTTTGCTCCAAATTTTTATTTACAAAACCACAATTAAAAGAAGTTATTTACAAATACATTCTAAAAAAATTTAATAGGTATGGAAAATACGTATATCATAAGTAATATTTTGATTCGTATATCGCAGAAAACTACCTTTCGCGTATAATATGCAATCAAAATATCACCACATGACGTACTGTAAATTGATTTGGAGCATGTGTAGTAATATCGTATATTAGTGACTGCAGAATGATCCGATTTCAGATTCAATTTCAACCTTAAGAAGTATTGTTACTATAGTATTGAGTTTTTCCATACACGTAAAAATTATCATCCCTAGAAATAGTTTTTCGTGTTTTGTTTCATTCGTGTCGAAATTTTGTACAAATATATTGAAAACAAACACTGTTTTACAAGATTATTTTTTCTACTAGAAAATTAATTCACAGAAATTTGACCATAAATTTCCCAAAGCTAATTACATCCTATAGAGTACTATCGTGGCATTGAATTTTAAACATTTTCTTTGCATTCCGTGACAAAATTGTCGCAATCGCAATGAACTTATGTTGATATTGAAATGTAATGCATTTTACACCAAGTTCCGAGATAACCATGAAAAACAATGTAAACGTTTGCAAGGGACAATCTACCGATTAACATACATAGAGTAGATTGGAATAAGACTGCCAGTAGGGCACACCATAGATTTATAATGAGTGATGGTTTTTTTTGTATCACTGCCCTCGTTACAGTATGTTCACGATGTAGCTATTTGGGAAATCTGATAAAAAGTATAGTGGAACTTATTCACTATGAGGGAGGTACGTGACAAAAATTCTAAGTTTCTGTAAGTATGTTGATTCAGTACCCCATTGTTATAAACCTAGTTAAATCAGTAGCAGTTATTTATAATAAAAGCTGAATTGATGTGGTATCAATTTTTATATTACGTAATAAAGTGCTGACTGATTATGCAATGAACAGATTTGTTATTTTGGCGAGAGATATAACATATAATCGGTGGGGCAGGAATACGTATGTACAGTCTTACCCCACACACAACCCTTTTCCGTGTAGACCCGTAATAATATAATTGTTCACTGCATTGCAAGCAGCGGCATAAAAACAAATTGAGAAGGGAGGGTAGGGCAAGTAAAATCTGTTGCCCCCCCCCTTTTTTTTATACATTTCAAGAAGAGGGGCCGTGCCGTCCAGCATATAAATCTTTAAATTAATTTTAGAGCCTTTTAATTACAACTGATCACAAAATGTCTATTTTCTTGCAATGCAGTTACCGTTAACGTTTATTTTTAAACATTTTTAAGACACCAGAAGTTTTTGAAAATCCCTTAAAATTTCGCACATCTATTCACAAATGAGAATCTCTGTGATTAATGTTACAGGTACCGCATTAAACGTATAATAATTTAGAATATGAATGTCGTAACGTCATTGATTTGAAGTGTTAAGCAAAGCATTTGGTATAAAATATAATAACGCCCATTTAATTTTCATTAAATTATTTTATTTTATTCTTATGCAGCTAAGGCATGCGTTAAGAGAGTTAAACACACTCCCTCTCTTTCCAGATAGAAATTAAAAAATAATAATATATTAGGTTAGGATTTCTACCAACTTACACTTAACAGAAGGAGAACCTTCATTATAAATGAACATATATATTTATGTTTTGAATAAAAATAGTAATCGCAACTTGACAATACACCCATTTCTCTCTCGCGTCATACTAATAAGACACTCGCTTCGCAGTAATTTTATATTGGTCCAGAATAGAGTGAGTGCTGTAGGAAAACGATACCGTTTTTCTGACATTTCTCAAAAATCCCCGACGTATTCTTTTCATGTTCATTCCAGAGCCATTCAGTCATTTAGTTCACTCATCTCACTTTGCAAAATTGAACTGATCTGGGGCACACAGCAAATAATTACTTATTTTATTTTCAGTCTCAACAACCATTGTACGCAATCACCAACGAACATCGAATGGAACTACTTGGTCTGCAGAAACACTTCAAGAAGTTGAATAAAGGGGTTAAGTATGAGATAGTAACAGACAAGTAGCAGTAACTTCAGGAATGGCTGAAAATATGTATTGCAAAGTGATCAACGACCTTCTTCTTTAGGTGGTTTTAAATATACGTCTTCTGTTGGGATGGAATAATAGTTATTAAATTCTCTAAAAACTGTATATTGTATGGATTTATAAAGGACCTTCGTGTTTTGTTTCTCAGTTAGCTTAGAAAAGTGATACTTCTCATTGATTTGACTCGACTAGTCGATTGGAAGGGAAGAATTAAGTTTTCTGATTTTCTGAAACGTCAGCACAAACGTTCACTTCGACAGCCGATAGCCACAGGAATCCGGCGAGCTATTGGTTTTAATAATGTGCGATAAGATACATTTCATAACACTGTCAAAATATGATATGAAGATTAAACAAGAGAAAACTTTCCGCCATGCCACGTTTTCAACATCGAGGACTTGCTTTAAAACCGTTCCTTAAAAACTTCCAATGGTTTAACGCTTCAAAGGAAAGATCATTAAACAAAGTAGGTAGTTAGTATAGGAATGTGGGCAAACAATAACGTTTTACTGGATGGCTACGTCGTGCACCTTTATTCCTCCAGCAGCATTCTCTTTTAATGAAAGAGAATGATGGCTGAAATACTTGATTGAGCTCTTGCATCTTCAGTAGGTATGACTTCTGATTTGGGTTTCAATGAAATTTTATTTTTCCTGCAGCTTTCCAGCATTTCCAGGACAATGCCCAATTGTTGACTGTTGCTTGACAATCATATATAATACATTTCCGTCTCAGAAAGTGTTTTTTTCAAGAAACATCATTTACTCACAGCTTCCCCACAGAAGTCATAAGGCTCAGCTTCTTAGTACATGGACTGAGCGTGATGCTACAGTGGACTCGCATTCGGGAGGACCCGGGTTCGATTCCTGCTCCGGCCATCCTGATTTCGGTTTTCCAGGGTTTTCCGAAATCACTCCAGGCGAATGCTGGGATGGGTCCCTAACAAAGGTCATGGCCGATTCCTTCCCAATTCTTCCCCAATCCCTCTTCCTTGTGAAACTTGCACGGTCTCTAATGACCTCACTGTCAATGAGACGTTAAGCCCAACTACCTACCGCCTTAGTATATGGATGTGCAACTACAGTCGGAAATGCTTTAAAATATAAAGAGGTGACTGCAGCGTGTCCATTGAAACTGAATAGTTTTACTGATGAATACTTTCTTCTTTAGAATGTGACAGGTAAGCGTATTGATTCCAAGATAAGTGAATACCGTATGGACACCAATGTCTCCTATTCATCTGAACAGAGTTCCATGTACAATGGGAACGACCAAACAAGTGCGACCAGTCTTTCAGATCAAATGCCTTGGCCAGCCTTCAATTAGCACTCTCGCCAATGACCGTGGGCCAACAGCATGCTTTCTGCTAAAGAGACATCCATTTGACAAACGCAGCACGTCCAGCCGTCGGAGGGGAAAATTGTCAGGGTTAATAACGCATTGTCATTCAGAACTCAATTTGGAGTGCTGCTAGTCGAGAACAGTAAGACAGCTAACAGGCAAGGATGGTAAGGGAAGCAAGGGCAGGAGTATAAGGACAGGAGTTTACCAACTAAGAAAAAGAGACGAAGACGATACTTCTAATGCAAGATTACAGCAACGCTGGTTGTTCTCAGGAGTATACTGATTCCACACGCCCTCCCCCTTCTTCCACTTCTCGCACTCTCACAAGACTGGATTGAGCGTGGAGAGTGCAAAATGGTAGCATGGAAATAAGTCTTCTGCACATTTCGACATTGGTCTAAGAACTGCAAGCGAAAATTTCACAGTGAAATCTCTAAACCGTAACGAATCATTTCCCAATATATTTATGTTTTAAGGGGTAAAATTATATTATATATTATATTTGAATTGAAACTTGGCCAGAGAACATGCCCTACAGTTTCAAAGAAGTACATGTACATGTAGCTACTGTGCTTAACTTTCGTAAAAGCCACCACAAACTTCTGACAGCTCTATTGGCAAAAACACGTTGAATTCTGGGACACAGTGAGATATAAATGGGTTTCCTTCTTGTAAACATCATGGTCGAGACGGGGCTATGTGCTCTATCAAGTTGGGGCTGAGAAAGATGCAACCATAGCTTATTACGGAACCATTCCAGCATCCGCGTTGAGTGGTTTTGGAAAAGCCATGGAACTTGGAAATCACGATAGCTGTGCCGGTGATCGAAAATTTGTTCTCGCCCATGCCTGGCCAAGGTGTTTGTTACCACTTCGCCGCCTCGCTACGTACTGAGAAATCGGCTACAGGTTAGCTGGCAAAGGCTCTCCACACCGCACACCTCATCTACGCTTCAAAGGCCCGCGAAAGAAAACGGCCAGCCAATCAAAAGGAGCTTGTTTCGTGAACTTCGTAGCCACTTTGGGCATGTAAAAGAGATATGAAACTTCGTAGATTCGAGTAGAGAGATTCGGGTTGTTCTTAACAGTTCTCAAGAGTCGATGAAGCTGAAGCGAAGTGAGTATGGAGAAGCACCGGGACGTCCCCGAGGAAACCCGTCGACCAGCGGCATCGTCCGGCATGATTCCCACATGCGAAAATCAGGTAGCGACCCCACCTGGTATCGAACTCTGTTCGCTCGGGTGGGGAGCGAGTAGTCTAACCACTACACATCCGTGGCCCGAAGGAACCTCGTGAAATCTTCGTTACATACATACGGAAATCACGATGGCCATCAGTAAATTACTCGTAGGTGTATGAAGCGACTGCGTGATTGTAACTAAAACTGAATAGCAAGATAACTTTCAGGAAAAAAAAAAAAAACTTTCTATCGGCTTGCGGTAGTTTATCAGCGAAGGAAGTTTTACTGTTTTCCACACGCTAAACGTGCACACTGACGATTTTGGTATGCATGCGACCCCCTTGTAATGTACGTCATTTTTTCTGCATTACAACTAAAATAATTGTTTTCAAAACGGAGTGTCGTTTCTGTAAAGCTAGGTTCGGAACACAGCATCACGATAAGAGCATAAACACACAGTATGCTACTTCATTTGTTTGAGCATTTGTTTCCTGGGCTGAGCAGGAAATCTGTGGTGTCAGTCGCGGTATTTATAGCCTTTCTAGGTCTGTTGCAACGGGCGGGATCAAGTGCATAGTGTAAGGGAGATAAGTTGCTTTTGCACCAAACAGCCATAATCTCGCTGAAGTACATGCTCGATCAAGGCAGCAGTAACGGCGCTGTGCGCCCACTAATATCGTCCGAGTGTGGCTGGAATACTAAAAAATTTACCGAGTTGCATGCTGTCATTAGGACTGGAGTGGTGTCAACTATCCAACGATTTTAGTGGATATTATATATCTACTTATAAATGGTTTCGATGAATTAAAGATCTTTGCCCCTATATACATTAAAGAATTTGTGACTGCACTGTACTATCTTGTCAATCAACATACTTTTTGTTCACTAGAAAAACTTAGTGGAAATTCACCCAGAAATTTTTTTGTGAGGAACACAAAATTATTTTTTGGGACCAAAAATTGTTTGTCGTATTGCCAAGAGCTAGTTCCCTCCCTTTTTGATTACTATCGTTTATTCGCGGTTTCTTCGCACATTTTGAATCAAACCTTTGAAAAATCACCCCAATTATGACGTGTTTGATTGTTTGCTAAATATGCCATGTTTCACAAGCGCTTTAGACTTAAGTTCATGAAAGTACCTTATTTTTGGTTGAATGTAAATTTTATTTATATTTTATCTATAGAGTGCAGTATTTAATTTGCAATTAATATGAATACAATCAGTGAGAAAATAGGTGTGTTGGTAATGCCTAGTAAAAAATAGTTATTTTCTAAAATATTATTACACTGAGTGTTCACAAATGCAGTACGTTGTCCCTTTGGTATTATTTTCTGGACTTAGTTGAGCTTTGTTTGCACGAAACGCAGGAATATCCTAGAAGTAGAACTTTAGCAGGGCTTCAGAACAGTCCGAAGTGACTCTGAACGTACTATAACAAAACTATTTAGGTATGACTGGAAAATAATGTAGCATTCGGATGGGGGGATGACATGGTGAAATTCAACAAAACATTGTCTAGTTACCGTATGATTCCCTCCCTTCACTTTCTTTCATGTGTTCGTTCAAGAAATCGCCTTTTCTAAATCCACACTTATTTCATATTAAAGAATAGCGCCTGTGTGAATAGTATAGAAAGATTCCGTTGTTGCAAAGATTCAGTAACCAGCGATATAATATCAAACAACGTTGGAATTATATTCGTTCTGAATATCACTGCAAACTTAATGATTAGACTTGGTTTAAGAAAAAAAAAATTGCGTTGTGTGTAAAATCTAACATTTCGAAGAATACACGCATTTGTTGCTCAAATGCGTCGAGATAAACACAGAAGTTTTAAGGTTTTTATTTTCAAAAAAATCTGTAGTCAATGCCAATTAACGGGTTAGAAACCCAGTTATCAAGCATTTCCATTTTTATCATTTTTGAAGGGTTGCACAAGAATATTCTGTCAGCCATTTGTAAAGGAAAGCCTTTCTTTATAGTTTTTCCTTCTAGGACATACGTATAGATTGTGTTTCTTTCTAAAGAGAGACCGAAATTTTTTCCATCAGCAAACTCACAGAAGATGTTATATTGTAACATATTTATATACGTTTAAAATAATTCCCTCCAAAACGGGGCTATTAAGTTATGTTACACTATCGTCCATTTCACGTAACGCTTTTGCTTTGCAGCATACTCAACAAATATTTATAGGAACTCAACATCGAACTCGAATAAAAATTTTATTCATAAAGTTCAGCCGTTCACCCGTTAAATGCTAGTCTAGGGTGTACATGCATATCCTTACACACGAGATACATTACATTCTAATTTTGTACACTGATGTTACAATACTTTCTATACGTTAGTATTTTTACATTGAAGCGGCTTCATACGCTACGATATCCACAGCCTAATTTGGTGACGGAAAGTAATTTTAAGTAAATAAAGTTTCTATCAACTCGCAATGGTTTGTCAACAAAGGAAGTTCTACTGTTTGCCACAATTGTAGCCGCGATGGTCTAGTGGTCACACTAACTCGCCTCCCACCTGAGCGAACCGGGTTCGAATCTCAGATTTTCGCGTGTGCGAATCGTGCCGGACGATCCCGCTGGTCGGTGGGTTTTCTCGGGGGTCTCCCGTTTCACCCTGCCCTTTGCATTCCGGCGCTGCTCCATACTCACCTCGTTTCACCCTCATCGGCTCTCATGATTTCGATGTTCAGAGCAGTCCAAATCACTCCACTGTTTGCCCCACCCTGACTGTGTACACTAACGAGTTTACTAGATTACAGTTAACTGTCTTCAATACGCAGCATCATTTCTCTAAAGCTAGATTCGAAACACAATACACATACGTCACTTGGCCAAGACAATTACAGCCGTCTGAGCTCACTGATCGTTTATAATCTATTCGCAGTTTCTTCCCCCTTTTTGAATCAAACCTTTGAAAAATCTCCCCATGTATGACGTGTTTAGTTATTTCCTACATATGCCATATATCACAAGCGTTTTATACTGCTGTTCATAAAAGTTCGTTTTTTTCTGTTAAATTGAAATGTTATTCATGTGATATCTATAAATTTCAATATTTCATTTATAAATTATTTTAATTAAAAAAAGTGATTAAAAGTGTATGTTGTAAGACTGCTTAATAAGAAATAGTTACTATACAAAATACTGTTACACTAGTGCACACGAATTCGGTGCGATGTCCTTTGGTATAATTTTCCAGAATTAATCAAGCTTAGTTTGCATGAGATGGAGGAATATCTTGGAAGTAGTACTTTAGCAGGGCTTTAGAAAAGTCTGAAATAACCGTTAATGTATTATATATGATCATTATTGCGTTGACAGTGTCAGTTGGGTACCAGCACCATCATCTTCCACAAAGTATATTCTAAACGAGAGTTTACGAACGTCATGTTGTTGCATTTTAAAATCTGAAAGCTGTTTAATTTAGTTACCTTAAATTGCGTGACTAAACGTGTTTTATGCTAACTAAGAATTTAAATATTTTAAAAGTGATAAAAATAGAATCAACATTCAAGCGCGCAGGTAAAGTTAATCATTATTGGCATGTGCAGAAATATTCCGCAGAGGTGCAAAAGGCTAAACAACGGGTTGATTAATTAATTAATACTGTTACATGTTGCTGGTTCGCATCGCTTCCTTTGCACCGTTCCTCTCTATCAAGTGAAACAGTTTGCCAAGGACAGTGTTGTAACATGAGAAGTGCGCGGCGATTTACAACGGCGAGCCGCCCGCGTGTGCCAGGTAAACCTATCGGGACTTGTGGGCTCCTGACCTTCAGCGGATTGGATTTCTGCGGTTATCTTTGAAATTATGTTCTGGTCATCGCCCTTGCCTCTCTCAGCGAGACTCGAGGTGCGGGGAACCTTATAGATTGGGTCAGTGAGACTACTTAAGGTTGAAGTAAAGCAACTGCCTATGGAGAACTACACACGACTATACAAGGTGAAGAACTCATAAAACTTAGTAGTACAGACACCATAAAAATTGCCAGAATAGTGCGATCTATGCTGTATATGAAAGAAGAATGTATATATTTTGTAAAATTACAAAATATTTCACTAAAATATACTTTTTAAATGTAGAAAAAAAAAATCGAATAAAATAGTACGTATTTTGAACAAAATTCTAACATATTTCTATTCTGGATGCGTCAGATAGCAGAATTTGTAAGAACATTTTTGTCATGGAATATTGTCATAATGTTTACTATAATTGTATGTAAGAAAATCGTAATAATAATATAGCAAATAATTTTTATAATTGATTTTACGAGCGTCCATTCGTTACAAACATTTATGGCTGAAACTGATGTAAATAAAGTTAATTATAAACTTAATATGATACATATTACCATGATTTTATTACACATGATCACAGTAAATATTATAACGCTCTTTCTTGAAGAAGATTTCCTTGCAAATTCTGCTTTCGGAAGCATCCAGAATGGAAATACGCTTAAATTTTGTTAAAAATACGGATAATCTTGGTCGATTATTTTTTTACATTTAAAAAGTATATTTTAATAAAATACTTTATAATGTTGCAAAATATATGCATTCTTCTTTCATAAACAGCATAAATCGCACTTTTTGACATGTTTAATGGTGTCTGTACTGTTTTTTTTTATAAGTTCTCACGTTGTATAGTCAAGTGCAGTGCTCCATAGACAGTTGCTTTACTCCAACCTTAAGAGCCACCCAAATCTATCCAGTCAATCTCCCCGCCTCTGCAATATTACATCGCTTGAAGTTTCAACCCCCCCCCCCGCCCCTCCTCAACATCTTTCCGTAGATAAACGTATTGCGAATGAACTCGAGAGTTATTAATGTTAAACTGTGGTTTTCGATCTCGCTGCACTGCAGCTTCGAGCGAAATCGTGCCTAGTCCTAAAGTTTTACTCTCACACAGTTTAACCGCGATAGGTGTGGTCCCCAAAAACTCGATATCTACGGCCGCACAAAGCGCGAAAAGACAATCGACGGGGATGGGGGGGGGGGGTTACTTGTATCTGATAACTATTCCTCGATTTTTTTTTTTTTTTTTTTTTTCCGAGCGCAGTGGGCCAATTGCGACGCGAAATGAGGTTCAGCGGCGGGCCGACGCAAGGCGACCGGCCAATCACGCGTCACAAAGGAGAAGCGGGTCGTCACAATGAAACACATACGCCGGGTCAGGAATCTCGGGGTCTCCATCAATCACCCTCTCGCATCGAGATATGGAATAATAATATAAAAAATCCCTCCCGCCAGACAATATCAGCTAGTGAAGTGCGCGCGCGTGTGTGTGTGTGTGTGTGTGTGTGTTCGCGTCTGGGCGCGTGCACGTGTTTTGTGTATCCATTGCCGGCAATTGAAAAGTATTATATTTTCGGCATTGTGTGAGCAAGAGTGCCTGTGATGGGGAGCGTGGTGGGGGGTGAGGGAGGTGTGGGATGGATGAAGAGTGGGGAGGGGAGTTGTGAATGACAGTTGTGTAGGCGCCAGGCATGTGGTATCGACACTCGCCCAACCTGTTGGTACATCACAACAAGGCAAAGTATACCGGTGTCAGACATGCGGTGGTGAAGAGTCATTCCTGTGTTACTACCGCGCTTGTTCGTTTGTTTAGTAGGAAAAAAACTGCTGCTTACTATTCATTCGCGGTGGTTTGGCACTGTCATGAAGCCCTGCGTGATGCAGTATGACTAATACAATTTACTTGATTATTTTTCTGTTTGCGATGAATGGTATATGCACAGGTTTTTGTGTCCAACCGTTCTTAATATACACATTTAAGATACGTCTTGCAAAACTAAGCTTTTGTAATTATATTTTTTCGTTAATTAGTATATAAATGTATACAGGCTGAGTTTGAAAGACACCGACAAACATCAGCAGGTGATTCCTTAGGAAAATATAAGACGACAATTTAAGAACCACGTTTTCCGAAATTGACTATTAAGGGAGCAGTGCGCCCCCCAAAAGTCGGATTTTGAAATGTCTTAAGGAGAATATTTTAGAAACTACTTGCGACTAAGCGACTAATCGGTGAATAGTGTTTTGCATAATTGAGATCGTCCACCTCGAGAAACGTGGTTGGTAATAGCATCCCCTTACATTGGGGAAATGAGGGTTGCAATCCTGTGTTTGCACGAATCGTGTTAAACAATTGTAAGCGATTTATTGCATGGATTTATTACTCAGCACGTCTACATTAACAAAACAGGTCGTCTTGTCAGAACACTCTCAGGTGAACCGTTTGCGAGAAATCCGTGGCGACATAATGCAAAACAGAAAGCGAATGGCCTGACAGGTAGGCAATCCACTGCACACCGGGCATGTTACTATGATGAAAGACGGACAATGTTTACATTGAACAGTCACGATAAATTACCTAAAATATTCAACTTAAGACGTTACAAATACCGACTTTTGGGGCGTACAGCTCCCTTATTAATCAATTTCGGGAAACGTGGTTCTTACATTTTCGTCTTATGCACTATCCACCAAAAATTAATTGGGCACCCATAAAGATACGTAATTCAGTACGTCAGTTGACTTGTGTTTCACGGATTTCGGCGTAGGACCGCTGGTGTTTGTCTGTGGTAGCATAAACACAGAGGCCTATTGTAACATTCTGGATAATGAAATTCTCCCAAAATTGTAGCGTTTTTATGGAATGGACCCGTGTTACTTCCAGGATGACAATGCCAGGTGCCATGTTTCAAGGGCTACTATGCAGGGGTACGCTGACAACCTATGTTCGCCGATTGGATTGGCCCGCCAAGAGCCCCGACCTCAACGTTATAGAACATCTCTGGGACGAATTGGATCGCCGGGTGAGGGCTCGTCAGACGCGGCCAAAATTCATTGCTCAACTCGTAGAATGGTTGCAAGAGGAATGGCGACGAATCCCCGTGGATGTCCTGCAAATTCTCGTAGAGAGCATTCCAGACAGAGTGGCTGCTGCTATAGCCGCAAGATATGTCCCTACGAGATTCTAACGGGGTGACAACCACCGAGCAAACATTGTGGTCATGTGCCCAATTACTTTTTGGTATAGACAGTGTATTTTCCTAAGGAATTACCTGCCGGCGTTTGTCGGTGTCTTACAGACTCATCCTGTATATGAAGTGTTGTAGAAAAGGATTAAAAAAACCTTGGCAAAACATATATCACACGTGGATGACTAAGCGGCCGTGGTGGTGTAGTTATACTCTCGCTTTCCACCTAGGCGAACCGGGATCCCGGCGTAGTATGGCCCCATAGCGAAAGGGAAGCTGAATCGGACATGTGTTTATCAACATAGTTTTGCCCTTTGCATGTTACGTACTGTATGTAGTCTATTCGCAGTTTCTTCACACTTTTTGAAACAAACCTTCGAGAAATCACCCTATGTGTAACGTGTTTTGTTCCTAAATATCTCGTGGATCACAAACGTTTTATACCTCTGTTAACATAAAAAGTATCTTATTTTCCGTTAAATTGTAGTTTCACGTATATTTTATTTATAAATCATAATATATCATATATAAAAATGGATAAAAACAGTGAGAAAGTTGTGTGTTGGTAATGCCTAGAAAGAAAAAGTATTTATTTAACAAATATTACAACTTAGTGTGCACGAATTCGGCGCGTTGTCCGTTGGTGTCATTTTATAGACTTAGTTAAGCATTGTTTACATGAGGCGGAGGAATATCCTGGAAGTAGAACTTCAGCAGGGCTTCAGAGAAGTGTGAAGTAACCGTGATAGGATTATTAAGCAACGCCCATCTTTATTTAAGCAACCTGTATGTTAACCGGAATTTATCCCAGAAACAAAGGCAAGGCACCATTTCGTAGCTGCATCCAAGCTTAACGCCCCGCCAATAGAAACTGCTCGATACACGCCACACTGAAAGAAAATATTTGTTAGTGGCTACAAAAACTGTTTGGTTGATGCTTTCCAAGGCGAAATTTTGTTGCTAGTAAAAAAACAGATTGTGATGGCCAATAACACGAAGATTTAAAAGTAAACTAACTTTTCATGAGGTTAATTGCGCAGGCCATGCCGTGTGTGCCACATGTATGACTTACGTTGTCTTCATAGTCCAGACGGCGCATTTACGTCGATCAGGAGCCCTGCCCACATAGCTCAGGGGTAGGGTGGCCGACTTGTAGGCAAGGGGTCGTGTGTTCCCGCCACGGCCCCTCCGCTGCAGGTTTTCAGCTCGCTTGCTGCACCGGGAAATTGTCAGCAGGTCGGTCTCACTCGAGCTTCGTCAACTTCAATTCTTCAAACAACAAGGGCAAAAGAAATGAAGAAAAAGTAGTCAAGGTGGCGCAGCGGTAACACGCAGAGCTCACATGAGAGAGGTCCAGGGCTCGAGTCCTGCTCCTGGAGAAGTTTATTTTAATTTGCAATTGCCGGTGACTACAGACGTCATTTTGTAGTTGCCACTAAATGCTGAAATTACAAAAAAACTTCTGTTGGTGCTACAAAATATTTTGTGATGTCGATATTGACAAAAGAATGTTGTGACCACCAACGAAGTTTTATTCGTGACCGCAAACAGTTTTTTCAGTGCCATTTCCCTACTGAAGGCTAGATATTATCGCGAGTAGCACCTCCCTACAATCTATCCCGTACAGACAGACGAACCCGCACCCATGTCTGACTACCATAATTGAATAGACGGCGAACACTACTATCCACAGCAAAGAGACAGGAGCCCGCACACACACACACACACACACACACACACACACACACACACACACACACACACACACACACACACACACACACACACACACACACACACACACTCTCTCTCTCTCTCTCTCTCTCTCCTCTCTCTTTTGCGTGACGAGAACGGAAACAATACTCCATGACTCCAACCATCAGTAGTGTTATTTAAACCACTATCAGAGGACAAGTCCTACTCACCTGACCGGGGATATGGTAACCACGCCAATCAGTGGTCAGTAAACCACTATCAGCGGATAAGTCCTACTCACCTGACCGGGGATATGGTAACCACGCCAATCAGTGGTCAGTAAACCACTATCAGCGGATAAGTCTTACTCACCTGACCGGGGATATGGTAACCACGCCAATCAGTGGTCAGTAACCTCCTTCCTTGTCGTTGTACTAGCGAGCGAGCGGAGAGATTTGGGCGGCTCTTAACAACGAGGTCTTGAGAGCCGATAAGGGTGATGGAGGTGAGTACGGAGCAGCGCCGAAATGACAGGGCGGGAAACGAGAGATCCCGAGAAAACCCGCCTACCAGCAGCATCAACCGGCACTATTCCCACATGCGAAAATCCGAGATTGACACGGCCGAGGATTGAACCGGATTAGCCATTGTGGGAGTCGAGCACGCTAACCACTCAGCCATCACGGCTCAATGATACTAGCGGGTTTTAACCATAGACTAAAGAAGAGGTAGACCGATTATTTGTCTTCTGTGGATGTCCCGACAAGGACCCACTCCAAACTACATCACTATCAAAGTCACATGGTCAACAGTGATGAAAGTGTTTGTTTACGTTTTCATTTTTAAACGCCAAACCGTTAAATAAGTATAAAATAATCTTACCAGTTTTAATTTAATCTGATAAAAGGCATTAAAAACTGTTTAGAGGAAGTATACAAATAACTCAAAGCACTTGATTGTAAAGGCTGTTCACGATAAAGTGAGCAATTATGAAATCAGCCTTAGAAAAAATGTCACTGACCTGATCTGCGTACGTTTTAACTGGCGCACTGAGTGACATGCGCCCAGTAAAGTTGGTAACGATGGATGGGAAGTAGTTCCATACGTTAATGTCGAATAAAAAGTATTAGGGAACTATTTCTAACAACTTAAATTATTTCTTTCGCTTTCTGTTTAACGTATTAATCAATCGAAGAGCAAAAATTAGAAGAGTTATAAAATATTTACTTTTCTAATAATTTCACGGTTTCACTTGACCGACGCATGAATAAAGTTATGAGGCCCATTACAATGTTAATCTTACATAAGGCAAAATAATACACAACGTAGATGTAAGTAGGTCTTAAGCAGCGCTTTCAAAAGTGCTCATTTTACCGTGGATAACCTATATAAACACTGTTTGTAACATCAAATCTTATCCACGTCGATTATGTTAGTCGTGTTGGCAGAAAACCAGTCCAATGTTGGGACGCCGAGAGTGGGATTTGCTCAGCCAGTGTGATCGCTCTACCTAATAATCACTCTGTGGGGTTTTACAGTGGGGCAAGCCCCGCATCGTCCATCTCCATGCCCACGGTTTCGTCACTAGCAAAACCATAGGTTTGGACCCCAACGATCCGACTGTAAAGGAATCGCCCAGCCTGCTTCCGGAACAACGCCATCATGACTGCACGTGATCCAAGCGCAAACCTGGGAAGCAGGTACACATTTCAGCAAGCCAGGCATTAGGGATCGCCCTTGTTTCCTTCAACACGTCTGCGAAACTACGGCTACTTGCATTAGAATTTAACCGTTATTTTCGAAATTTACCTAAACTCATACACACATGCACGTATATTTATATGCATAAATGAGACTTACCGGCCTTCAAATTAAAAAAAAATGCGTTAAGAACGCCTGTAGTACAACATGAGAATTGCACGCTACTCATCACACGAATCGTTGCGTGACTTTTGCGCCTAATAACGATCTCTACACCCTTATAATAATTCCTTTCATGACTGTGCATTCTTTCTACTAGTGATATGAGTAGTATACCTATTAACGCTGAAGAAGCGAAAAGTCAATGTGTCGCTTATATAAGATTTCGTCTTCCCGTAATTCCGCCTCAGTAACCAATAAAAACGTATAGTAAAATGTTTTAGTAAAATAAATAATTAATAAAAAAATATTAAAGGCATGATTCATCCCACTGAATATTATTTTATTATTGCCGGAGACTGTTACTGCATCATTTAATTTACATTTTTTGTTGTTTATGCGAAAGTCCAGAAGCGCTACCTGCAGTAAAACGCCTGAAACTATCGCGAAAGCTCGACTGAAGCAAACGACCCCTGGGGCGTTTCGATTATAGAATGACCGCAAGCGATTGGGGAATACTGCGCGATCCCAACACTCGTGTAACATTTAAAGAATCTGCTCATTCGCTCTCTCCTGTGGTACTGCATTTGGTGTTCGATAATGCGGGGATCACATGGCACTGACAAACACAGCACGACACGAAAAAAAAACCGCAACCACTACACAGCATTTATATTTTCAGTGTGACTGCTCGAATTTACAGCGTGGCAAGTAGAGTAGAATTTTTCGGGGCCATTTATAAGGCGCTGATTAGCAACGCTAGATTCAAAGGTGGTGGGCAGACGGGAAAATTGGGATACATGATGGTGGCAAAGTGTTATCGCTGGTGCATACGAAAGTAAAATTATTATTTTTAAGAGTTAAATACAGTAATCTTTTTTTTTTCTTTAGGCTGCATATTTTCTATTGTCGGGGAAGCTTGCTATACAAATTCATTTGGCAAGGTTGTACACTCTGTGTGTCAGGCCGAACGACACGACGAAAATATAAATAATTTCTATTCCAAAATTGCTGGTCGTACGACAAAATTTGTCGGGCTTACGTCAGGAATGTCTTGTATTTCATTGGCTGCTCAGTTTTAAGTGTTGTGTTGGGGTTGTCGTGTCGTGCTTGTCGGGGCTATGTGACTCCGGCATAACTGCGAAAACACTGGCGTGTATCCTGCTCGTCGGGCAGTGCGGTTAGCATACGTGACTCGAACGCGATAGGTCACGGCTTCGGACCCGATCAGCTACACTTTACATCCGTGGTTTCCTCTTTCTGCCCCAGAGGAGTGATGGTGCAGTTTCTTTAGCATTTGCGTTCACCCAATTTGCTGATGGACATTGAAAATAGAACTACCGTAAAACGGGGTAACTTCAGGATTGTTTTCCGGGATTTTTTTAGTCCCGTATCAATATTTGTTATCTCTTTACTCTGATACTATGTTTTATTGTGAATTCGAACCTCCTCTTTCCAAATATTGCCATCCTTTTACTCTACGAGCAGTAACTTCCTTAAAAACTCCCTCTTTTGTTGTCTCAATCTTACCCCACTGTGGGTGAACTTCTGTGCAGGACCGTATTTCGTAAATGGGGACAGGAAATTGATTTGTCCTAATTTTACACATAAGTAGTTTATTTAGGAACGTATCAGTAGTAGGTATTCTGATACAAAAACAATGGTACTAAAAAATTTTAAAAAAAATGCTGTTTAGGCATATTAATAAACATTTAGCAGGTTGATCGTTTCTGCGGGGTCAATAAAAAAAAAAACTAAAGTGTTCTTAAATATACAGGATGGTCCGCCTAACGTGGACACCCCCAAAATTTCCGGAACGGTTTTCGCTAAGTGAAATTACGTACGGGGGCAAGCAACTTGCAGCAAAGTGAATATTCGTAACACGTGTATGGAAAGAAGTAATTAAACCACATATGGTTCTTCCCCTGGATAGTGACATTTACTTAAACGGCATCTGAAAGCACGTGCAAAGAAGAATTCAGTGATATAGCATATGCAATGGAAAGTAACACAGCAACGCCAAGAAATAATTTGCAAATATGATTAAGTTAGGTGGGCCGGTAGCAGGGGGCAGGGGACCTGTCCTCACTGCTGTAAGCAAGCAACACTCGCCGTGACTTATCCTGGCGGGACCGCTTCCTTACAGCAGCGTAGCGCTTACCTTAATGGTGCCAGGGGGGCACGGAATGCGATATTGGACAAAGGAGAGCACCGCAGCGGAGGGAAGACGCACGATGTGATTGCAAGTCTAATGTCAATACATTACACCGACTTCCTGCGGCCGTCTCCTTACACCCTTGCAGCATTTTTCGCCACTGAACTTTAACCGGTCGAAATTATGCCACGTCCAGGGGCTGCACGAGGTATGTAGCGTTTGCTGGAAGCACTATAAATTTGATGTTATATTCCTCACAGATCCGCAGCACCTCGAGGTTGATGGGGAAACTCAGGTTATCGCCAATAATAGCATCTGGTCTTTTTTGGCACTTCAAGATGGGCAACAGTAAGTAGGTGAACCAGTCCTCTAAACTGTTCCCGTCAAACTAGAGACCACGAGGGAATTCTCTCAAGCCGTACAATAGTGTATAGTACTATAAAATGTATTAAAATCTAACAATGAAGTGAGAATTTTTTATTGAAAGTTTTTACATGAGACGTTTAGAATACATGTTAGGTATAAGGTAAGTTTTACGTGATTTGGTAAACATGTGTAGGATTTTGTTTCTGTGGGTATATCTATGGAGACGCGGTAAGATGGAAGGGTGGGAGAAGGCTTGCCCTCTTGTTGGACGCAGAGGAATCGTGAATGAGAGAGTGACTAGAGTCCATGTTTTAATTTGAATTTAATTAGTGGTTAAACTTTTAGATGCCTACATGAAAACACCTACTTAAAAATATTTCGTATATGGTAACAGTTTATTCAAACTCGTGCGGTATTTACAACTTGTCCTAGGAATTGAAAGTGGAGTAGTAGTTAGATTACCCGCCTACCACCTAGGCAAACCGGGTTCGATTCCCGGTGGGAGTTAGTTAATCCCGGATTTTCGCAAGTGGGTATCGTGCCGGACGATGCCACTATTCGGCGGGTTTTCTCGGGCTCTTTGCATTCTGGCGCTGTTCCATACTCACCTCGCTTTACCCTCATCGGCTCTCAAGACTCTTCTTGAAATAAAGGTGATAAAATTATTCCTGTCGGCTAAAAATAATACCTAAGCGTTTTTACGACCTGGTGATCAGGTCTGTGTTTTTTATATGACTAACCTATAATGTTTTATTTATTTGTTATATTATTTTTGTAGTAGATACCAGTGCAGACCTGTAGGTTTCACTGAGAAAAACTTGAACATAATATTTGTTTTTATAGGGCCAAATCTATATTTAGTTGCCCTAACGAAATATATTTTTGAGCAAACAAAATTTGAAATGCAACAAAATTACTTTTGTTCCTCTAACAAAATATATGCTTGAATAACCAAAATCTCTGTGTTGGGCCACAAAAAATTAGACTGTCAACTAAATATTTTGTTGAATCAACTGTATATGTTTGTTTCCCCACTCATTTGACTGCCTTCGTTCGAAAATAGAGCTCGAGAGTTTGTTTGAATTTTTTGTAACAATCAGGATAGTAACCGTGTTTGTTAGTGCATATATTGATGCGTAATCGTATAAACACATTAGTAAACCAATGCAACAATAAACTGACAAGTAAAACTGTAAAACTTGACATATTTGTTTGCACGCGTTGCCCAGTATTGGTAGGAATCTATTCAAAAACTTTCCGATATCATCAGTTGACACATTGGCGGAGATTGCTGAGACGTCGAGCTCGACCGCAGGTGACCTAGGTTCGAAGCTCGGTCGGACTTGTAATTGTTTTTTTAATCTCAGCCCAAGCTATTTAATGTACGTGGAACTAAGCAAATATTTAGTTGCACTAACCAAATCTTACAGTTTGGGACAACCAAATGAGAACAACAAAATAAACTTGGTTTCAGCAACAGAATGTTTAATTGGCCCCACACAAATAATTTTGTTGCGCCAAACAAATCTTGTTTGATTCAACAAAAACTTTTTTCTCGGTGTGGTATACTGTGAAGCTGAGCGCTCCGAAGCAGACTGCCCTGCCTCAAGGTGGCGTCAGTGGGCGATGTGAGCTGGGCAGTCTCCCGCGGAGACGACAGAGTTCGCTAGTCCACCTCGCAGCTGCCCCCTCCACATCCTCACCCCCTGGGCGTCGCCGACCCGCTCCTCCCTCGCTGGCCGCCGCGACTCTTCATTGCTATTCGCGAGCTGTCGCAGACGCGAAGCTGCGTGCAGCACGGGCACAAGTACGAGCATTCCCCTCCGCCACAGCTGGACGACACTACCTGGCAACTGTCTCATACACTCCCTCTTCACTTCCTTTACGGGTATTGGCCTCGAAATAATTTGTGATTTAATATTTCTACTTCGTATTGGTTCTACTTGCTGGCATTGTCTATGGGTACTTTTCTTTCGGATAATTGTTTTTATATCGCACGGTTTTGACGTGAATACGCCTTTAAATTTGCAACCATAGTGGGAGGCAATCCAGAAAATCCGATCATAGCGAAATCGGGTGATAACACTACAGTTTGGCGTAGCAGCTCCGAATCTATCGTCTACATTCAAAATTCAATTACACCACTCGATTGCCAAAGGATCGAAGAATATCTTAGGTTAAGTGAGGATAGCGAAACATCGCGTGGGTGAGGGGGGGGTGATATTTTGAGTTCGTTTCGCCGCGTCTCATAACTTCCGCGTAGTGTAACTTTTGACTAGAAGCTACGACGCTCGTTTTAAGTTTCAATCGTGAGCTCTCGTCAAGATCAATCGAATGCATGTATAAAAACATTTCTGTGGCATGGTTATGGTAAAATTATATGCGTCTAATGTAAATAATTAAGAAAATTTAACTCAATTTTGGCCTATACTCGTCAAAAAGCCAAGTCGAAATACAGAAATCGTATACGGTTGCAAAGAGTATCTCAAAATCAATCCAGCGATACCCATAAACCCCATATGATCGAGTGAAGCGGTGCCGGGAACGTAAAATAAACACCAAGGCGTCCGAGCGCGTCAACAGAGACGTATTCGCGCAAAACAAACGGCCGTGTCCCCAACACAGCGAAACCCAATTTTTTCCAAATTACATTTTAAAGTCAAAATTATACCGTTTAAAATAAAACAAACTGCAGAAATTTTAACAAATGCAACTGAAAGGTATTGTAATATTTTATTATATAGTATGTTTAGCAAAATTTATTTTACAAACATTGAAGGGCAGCCATGAATCAAAAATATGCAATAATTTCCTTACATTCAACAACTGTTATGAAATTGCACAAACGTTTTCTTGTAAGACTTTATACCTGTCTTGAAGTATATCTTGGCATCTTCTTTCAGTGTGAATTATCTCATTTCTGTACGTAAGTTAGTTTTCGTTATTTGTACATTTCTAAAACTGTAAACCTGAGATATTGATATTCATTTAGGCAAAAATTATACCCTCATTATTGTTTTGCGAGGTAATAGCAATCATCGTAAAAGGTGAATTTATGTGCGGTACAAATATAAAATTACACTTTTCTTCGTGGTCCACACTATTAATGTTCTTTCCAGTAGCATTGTCTGGCCGACTACTAAAGTTAACTACTTTCCTTTTAAAACCTTTCATTCCCGCGCAAATTTTCTATTTCACGTGTTGCAATAAGATATTTTTGACGCGTGCTGTAATTAAGAAGATCAAGTATTCGTTTCGTTATTGTAGCCAATAGACCTTGTGGTAGTGATCAGTGATATAAGGCATTAACAACGTAGTGTAGATAGTACGGTTTGCGAATCAGGTAGGTATAGGCTATTCACGGTAAAGTGAGCACTTTTGAAAGCCCTCTCGTTTGTATTAATAGTCAATAAATATATTTAATTGTGGCCTTACGCGTGAACTTTTGAGTCGTGTGGAATATGCATGCTGTGTTTATTACTTGCATGGCAATATTTATTAAAAGAATAGGAAAACGACCGAAAGGAAAAAAGTAAATAGGGCCTCGAAAGTGCTCGCTTTACCGGCATTGAACCTCTCTGTGTACAGTACCGTACAAAAATAACATTGCTTTCTAACATGTACACAATTGTATCCACGGGGCATAAAAACGTTAAACACTTCTTTTTTCCCCACTTCGGTTTTCGTTTTTCACAAAATTATCGTCCCTCTAGTAAATCTAACATTTCTATGTTTCGCTATTTAAAAAAAAAAATTACACGTTACTTATATTGTAATTTACAGAGCAAGTTCTTTCTAGAGTGCCGGATTGTGCGCCATCCCCTCCCCCCCCCCCCCACCGATGATTTATTGAGGTCCGCGGACAATTATTCAGCTACCATGGCTTCTGCGCAAAACCCCCGCCATATCTGTGGTGGACTACAGACATAAATTAACAAAGTTGTGGACTGCTTTGACTGTGAACGTCAGTTTGTTCTCTCAGTAGTCTCTTCATATTGTCACATGCATAATCAACCCTATCACCCTCCCCCCTACACCTTCCCGTGAATAACTGACGGCCACAATTGAGTTTGCTATTTTCACGAAGTTCCCCATCCAAGGAAGACGTCTGGCGTGAATAAAAATCATCTCAAAAACAATTTTTTTGTATATATATATATATATTGTTTTTTTTTTTTTTTTTTTTTTTTTTACTGAATTTGATATTTAACATAACTTCTTAAAATTCCAAAATTTATTCCTAAAATTTGAAAAATATTGTTTGACAGATTTAAAGTAAGTATTAGGTAATTTTAAACGTGTGTTATTTATGGTTAATACAATTCATTTTCCCTTAATTTGTTGTATTGAAAACAGAGAGGTGCAAATTTTTACGAAAGAAAAAAAATCTTTACTGGATTGTGGTGATACCTGAAGAATATGATGTACAATGCGGCTCGCTGCACGTTAGCTTGGAACAACTGGTTCTTTGATTTAAAAAAATGTTGAAGACCAGTGGTGTAGAGCATAGAGTAAATGAAAGTCTGCGTATGTGGCAGTTTCCTTTCTGTATTCGGTTCGCTGGTGTTTGAAAGGTTTTATGTAAGTTAAAAAGTCAACGAGTATTGAATTTCGGCAGTTCGATTACGTACGGAGGATAAATGTAACGCGAGCTTAATGATAACGGTGGTTTCCGAACCACTCGAGTACCGACGTAATGATTGGAAATTTTTCTGATTGCTGCTTGGGGATAGGCCCGAACCATCGCCACTTCAATCCTCTTGTTAAAGAAGTGTCACGTTTCAGTGGGATCGGTCACCAAAAACTCTTGCTCAATGCATATTGATGTTGGCATTGAACTCAACTAGCTATATAAAACTAGAAAATTACTACTCTAAAATATAATTTACTGTTTTAAATATATATTAAATTCTTAAATCAACTTCACATATAAGCTAATAGCCCGTTCGTCATTAAAAAACATAAAGGACTCACTCCTACATTACTTTTGTTACAAGTATCCAGCGGAGTAACCGAGTTTGTGACGAGTTCTTAATAAAAACCAGACAGCTAAATCTAAATTTTTAATTTATTTAAAATGTTATAAAATACACAGAGCTATTATTTACATTTTTTAAACCTATATACACTAATAACACTTATTCCTATGAACGAGCGCAATAATTAATACCCATCTCTATTATAATTGATTTCCTCATCACAGTCTTTATACGATAAACAGCCACTTGTTCCTGACTTATTATTTATACACACACACACACACACGATCAAAATGGCCATTGCTATACGTTAACATATTTACAAATGTCTGCTACTCACGATTCCAGTTCCACTTACCTACAGTCTACCCGGCCAGTCTTTCTCTACTCTCGATGCTTGCAGACTACAGTCTATTCGCTGTTTATTCGCATTTTTTAAATCAAACCTTTGAAAAATCACACTATGAATGATGTGTTTGGTTGTTTCCTAAATTTGTCTTGTTTTGAAAGCATTTTATACTTGTGTTAACATAAAAGTACCTTATTTTTTGGTTAAATTCAAATTTTACTTGTATTCTATCCATTAATTATAATATTTAATTTATAATTAATATGAATAAACACAGGGAGGAAATAGGTGTGTTGGTAATACCTAGTAATAAATAGTTCTTATGCGAAATATATTCCAGTGAGTGTGCACGAATGTCGTGCGTTGTCACTGTGGTGTAATTTTCTACATTTGGTTATGTTTTGTTTGTATGGGGAGGAGGAATATGCTGGAAGTAAACTTTAAAGGGCTTTGGAAAAGTTGGAAGTAACCGTGAATGGACTCTACACTCGCTGGTCACTGTCAATGTTCGTCACTCCGTTGGCACCACACACCTGGCGATAATGTTTGTCTACGACTCCAAACGCCCTTCACAAAGGCACGTGGCTTATATAGCCCAGTCGGCCTGACCTAGAAGGTTTTTCGCTCTACGAATCGTGCCGAGAGAGAAGTGGAGGCGATGGCCAGAAAATTCAAGTGGCGACTATCCCGAGAAATTCAGTCCTCCAAGAACGGAAGTGGCACGCGTCCCGGTAGCCTTATCGCGGCACGCGTCAAGTGTTGTGCGGTGGCTCGTTTGTAACTGCGCACTCTTCTCCATTTGCAAGTTATACTATTGTAGCACTGTACTTCACACGCCTGACTCAATAAACATATACTGAAGAATTGTGATGAAGTACTCAAACCTATAGTTCAAACATGTGCGTTCTTAGAAATTAGTCTGAGCACATGAAATTTTCCACCAAACTTGTTTATGGTAATCGGATGAGTGGTACCTTAGATACCACTTTAACATTATGAGACAGTTCGTCACAAAAATTGAATTTTTCGCCTCCCATTTATATGTTGCCCTGTCTAACCACTTCCCGGCCCGGCTTGCAGTAGAGGCTGGCAAAATTCACGGCGTTTGTGAAGATAATTTCTGCAAACACCTACGTGATGTGTCTTAAAAACTACGCGAAAGTGTATTAAAGAATATTCCTTACCTTATCAACTGCTAAAACTGGAAGTTCTGCATGGAAACTTTGTTCACGGGTAGAGTATGGCGACCGGCGCGGCTCGTGCAGCTGGCTGGCAGCATGGCGTCCACGCACGACACTTGCACCGCTCCAACTGACCTGGCCTTCGGCAATAGTACCCAGAGGTACCGCTACGAAGCGAAGGTGCCGCGGCCGCTATAGTGAAGCGGCGTTTTGGATAGTTTGCAGTGCGTGCCGCAGACTTCAGCGCCGGTAGTGTCATTTCTCCACCAGATTATTGAACAGTTGAGAACACAACAGAATATTCATTAATACCTGGTTGATTGGACGTTTAAATTACCCCTAGGTTGGAGCTAGATTGAAACGGTAATATGTAAGGCAGGAGCTTTGCTGTCTCAAGGAGAACAGCAGCTCCTGGGCCGAGATGTCAAAACAAGTAAAGTATGTTTTCAATTGAGAATGATCGCTCAAGTCTTAATGAGGGAAAAATACGGGATTTTTGCAGATCCCTTAGTTAGACAGGAAATAATTTTTCAGAGCAAATTGCATGGTTGAAATTTATCCAAGTCAGTTGAATAATTTTAAAAGAAAATGTTTGTTCTTTTGCACAGCTGGACTTGACGTAAATGTAAACATTAAACAGAATGTTAAGTATTAGTTTTTTTTTTTGTGATAAAAATGGTACTTAAACTTATGACAATTCACGTCAATGGAAACTAAAGTGATCTTACGATCAGTTGACGTAAATATTCCAAACTTAGATGGCTTTTACACTGTACTTTTTATGATCACGCCATATTTAAAAAAACCATATTCTTTCCTAAAAGGAAAATAATTAGCTCTGAATGAGACAGTCAATATTTACGAGAAAATATTTTAAATGATAGTCTCGTGGAATGGAAGTTGAGACTTTTGAAATATTGACCACAGCACGATCATTGTAGAATATGTGCTGTTTTTGTATGGAAGGAAATACTCATGCAATTTTTAATAGAGATTCTTATGATATTGTTAAATAAATTTTATCTATGTGTGTTTCACATTTATCAAATGGCTGGTAAATTTTATATTACATTTTACGAGAACAGCCAAGTAAATTCTAACAGTGTTATACATAAATAAAGCTTTATTAGAGAAAGTGTATATTTTCGCAGCTTTAGAGTATTTTCTTATGATATTTGATATTCGTGTTAATTATGCTGAACCTGCAAGAATTCTTGTTCATGCTATTTATGAAAACAAATAAAAATAATTACAGTTCTAAATATTTCATGTAGTTCTCCGTTCAGGTTTCTCATGCCAGAAATGTTACTCTCTTTCGAGGTTCGCATGTTTTGTGTTTTGATGTTAAGTTTAGCGGTGTGTTGTGTACCCCCTTTCCATCGTCCTTGGACAAGGGCGTTGCAATGTGAGATGTGCAGTCTCAAGTTTGGAAAATTTAGTCTCTCGTTAACTACGTTTACCAGCTCTAACTTCGTCCCGAACCCTGCTCGCCGGCCTGAACTATGCATCAACGTCTTTCATTTAAAAAAAAAAATCCTACAAAATCAACAAACTGTGCCTTAAAATCTACGAGGTTGTGTGTTGAAGAATACTTCCTAACTTTTCTGCTATAACTAGAAGTTCCGCGTAGAAACTTTGTGCACAAAGTGGTTACTTACGCGTTTGGGTCAGCGGGCTGGCAGCGTGACGTCCTCGCCCGATACACATCTCAGACTGCGTGATCACCGCGGGTAGTTCCTGGAAGCGCCGCTGCACGGCGCCAGCAGCGCGACCACTATAGAATTAACTGCAGCGCTCTCCGCCGATTACAGCCCAGGGAGTGACATGATTTGCACAAAATTTTGAATTGTATAGAACTAAGTGGAAGTTTGTGTGGACTGTGATTGGTCGGACTTCCAAATATCCCTACCCTGGAGGGGGTTAAAACTGAAAATTGGTAGTATATAAACTCGGAGCAATGCCTTCTCGAGGAGAATGTCTGCTCCTGGGACTAGTCGTCATAAAAGATAAGTACGCATTTAACGTGGTAGCGACCGCTCAGGTCAAGATGAGAAAATCACGGGATATTACAAATCCAATAGTTATAGGCTATTCATGGTAAAGTGAGCACTTTTTTAAGGCACTTTCAATGGGCACTAACCACTAATAAATATATTTTATGGGAGCTTCAAATATGAACATTTTGAAGTGGTGGATTGTACACAGTGTGTATTGGTCACACGGCAATATTTACATTAAAAAGTCGCGGGAAGATATGAATTTGATAAAAGGAAAAATTTAGCAGGGCCTTAAAAAGTGCTCACTTTACCGTAACAGCCTATAGAAGGAGATATTTTTCTCATAATTAAAAATGCATGTTTGAAATTTATGTACTCAGCTGTTTTAAAGAAAAATTATGTTTGTTGCTCTTGGCACAGCTAAATTTAATGAAAACTTAAACTTTATAAAGAAAGTTAAATGTTAACTGAATGCTGGTCGAACTTGTAAGAAAAACGGTATCCGATGAGGGTGATTGAGGTGAGTATGGAGCAGCGCCGGAATGGAAGGACGAAGAGGAACGAGAGATCGCTGAGAAAAACCACCGACCAGGGGCATCGTCCGACACGATTCCCATATGCGAGAATCCGGTAGCGACCCCGTCGGGAATTGAACCCGGTTCAACTAGATTGGGGGAGAGCAGTCTAACAACTACACCACCGCGGCCGCTAAACGGTATCCAGGGAGTCTGAATCTGTGATATTCTGATAACACGTTAGTCTTGTCAAACAGGCCGGAAAAGACGAACAAATATACTTAATTAGTTCCAGAAATACATACGTGCAATACTTCAAAACTTTTTGTACCAGCCTAACATCCCCGTGACAGGACTCATTTATCGTCATATAGTTAGCACTTGCAGTACATAAGATTAACGTTACACTCTAAACCAGCTGTTCGGAAAATACGCCTAAATTTTTTCTTGGGAAAGTTATTTACCAATCCTACTCCTGGCGAACGCTGGTACCGTTCCTTCCTAAAGGCTGTTCACGGTAAAGTGAGTACTTTTATGGTCCTAGTTACTTTTTTCCCATCGACCATTTTTTTTTTTTTTTTACCCTTCCGTCACTTTTTGAAATAAATAAAACCATATAAGTAATAAACACAGTGTATATATTTCACCCGACTCGAAAGTTAACTTCTACAAACTACAATAAAATGTATTTATTGACTACTATTCCAAAAGAAAGGTGTTCCAAAAGTGCTCACTATACCGCGAATAGCCTATATTCACTCCTCACTTCCACCTCCCGATAACATACAATAATGTTCCGAGAGTTATAATTGAATTTTACCTCATTACCGATATTTTGTACAGATACACTTTGAAACCTCGTTTTTTTAAGGTCTCATGTCTCCCTTAATATTCGGTTTAGGTATAAAGTGCCACATATGTTTTCCTTTTACTTTTACATGAAGAATCACCTCCCGAATTTTGTCGATCTAGTTGCGAATCACCTGTATCGAATCATCTGTATACACTTCAGTTTCAACCACCAGTGTTGGGGACTTCCAGCCTCGACCGTCTTTCTGGAGCATCGAATGTGGGAAACCGCAGGGAACAAGGGGTGAGCCTTGAAAGCCTGCAGAAGTCGCGACTTACGCCGCTGTTGCGCGCGAAAGCCTCGAGGCCGGCAGTAACCTAGCATTATGATAAAGCCAGACCCGAGGACGCAGCGGACACTGGCCATTTGCCTTTTCGCGAGAGTTCTCCGTCGCTGCGCGCAAGAGATAGTTGCATGGGGTGCGCCCGGGGGGGCTGTTACCAGCCCCCCCCCCCCCCACCACCTCTTCTTGACTCAGTGAAGGTTGAGCGGGAGGGGGGGGGGGGTCCTCAGTTAGAAGTTCTCGCCACCCACCTGACTTCGCCCCGGCCTCAATACAGATGGACCGGACAGATTTCCACCCCGGGTTTATGTCCTGTCCCAAAATGACCGGCGTTCTTATTTTTTTTGCTCCCACCCCCGCTCCCTGCATACGCCCAAAACTCTTTCCTGGTCACAAAGCGCGCACTGAAAAAGGAAACACCCAAGTCGTTTGCCTGTACATCTCCACGCTGGCAGTTTGTTAATTTGTTTCTCGGAAATGTTACTCCCTGGAGAGACAAAGGCCGGCCGTGGCGATGTTTTCCGACATGCAAATTTCAGAGGACGCTCAGCAACTTATTCTTACTTTCTTTTGTTCATTATTCATGCTATAAAGTACGTTAAAGTGTGCCCTACTTTTATATGGTTCGCTACACGCATTAGGCGTTTAAAATACGAAGTATTTACTTGCTTCAAACGTGAAGTGTGTACTCCGAAATCAGATTTCGTTTGAGTGAGTGATTGAATAGACTTGGGCGGCTCTTAACAGCGAGGTCTTGAGAGCTGATGAGGGTTGATTGAGGTGACTTTGGATCAGCGCCAGAATGAAAGGGCGGGGGAAAAGGGAGATCCCCGAGAAAACCCGCTGTCCAGCGGCATCGTCCGGCACGAAAGTCCGGGAGAGGCCCGGCCAGATATTGTCCCCGGTTTGCCTACGTGGCAGGCGAGAATGGCTAATCGCTCAGCCACCGCGGCCCCTATATTTCGTTTGACGTTATAACAGTTCTCAACATGTTTGCTTATCTTGTCCTTATTTGCAATGCACAGCTGAAAACTCATAGAAAAGTCCTGTGCAAATAAATTCGCAAGAATTTAATTTAGCAAGTTCCCGGGGGGGGGGGCGGGGTCCGTACTTTACAACCTACGCCGACACTTTAATTTGGTAAAGTTGTTAGGAACTACGCATATACTGGTATTTTCGGCACCTAAAATTCGTATTCGTCTTACGAGCTGTAAAATAGCTGGTATTTAATGTCTGGGCATTTCAAGTTCATAATTTTCGTATCAGCTGGTCACACACTGAATTCAACAACAGCATCTTAGACGGGACCTCTAAAATTGTAAATAGCTGAATTCAATTATAGAAGTGCCAGTGAATACATTCTTGGTCTTTTTTGGGGCACATATTCATATTGCCAACTTTTCAAATTTCAGTATTTGGTTCAAGCTGCACAAAATTTTGTTGTTTATATTTCTACCAGTTTTTACTCGTCACATTATAATTTCAGTTGAGTGTTTCGAATTAGATATTTTAACGTGGTTGCAGGAAACAGATACCGATCAAAAGCCAATATCGGTAAAATATAAATCCTTATAGCCTTTTTACGGTGTCTTCCGACTTTTTAAATCAAACCTGTATAAAATCTGATTGTTTCCTAAATATATCATAGACCTACATCACAGGCAGACGTTTTATACTTCCGTTAACATTATGGTACCTGAATTATTTTCTAGTTAACTCGTCATTCAAATGTTTCATATTATTCTGTAAATATTGGGGAAAGGACCAATATTGATATGACATATTTTGCTCCAACTGATGTAATGAATAAGCCCTGTGAGTGGCGGTAACTCCTCGTGAATCGACCTGTATGTATGTGTGAATGCATGCACGTATAGGCCTACATATAAGTATGCACGCATGTATATACGTTTGTTGTACATGTTTCTATGCATGTAAGTATATGTTAGTTATGTATTTGTTAATTGCTATAGGTTTGCATACGTTTATGCTAATATGTATGCCATAAATTTTCGCGGAGTTCCTATTTTAGAACTTAAGTGTGCTGCTACAAAAAAAATACACTTAGTACGAGAAACAAATAGAAACACTGCGTAATCACGGGAAATGTTCTCCATTTCCTGTACGCTGATTTAATGTAAGTAGTACTTCAACACTAAAAATATATCTACGAAACTGTATGCGCTCCTTCGTTACGCCAACGATCACTTTTTGCATCAACGATAGTCGGACGTTATGTTCAGCGCTGTACGTCGCACCGGTACAAAAATTAGGAACCAATATAGTCACCCGTAATTTGAATAAATAACTCTCACTGCTGTTAATTATTTTGTTCTGATTGGCGTCAAACAACGTTATCCCTCATTCTCTCGAAGCGCATCTGACGAAGGAATACTGCAATTGGGGGTTATCATTTTACGCAGCCACCAAAAACAACGCAAATGAGTTTGCACCAAATGATTCAATAGCAGCGATGATTTCCAAAATATTAACACTAATTATTCGCTCTTCTCCGATAGAACAGCGATATGCAAACCATATGCCGTGGATTTATTGAGAAACACTCTTCATACACAGAACAATTATCCGTAGTTGGCTAGGTTTCAAGTTACGTATATTACCAGTGAAAGTCATATTTGCTGGTCCCGTAGCTTTTCTAATTTAGCTAACAGTGGTTAGCTGAAGACTATGTTTAAAAATGAATTTCCAAGCAACACTAGTGACCATAACGTCAGCTGAATACATTAGGAAACACTGAATTTTTTTTTCCAAGTATAATATTTATTAAAAGTTTTCTATGCACTTGATGTTAAAAAAATTAACAGCTACCATTTTACGGATTATAAAGTAATTTGCATACACACTGCGTCAGTTATTTCTGAGTTATATAATTAAAAACTGAACATACGATTATGGAGCGTCAGTCGAAACAGTTTGACTTATAGGATTCGCTTTTTTTGGGTGATCTAAAAAATATTTCAAATTTATTAAGTGGTATAAGTCGTCCGATGATTCTACAGTATTTCAGTTCACAGGAAAAATTTCCAAATTATATTACCAGTATTGCGTAATGCATTTAGCACGGTGCGTTGAGAAATACACTGAATCAGCTGTATGTATGAATCAGCAATGAACAAAGTGGAACCGAATCACTTCCAAGGAATGTTTCTGAATTTAGAATTTCCCATGCTCTTCCTGCACCTGTAAAATTGTAATACATTTCACAGTATATAGGACGTCCACGGTAAAGTGAGCCCATTTTGAAGCAGTTTCATCAGATATAATAACCAATAAATACATTTCATTGTGGCTTTGGACATTTGGTTTTGGGTATGGTGAATGTATACACTGTGTTTATTACTCGCTTGGCAGGGTTTACATTAAAAAGCGGCGGAAGGGTATAAATTGGTTGAAAGAAAAAAGTAACTAGGGCTTCAAAAGTGCTCACTTTATAGTGAACGGCCTATAGTAATGATTTGCGATTGAGTGGCTACGTAGTTTCCAAAAAAAAAAAAAAACGTTCTTGCCGGTTTCTGTGGCAAAGTCTTTGATAAAACGGGATTAGAGTCTATGGACAGGATTAGATAAAATGTAATGCTCTACGTCGCGGGTGGTGCTTAGAATATGTGGTTGACTTTTAAAATAAATTTAATTCGGTCAGCAGTGAAAAATTTCAGACGTTCAACTGAAAAGTCGGTAGACATAATGATACGTAAATTGTTAATAAGTAGAGACTTGGACAATTCGCGAATTCAATGACCTGCAGGCTAGACTCTACAGTCGTACGTACGAATATGTCGATATCAACTGCACATTGGTTATCTGCTGTCACAGTGTTAGACGACTATTGGGCAAGCGTTCTCCAGGAGATGTCAAAACACTGTGGACCAAGGGCTAAAGTTATATAAATGCACATATTTTGAATTCTAGCTCGTCCTTAAATGAATCCGCGAAATCGTCAGGTCTCTATTAATAAGATTAAAAATCTTGTACTGTAATTCATATTATTAGATGCGAAGTCGTCATATCCGTGCGCACGTGTGTGTTCGTATGAATAAGTGTATGTGTGGTTGGTGATGAAAATATGTGTAAGAACTCTTGATACTGTAATTATTATTTATTTTTATCAAGCATATTGTAATATATGGTCCTGTTTTAAAAGTTCGTATCAGATTTGTTTTTTATTGGAATTATTTAAAGCGTGTTGGTATTAGGAATATTCCGTGTTTGACGGTTTGGATTTTTATCAGTTAAATCCAGTTGTTTACTGTGGGCCGTACTAGCAACAGAACTTTTATTTTTCCCGTTTTCTACAAGATGATCTCTGTCCTAATTGGGGCTGTTATATTGACACTGCAGATAAATAACTTTAACTATCTAAAACAATGTTTTTGTACTTATAATATGTTATCATCTGATCGAGTACGAGAGGGAGAGTAGAGGTCTTCAGAGCCGATGAGGGTTAAGCGATGTCTGGAGCAGCGCCGGAATGCTAGGGATAGAAAAACAGGAGATCTATGAGAAAACCCACCGGTCAGCTGCAACGTCCGGTATGTTTGCCACGTGCGAAAATCCGGGAGCGATCCCGCTGGGACTCGAACCCGGTTCGCCTTTGTTGGAAGCGAGCACTTTAGCCACTACACAACCCGCAAATCAATACGAAATTTATATTATTTTTCTAATGGTGTTTTAAATAGTTCAAAAAGTTTTATGGCCTTAAATTTGACACTAAAATCTTTATTCTATATTTAAGTTTTTCCCATGCCAAAAATCTTTAAGATAACGCATTTTCGCCAGGCTGTTTACTATGAACTAGGAGACCCAGCCCGTGACCTTTTTTTCGTATTGTCACGGGGCTAGAACAGTTACCATGTTAAAAAATTTGGTTATCATTCAAAGACTGAAATAAATATTGGATAGCAATATGTAGGTAATAACGAAATTGTGTGAAATTAACTCAATAATGATGCGACTGCGGTCTCGTTTGATAATTCTCTATCCACTTTGTCACTGCGGCCCCACTTAACATAGTTCTATCCACTGAGCCACTAAGGCCCCACTTGGAATCGCTCTATTTACTGAGCCACTGTGGCCCCACTTGGAATCTCTCTATTCACTGATGTACTAAAGCCCCATTTGATATATATCTATCCACTTTGCCACTGCGGCTCCACTTGATATAGTACTATTCACTGAGCCACTGCGGCCCCACGTGGAATCTCTCTATCCACTGAGCCACTAAGGCCCCACTTGGAATCACTCTATCCACTGAGCCACTGCGGCCCCAATTAGAATCTCTCTATCCACTGAGCTACTAAGGCCCCGTGTGATATATATCTATCCACTTAGCCACTGCGGCCCCACTTGATATCGTTATATCCACCAAGCCACTGCGGCCCCATTTAATATAGTTCTATTCACTGAACCACTAAGGCCCAACTTGGAATCGCTCTATCCGCTGAGCCACTAAGGCTCCAGTTGGAATATCTCTATCCACTGAGCTACTAAGGCCCCATTTGATATATATCTATCCACTTTGACACTACGGCCCCACTTGATATAGTTCTATTCACTGAGCCACTGCGGCCCCACTTGGAATCTCTCTATCCACTGAGCCACTAAGGCCACACTTGGAATCACTCTATCCACTGAGCCACTGCGGCCCCACATGGAATCTCTCTACCCACTGAGCTACTAAGGCCCCGTTTGATATATAGATATATATATATCCACTTTGCTACTGTGGCCCCATTTGATATACAGTAGTTCTATCCGCTAAGACAATGCGGCCCCCCTTGTGATCGCTCTATCCACTGAGCCACTGTGGCCCCACTAAATTAACTCAACATTGAAGCGACGCATTTAAATTAAACAAAAATGATATTCCATTACCTTCATATCTCTATGCAATATTCTCTTTGCATTGTTACAAAACTTTTCATAGGAAAAAATTAATTATAAATGAGGTTTTAGGGTAAAGGGTAATGATTGCGTACTCTCATCTTGCTGAAATTCGAACTTGGCCTGTATTTTACCCTGAGGATTCGCTCTGCAAAATTTGAAGAACTTCTGTTGAGTTTCAAGAGACTTATAGTTATTAAAGACGGACGAACAGGCCGACAGACAGAGATCGTCTACTTATTATATAGAATTGCCATATTCTTTAATGACTCGCAGAAAAATATTTTGTATGGACGTCATCCCGCCAAATTTTTTTTTAGTCAATACAAAATAATTTTTTTTAGGCGCCACAAAAGTTAAGCAGCGACCCCTACATAATTTTGTCTTCACCAAAAATAATTTGGCAGGGAGAATACTAACAAAACACTTTGCGGCCACCATATTTATTTTAGTGCATTATTAAATAATTCTCAGAAACTTCGTACACAGAGAAATTTTCGCGGCACTTTTCTCTGGAAGCTACCACGTCGTTCCAGACAGCAAAATATTTAATTGTATATGGCTGGCCAAAAAGATATTTATTTGCCCCAAACGAGATATTTTGTTCAGTAAACAAAACTTGAAAAGTAACACAATCAGATTTGTTCGTCTAACAAATTACACGCTTGAGTTTACCAAAACCTCTGTGTTGGGCCCAAAATAATTATTAGACTGTCAACTAAACGTTTGATTGAATCAATTGTATGTATTTGTTTCACCATTCATTTGATCGAGAGTTTGTTTTTATTTTTCTATGTCAATTTGGATAGTAACAGTGTTTGTTGGTGCACATTGATACATATTAATAGCATAAACATCCTAATAAAACAAGTTAAATGGGAAACTGAAAAGTGAAGCTCAAAAACTTGAAAGACTTATTTACGCACGTTGTCCAGTATTTGACATTTATTTATTTAAAAAATATTCCAATTTCACCAGAAGTCAATTTAGTTGAGGTTGTTAGGACTTGTGCTGATGGACAAACGATCTAAGTTCGAATCTCAGTCGGGCTTGAAAGTTTTTATTTGAGTAGAATCTGTTTATTGTACGCAGAGCCGAACATGTGTTGAGTTGCACCAACCAAATATTAGTTTAGGACAACCAAATAAGAACCATTAAATAATTTGGTTTCAGCAACAAAATATTTTATTGCCCTTCTACATACAATAATATGGTTCCGTCAAACAATCTTTGTTTGATTCCCTTTTCTCAGTGTACATTAGTTAAAAAGGTAAACCCAACAACATTAGTTGCTGTCCAATTTCACAATAGCAAACTTTCAAGGTGGATAAAAAAAGTATCATTTATTTTTTTCAATTATCTGACCGATATCATAGAAATTCTGGTCTTTCCAACAAAAAGGCTAAAACACTACCAAAGCCGTGATATTTTTCGGGCACAACTCCTCCGTTTGAACGAGAAGTCCGGAAATTATTATCGTCCAAGTTCACTTAGCCAGACCGACGAATGGGTTTACGTTAGACTCAAACTCGAGTTTCGCCCGCGGTAAGTGTTACGGACGGACGTTGCCGCAGGGCAACGGGTTTCCTCGAGATGCTTCCCATTTCCCCTGCCCATTCATTCCACCATTGCTGAATTTTCATCACACACAATCTCCCTGTACGCTAAAATCCTAGGTCTTCCGCGCCTTGTGTATTTTGTATTTTCCGCCGCATGTGTACATTTCTTCGTGCATCGATAAAGTGCAACTGTGAAATTGTATGGAACACAAATATTCCCCTTGTATGCCACTCTTATTTATGTGTGTGCGACAAATATAAATTAAATTAAATATTCAACGTTTACAAGTCAAAATATGAACACGACGATATGATATGAAACTACCTTTCTTTCATAAGTGCCAACTTAACTGGGAGCATGCCCAATCAGCGCGTCCGTTAAAATACACGCAGAGAGGGCCGGTTACTTTTTCAGAGGTTGGTTTTTCGCAACAGTTCAATCAACCGTTAGACAGTTATAATGTGTTCAAGGCATCTTCACATTTAAGGAATCATACCTTGGAAAAATCAACATTTGTACAACATGCCCGGTTAAGTCCTAAATAATTTTATTATACGTACGCCCGTCAATATTACAGTAATTACCTTAAATTTGTGGTAACTCCTAATCATTATTATTGGTCTATAAATTATGTCATAGCCAATGACAGAGAGAAAGGAAGTATGTTGGGAATTAATGGTAAGAAACATGCCTCGTGTAGAGTACTATTAAAAATCAAGTTTTCATATGTTAAGAACACGTTTCTATACCAACGTATTTGATATTTCAAATAAAACTTTTGTTAACCCGTTTCATTGTTACGTATAAATAAATTTTATTTCTGATTAACTGCCCAGTGCACAAATACGATGTTTAATATTTCTCTGGACTTCTAACTAGGTTAGAAATATAAGACGAGTATGTATGTACACTTTTCCAATAACGTGATTATTCAGGGAACTGTGCACTCCCAACAAAATATTAAATTAAACATGCTTTGTGTGGGTTGTTTGCCTCTGTCAGGCAACAGACATTCCGTTTTGACAGTTACGCATGGGTTTCTCGAAAACTCTCCCCCAACAGTATGCTTACAAGACGACCTTCCTTTTTTGTTAATTTTGAGACAAGAAATCTCATGACTACAAATTTTCGCCACTCCAATTTTACGGTCAACTTCCTTGTCTGCTACAAGTTTGCCTGTTGTTTTTCGGCCGATCGCCATCCCAGCTATATTATGTATTTTTGCTACACTTAATACTACCTAATATGACATGTTTATTATTTAATTGCACTTGAAAACACTCTACCTTTTGAAGAAATGTTTGTGTGTTGACACCGAACGAGAAGGAAAAAAATGCGTGTTACTGCAGTGACATTTCCTGAACCATAGACATGTGCGACCACCTGGCTCGCGCACCCGTGCAGGACTGAAAATGGCCGCCGCATCTTTGCCTGTGTGTTTACTGATCTGCCCGTTTGGGCCACTGGATGCGCTGGACGGCGGGTAGTTGTGGGCAAATATTCTGCCGGAAATATTGGGATCTCCAGAACAATCTATACTTAGTGATTGATCTCGTAGTGTATTTTTGATAAAGGTGGCGCTAGTTTCGCCGGAAATTATTATTGTTTGGAGGGCAGTTTAAGCCAATAAGAAATTTGGCGGGGAAGTTTTCCCCTATTAAATTTTTGACTATAAATAGTACCTCCAGCGGGCTGGTCGGGGGATAGACCTGGCCGTTGGGGGTTGACCAGTACAGCTGCAAAATATGAGATAAGTACGCAACGTTAGGGCCATAAGTCCAGTTTGCTGTAGAAATGGGTGTTGTTAGCCAGAAATTTTGTAGAGTATTGGAATTTTCTTGGTAGTATCAAATTTTAGCACGCAATATAATTGATTGTAGAAATTTAAAAAGAAGATTATTTTCGCGCATTGTAAAATGTCATTGCTTGAAGTAAAAGTTTGTTGTGAGACGAATACCTCATGCTAACGCCAGACATTAAGAACAATAAATTCCACTGTAATGGAATTAAAAGAATGCCCAATTTTTAATTGAATAAAATACACTTTGCAAACCACGATTTTAAAACTTTCATGTAAAAAGTTTCAATGCAAGAAATTGTATCCAAGTCTCATCACATTAGGCTTTTGTTTGAATTTTAGCTTATTGTATGTTCCAGATATAGGGGGCTTTGATTGTCTACAGCAGTTGTTTTAACTAGCCAAAAGACCAAAAATATTTAAAATTGTGGGGATGTTACCCAGATATTGTCCATGAAATTTTCAGTCTTCAGGAAATGATAAAAGGCTGTTATCTGATATTTTGTATTTTAAGTACATTTTCAAATGTATAATATTTCAACCATTTTGTGCAAAGGAAATCCAATTGCCATCTTGTAGATGTGGTAGATTTTGTATCAGTATTATACTGGATTTTGAAATATGTAATGTGGGTATTGAGAGCTTTGAATATAGTTATTTTGTATCATTATTATATTGATTGTAGAAATTGTAATATGGGTATTGAGAAATTTTACTATAGCTATTTTTAATAACTCATGTGTTTTACCTGGCAGTTAGTCTGTTCAACCTTTTTAAGCCATTAGCCCTTAGGGATTTATATTTCTGATGTTACGACTTGGTCGTTGGTTTTGTTTTGCTGGATGTATGTCCTTGCTTGGTTCTTACCTGAAGGGCTACGCAAGGGCCTCGATTTAACACTTTATGATTCATAAAATGCCTTTAATAAAGGTAACACAGTCTAATGCTAAAATAATGTATTGTGTCACACATATCATTAACATATTTTTCATGGTAATATTCATACTACACACGTAAAACTTTTCCTTGATTATCCTATATGTAAATATCATTTTCATATGTTTTGCACTTGCAATATATCACGTGGTTTGCATTTTTCAGTGCATGTAATAATTTAAATATTTTCATTTTTTAAATTTTTATAACAGGTTAGGATATTTAATTTTTGTAGTTGGGTGTCAAACTCTATTCTGTTTAAGCCAACGAGCTATATAGTAAACATAGAAAGGGTGACTGAGTGATTACAGCGCTCTTAGCGGAAGCCATCGGCAAACTATCCCGCCATTTTAATGTTAGTCAATATTGTCAGCTGATGCTTCTTGTCATGTTATTACCGTGAATGAGACGTGATAAGTTTTTGAAATATGGAAGGTAGTGGTGGTTTTTGTCGTGTTATGTCGAGTTCGTTACACCCACATCTGAATGACGTATCGTTAGAGAATGTCGTCTTGAAATGTACATTTTATAGCTTCGGATATATATATATATAAAATATCGTTCCGATGCCTGCAGTATGCTCAGCGTACGGTTACACTAACCACAGCAATAAAACAACAGACATATCATATTACAGGTAAGTACTAAAGGCATTTGCATATGACAATACTTAGAAACATTAGAGAAAAGGTGTTCTTTTGCAATCAGTTTGAACTTTGTTATTAATATTACTCTACCTTGAGCAGTCTGTACTTAGCAATTCACAGAAAAAGTCCATTGGAATTGATGTGATTCCTATAAAAGTAATTAAAGACTGTTCTAAAATAATTATAACACCTCTTGTTCACATAATCAGTGAAGCCTTTAAAAGTGGTATATTTTCTGATGACCTTAAAATTATTTAAGTTTTTCCACTATTCACGGAAGGTGATCCTTCAGGGTAATTTTTAAGCAGAGGGGATTTCTTGAAAAAAAAATTGGAAAAAAAGTTTTTTTTATTAATAATAAAGAACAAGAATTTACTAGGGGCATCAATATTTCATCAATACTGACTACCAAACCGATAGTGGCAAGGGCTATAAAGATCAGGGAAATTGTGGGGTAAAACGAGTGGACAATGTTTACATCATAATAAAATTTTCGCATGGAAATACATGAATTGCCAAAATACATAAATATAAACCAAACAACACAAACACCTAAATTGATAGTGGGGAGGTCAATGAATATCAGGGCAATTGTAGGGTAAAAAATACAAAATATGTACATTTTCATTATAAACTTTTACCCCTCAATTTTCCTATAGTTCATAGCCCTCCACATCAGGCGAAATATTGATGCGCCTCATAAAATCTGTGTTCTGAATTAATAATAGAGTGGATTTATACAATTTTCCGGAATTATTTCTTCAAAAAAGCCCCTCTGCTTTACATTACCTAGACAATATGTTTACATTTACCGGAGCCTGTTTTCCGTGAGCACCCAAAAAATTTAATTTCCACGTCGGCCTCAATATACAAAAATAATGATTTTGATTATGAGGTCAATCTGCCAACTTTGTGGTTGGATGCCAGACTGTTGTAGTGTGTAAATTATTTGCATTGCAGTTTCGAGCCGCAACATCACAGCCCATTGTACCTTTAATATTTCCGAGCACTCAATTAAATGGATACATAAGTCGCTTACATGCTCCCATGCATATGCTTATACACTGCAATCTCAAACATGCAGGCTGGTTTGATATTAACACAACTATTCACAAAAATAACATACACAGCCCTACACTATACAACTTCCCAGCAATTTGTACTATGCCGTCTTTAACCTTGCAAAGCAAAACCCGCGAATTGCGCTTTATTTCCAGCCAGTAAGTGCGTGAAAATGTCCAATTGAATTTTATTTGTTGATTATTTTTGGCACGTATGCGTGATATTTCTTACTGCTATACCCTACCACGGACCTTTGTTTTGACCAACAAAAAAATGGCGGACAGAGGTTCAAGTGGCCTGAGTCTGGAAACGTTTCCGCCTTTCTATGTTTTCTGTATAGCTCATTGGTTTAAGCTAGGATTTAGTTAGGTCCTCGTATGTTTGTGTTAACTTATTTTAATAATTTTATTATCTTCTTTCTGATCTCATTTTCTTAGCTGACTTTTTGCTTACGTATAAACCTGAGTAGATTTCCTACTTTACCATTAGCTAGGTAATTAACAGTTAGATTTTTAATACAGAAGAAAGATTTATTTTTTTGAGTAATTTGTGATTTTTTTAAGTACCAACTTAATATTTTTAGTGACAGCTAGCGAATTATATTTGCAACTACCTGTAGCCATTAGAAGTTACGTACGGCCAATTTTCCTTCGTCGCTAAGAGGGTATGTGTTTATTTAGATTTTCTGTTTGCCATCAGGTTTTTCAGAAATTATTTAGTCCAAGTAAATTAAAAAAAAAAAAAAAAACTAAAAATTGAACATAATGAAAAGTCAATAAAATAACCTTGGACTTTAAACTAATCACCAGTGGTCGCCTAACTTATTTGTAGCTATCATATGTTGTGTTTCCATGGCTACTGCATGCAAGTGTTTAGTCAGGATTACTTACAGATGTTGTTGCTTGTTTTTATGATTGGTCTTACATACACGAAGTGTGTACTTAGTTACTGGGTTGCTGAAGGTAATTATAGTAGGTGTGGTAATCTTCCTGACTGCCAATAAATCCGGGCAAATAAAAAGTATTCAACTGTGGCAGTTACACTTGGAAATACTACGTGCAAACAAAACTACACATCTGTATCTGATTAAGGCTACACAAAACATTTTTTTCAAATGTTAAACTGGAGAAAATTTAATTGTGTGAGAATATCTTAAAGATATAATTTGCATACATTTGGTTACACATATCAAACCTAAGCATGGGCATAATTAACCTAACCAGAAAGAGGCTTACGAAAGACAGAACGAGTAAACAGTTTTATACAAAAATAAGATGCCAACCCCCGCCCCCAACCCTTTCACCATGGAAAAGGTGGGGATGATATTGCCTGCTGCGTTTTCAAAGGTGCGGTGTAAGGTCTCTGTTATACAAAACACCGTTCAACCATTTGTTGTTTAATCGCAAATAGTTTTGATATTTTGAATGAAAAGTATTTCTAAATTCCTATTCAGGGGCG
Organism: Dryococelus australis; assembly: GCA_029891345.1. NCBI lineage: Eukaryota > Metazoa > Arthropoda > Insecta > Phasmatodea > Phasmatidae > Dryococelus > Dryococelus australis. Next base: position 62,453,283 of record CM057001.1, on the reverse strand, counting down.
GGGGGAGACTCTCTTAATAATTACTTTAAGGGGAAAATGATACGTATACAAAATTACTACATGTTTATTGGGCATTTATTTCTTGTTTTGACGTGCATTATCTCTTCCCACACTACGAATACGGCGCACTTCTTTCCGAACAACCTGTATTTTGCCCCGTCTTATTTTTTCGTAGGGAATAACCTGCAGGGTTTTGTCTGTGCTGTTGTTACAAAAATCACCCGGTATACCCGTATTTCTAAATGTTCAACGCCGTACATTAGCTGAGATGAGCGCCGCCGCACGACTTGTCCCGCGGTTCGGCGCAAGCAGGGGATCAGGGGACATGCAGCTCCGTGGTAACGGGGCGCCAGAACGCTCCGTATGTCCGGCGATAGTCCTCTCTAGAGCCTTGCTTGTCATTACCGATCTACTCGTTGTTCCCCCCCGCCTCCACCCTCTCCAAAACCCCTTCCAATACACGTCTCGTCATCCTCTGCAACAGCTTCCCTCGCAATTTTTTTTCCCCGGGTCTCCGGGGTCTCGACGTCATCGCAGCTTGCGCAGAGATGTGATGCAACAGGCCGCGCCCGGGGGATGATGGCGAAAGTTTCCATGCGTTCGTGCCAGACGGAAGAGCAGGATAATTAAAATTGCTGCCAATAATAATAATAATATTTAAAAAAAAAGAAGAGATATTCGCCCAGACATGCGTAAAAAGCACTTTCCGATGTAAGTCACCCGAAATGTTAAAATAATTTCCGTATCAAAGTAAATTTCTACGTAAGAGTTGCAGTTTATTTTGTGAAAAGCCTGTCGGTAATAAACAAAAGGAGGATATAATATCTGTGCTTGTAATGTGACGAGCGTATACTTACATCCCATAGTTCCACTACTCAGTCACGAATAATTTCGAGGCGGGGAGACATTGTTTTGAACTGCAACACTTTGCCTTGCTTTATTTAAAATACCGTTAATGCATATCAGGGGGAACCCCGTTAGGAATAAAACTGTAAGGTGAAGTCCTGTTTCCAAATTTTATACGACTTTCCGTTCTGATGAAACGTTTTGAGACATAATGCAAATATCTCAAGAAAGGGACGCTAGGAAAAATGCCTTAAGGAAAACATCGGAAATTAAAATGCAGTTTTCGTACTTTACGTCAATATTTACTGGGCAAAGCAGTTGAACAAAATGCAGATATGGCAGGAAAGCCACATATGAGACAAAGAACCGTTAGGTAAAACACTTATTGGTTAAAGCGTTAAACCAAAACGGTGTTAAGAAAAAATTGATTTTTATATTTTAGGCGAATTGTCACTACGCAAAATGTTTTTTTTGGCAAAACTCTCTTCGTCAAAAAGCAGGTCCTTAGCAAACCCACATAAAGTTAAATGCCAGTACGCACAACATTGTTAGTTAAAACGTTACATTCAAAAACACTTTCTGGTAAAATGTAGTCAATTCTCCAAAGCTCCAGGAAGCGTTACGCATCAGATTATCATGGTGATTACTGTTTCTGTAGCAATTAGAATACCTATGCTACATTCAGCAAACTATTTAAATAGAGAAAATTATATAAAACCGTCCTAACAAACAGAAAAACTTCAAAAACTTCAACCAAGCAGGTATGCGTCACAAGTAAATACTAACTTTTAAGAGCATTTCGGATGTAAATTCGATGCAGGACTGTGTACATGTTACAGTAGCATAATATTTACGATTCACGTTAAAATAATTTTATTCTAATTAACACTTCATTTCTTTTAATTTTATTGCGCGTTTCAGCGCCAAAAAAAACCGAAACCAAAGTCTTTCTTGTAATATCCATCATAATATAATAATCAATAAAATAGTTCACAGTTTTATGGAATATTCCTAAATTTAAATTTAAATTTAAATTCTGCGTGTTTCAAACGAAGTTTCTTACTGAGAAAACCAATTGAGCATAACTGTATGAAATTTTCTGCTTGATTTTCTACGTGTACTTTTCCGTAATTTCAAGTAGGTATTTTCTAACAGTGTTTTCTTTTTCAATTTTATTTTGGTGTTGAAATATGAAAAAATAATTATTAAATATTGAAACTGATTGTGTGCGTAATTCATTTTTAGTTTATAGTTCCAAGTTTTGAATTGTGACTAAAGTTGCCAATGCCCACCTCCATTGTTTGAGAATACCTAATCATAGTAACGTAACCTTACTTAACCTAACTCAACCTAAGGTAACCTAACCTAACCTAATCAAAGCGTAATATTATTTCAGATTCCCAGAATGAGTTGGAGAAACAGGATGTATATAATAAATGGGAGAAATAGAAGACGAACTAGTATGAAATTTTCTTTACCTACATTGGAAATGGGTAAATATGAATATTATACAACAACAGTTTTTGAAGTAGATGAGGCATTGACTTTGGTGAATTTAAAGTGTAGCTTTGGTCTTGAACAGGTAGCTCTTGCTTGAAGTAGTAGTTTTTTTTTTTTTTTTTTTTTTTTTTTAAACGGAACTGCCAGCTGCGCATATTAATTTTTTTTCTTTTTTTTTTTTTTTTCCAAAAAAATTAGCTCATCCCGGAGTGCATCCTGTATTTATATCTGGCATTATCGGTGTTTTTCGATAGTCAAGCACATCGTCACGTGTGTCTGCCCAAACCTGCAGCTGAGGAGGAAACCCGAACGTGTTGTAGCGTGTCTTCCAGCGTGTGCCTCGCGCTCTCCGCTGTAGTTCGCAAACAGTAACAGGTGCATGCGAACACTAAGTGTTCCGCAGAGCATTTCGCTATTTTGCGCGTTTTTTCAATACCGCCTGCCCTTTCCGTGGAAATGTTCCACGTAAATTTTTCATCTGTTGTGTTTGCTGAAGAGCGACTTTATAAACATACAAAGGTCACGCATTTTTTTGGCGCAAGGATTCTCATTTGAAAATGGGAACGACGCGTTGGTGCGAAATATTTTTTTTTTTATGGTGGCGACATACATATGTATAATCTTTTTTTATTATTTTAGCAAAAACCTCTAAAATCTACCTCATTTGGTAGTAGCATGGCCTTCAAGTATCTATTGGTTTTGCACTTGCGGAAAAGTTATTTCGCACATCCTAGAGGACTCCGTTAAAATAAGAATGTAAAAACGTTGCGACAGAAACATAACGAACCCAGTCAGTAAGGAGGTACATGATCTACATATAACCTGTAAATAAACAACACGAATTTTGGCGGATTAAAAGAAATTTTGCCAATTTGTTAGGTGATAGTTCCAAATTTAGAAACTTGAACATTCGGGTAACATTCGCAATTAGGCCACAGATTATTTGACTCTCTTTGAAGGAGTTTGAGTCATTAGTCAGTCCGAAATGACAGAAGGATTGTAACATGTGCAGCCCAGTCAACGGAAAAATCGACTTCCATAAGTAACAGTAGCAGTTATCTCGGATATTCATTCTCTATTTCCTTTTGCTCTGTTCGTTTCTCCACCTCGCCTGTTCGTAAGTGTTCTCATCATTATGTGTGTGCTGAAACGATATCATATGGAGAAATCATCCTTGTGTAGACTCGATTCGTTCCTAAAGCAGTCCTATTTGGCTTCTTTGTGAACATTTGGGAGGGTGGTCTCCTTATGGTTACTGATATTTTTTCCATATTTTAGTACTTCACTATTTTGTTTTCCTTTCTATTCATTTTTCTTTTGTGTATATATTTAGATGTACATATAATCCCTCCTTTTTTTACTACGACGCTTTATTTTTATTTTTTTCAGGCGGTACTAAACTCTACGATATAGTTCCCGAAAGTACCGGTAACTCTTTATAACATAATTTCAAACACTTCATTGTGATAAAATAACTTCGCATACAAAATAATTAACTTCAGGTTTAATGCATCGGCCGGAGGGCCACCTAAATGCTTGTAAACGCTTCTGGAGCGTTGGATGTTATTTCCTGCTACCCTCTACAATATGTCCATCCATAACTTTCCAATCAAATTTTAAAGAAATAAGTCCCAGTGGGCTAGGTAAAGAGAGTATGGAGAACAGTAAAATAAGGTTGAGTTCTTAGAACTCAAAAACTAGTTGACGCCTGGTGAGTGATGAATGAGCCTGTTTACAGTCATCATGCAGTGCGCGTTTTCGTTCGTCCTCAAACTTGGCACATATTTGTTACGATCCCAGAGAACTTAGTTATTTTGACTAAGCTGATTACCTAAGGTTTTTGGGTCGTATCCGTATAAAATATTTCTTCAGCAGCAATAATCTGTGAAATGAAGTTTGGTTCATTTTCACACATTTATTTGTGCTCCTTGCACACATGAACAGGACTTAGCATTTCTACCTTCAGCAGACGGAGCAAGAATTTTGCCGCAGTTCGACGTATTTACAACACGATTAACTGATAATAACTGTAGGACAAACTGAACTCTTTATAAACATCGCAAATTATTTGCCGGTCTTCTCCATGATGTCTAGGACTATGGTTTTCATTGTTCATTATGGAAGGAAAATTTTCTGATGTATCAGACTACTCCAGGGCCTGTTTTGCTTTATTATATTTAATAAGTGAATTAAAAGTTTATACAACAGCTCTCCTTGCCATAATTGAGTTTTTCGTATACATCTGAAACATGCATATTTCACGGTTGTTATTCCTTCTCTAAACAAAATTAAATAATACTCATGAAAAAATTATATTTATTCCATATTAACAACATAATTCAAAATTACTAGCAAGATTTTCACTTTATTGAAATACTTGTAAAGATGTGTATAGATTTTAATATTCAATATGATATTATTTATTTAGTTTATTTGTTGCATTTAGATCATCGGGTATAATCTTTCTCCTCCCAGCACATAATTATTATAACTTCGAAGATATATTTATATTTTAAAATATTTATTTTCAAAGAAATCACTCAAAATGTTCTTATCTTCAGGGAACACTAGTAAATATGTTCTCTTAGTAGTATAAATATATTGGTTCTGGCACAGCAGGCTTCAGGCTGTGGACACAGTGGACAAAATTAGCATGAATTCAGGCTGCAGGCTGTGGACGCAGGACCACCGAATTTCCCTTTTTCCCCTTTTTCCCGTCCAAAACAGTCGATTTCGTGAGGAAAAAAAACGTAATTTTTCCCCTTTTTCCCTAATTTCCATCCCGCCGCCGGCGTTCATGTTAGCAGCCAGTGCCGACCACCATTTTTGTGCCCTAATTATCATAATCCGGCGGGTGACCCCTCACGGTGACAAATGACTCATGTGGGATGTGGGATCTCACTCCCTCCCGCCGACGGTAGCCATCTTGGCAGCCAGTGCCAGAACTTGCATTTACTCAATGTCACACATTGTGGCTGAGGTTTGCCCGATGTGGCTGAAACTGTCAGAGCTTCTCTCGAATTCGGAGTTTCTCAAATTACTATAATTCCTGGCGGCCATCATGGTATCGACGACGTATGTCTACCCAGGACAATTGTCTACCAGGTCAGGATGTCGATAATTTTGGCGGCCAGCATCAGCGCAGCGATGGGGCATCAAGGCGTTGCGAACGATCGGATCTCATGTAACACAGCAGCCTCCTTAAGTGTGTGTGTGTGTGTGTGTGTGTGTGTGCATAACACTTACGAACATGGTTGGCTATAATTTCCGAACCGTCTAATTTATACTTGTCAAATTCAAAACATAGACATTCACCCGACTAGGAGAAGGGTCGCAGGGTCAAATATGCCCCATGCCAACTTATAAGCATAGTTGGCAGTCATTTCCGAACCATTTAAGTTGTAGTTGTCAAACTCATAACATAGACATCAACCACAACTAGGAGAAGATTCGCAGAGTCAAGTATGGCCGATGTCAACTTTTAAGCATAGTTGGATATAATTTCCGAACAGTTTAAGTTATAATTGTCAAATTCATAACATAGGCATCCACCCCGACTAGGAGAAGGGTCGTGGGGTCAAATATTCCACATTTCAACTTATAAGAATAGGTGGCTGTAATTTCCGAACCTTTTAAGTTACAGTAGTCAAATTCATAACATAGGCATCAACCACGACTAGAAGAAGGATCGCGGGATCAAGTATGCTATATGTCAGTGTACAAGCATAGTTGGGTGTAATTTCCGAACTATTTTAGTTATAGTTGGAAAATTCATAACATAGACATCCGCCACGATTGGGAGAGAGGTCGCAGCGACAAGTATGCTCCATGCCAACTTATCGGCATAGTTGGCTGTTATTTCCGAAATGTTTGAGCTATAGTCGCCAAATTCCTATAATAGGCATCAACCACGACTATGATAGATAACTGTAAGCTACGAAGTGTTTGAGATTCAACAACCAAAATATCATAATACATGCATAACCCCCCGACGACGAATAAGGAACTTGCCGACATATGTCGGCCTGCATGTCTCCCCATTCTTACTCACCTGTCTCTCCTGTCCCTTGGGCCACCGCCTGGCCACACACAAACACACACTTCCTCGCGCAATCCCCACCTCGCCTCGGCATAACAACCTGCGAACTTCCACTCGTCCTCGAGCGCTCTCTCTCTCTCTATCCCTTGTCCTCCCCCCTCCTCCAGCCTACATCACCACTGACCATACATACTCAAGCACTCGCCACCGCCCGGCCAGCGACACGCTGTGCGCCGACCCCCCGAATAGTAGTGTAACAGCTCACTTACTTCCAGACAGTCTGTTAGTACCACCGGCCTTGCACCCGTGAGCCGTGTACCAAGTCATCAATGTATGTATGTACGTATGTAATGAGATGTCTCGTCCTCATGTTCTCTCTCTCTATCCCTTGTCCTCCCCCTTCACCAGCCTATATCACCCCTGACCATACATCCTCGAGCACTCGCCACCGCTAGGCCAGCGACTCGCTATGCACCGAACCCTCCCCCCCCCCCATCAACCCAAGCCATCATGTAACAGCTTTCTTTCTTCTAGACAGTCCGTCAGTACCACCGACCTTACACCCATGAGCCGTATACTGAGACGTCAATGTAATGAGATGTCACATGCAATGAATACACAGTCCACGCTACAGCCGAGACCCCGCAGATACAACAACACATGCTGGAATGCTAAGCATCCTATTGCGAAAACGAATTATCCCCTACCTTAACTGGTGTAGCAGTGAAAACACGTAGGCCACGAGTGCATCTCACCATCTTCGTCGTCGTCGTCTTCGTTGACGACGTGACCTCGGTGGAAGCGGAGACCACAATAACCGGTCCTTCCTTTCAATGCATGAAAGAACCCCCTCTCTTCTGTTCGCTCGACAAGGCCATACACATTTCCTCGCTCAATCTCTCGTCCTCGACACCTCTGCCTGCCACACTTCCTCGTGCTCTCTAGCTCTTGTCCTCCCACCCCCTCCACCAACCACTATCACCCCTGGTCCTACTTCATTGCTCACTCGCGACCACCTGGCCTAGTTCCAGCTACGTCACCGCACGCCGACCCCCGAGCATATGTGCAATAGAGAGCAGACACCTTTTCTGACCCTCATGCTCAGGGCACAACATAGGCATCCATCAAGACTAAGAGAAAGGTCGTGCATGAAGTATGCCTATTGGCAACATATAAGCACAGGTGGCTGTGATTTCCAAACCATTCGAGTCATAGTTGCCAAATTCATTACAGAGATATCACCCACCACTAGGAGAAGGGTCGCGGGGTCAAGTATGACCTATGTCAACATAGAGGTGTCGTTGACTGTAATTACTGAACCATTTGAGTTATAGTTGCCAAATTCATAACATAGGAATCAACCACGACTAGGAGAAGGGGTGCAGGGTCAAGCCTGCACTATGTCAACTAAGAAGCATAGGTGACTGTTATTTCCGAACTTTATGACATAACCATTAATTGTAGGTGTGTGGGGAGTCACCCTGGCAGTGCTTCCTACTTGTCGGCCTGCTGGCCGCCATCATGGGCACCCACCACCACCGGCAACCGCCATTGTACAAATGGTTGTCGTCGGCGCACTGCATGCCCCACCACCAGCTGCCAATGTGTTAGACAGTGCGACTTCCAAGATTCAGCATTCAGACATCATCTGTACAAAAAATGACAGAAGGATCGAGGGCTTATGTTTGACCCATGGTTATGTATAAGCATAGTTGCTCATAATTATTGAACCATTTTAGATACAACTACCAACAGTCAGCGAAAATGATCGAGGAGTCTAGTATGTCCTAAGCACAAATGTAAGCACCACATCTAGCACCGAGCAGTTCGGTGTTCATACATTGAGTAATGACGATAGTTCATGATTAATCACCAGTTTCTGAAATACACTTGTTGAAAAAAATCTACTGTCCCTAAAATTAGGGAAATAACGCTCCCAGCCATACTGGTAAGAAAGCAATACTTCTACGAGCTCAAAAAAAAGCATTATAAATGTAACTGTTATACGGGTAGACACACACACAGGATGTATTAAATGCATTAATTTTTATTTCCGACACACATTCGTGTACACAAGCAGGTAATAATAATAACTATTATTACAGACATACATACCTGAACCTTCATACACATACATACTTCCAGACATTCAGTACCACACCACTAGTGAAGGACCGAAATGGCACTCATGCATCGTGTACTAAGACTTCGATGTATTTATGTATTGAGATGTCACTCGCTACATCGCACATACAACAACACATGTTAGACCGATAAAATTTTATTACAAAACGAATTACCCCCTACCTTAACTTATGTACCAGTGAATAACATTCAGGCCGCGAGAGCATCTCACCAACGTCGATTGAACTTCGTTGGAAGCGGAGACTTCAATGACCGATCCCGCCCTCCATGCACTGTACATACCGACTAAGTTCTGCATCCCCAACACCTCCTCCTTGACAACATACGTACAGGTATACTATTAAAACGAACACAATGCATGTACCCCGAAACATCCACCTGGTATCGCAGGTTCGATTTTCATAGAGAGTGGTAATACAAGACGTCATAAAGCTGACATTCGTTGTGCGTTCGTTAAAGGAGAAGCAAGGGGCCCCACTACCAAAACACCAACATGAAAAGAGTAAATGTCATTGTCTACAACAGTGTTCGTAATAAATTACAGTGTTCGTAATTTCAGACAGTCCCGACCTGCACTCGCCTACCAAGCCTATCACACGCACACATACACACACCAAAACACACACATACACACACCTACACACACACGCCTACACAAAAACACACAATTAGAGAGAGATAGTCATATGCATTGCTCTATGTGCTTTCTCCCATTGTCTGCTAGAGTAAACTACAGTAAATAAACCTACCAACCCAACATGTGTGTATTTCACAAACATACCATACACAGTATCCCATACGACATAGAAAAAAGTCATGCAATTTTTTTTCTATACACTACTTCACTAAATAATTTATGGTAGGTTCAATTCCCATTGAGAGTGCATGCTGACACGGCTGCAGACATTCGTTGGTCCCACTGCCTATGAAGAGAATAGCATGAAGTCATACTCTGGCTCCGACCGGCACTCATGTACCGGCCTTTTTGCAATTACAGACAGTCATTCTCTGTCTCCGACCTGTACTCATGAACCAACCATTTGCAATTACAGATAGTAATACTCTGTCTCCTACCTGCACTCATGTACCAACCGAACCTTTGCAATTACAAACAGTCATTCTCTGTCCGAACCTTCAATGCATGTCCCAAAGCCGATGAAATTACAAGCAGTTGATCCGAACCATTAATGTATGCACTTAAGATAGTTTCCGTCCAGCATTACATGTTCAGCCGTTCCGCTATGATAAACTCGGTGTTGTTTTTACCCATAGAGATACGTCTCGAACCAAGGTCCCTACAGCATGCATGTTCATTCGAAATAATTGCAGCCAGAGGTTTGAAAATAAAACCTACACTGGGGTTGCCACTCTAGCAGACCACTAAAACATAGCAGTAGGTACTTGGCTTAGCCAGTAGGAATTTACAAAAAAAATTGTTAATTTTTTATTTACATGCATATCCACATCATATACACTCATACATATATATATATATATATTATATCATTTTATAAAGCCCCTGGCTCTTAGTTCATCAATAATAGTATGTATATCTCCAATAAGATAAATATATCCAACCCTCTGTGAGGAAACCAATAACCAAAGTCTATCAACTAGGTCATTGGGGTCTTCAGAACAATGTGTACTGCTTTGCCTGACAAATGCCGGCTTTTCATCATCATCAGTAGAATATGCAATATCACCAGCAGCATGTGTACACTTTTCCTGTGCAGTTGTAAACACATCATCGTAATCAGTAGAATACACATCGGCATTACCAGCAGACTTGGAGGTCACAAATTCGTTTTCGGTGTCCTGGGTAGCATCTTCGGTTTTCACTGCACATGTTCGCGGTGCAGGTCTAATATGTACAACTCCTGATAATCTGTCTGGTTCATGCTCTGTGGCACCCATAGGTCCTTCTTAGCACACATCATGCTTTTCAGCACTCATAGTTCCTTCTTCACACACATTGGGCCTGCAGCACTTGTCTTTCTGTATTTGCACACTGGTTTGGAACACCACACAGGCCCGCGTAATGTTATGGGTGCTCGAACGAATGTTAGTGTACAAGACGAATCAGCAGGAAGGTTAGCCTTGTCGTGCGACAACACGTGCTGGCACATGCCACGCGAAGGTGTGTTACCTTTACATCTACCAGTGTGTCTCTTGAGGTTATAGTCTCTACCAAATGTAGCACCACACATGTCACATGTTAGTATTCTGAAGGGCAGTCTTTTTGTACAGTAGCTTCTCTCATGGCGACGAGCATGACAGCTTTTGCTGAAGATTATTCCACATGAACAACACTGTTTTCCAGCCATGGAGGCAGTTACATCCATAGAGGCATGCTCTACAATAGATATACTGTCAGCTTGAGCGATCTTCATGCAAAACAAAATGTAAGTTCGTCCCTCAGCAACTTCGTGGGTATAAATAGTTACTCACACTCATTTCATCAGTGGGAATTAAGCATTGTATCAGTCGAAGTAGCAAGTCCATCTCCCAGCAGGCTAACCCCTCACTACAGCTGACCCCTCACTACAGCTGACCCCACACTGCAGTTGACCCCTCGCTGCAGCTGACACCTCACAACTGCTGACCCCTCACTACAACTGACCCCTCACTACAACTGACCCCTCACTACAACTGACCCCTCACTACAACTGACCCCTCACTACACCAGACCCCTCACTACAGCTGACACCTCTAAGTAGCTGACCCCTCACTGCAGCTGACTTTCAAGGAGGATTAACAATTTTGTGTGAATTGCTGTGGGTGTAGAATGCTCGCCTTTCTACCAATCGAAGCTATGACCACATCTGCTCAGTAGTGGAGGGAATATCAGTATGTGCACCCACCCCACCTCTACAGTGTCAACTCGACACGAGTATCAGCTTGAGATTATGTGACTTTAAATCGTCAACGTGTGTATACATTCGTCGATGATTAACATGTCAAACAGTACAGGGTAACATCCTGCAAGATGACTTGTCAAGTCAACACATGGGGCAAACAGTGATGTACATGTTTTGCATGTGAACACTACGCTCTGAATTCTGATGACAACCGGCCTCATAATGTCTGCAGCTGGTGATTTCATAAAAAAGGTGACCTTACAGTAGTAGCACAAATGTATGTCCTGTTCCATCATCACCGACGAGCACTTTATTAACAGATAATATAAACCATGGTCCGAACGGCAACTGTGCCTGCCAGCCTATTCTGTCATGTACTAAACCACTATGCATTCGAATCTAACATGTGTATCAGCATGAGATCTAGTGTGTGACTTATCTAGACCTTCACCTAGCAGGGGGCAGTGCTTCAAGCCCTGGACTCATTCCTTCCGTCGACAAGTGCCTAATTACGAAGTAGCCTAAACGAATTCGTTCTCATCTGTACATGATATTTTTATGTAATGACCAAACGGAACCTTTCTCCATGTACTCTTCTTCCTCATTGCATATATTCTGTATACCAGCATCTACACTGGCCGCAATGTCGAATGTGTTTTACAGAGGCACATTCATTGTCTTGAAGGCTTTCCGACTAAATTCAATGTCGTGGGTTCCCGGTTTGGTTTATATGCATTCCAGCCACATATTATATTTTAACGCACCATCTTTTCCCACATAATCTACAAGTTGATCTGCGATACTCTGCTTCATTTGCTTAAGGTATTTACAAATATATTTTGCCATGCCGGATGCAGCGTATGTCTCTATTAGACCACAGAAAGCAGATTCCTTCAGGATGAACCCATTCTCATTGGGTGAGCTTGTAGCAGGTTGTGGTGTAGTAGCTTCCTTTTCATATGTACAATTCTTCATATGGTTGTCACTTGTCTCATGAAATAGTTTTTCCTGATAGTTACATATTTTGCATTGTGCTTTGACTGGAACGCTTCCTGTTGGTTGATAACATGTGAACTCGTGTTTGCATCTATAAGACTGGTGATTGAATATTCCCCAGCTCGAATTCATTGAACATTGACCGGGTTTCTCATATTGACATGCACTGGATCTTTTACTAAAGGTCCTACCACAGTAGCAAAATAAATACTGTGATGTCTGTGAAGAATTGTACATGTCCAGGATCGTTGTTGCCTATTGTGATGGTGCACGAGTATCCACTATAGCAGGTACAGACCATACTCTTGATGCTTAAGTAGAATGACCTGCAATGGTCAGGTCCAATGGTGAGCGTACGTCAGTATCCAATGCGGACCTACAGTGCTTAGCAGACACAGGCGAGAGTCCATCACACGATGCAAGATGACTTTTAAGCTATCATGGCATCTAAATTGAGAATTGCACTTTTTTTACGTTAATGCATAACGCTTCGTGTTTATAGCACACCCAGGCTCATGTCAACTTGCATGGAAGCTGTTGGAAAATGACTTCTTTCAGAACTGGCACAAATGTTGTCTGAAGTAGTTTCCATCATTGCTCGAGCCAATGTTCACTCTTCAAATAACAGCAACATACTAATGTTTCCACCAATCCCATGTAATGGTTATATACACATTCCATCAGTGGGAGGTAAGCCTTTTTGTAGACATGTAGTTAGCCAGCCATATCTCTGTTACTACACTGACATGCAGTTACAAGTTAGAAGCGGAATTTCACATTATGACACATACTTTACCATTGGCTTCTTTCCATCAGCCAAATCTCTCATGTCGACGTGCATTGTTGTTTCTACTAAAGAGCTTACCACAATAACGAAATTGTTTCCATCCTGAAGGAACGCTCAGGTCAGAAGTTGGTTGTGTACCACCACCATTCAATACAACATGCACCTGGCTGCCACAGGATTGTTGCGTAGCAGGTGCATGGTATTTACATGTATTTTTCCTATGCATGTTTAAACTGCTTATACGAGTGAAATAGCGTTGACACTTATCACTTCAATAGCCTGTACGATATGGATTTAGCTTGCATTTGTGATTCGTATGTCTCTCTGCACTGGGGACATGTGCAAATGTCCTGTTACAGTAGTTGCAAGGATGTCTAGGAGTTGAGCCACCTATTGTTTTCGACGTTGGGTCCTTTACTAATGTTACTGTTTTTTTCACAAGTATCTTCCCTTCCTTAAACTTCAGTAAACAGTGTTTGGCTTGAACAGGAAGGAGTTTTGTGCATGTTGCAATATATCGTTTGAAGTTATCACGTCGTCGAAAATGTGATTGACACTCTTTACAATACACATAAGTATGCTTCATATTAAGTGGAAACCCAGTCTCATGTCAACGTGCATGGCAGCTTTTAGAAAAGGTCTTTGTACAGTAGCGACACAGATAGCTTTCCCGAATATTTACCATCGTCGTGGAGAAGCACGGTCTCCATAGCCACTGTTCACTCTTCGAAGTCTGTATGGGCACTGGGTTGGTACACCTATAACCAACATATTACTAGTTTAACCACTACTGCTACTAAGTCTGAAAGTGAATTAATGGTGTAGGTAAGTGTATGATCACTGCTACGCCTATAACCATCATATTACTAGTTTCACCACTACTGCTACTACTTTAAGGTTCATGTCTTCCTAAGGAAATTAATACTATCAGTGTTGCAAGCTCCTTCAGTACTCTTCCGACATGCATTATACGAATCCCTAGAATGTGGTGTGGCCATAACAGGAGTACATCCTTGCAAATACTCTGTACTTGGGAGACAGTCGCATGTCTTCTTCCTGCTGTAAATATGCAGGTAGATGTTTGTAGACATAACGCATGTCATGTCGAGCATATGTCAGAAGGAATTCTGTAGGCAAGTATGCAAGCTCCGATTCTTTGTCGAGTGCTGCAAGTGATGTATGTGTTCCATATGCCAAAATAGCTGATACAATCTTCTGACTGCTAGAACAGCATGCCATAATTGACACTGTGTTCCACGACAAGTGTTTGGCATAGCTATGGTAGACACTGCTGCTGACCAAAAATGATACACTCTCAAGTTTGTCAGAGCGCGAATGAGCCAGAGAGCTCATGTGACTGTGTATATACCCTCGTTTTATACACACAAAATCCTTATCGAACTTGGGTAACACACCAATAAGGAAACTGAAAATATTTGTCAGGTATAGGATTCGAACCTACACTCCCCACACGGGGAACTGGAGCTTAAACCCAGCACCTTAGACCTCTCGGCCAACCTGACAATCTGCATGAGTAAGGAAATTACAAGGCTTATTTAATGTTATACTATATGTGTGATGTGGTTACTTCTTAATTTGAGTGATGGTAAGGTTGATAGTGCTACAATACATGATGTACTCACCTTTTATGTTGGAGAAGGCTGGCATCGTTGGAACAGAAGTGATGGCTGAGTATCCATCGCAGCATAGATGTATGCTATGTAGAGAGAGCATATGACAGTACAGATCCCCTCTCCCACATCGACTTACGTGTATATGCGTGTGGATTTGCACCGCTATGCTGGCCAGAACTTCCTGCTCTGTCAATTCGGTCTCCCATCGTGTAAGTCGCAATGTATAGCAAAATAATGGCTAGTGGTGGACGGCCATGTTGGCGGCCAGTGTGCCGACGACGTCCATATCCAAAATGTCGGATGGTGGCAGGCGACCATGACAGCAGCCAGTACACAGTCGACTGACATTTTGTCGTAAGGACGAGGTCTGAATGCCAAATCTCGGATGTTGCACTGTCTAACAAAATGACGACTGGTGGCAGGTGGCCATGTTGTCGGGCAGTGCACTGGCAACAATCATTGGCGACTGATATTAGCAGGCGGCCAGAATTCTGGATGCAGGTGGCCATGTTGGTGGCAGCAGCTATGTGCAAAATGGTGACTGCCATTGGTCGGCGGCCATGTTGGCAGCCAGTACGACGACGATAGTGATTTGCAAAATGGCAAGCACTGTTGGCAGGTGCTGGAGGCTCGTAATCAGAATTCTGTATGCCACGGGTAGTCAGAAGGGCCGGCAGTCATGTTGGTGGCTAGTACAATGATGACAGACATTTGCACAGTGGCAGTGCGGGCGGTGGTGACTGCCGGTGGCGAGTGGCCAGAAGTCTGAATATGGGTGAACATGTTGGCGGGCAGCAACTGGTGGTGGGTGGTCAAAAGGGTCTGGGTGGAGGGCTTTGGTGGTGGCGACCAAATTTCTAAATACCACCATTGACCTAGACCTTGAACTTGACCTTTGCCCCCCATTTCGAATTTAGAAAATTTTACTGCTTAAAATAAAAAAATCGTAATTTTAGAAAATGTTTAAATCATAAGACCATGATGGTGGCATTATCTACGACGAAGCCGAAGTCAGTTGTGTGATCCCCACTTCAGTCACCATGGAAGGCGGAAGAAGAGTACATGAGGAAAAGTTCCGGTTGGACATTACATATAATAGATCGTGTACAGTTAAGAACGAATTCGTTTAGGCCACTTCATAATTACGCGCTTGTCAACAGGAGGAATGAGCACAGGGCTTGAAACACTCCCTGCTGGGTGAAGGTCTAGATAAGACACACACTTGCTCTCATGCTGATACTCATGTTAGGTTCGCATGCATAGTGGTTTAATACATGTCGGAATAGGCTGGTCGGCACAGTTTCTGTTCCGACCGAGAAGATTGAACATTTTCTGTTGATACGGTGCTCGTTGATGGTGATGGAACAGGCCATATATTTGTACTGCTATTCTAAGATGACCTTTTCTGAAATAACCAGCTGCAGA
The DNA here is from genome assembly GCA_029891345.1 of Dryococelus australis. Taxonomy (NCBI): domain Eukaryota; kingdom Metazoa; phylum Arthropoda; class Insecta; order Phasmatodea; family Phasmatidae; genus Dryococelus; species Dryococelus australis. The sequence goes on along the minus strand of CM057001.1, from coordinate 62,437,053 downwards.
CAGCACAAGGCTGGTTGTCAATAGAATCCAGAGCATACTGTGTTCACATGCGAAACGAGTACATCATGGTGTGCCCGATGTGTTGACTTGAGAAGTCATCTTGCAAATTGTAACCTTGCACTGTCTGACATACTGATATTCCCTCCACTACTGAGCAGATGTGGACATAGCTTCGACTGGTAGAAAGGCGAGCATACTACATCCTCAGTAATTCACACAAAGTTGTTAATCCGCCTTGAAAGTCAGCTGCTTAGAGGGGTCAGCTGCAGTGAGGAGTCAGTTGTAGTGAAGGGTCAACAGTAGAGAGGTGTCAGCTGCAGTGAGGGGTCAGCTGCAGTGAGGGGTCAGCTGTAATGAGGGGTTAGCCTGCTGGGAGATGGACTTGCTACTTCGACAGATGCAATGCTTAATTCCAACTGATGAAATTAGTGTGAGTACCTATTTATACCCATGAAGATGCTGAGGGACGAACTTACATTTTGTTTTCCATGAAAATTGTGCAAGCTGATAGTATATCTATCGTAGAGCATGCCTCTATGGATGTAACTGCCTCCATGGCTGGAAAACAGTGTTGTTCATGTGGAATGATCTTCAGCAAAAGCTGTCATACTCGTCGCTGTGAGAGAAGCAACTGTACAAAAGGGCCGACCTTCAGAATACTAACATGTGATATGTGTGGTGCTACATTTGGTAGAGACGATTACCTCAAGAGACACACTGGTAGAAGTAAAGGTAACACACCTTCGCCTGGCATGTGCCAGCATGTGTTGTCGCACGACAAGGCTAGCCTTCCTGCTGATTCGTCTTGTACACTAACGTTCGTCCGAGCGCCCATAACATTACGCGGGCCTGTGGTGTTCCAAACCAGTGTGCGAATACAGAAAGACAAGTGCTGCAGGCCCAATGTGTGTGAAGAAGGAACTATGAGTGCTGTAAAGCATGATGTGTGCTAAGAAGGACCTATGGGTGCCGTAGAGCATGAACCAGACAGATCATCAGGAGTTGTACATATTAGACCTGCACCGCGAACATGTGCAGTGAAAACCGAAGATGCTACCCAGGACACCGAAAACGAATTTGTGACCTCCAAGTCTGCTGGTGATGCCGATGTGTATTCTACTGATTACGATGATGTGTTTACAACTGCACAGCAAAAGTGTACACATGTTGCTGGTGATGATGCATATTCTACTGATGATGATGAAAAGCCGGCATTTGTCAGGCAAAGCAGTACACATTGTTCTGAAGACCCCAATGACCTAGTTGATAGACTTTGGTTATTGGTTTCCTCACAGAGGGTTGGATATATTTATTTTATTGGAGAGATACATACTATTATTGATGAACTAAGAGCCAGGGGCTTTATAAAATGATATAATATATATATATATATATGTATGAGTGTATATGATGTGGATATGCATGTAAATAAAAAATTAACAATTTTTTTTGTAAATTCCTACTGGCTAAGCCAAGTACCTACTGCTATGTTTTAGTGGTCTGCTAGAGTGGCAACCCCAGTGTAGGTTTTATTTTCAAACCTCTGGCTGCAATTATTTCGAATGAACATGCATGCTGTAGGGACCTTGGTTCGAGACGTATCTCTATGGGTAAAAACAACACCGAGTTTATCATAGCGGAACGGCTGAACATGTAATGCTGGACGGAAACTATCTTAAGTGCATACATTAATGGTTCGGATCAACTGCTTGTAATTTCATCGGCTTGGTACATGCATTGAAGGTTCGGACAGAGAATGACTGTTTGTAATTGCAAAGGTTCGGTTGGTACATGAGTGCAGGTCGGAGACAGAGAATGACTTCATGCTAGTCTCTTCATGGGCAGTGGGACCGACGAATGTCTGCATCCGTGTCAGCATTCACAATCAACTGGAATTGAATATTCGATAAACTATTTAGTCAACAATGGCACAGAAAAATAAACTTGTCAGGTGCAGGGATTTGAACCCACACTCCCTTTTACTGGAACCAGTGTTTATATCAGACGCCTTAGGCCGCTCGGCCAACCTGACAGTTTGCAATAGTGATGGAATTACATTGCTTTTTTTGTTGTTGAATGGTATACTGTGCATTGTATGATTGTACAATACACACAGGTTGGTTGGTATATTTCCTTTCGTTCACTCTAGCGGACCGTGGGTGAAAGCACAAAGAGCAATGCATATTAGTATATCTACCTAATTGTGTGTGTGTGTAGATGTGTGTGTATGTGATGGGTTTGGTACTCTAGTGCAGGTCGGGGACTGTCTGTAATTACAAATAATGCTATTTATTGCGAACACTGTTGTAAACATTGACAGTTACTCTTTTCGTATTGTAATTTTAGCAGTGGGGTCCCTTGATACCCCCTTAACAAACGAACATCCAATGTCGGTTTTATGACGACTTGTATTACCACTCTTTATGGGAATCGAATCTGCGGTTCAGGGTACATGCATTGTTTCCTTTCCATAGTATACCAGTATGTACGTTGTCAAGGGGAAGGTGTTGCGGACGCAGTACTTGGTCGGTATCTGCAGTGCATGGAGGGCAGGACCGGTCATTGCAGTCTTTGCTTCCAACGAGGTCACATCGACGATGGTGAGATGCGCTCGAGGCGTGAGTGTAATTCACTGCTACACAAGTGAAGGTAGGGGTAATTCGTTTCGTAATAAGCTTTTCAGTCTTGCATGTGTTGTACGTACGATGTAGCGAGTGACATCTCATTACGTAAATACATCGAAGTCTTGGTACACGACGCACGAATGCAAGGTCGTTCCTCCCCTAGTGATGTTGTACTAACTGACTGTCTGGAAGTATATACGAGCATTGAAGATTAGGTTATGTATGTCTGTAATTATTAATATTATTATTACCTGCTTCTGTATACGAATGTGGATTGGAGATAAGAATAAATGGATTTAATAAATCTTGTGTGTGTGTCTACCAGTTTAACGGTTGCATTTATAATGATTTCTTTTTGAGCTGGTGGAAGTATGGGAGTGTTATTTTCGTAATGTTAGGGACACAGTAGATTTTTTTTTCTTCGATAAGTGTATTTCAGAAGCCGGTGTTTAATCGTGAACTACCATTATTACTCAATGTATGAACACCGAACTGATAGGTGCTATATGTGGTTCTTATATTTGTGCTTAAAGACATACTAGACCCCTCGATCGTTTTCGGTGACTGTTGGTAGTTGTATCTCAAACGAGAAACTACGGTTTATACATAGCCATGGGTCAAACGTAACCCCTCAATCCTTCTGTCGATTTTTTTACGGATAATGTCTGAATGCTAAGTCGTGGAAGTCGATATGTCTAACACATTGGCAGCTGGTGGTGGTAACACTGATGTAGTTGTTTTAGTCAAGAGTAAAGCAACGTTAAGTTCAAGGAGGTATTCAACGTCTTAACTATGTTGACATCGTAACAATGTTAATATGACAGTAATTCAGAAAAACTTTAAATTTTCCGCGTCGGAATTTCTCATAGGTTTACAGCCGATGAGAAAGTGGAGAGAACAGCTGATGAAAACTCCGGTGAAGTACCCACGATACATAAATTAGACAAAATATTTTTTGTCGGGCTTCAACGGGGCCAAGAAAAGCTAACCCAGTTCACTTCGCCAAACATAAAGCCACGAGAGTTAAAAGTGACTGTAAATAAAATTACGTATTACGTGAGCACATGTGACATCCGATTAGTAGCTACGTGACCGACTTACGGATCCATAGCAAAAGACTTATGTGAGCTGAGTTCAGCTGTTACATATAACTTTGCAACTACATATTCGAGCCAGCGGAAAAGGAAGAGTGTAGCCCCAAATGATAAATAATCGTGAGCTAAACACACACACACACACACACACACACACACACACACACACACACACACACACACACACACACACACACATATATATATATATATATATATATATATATATATATATATATATATATATATATATATATATATATGCTATTCAGTGTAAAATTAGCACTTTTTAAAGCCCTCTCATTTGGAATAACTGTGTCAATAAATATATTTAATTGCAGCCTTAAACGTTAACTTTCGAGTCCGGTGAAATATTCACTGTGTTTATTACTTACATGGCAATATTTATTTTAAAAAGTATTGGAAGGATAAAAGATGTGTTTGATAGGAAACAATTTAACTAGGGCCTCAAAATTTCTCACCTTACCGTGAACCGCCTATATATCAATATACATATGCACTCCAGCGTGTAAGAATATGTATTTTTAACTAAACTTAATTTGTTTCAGAATATAAAAAATATATATAATGTTGTGGGTGGCGATTCTTTACATTTCGGAAAAAGTATCAGGTACATAAATTTTGAGTGTGGCTGTTTTTGCTAAAACGTGATACCTCACGATAGTCAAGATAATCTGGTATGTAGGAAATTTCACCAATCAGTTACTGAAACCCCTCAATTATAATTAGTCTGACTATAAGGAAGTCATTACAGACGCGTGAACAATACAGTGCGAACTCCGCAGTAAAGTGAAGAGACGAAATATAGTCGCGTTCTTTATGTCGTTTATCTTAAAAGAAGCTGCAAGGATTACGTTGTCTGAGGTGATAGTCAAAAGAAATCACATATAAAGTAAGACAATATTGGAAAGTGTAAATACGTGGCCTTCGTAAAGTAGATATTGGGGAACCTAAGAGCCTTTCTGTTGGGTAAAGATGGTTATTTCGTTTTGCCGACGCCTTAAGCTAACCATCGAGAACTCGGGTTGGGGGCAAAAAAAAAAAGGACATGTATCCGTAATGGAGTTACTTGAAACATGAATGCAGGAAAGCGAGTGAGGGTGCGTATGTTGTAAATATGCCTGCGGCTGCGTCTGCGGCTTCTTGCGGCTAACGAGCCCCAGCACGGCAATTCCCGGCGATGGCCGTGGCGCACCTAGAGTATTCTGGCGGGGGGGGGGGGGGGGGTGTCTCACCCACGCGTGCGGAAAAGGCGGTGTGAAAGTTTGATGAGCTCTCAGGCGAGCGGGCAAGAAAAGTGGCCGCCTCTTATCGCGCTGGCCTTATCAGGATAAACACGAGGCTCAGTGGCTCGCGTGACACTCCCGTATCGCCTCCTGCTATCTGCTCGGGGGGAGGGGGGTCGTGAAAGCGGGAGGGGGAGCACGTGCTCAACCCCCTACTGTGCACACACTAGCGATGGGCAGAAGAGAATATTTCCAATAAATGGAACACTTGTAAGAGTCGAGAACTTCCTCCCGCAACTTTAATTCGAGAACTGTTAAGTTCCGAGGCCTTATCAACGATGTTTTTCTTCTGAACAACTCCTTCCATTAGCATTGTTATATGAAAATAATAAGATGCAGTCGAGGGGCGGCGAATGCCGATTCCAGGCAACTGTGTGAATTACAATAAAATACGAAAAAAAAAGATTTCTTAGTAATCAACTTCAGACATGAACCAGCATCTTTAATATTGAACAAACTTTATTCACGGTTTCTTCACGCTTTTTGAAACAAACCTTAGAAAAATAACCCTATGTATGACATGTTTGGCTGTTTCCTAAATGTTTTATATACAACAAGGATTTTATACTTATATTAATATAATAGTAACATATTTTTAGTAAAAATGGATATTTATTTATATTTTATAGGTAAATTAAAATATTTCAATTACAATTAACATTAATAAAACAGAGGGAATATAGGCTTGTGATAAGGTCTAGCAAGAAGTTGTTCTTATACGATAAAACGTTACACTGAGCGCGCACGAACGCGATCCATCGCCCCTTTCGGTGTGATATTCGAGACTCGGCTAAGCTTTTTTTTTTGCGTGGGGCGGAGGAATATCGTCGAAATAGAACTTTGGCAGGGCTCCAGAAAAGTTTGAAGTAACTGTGAATGGACTATACATCATCTACGGCACAGAGTACTTAAACACACGCAGAGGAGAAAGAGCTGCTTATGCCGCGAACTCCAGCTGCACACGCCATCAAAATGGCGTGACCAGCGAGCAATATGTTTGAACGTCGTTGGTCAACTGTGCCTGATAACGTACTCACCGGCTGGCAGTCCAGAAAATAAGGAACCTTTCGCAGCGTGCAGTTTACAAGAAGGTCGTGCAGCCAGACAGAGATTAAGTACGCCAACATGAAAGGAATCGCTACGTAATTTCGTCTCTGTGTACTAGGGATGGGATAAACAGTTACTTTCATAAATAGAGTTACATCGTTCCAGTTCCAAGTGAGCAACACTTCCCAGTAACGTGTGAGACATTTATCGCCTGTCCCGACGTTCCGGGAAGTAACAATTGCGTGGTTCAATGTTCCAAAGCAAGGCGTTTCAAGAAATAACATACGCGCATGCGCGCATGCGCACAGTTGCAAATGAAGACGTTCCAAGAAATAACTCTTACCAATACGCACAGTTTCCAGCCGAGACGTTCCAAAAAAGAACTTTTACGAATGCGTAAATTGCGTTTTCAGCGTTCAAAGCGTTGATTTAAGTGAGGCAATCCAAGACGTTCTTAAAATAACGGTATAAACGAGGGAAACTGTTACTCGCGTAACACGTTACCATATTGTAACAGTTTATTATAACTGTCACGTTAAATGACGCCCGTCTCTACTGTGGACATATGCACTCTGTCTCTTTAGTCTTGAGTGGTGTAGAGTGGCTGTCGTCTCCGTCGCGTCCCTCGACGCCAAGGACAGTCGCGCGGTAGCACACCGGCCGTGCACATCGACCGGACATGGAACATTACTCAGCGTTCAAGGCCCCACCGTCCCACAGCCAGCGATGAAATACGGCAACGTGAGTGCCAGCAACTGCTAGGGATTTTGAAGAAATATCGAACTGACGATATTATATCAACATATATCGATATAAATCGTCTATAAATTTCAACTATATTTTATCAAAATCAATCATTTTCCATGTAGTTATCGGAGATAAATATCATTAGAATGCTTTTTTTAATAAACTCTGTTTTGGATACAGAATTTTAATTTAAAAATACTATGTTTACATTTTGCCAAGTCCCTCAATACATAAAATATCAAATTCCGATGTACAAAAGATCGATATTTTTCATTAGATTTATCGTTTTGTAAAACTACACTTTTGTAAATAACCGATACAAATTATATCAACATTTTTTTCCCCCCTGATATCAACATCCCTAGCTCCTGTACAGTGCATCTCCTGTTCAACCGTACAGTGAATACGGGGTGGAGCGATCTCGCTGGCTGCGCGGAACCAGTTAGCGTGTCCCGTGACCGAGGAAAAGGTTTTGTTGAATCAAAATAAACAATGTCTGTTTGGCGCAGCCAAATTATTCGGTTGTCTATATCCGGTTCCGCCGAGCAAAGACTCAGTTGGCTTGATTAAAGATTTATTTGCCTCTACGTAAATCTAAACAGACTTTGTTAATGTAAAAAAAAAAAATCGGAAGCCCAACCAGGATTCGAACCTAGTTCGTATGCACCCGACCGCTGCACCCCAGCAACCTAAGATAAAGTGACTACGGATGAAACAGGAATGTTTGAAATACATAAAAGTTGTAATACTGAACAACGTGAGCAAATAAATGTTTCGAGTTTTACAGTTTTATCTTTTACTTTCCTGCTGAGCTTGTTTTATGTGGATATTTACACCATTGTTAGCACCAATAAAAGCAATAATTTCACACAAAAAAAAATCAAAGATACTCTCGAGCTGTAATTTCTAACGAAAGCTGATTGTATGGCACTATATAAGAAAAATATATAGATACAGTAGAATAAAAAAATATTTTGCTCACAGCCTAATTTCTTTTGGCCCAACACAAGAGGTTTAGTTCATTCAAGCTTGTACTTTGTTAGATGAACAAAATCAATTTGGTTGCTTTTCGAATATTGTGTACTCAACGAAATATTTCGCTGGGACAAATACATATATTTTTCACCCTACACTTGTGGCGTCTGGTGAAGTGTTGCAAGGTAAGCTGGTGCTTACCCAGTGTTGTACACACTACGGCGCACGCAGCAGGAACCAGTAACCAGAGTGGAGCTGGGTGAAACTGAATGTACTGCGGCCACTCACGAGAGAGCGGCGAGACACCCATTACACACGTGCTGTGACGTCAAATGCACAACTACGTTTAAGTGGCCGATATTTAAACTAGCAAAAGATTAGGCATAGCACAGAGTAGAACGCAGCTTGCCTTGCCGCGGTTCACCACACGCCGCTGCCTTATACAAACAAATATTTCGTTGCCTTTTCACTCAGTGAACATTGAACTGCTTCTCTACCAAAACGAATATAGAAAACGACGTGGAAAAGATTTGAGGTTATAAAATAAGTTAAATGCAAAAAAAAATTAAAGTAAAGCTTTTATTCATAAATTAACTAAAAATATATTATAGGAGTAGTTACAGAAGTTGTAGAATTTGTAAGACGTGGTCGAACAGCAGTAGTAAACTACTACAAATAAATATTTGCGTCAATTTATATTTTTATATAATATCTTGGCGCAAATGGTTAAGAGCCTAACGCAAGATGTGTGCTTACTACGCTTACGCAAATGAGGTATACGTTCTGTATTGCGCCAAGCTTTTATATACTAAATAGAAATTGACACAAAAATATCAATCTGTAGTAAAGTTTATTACGGCTGTTCGACCACGTCTTACAAGTTCTACAGATTCTGTAAGAACGACTTTAATTATTTTTCTCTATTTAGTTCATTTATAAAGAAAAACTTGGTTTTAAAATATATTTTTTACAGATAATCAATTTTTCACTTTTTGGTCTCGCTTATTTATAGGTTTATAGGTAGACTACTTACACATTCACATGTCGATGTATTTGACATTTCAGTATGAGCTCACGCAGATCGGAATCTTCAAATGGTGTTTCGCATACACATACGCGGTTGGTCATTTGAATTCCTTCTTGTGTCTTGGATGGTCTTTAACCCACACAAACCATGTGTAGATTAGTACTTCCCCGGCACGGAACTCTACACGCCACCAGTAATCGACAACTTGTCCACCAAACACATCGTGATTGCTAGTGATTCGGTGGACGCCAGACAGACACCTCACAGACACCTACAGTGCATACAAACAAGTGAAGTTAAATAAAAACTTGTAGAAAGTGGAGTTAGTATGGAGTGAAGTGGTCTCCGCTGGTTGCACGTAACTGCTCTTTTGCCCTGCATGTGTTCAGATTACTTTTAGACAGATAGGTCGTAACATGGGCCACAATGTAATGTCACCTCTAGGAAAGAAATGAAGTTAGTGAATTAAAGAATTACTGCACTTCACAGTGGCAATAAAGGTCTCCATGAAGACTGTTACATATATGCTCAGTCGCAGTTTTGTAACTGCAGAATATATTGCTTTACGCATGTGTGCGCCGGGACAACAGTTACGTACTGAGAACTACAACGTGCGGCAGAAATACTTAACATTGCCATGTCGTGATATTTGGTACGAAGTAATATTGCTTTACCGTGAACAAAATCATCCGAACGAATGTTTATTTCTTGGCCATAAAGGAAGATAATACTGACAAAAAAATATAAGGAAAACTTTTTATGTTACAGTAAACAAAAACAGTCTAAAACAAATGGTTTTCATTCTTCTGTCTTTTGAATCGCTTTTTTTTTTCTAGTGCGTGGTAGTAGACACGTTAAGCATCCCACCACCAGCACTGAAGTCATTATTATACTGCAAGTATTATGCAGAATGACGGAAATGAAATATTCAGTGCGCGCTTCCAACTGAAGGAGAAAATTGTTGACAACTTCGATACCGATTAATGAAAATATTCAGCATTTTTAATGCAGACTAAACTCGCAGGGCTGATAAAAATAATTAACTGTTTTAATATCGGCTGTTTTTCTAAGTTACTTCGGAAACTGCGTGTACGTGAACCTTGCAAATCGCATGATCCATAGCTTATTAAATAAACGGATTTTAAAAATCAAATAATGTACGCAGTGAAATTAGATAGTTACCCCAAAATTATTCAGTTTAGTATGAGAGCGTAACAGGACAAGCTGCTTTAACAGAGAAGATCTCGTGAATAAATATTCTTAAAGGTTGTTCACGATAAAGTGAGCACTATTGAAATCAACCTTAGCGAAATGGCACTGATCCTACCTGCATATATTTCTCGGGAGCGATGAGTGGTATGCACCCAGTAAAGTTCGTAACGATGGAGGGAAAGTAGTTCCATATTTTAACGTCAAATAGAAAGTTTTAGGAAACCATTTGTGATAACTTACATGATTTCTTTCGCTTCCTGTTATTTTTAATGCATCGAAGTGTAAAAAATGAGCAGATTTGTAAAATATTTATTTGTTTAATAATTTCACAGTTTCATTTAACGGACGCATGAATAAAGTGGTGAGGTCCATGGCAATGTTAATTTTACATAAAACGGAAGAATACACAACGTGCATACAAGTAGGTCTTCAGCAAGGTTTTCGGAAGTGCTCGTTTGACCGTGAATAGCTTGTAAGTACAGTTGAAACCTATAACCTATGTGGTGAATGAACTGTGTCATACATATTATCTGATTTATTGCTTTCGTGTTAATAATTTTATTTGTTTTTGTGAGCCAGAAATTATACATAGAGGGCAGGTCTTTTCAGGCCTGTTTCTATTTCTATTCTCTAAGTGATTTTACCTAATGGTCATGCAATAATGTTATCATTGATTTGATTTTATTATTCAATGTTCGGTTAATGGTATGTTCAAATCAAGTGAAATGTAGTGAGGTAAAAGTGTTTATTCGTTTTCGCTTTCTTTCATCGTGAAAATCTATAAGTTTCATAGAATATGTTTCTGATTCCAACCAATCGTTTCTACTTGAGAACATTTTGTGAGCCCATTTTATCTGCTGTGTTTTAGCCGAATTGAATCAAAAATAACATGTGCATAGCCCTACTTGATAATCAAGAGATATAATTAACGACTATTCGAGTTTGTGCTCTCATTTCCAACGAGTAATACAATTAAAATAATAAATTAAACTCAACTGTTCTATTTCACTGCACACATTTGCGGGATGGTGGTATAAATTTAAAATTCGTTTCATTACACCTAAAGCGATCATTTAATAGTATGTAGGCAGGCCTAAGCATTTTTGACCTCAGACAAAACCAAACAAACGAAGACATTATACAAATCAATTTTATTTTTTTTAACGAACATATGTATGAATAACCGGTTTACGTTTTCTCAAGTAACACGAATGAACAATCGATTTTTCTTTCCTGGGGCATGTAAGCCTTCAGCTGTGTGCAGTTGGCTTTTGGCTTCCCTTTCCCGGCATCGTATGAGCACGAGTGCTAGTTTCCTGACTAATTAACTGACTTATTTTAGTAATTAATATAGTAATAACTCTATGATGGCGTTCCCAGAAAGGCTTTAAAGTTTCGTTCTTAGGCCTTGCACAGTGAAAAAAAAGGTTCTGTTGAATCAAAGAAAGTTTTTTTGGTGGAACCAAATTAATTGTTTCTATAGGGACAGTTAAATATTTTGTTATCGAAACCAAATTATTTTGTTGTTCTAATTTTTCTTGCCGCAATCGAGCATTTGGTTCGTGCAACTAAATATTTGTTTGAATCGACGTACATTAAACAGTTTCGTTTAATTTTAAAAAATGCTCTCAAGGCGAGACTGGGATTTGAACCTCCAACAGCTGCGACCGAGCTCTACGCATTAGTAACCTCGGCTAAAACGGCTATGGATTAAGAAACGATGTTTTATAATATATACGTCTACGCCTACATTAAAAATATTGGACAACATGCGCAAAAAACTATTTCAATGTTCGCAGTTTCCCTGTTAGTATCCCGTTGAAATTGTTTTATTAGGATGTTTATGACGTTATTACGCATCAATAAATGCGCTAACAAACACTGTAATAATTATAATTATCACAAAAAATGCAAACAAATACTCGAGCTGTATTTTCGAACGAAGGCAATCGAATGAGTAACCAAACAAACATATTCACGTGATTCACCCAAATAGTTTGTTGACAGTCTAATTACTTCCGGCCCAACACAAAAGGTATTGTTAATTCAATCGTGTATTTTGTTTGAGGAACAAAATAATTTTTGTTGTTTTTCAAGTTTTGTGTACTGTACAAAATATACTTTTGGCCTTATAAAAACATATATTTTGTTGGCTTTTCTCTCAGTGCATGTCCATTGTATTCAATCGCCTACGTGTCGCACAGAACGGTAACATGTGATGGGACTCAGTGCCCAATGATCTTACCTGAGGGTAACTGATTTGTCAGCTCTGCTACTGTTCTACTTTATGACTGGTTTATATCACGTATCACTGACAACAGAGCCTACAACTTATTCGTTGTGAAAAAAAAACTATTTCTTCGCCAACTTAAGTACATTACACATCAAAAACTTTCCTATTTTGAGCACCAGAAACTATAACTTAATGTGGGAATCAAATGGTCGATTTCTTGAATGCTTTTGAAGACGTAACAATGTACACAATAGCAAAAATACTTGAAAATTTCACTTCAATACATTTCAAAATGAAAAGAGGTTATAATTTGTAATTTTTATCCTAACACGAAAACATTTGATTTTTATATTTTCGTATATAAGGTCAAAAAACAATCGAACGAAATTTTTCCCTTTAATTTTTGCGAATTTTACAGAACCCGTCATCAATTTGGTGTCAGAGTAGTACGTTCCAGCTCTTACTATTTTCAAGAAAAACATTTTGGGCGGTCCCTTAAAGCGTTGGCTTTCCACAGGTCCAAAGTGTAATGACGTTATTTTGGGAACTCGTACATTGATATCAACCGAACCTGACACTTCCGTACTACACCGAGCGAGCTGACTCGAAGGAGACCTCCATTCAAAAGGATCCGGATTAGATTCCCAGACCACCCGTCCTCACCGGTTTTTCGTAGTTTTCCGTAGTCACTCCGGGAAAATTTCGCGGTGGTTCCTTACTGTCTTCTCGCTCCTTATTTTCGAAACAAATGGGCTCGCTTGAAATGATCAGCGAAAAGTTAAGTTTAGGCTAAATTCATTTATTATACTTTAAAACATATGACTCCAAAATGATTAAATATACAATATAAACCCCGGGAAATGAGAAACTTGTGTTAAATGAACAAGGATTCTCTCAGTACAAACCTCAGACTTCCTCCCTCGCTCAATAAATAGTTGTCTTTTTTTTGCAACTACCCTGAAACTATACGGGGAAAACTGTTTGTACAAAACGTTTGTTTTCATATGAGCAATTAAATACATATATAATCAATAAAACTGTCTCATTTTCATACATGTTTGATGGAACCAACAGAGGGGTTTCGCCATTTCGGATACATATTTTATTGGATATACTGAATCAGTGTCGCAGCCTCTCCAGATTTTGTTTAGCCAGCAAACTAATTTGAGACAGCTGCGATATATTTGATCCGCAGTATAGAAACACATATTTTGTTCTCCCAGACGATCGTTTAATGGGTGATAGTTATGTACACTTGCACATAAATTATGAAACACGTGTGAGCTTTAAAACTTACTGCATATTAAGAAAAAAATTACTCGTAATATCATTGCCAATACAAATATGATTAATGTTATGTACATATCCAGGTATCAAGGTCAGAAGTCAGTTTTGTTGTTGCATTTTATTTAGGCTGATTTAATATTTATCACCTGAACTTCGACTCTGAGACTTAATTACGGACGTAAAATATTTGTGATCATATTTTTAGTTGCAATAAAATGATAAGAAAAATTGTTGGTAATGAAAAGAAATAAACTTAGATCTGTTGGTATTCTTCTATCTCATTCTCTCTCTCTCTTTCTCTCTCTCTCTCTCTCTTTCTCTCTCTCTCTCTCTCAACATCTATAATTCTTCCTCAAATATTATATTTCGCATTCTCTGATTTTTCCAGGTTCTCTCTCTTCTCGCTCTCATTATCTAGTTTTTTCGCATTCTTTTTCTAATTATTTTACGTTCTCTCCCTTATTTTATTTCCCATTCTTTCTTCTATTCTCTCTCATACTCTCTTTTATTCTCTCTCTGGCTCTCTCTCTCTGTGGTGTTGCCTTTTTAGTTGTGCGTCGAAGACGGTGAGATTCACAACGACCCAGCAGGATAGAATTCCTACAGTGCATGTAGACGTCTGGTAGTTTTAACGGCGAAAAATGACGGCATCGTTTAAAACCAATTTTCCATACAGAAATATGCACCTGGGTGAAGAGAGCGAATGGGGGAGGGGGGGAGGGAGTAAGTGAGGGACTAATGAAGAGCTGAAATTAGTCCTGGCACAGACGCGCGCACGTCGTTCCGTAATCCTAGCCCGATGCACGGAGCTATTGCGTTGTCGTGAGGAGGGAGGGTGGTGGGCGGCCGTACGGCAATAAGTGTCCACGTGTGTGCGGAAAGGCTCGGAGCTGGCGTGTGTGGCGGACGTGCAAGATGCGTGGACGCCTTTTGAGGCGAGCGTGGCGTCTGTCAGGGCCCCGGAGCGCCGTCACAATGGCCTCCTTCAAGGAGCGGCAAATATTGACTCGCCGCAGGAAATTGAGGACGCTAGCGCCACGGCCTGGTGTAACAACTGCGTGGCCAACTTTGAGGGGAGGCGATCAAACGCATGATCTATCCCCTTCCCCTCCCCCTCCCTCCAAAACCTTTCACCCCTTCTCCAGAAACTTGTAAACGTGTCGCAATATGCACCCCGGAGATCGATGGCGATGCTGCCTAAGTAATGGCAGAGGATTATTGTTAATAATCTTCATTTCCTTAGCAGAAAAGCAGTCTGTACTGTATTTTTACAAACATTTCTTTGGAAACTACACACCTCAATAAAATATTTACACCGCCGATATTTCTGAGTTTTAGGCTGTTCACGACACAAGAGAAAGTATTGTATTGTAAAGACTGTTCACAATAAAGTGAGCACTTTTGAAGTCAACCTTAGAAAAAGGTCACTGCTCCTACCTAAACGTATTTCAACGGGAGTACTGAGTGACACGCACCCACTAAAGTTGGTAACGATGGAGGGAAAGTAGTTTCATATCTTAACGTTAAATAAAACGTGTTAGGTAACCACTTATGGTAACTTAAATAATTTATTTGGTCTTTTGTTATTTTTTAGATGCACTGAAGTGAAAAAGTGAGCAGATTTGTTAAATATTGATTTCGTAAAAATTTCATTTTAACTTGGCCGCCGCATGAATAAAGTGATGAGGCCCAAGACAATGTTAATTTTACATAAGCGGAATTAGAAAACAACGTGCCTGCAAGTAGTGCTTTCAAAAGTGCTAATTTTACCTTGAACAGCCTATATAGTATAGGCCTTATTAACGTCCCCCAGTATTACGCCTGAAGGCTTATCAGGAGACGGCTTACAAACTAACTTGTGGCCTAACTAAAACTGACACTCATGCCTTACCTAGGATTCGAACCCAGAACCTCCCGCGTCCCAGACGGGCGGCGCACCAATCGACTGCGCCACGGGACAAAGTATGGTACGAAAATACACACTGTCTGTACGGAATACGACGCCAGACTTGATTAAAGTATTTTGTAATGCGCCGGCTGACCCAGCGAACATGTTTAACGTGCAAACGTACTAGTTTATAAAATTATTTCTTCAACACTTTACAGTGGTGCGTGTAAAATTTAATTTGAATTTTGACAAACAAGTATTTTAAACTTCGAATTTATAATGATACATAAACGGTGTTTTTTTTCTATGTAGCAGTCTGTTAAGATGCAATATTTTTCTTGTAGTGTACCTGGAAAATGTTCGTCAATTACTCTTTTTTAAGAATTGTTTATGAACCATACGAAAGTTTTTATTGTGTAGTGACCTGCTGGTAAAGAGTTGAGGGACGCGGAAGGGTTAAATGAGGTGACGACGTAGCAGCGACAGATTGAAAGGGTGGATGAAATGGGAGTACCCCGAGAAAGCAATGTCCGCCACGTTTTCCAATTGCAAAAATCCTGGATGTCCAATGTAAACACGAAACAGTAATGTTCTGCGGAAACTGAACGAGGCTGATTTCCAGGGAATCGTGCAGCAAGACGTGCGTACGAGACGCTATTTAAAAAGAGATAAAGTCCACAAAATGTTTGTATTCAAACGTCGCATAATGACGTTATACTATTACTGCCGCCATTACTTGCAAAATACATTAAAATTAACCCAACTTAATCAAGGATCTTGTTTTCATCGTTTACTTGGCGCTCGAAGGACCACGTTAAAGTTCTGTACCTGTTGCTCGTCGAAGCTGGTCGCGATTTTTCGGTATGAAAAGACTTGTAAAGAGCGAAAACTTAATTCAAATTAACGTAATTTTTTTTTAGGCGTAGACCTAAAAGTACATAGGTCCCAGTGCCCTGAGTTCCCATAGGCCGATCACTACACAGGCCCAGAACCAGGGGCTGCGATGGCTGGGCGGTTATACTGCTCGCCTCCCACCAAGATGAATCAGGTTCAATCCCCGGCCGGGTCACTTCGGATTTTTGCAAGTGGGAAACGTGCCGAGCGATACCGCTGGTCGGCGGGTTTTCTCGGGGGTCTCCCATCCCGTTTCCTCCGCCGCCCCTTCATTCTGACGCTGCTCCATACTCAACTCATTTCACCCCAATCGTCTCTCAATACCTCGTCGTTAAAGAGCCGCCCAAATCTCTCAACTCAACTCAACCAAGTCTGCCAACATTTTTATCTCCACAAAATGAACTCATTACAAGACTGGTCTTCAATAACCATAACAATCGAGGGAAAATGGTGTTTTGGTGGCAGCCCAAAAAAAGCAGGTAATACAAAGTTCCCTTCGCTAACAATTTCCCAGAAGTGAAACATCTGCACAGATATTAAGTATAAAAAAACCTCTTTTTTCAAATTTAATTTGACCCAATAGGAACATCTCTACGTACAATCTTTCTGACCCACCAGCTATCAAAAGTAATACTTATATTTCATGTAAAACTACGCCTTTTCTGGCTTGTTTCATGAACAGATATATAGTAAAAATTTAACAATCGTACATACTACTAAAGATTGTTCACGATAAAGTGAGTACTTTAAAAATGATCCTTAGAAAAATGTCACTGCCTTTGCATGCACATATTTTAATGGGCGCACTGAGTGACATTCGCTCAGTAAAGTTGGTAACGATGGATGAAAAGTAGTTCCATATATTAACGTCGAGTGAAAGTGATCAATGACCATTTATTTCGCTTTCAGTTTTTTTAACGCATTGAAGTGTTAAAATTAGCAGATTTGTAAAGTATTTACTTTCTTAACAGTTTCACGGTTTCATTTGACCGACGCATTAATAAAGTGCTGAGGCCCATGGCAATGTTAATTTTACTTAAGGCGGAGAAATACACAACCTATGCACGAGTAGATATAAAGCAGGGCTTTCAAAAGTGCTCATTTTACCGTAAACAGCTCATATTATGGCATATTCCTGGCACCTCATAATAAACGACCATATGACCCAGAAACGGTCACCTATCTAGGTGAACACACACACACACACACACTCAAACATGCCTTTTCTTAAAGCTTCGTAAGTGAACACAAAATCACCGCAACTAATTATGTCTTACTTACCGTTAGAGCGAGCCGAGGAATGTTTGAAGGCCACGCTAGTAACCCGAGAGCGCACGGAGAATTCCAAAGGCATGCCGCCGCCGCGATAAGCCTATCGTGCAGCGCCTCGCCTTCAGTGGATTGAATTTCTGGGGCTATCCGCGAAATAATGTCCTGGTCCTTGCCGTGGCCTCTCTTAGCGAAACTCGGGGTGCTGCGAACCTTCTAGATCGGGCCAGCGAGACTTACTTAAGCCGCGACGGGCCTCCGAGCTGACAGTTTAAAGTGTGAAGGATTGTGCGAGCATAAGCGACAGGTGTGCGAAAACAGCGAAGCGACGAGCCAGCAGAGCGTAGAGTGGTGGCGAGAGCGACCAGTGGGGTTGAAGTCTGTGGACTGCGAGCATGGGTACAGTGAAGAATGCGACTGACGGGAGAGAGTGTAAGACATTTGGAACGATGGGAATATACAGTTTGAATGTGTGTGGACAATGAGTGTGAATTATGTGCCTAACCACTACAGAGACATGATTGATAAGGACTTAATTAGAATCGAGATAGACATTAAATATTACTCTCACTGAGAATAAAAAAGGTAATGGCGGAGAAAGATACAGTAGTTTGATGTTGTATGAATAAATTAAAAATTAAATTTAGTTGTTTTATTTTCATTAAGACCTCCATCCCATACGAACTCGGATACGTCCCTCTGACGTCTTGTAACACACGTTGTGTAAATTTTCCAATTGCAGTTTTAACCAGCGCCGTTACTAGCAGTAATAATCACGTTCGTGTCAACAACAATTTTGCAACTATAATTATTTATACACTCTCCAAGATTTACTACGCCTTAATGATACAAAAGCAGAATTTCAGTGTTGAAACATTGCAGTATGTTAGAATTACAAATAACTTAATAGTGTCTAAAAATATTGCCATGTTTTTAAAAATACCTTTTAAGGTCCGAAAGTACCCACCTAAATTGATAATATGGGTCGAGAATTCTTACGCTAGTTACCTTCAACGGTGATCCAAGATCCAAATCACACTGATATTGGCATTCCTCGCGCTAGTTACTTACTTCGCTCCCCTCGCAGTTTTACATCTCACATAGCTTGACAATATAGTAATTTTTTACAAAAATCGTTACTTTACAAAACCGTCTAATCCCAAGGGAGGTTACAAAGGTATTCAAAAAAGCGATTTTCGAAGGTATTGGAGGGAGGGAGGGGACTGCACGAAGTGGCCACTGCGCTGCCTTCATCGCGTCATAGCCAATCAGGAACGTCGGCTGAAACCACGTGGTCCTGAGAAAACTTGGCAGCAAGCGTTGTTCTGCCAGCGCCAGTAGCTATCACACAGCCACCCTTGCATTTCTCTGCTGCTTTATCTCCAGCTTATTACACCCTAACCGACGCTTCCTTTCCAGTCCGCAGCATTATGCTGAATGACTAATGAATCAATATTGCATATTATACTAACTTGAACTTACTTATAAAATAGAGACTCATGCATCTAATTTACACGGGATTTCGGTGGTTCGAAGTCGCCTTAGCGGCCTCTCCCTTACGTCCCATTCACGTCAAGAGGTTCCTGGTTTGGATCCCAATGTGAGTGGTGTCGGTTTTACATGTCAGTTTAGCCATCCGTTATAAAAAGGTGAAATTAATAGACCCAGAGAATGAAAAATAAATTCATAATGGACTAAATTACCTACTGTATACAGTGATGCTATTGTTTGACTGACAGGATCCACGGCCGGGAAAGTAGTAGTAGATTTAGAAAAAGGCAAGCGATGGAAAAGTTATACAATGGCAGCGGTGTAGTTTAAGTACATACTAACTTCTAAATAAGTTTATGGGAAAAATTTGGTTTTCCGTTCTACAAAATCACACTTCTTTAGATATCTTAGCAAAGAAGCTCACAGTATTGTACACTTTTCCACCCAATCACATCAATCGGAGCTACAGTCTTCGATAAGATAGGTAATGCAGAATACTTTTTCTCCTAAAAGCTGCTCAGTAGGTAGAACGGGGATGTCTGTATATAAATTTAACTAGTATATAATGCTGAAATATGAAACGCAATTGAATTTAATTCGCAGGCAAATACGAAAGAGATTTAATTAAAACTATTCACGCGACGTTCTAGCACAATACTGATATATTTGTTTTGTATCGGCTCACATACCCCGAATATAGCGGCAGGAATTTTAGATGCCTACAGCAGAGTACAATAATAACAGCGACCATACAGACATTTATTTTCAGTATACCTTTTTTCCTTTATGGTGCTATACAAAACGAGAACACACAGTAATGAAACCATGTTGCAATATCGCGTATTTTTAAAGTTAAGTTTATGTTGTAGTTTTGTTTTAATGTTTGGTTTTTTTGTACTAACATTAAATTTCGTTGGCGTAAAAATATATTTTACAGGCTGCTCAGTTTTCTCATAAACGAATATACACACGAGGTCTTGTGAACGTTACTCCATTTACGCCATTTAGGCGTAAATAGACAGTGAATTCTGCCGAGGAAAGCGTGATGTCATTACACTTCGATGAGAGTGCATATGCAATGAACACACACGACAGTAACTGTGGTCACTAAATTCAGTGAGTGTGTAACGATGAATCGTTCATCACATTACGATCTTTTTTTTTTTTTCGTTATGAGGGGGTAGTCTGGAGGAATCATTGCCGTCATCTATACTTCGAGTCAACTGCCCAGTAGAATGATCATGAAAACACGCCGCTTATACGCTCGTACAGTTTACAGAAGATTCTCAATGAGCAGAGACCTGAAAAATTCGCGGAATCATTTTGGGACAAGCTATAATTCAAAACACTTGTGTTTATATAACTTTAGCCATTGGTCCACATGGTGTTTGACACCTCCTGGAGAACGCTGGCCCAATCGTCGCATTCCACTGTGACAGCAGACAATCAATGCACAGTTGAAATCGGCTCATCTGTACATAAGACTATAGAGTCTACCCTGCAGGTCATTGAACTCGCGAATTTTTCAGGTCTCTACCAATGAGTTACTTACAATCTGAGTAGAGCAGAAGAAGAAAGAATACTGGCGACAAAATGTGTCCCTCCTCATCAGCTATGTTTCTGACAGTATCACGCGGATAATGTGTAAAGATGATGGAAAATCGTGAAAATATTTTGAGCCAACATATCTTCTATAACACTGTAACTAGTTTATTATTTCATGATTCGATTATCAAAGTTTTGAGTCGACTAATTTGTCTGCAGACCAATCACGAACGTGCTGCCTTATAGTAGCAGAATCCTCGTTGGCACAGTGAACTGGGGTCGTAACGTCATACATGCATGGCAGCCAATAAGGAAAGAAAGTTGTGGGACGTGTGTACAGTGCGTTGGATCATAGCAAACAGCCAACTTTTCCCGCGATAAACCATCATCTCTAGAAGTGTGATATTTGATAGGGACTTGTTTTTTGCATCGAGTTCGGGACGGATATTTCCCCCGAGGGCGTATCACGCTGTGTTAATAACGTAGCCCGCCGCAAGGAAGCAGGCCAGCTCGCCGTACCGGATATTGCAGCGGAAGTGCCGGCCGGCTATCTTCAAGACGGCGAGCGGTGATAGGACGAGCCATACAGCCCGTGCCTCTCCCCCCTTTTCAACACCCTTGTGTGGTTCGCAAGCCCTCTATAATGCCTCGTGCGAACCCCAACATGCCCAGATTTTTGTCCTACACTGTCAAAAAATGTCTAGTTAACTTCTGAAATTGGATTGGAAGTTTTCCACCTATACATAGAGTACATAAATAATACCAAATGTCATACTGCAAATATAGGATTGTTTAGGATCGTTACTATACAAAATTTGGGAACTTTCCTTATGCATTTGACTGTTTCCTGAATAAATTTAGGAACATTGCCATCGATGTAAGGGAACAAATTTACCATTCGCTCTTTCTCAGTATACGTATACACTGATGTGGTAAATTTGCGAACAATTTCTTACAGTCTAATTACGAACCTACCCCAACTTCAATCATCTCTTCGCTTCTATAGCCTTGGTTGAATGCAAATATGTGTATTTATGTATTATGTATCCACATATTATGTATGTATTATACTTATGGGAATGTTTGAAGATACTCCCCCGACTAGAAAAACCTTACGTAATTTATTTAAAACTAATTTTCCATTTGAGAAAGTTTCAGGTAGCTGTAGTTATAATATGGAGAAAATAATTATATTCCACATTTCTTCAAACATTACTGTTGTAACATTGGCTTGATGTCATAGTACAGGTAGGTCCTTATGTAATTGCGTTTTATTATAATATATTTTTATATTCCAGTCGGAGCATGTTCTATTAATTAAACTTCAAACAATTTAGATAATATCGAACGAGAAGATGGAAACTAATTTTATAGTTTGCTTACTACATTGCTGAAGTAGTTAGTATTTCTGTTTGAGCTGCACTCGACTAGACTACATACAGCTAGAGTACAGCAAGGACAATCGCGAGATAAGTCAGTGCATTGACTGCGACATGGGAGGTCGGCCAGTGTGTCGATCGACTCGACGTGGAGGAAAGAAGTGAAGTGAAAGCATTTGGGCGGCTCTTAAAAGCGAGGTCTTGAGAGCCGATGAGGGCGATTGAAGTGAATATGCAGCTGCGCCGGAATGAGGGGGTCGGGGGGAGGCGGGAGATCGCCGAGAAGACCCGTCGACCAACGGCATCGTCCGGCGCGATTCCCACTCGCGAAAATCCGGTGACCCGGCCGGGGATTGAGCCCGGTTCGCCTTGGTAGGAGGCGAGTGGGCTAACCGCTCAGCCACCGCGGCCCCTCGCGTGGAGGGAAGAGCAGAGGCAGCTGCGAGATGCCGGCGAGGGCAGTCCCGCAGTCGAGGACGGTTACGTGCAAGAGGGTGTGACGAGGATGCCCTGTGGTTGTGCAGGGGTTTGGAGGGGGGAAGGGTATGGTGCTCCCCTTTGGTGCATGACAAGTGCGGCCGCCTTCCGTCGTTTCAGGGCCCAGGGTCGCATCGCAGATCAACATTTCTGTTTTGTCCCCTTCCCCCTCCCTCGCCAAACAACCGTCTCTCCAAGAGCTGCCGTTGTCCACGTCTTCCTAAACCCCGGGCGGATTTAACACGGCGTGACAAATGTAGAGGAATAATTTCCAATTCAAGATATCCAGGGACATCCAGGAGTATCAAAGTTGCAACTACAAGACTGCCAAAAGATATCCGAAAGTCCGCTCTATAACGAAAATATGATTTAGATATTATGGATTTCCTATAGAAAATATTTTTTATATTGGGTCACTTACCATAAGTAATGGCTACTGGTAGTTTCGTAACATATAATGGATACCCAGTAAGTGGTACAAACTGATGTCTACTAGACGATGTACAAATATATATGTAAGATATTCACTTTAGGACTTAGATGAATTTTATAAATAGTGGATATAATTAGGATATCCGGTGGGTATCCAATGCTATGTGGGTTGTGTTGCGAGTTTATTCAGTGTTCGCAAAGAGGTTAACAGCGTTTCACGAACGTGCACTTACATAAAATACTTCTTCGTGCATGATTAGAAAAATTTTATTCTATATACATAATTTCGTTGGCCTAACAAAAGTATATTTCGCCAAACGAAAAAAAATATCAATTTTGTTGCAGTTAAAATTTTCTGTTACAAACAAAAGTTCTTTCAGTAAAAACAGCTAAATACTTTTTAAGTTATCACAAATTGTTACCCAACACTTTTCATTCGACGTTAAGATATGGAACTACTTGCCAACCATCGTTATAGGCTGTTCACGGTAAAGTGGGCACTTTTGAAAGCCCTCTCGTTTGGAATTATAGTCGATAGATATATTTTATTTTAGCCTTGGGTGTTAACTTCAGATTGCGATGGAATATACACGCTATGTTTATTACTTACATACTAGTATTTATTTAAAAATGTGGTTCAATAATAAAACATGGCTGAAAGAAAAAAAGTAACTAGGGCCTCAAAAGTGCTGCCAACTTTACTGGGCGCCATGACCCTCAGTGCGCCCGTTACAATATATGCATAGGCAGTGGCAGTGACTTTTTTCGAAGGTTGATTTCAAAAGTGCTCACTTTATCGTGAACAGCGTTTAAACATTTATATCGTAGTAAGCATAAAGTTGAGAGCATTTTATCACGCTTGAGTGGCACTCATCTTAAGGGGCCTTTCTAGTTGTCATACGAGTCTCACTGTAAGCCTTTTGGTAAATTCTAATTTTTAAAGAACTACGGAATATTGCAAAGTATTATTTGTCCAGTTCTTTTTTACGAAACTATTACATGTGCGTCCAATGTGCTAGTCTACGAAAATAACGCACGCTCAGACTAGGCATGTCTGTTACTTCCAAGATGTCACGCACATTAGAAACACCATTTCGGAACACTCCAACATAGCTAGAACTGCTTTTTCAAAGAGCTGTCTCTCAAAATATACGCGTTATGTACATACAGAAGTAATCGATTTCCCAGAAATGAAATTATAGGGTCGCCGCTGGAAGTCCCATAGGTACGCGCATCGCGACGAGAACACTGCACGCCAGTTGAGAGCCACGAGCGTATCTGCGATGGCGCACTTGTAGCGTGTGACAGCCTGAAACGCGGAGAAACTCTCCAGGCAGGCGCGCCCCTTAAGGATGTGAGTGTTAGTATTCCCGATCACATCTTCGCACAAGACATGTTATACCACACTCGAAACACTTGTCATGTGGAGGTTGGGCACTGTGTACACAGTCGACTGTAATGACTGCACGTATACGTTAGGTTATATTAATTGACCGTTATATTATAAAATATTACTAATTATTTTCCGGTTTGTGTACAACCGAAATGAACAAAGCAAATATGGAATTTTTATGTACTTATAGTATACTACTATGACGTTCCAGACCACGCATGCCATAAATTAATTCAAATTCACTTTTTTTGCAACCACTTCAATTTATTTTCTTTTATTTCTTTCACCTTTGTTGAACTGAATTTCTTTCTCTCGAAACCCTCCGTATTGACGCTCAAGATCGATCATAGATTGTTCATGAACAAGATCATAACGCCGCGTTGGTGGAAATTCCGCTTCTCTATATTATTTTATTTATCACTCCTATAAAATCAGATAACTCTTTGCTTTACACAACTAAACACTTGTTTTTACCTTTACAGTAACTCTGCATCACAACACTATACGGTTGTTTTTTACGTTATGCCTAACAAAATCACGTTTCTTCAACTGAGGTTTACGACATAGGACTCAAAAGGTTGCGCACGATATTATTACACTTTAGTAAAAGCGCGTGTTCCTTGTCATAGAGAGAACCCATCACTGTTAAAGAACGTGACTTCTGGCAGTTATTTTGGCACCGATGGAGCAACATGCGTACTAGATGAAAAGTGTATGATTCGACCAAATGTTTCATTTGCTTCCAGAGTACATCGGCTTAACAAAAGGATTTCGCCACTCTCGCCTGAATACTTCGTTAACTGAAATAAATCAATTTCGTCAGACATTAAATTTCGTTTAGCCAAAAAAAAAAACACCTGAGGGATAGCATTCCTTCTTTCTCTAGCCAGCCCCCCCCCCCCCCCCCCCCCCGCTATCACAAGGCCTTGTCCGGTAGTGCAAAGGGTTGGATTAAAAAAAAACCGCGCCCTCAGAATTGCGAGTCAGTCACATCAGGGTACGATAAGGCATTTTCAACAACGTCAACTTTAAAAGAGATCTGTTGATAATTTGTCGGGAAACATTTAGACATAAGCATATGATTTTAATAAGCCTCAAAATGTGCAATAGAAAAAATTTTAACTGAGAGCTAGTACAAGACACAGCGAGTTCAGAACAACCGGTAAAATGTCTTATCCCTGACTCCACACAAGTATAGGCTTTTCACGATAATTTGAGCACTATTGAGACCCTAGCTACTTTTTCTTTCAGCCATTTTTTATCATTTAACAACCTCTTTGATATAAATATTGCCATTTAGGTAATAAACACAGTATGTATATTCCACCGCACTCTGACGTTAACGTCTAAGGCTAAAGTCAAATATATTTTTTTACTATTATTCCAAAGGAAAGAGATTATATTTATTATGAGACGTATGGAGTAACTATATCACTGTTCTCCGCCATTTTATCCCTCTCTCGGGCTTATCTCTGTCTAAGTGGCGGCAATGTTATTGAGTTTATTTTTTAAATGCATTTATTTATATAGCGTGAGAGGAAGCTGCGTTTTGAATACCTGTTGTAGATATTCCAGATATTTATAAATACAACGAAACACTGGGGTAAGTAGGTTTCTTTGTCCTAATGCCTGGAACCTGTGGAGCTGCGTTTCATTTAACAAAATACTAAGCGACATACAGTACAACTCATCCTCAACACGTTAATTGAGGTTTAAGAAAATTTAAGCTGTGGTTTGCTCAAAAACTGACAAAAAATTGTGGTTGTAGAAACCAAATTTCTGTGTTATAGACCCTCTAAGACTACCAATAAAGGAACAGCAATGAGATTGGTTGTTGGTCCCATCCGAATATTTTTAATTAAGAGTAATGTTGCCTGTTGCATGTCGCTGCCGGGTGCTTCCTTCGCGTGGGGTAGGCACTGAGAGCTAGAAGTCAAGTGTGTAAAGTTAGACGAGAGAGCGGCCTATCATAAAGGACACCATCGCACAACACCGATCAACTTATCGTAACGTGAGCCTCGTTGACCCTGAGAATCTCATGTTTCACCATTTATCACGCAGGAATGTCGGTATCACCATTACCTTACCCAGAACAACTTGGATTGCCGAAAACGTTCTAGACGGCGCCTACCTCAAGTACAAATACCACGCGCGGGCCCCTGAGGAGGGAGTGATTAAGAGCCGAGAGTCTGGCGTCTGATTGCGATCTTAAGCGACAGTTGGTCGATTCTGGAGCGGCGAGGGACGGATGCAGCTATCTGCGAGAGTGCGTCGGCGAGCTTGTGTGCAGTGAAGAGTGAGACTGGATGCGTGAGTGAAAAAACATTCGGGACGATGGAAATAGACAGTTTTAACAAAGCGTGTTGAAATAATTGGAGCTGTTTAAGGGACATAAGCAATAGTTTAGACTGTGATAAAGACTTTAATTTAAATGAAGATAGTAATTAAATATTGCGCTCAATAATAATAATAAGAGTTAATAGGACGCTCAGACTGGTAGATAACAGGCGTTTGACTGTTTGTATCATTGAGAATATATCATTACTGAATTTAGTTATTTTATTTTCATTAAGAACTCCATCCCTTACGAACTCGCATACGCCCCTCAGTCATTCTTGTAACAGTAATATAGTCCTTTCACGATTAAACGCAATTTTCTGAAGCTGCTAAAGTCCTACTTCCCGGATATTCCTCCGGCTAATGCAAACTAAGCTTAACCGATTCTAAAAAATTACACCAAAGGGATAACGCACCGTATTCGTGCGCACACTGTGGAGTACAATTTTGCATAAGAACTATTCCTTAGTAGGCATAACCAACACACTTATTTTCTCCCTGTTTTATTCATATTAATTGTAAATGAGATATTATAATTTGTAGATAGATGGTTAGTAAAAGTTTAATTTAACCAAAAAATAAGATGCTTTTACTTTAATATAAGTATAAAACACTTGTCAAACATGGCATATTTTGGTATAGCTATTCACGGTAAAATGAGGACTTTCTAAAGCCCTACTTAAGATCTACTTGTATGCACATTGTGTATTCTTCAACCTTATGTAAAATTAACATTGTCTGGGCCTCAACAGTTTATCCATGCGTCGGTCAAGTGAAACTGTGAAGTTATTAGAAAATATATATTTGCACAAATCTACTCATTTTTAAACTGCGATGAATTAAAAAAAATACACAAAGTGAGAGAAATAATTTAAGTTATCACAAATGGTCACCTAACACTTTTAGTTTTACGTTAATATATGGAACCATTTGCCCCTTCGTCGTTTCCAACTATACAGGGCGCATGTCACTCAAGGCACCCGTTAAAATACAAGCAGGTAGAGGCAGTGACTATTTTCTAAGGTTGATTTTAAAAAATGTTCATTTTAACGTGAACAGCTTTTAATAACTAAGCGCGTCATTAATGGGGTGGTTTTCGAAATGTTTAATTCAAAATGTGTGAAATATCGTGAATAGGCAATAGCAACTGAACTGTATGTTGTGTTGCTGTCAGTAGTTGTATCTACAACTATTAACATTGTTTCTACAGGAGAACGAACTGTCCGCAGTAAGGAACAGGTAGTTCCGTCTACAGAACTTTTGCAATATTTGGATGGTTCCCACAACAAAAAGAACTAGAAAAATAACAGCATTATCTTTTTCCGGTACAACAGTTTGGTTGCTGCTACCCTAAAACCGTATTTCAGAACTGGTCTTCTGTCACTTCTCTGCTGTTCTATTTCTTGGTGTATGTATTTTGTTCCCAACGAACTAACTCGCGACTGGTCTTAATACGGCTGCTGGCTTTGCGGCTTACGAGAATTAGATGCTGATAGGTCCTCGGGGATCGCTCGAAGTTCCAGTAAGTCCCGCGAGTGAGGCGGTAAGGTGTCCTTCAGAGGCCCGGGGCTAAGAGATCAACTTGAACAGCATGGTTAGCCCGTAGCAGCGCCTATCGCAATGTAATCAGTATTATAAGTATAGTCTATACGCAATCGCTTCACACTTTTTTAGTCAAACCTTTGGAAAACCACCCCAATTTATGAAGTTCTTGGGTATTTCCTAAATATATCATGTATCGCAAGCGTTTTATACTTGTGTTAACAAAGGAGTACCATATATTAGCTTAAACTGAAGTTTTACTTATTTTTTATCTATAAATTATAATATTTCATTTATAATTCGTATAAAAATACAGGGACAAAATTGGAGTGTTGGTAATGACTAGGGATCTGCAAAATTCGCGTTATTTTGTGGCTGCAGACTATACTTCAAGATTATGTATGATAGTTTGACTTCTGCCATTCGTCGATAACATGTGTGACACGTCCCAAGTACGCTTTCATCCAATAGTAAAGGCTCAATGATTGAGCATACAATAGTCTGTGAAGCGTCGCACAGGTGAATGACGCTGTATAGTTGCCAGTAGCCAGTGAAATCACGAAATGCACTTAAGTATGTATATAACACTGAAGTCTAGCACGGTACTAAATAATAACGCGAATTTTGCAGGTCCCTAGTAATGACTCGTAAGAAATAATTCCTATGCAAAATATTATTAAACTGAGAATACAGGAATGCGTTGTGTTGTCCGTTGGTGTAATTTTCTAGACTAGATTAAGCTTAGTTTGCATGAGGTGGAGGAACATCATGGAAGTAGAACTTTAGCAGGTCTTCAGAAAAGTTGGAAGTAACAGTGAATGGACTATAAGCGTGAAATCAACTCAGTGCATGTTATTGAAAAGTCTGTAGATGAACCCATAACTCTAAAACATACGCAAAAAGTGAATCGTAGTGGACGCAATTTAGCTTCGCATAGCAACCGATTCCTCATAAGCAATGTCAGTGCATCACCACACACGTCTACTGCCAAGATATGCGACACTCGCATCTTCTGACAACCTCGTGTACACCGTAACTTCGTTAAGAGTGGGATGGATCCACGTGGGAACCCTGCGGCCAAGGTCAAGAAGCGAGGTAGCGACTTACACGCACGCCTAGTGACTCAGAAGAGCTCAACAGTGTTCACATTCAGACAGCATAATTCGTTTGGTGGCATGGCTGAAAAAAAAAAAAAGAAACCATATATTTTGTATTGCTTTCATAATTTGTCTACAGTTGTTTTGAGGCACACTGAATGACTGAATAGTGTGCTACCCAGTCAAAATAAAAACTCGAACAACAGTTAATTAACAAACAACTGTAATGTGTGTATAGAGGACCGTTAAATGTACGCGTGTACACTGAAGTCACCTTCGCAATTGGATCAGAGTTTATTAGACACGCCCTGGACGAATCCGCGTCAATAGCCGACTTGCAAGGGAACAAGAAGCGAATTCCGTACTGTCGAGTATGGGGTAACTCTGGGGCAACAGCCAATGAACAAACATCTGAGATTCGACTATACAAAGTATTGGGGAGTCTACCATACAGGTCATTGAACTCGCGAAATTTTCCTATCCATATGAGAGAAACAAAATTAACGATCGAAATTACTGGACTTATAATAATATAGTCATTTCACGTTTACAGGGGCCACGGTGGCTGAGCGGTTAGCCTGCTCGCCTCACACCAAGGCGATCCTGGCTCAATCCCCATCCGGGGTCACTCCGGATTTTCGCATGTGGGAATCGTGCCGGACGATCGGGGATCTCCCTTTCCCCCCCCCCCCCCATTCCGGCGCCGCTCCATATTCACCAATTGTCCTCATCGGCTCTCATGACCACTTCACTTCGCTTCACAACGTTTAAAAACTTAATGTTTTAATTTTAAGTACTTTTGCAGGAAGAACAAATAAACACTTCGCCCAGCAAAATACAAACAAGCCAGCGTAGCCATTCCTGCCAATCTTCTATTTGTAACCATCCCACCATCACATCTAAATGTTGTAAAAAGTATTCAAACATTAAAGTTTAGTTTCTGTTTTAAATCACAAATAAAACTTGTTTTTGCTGTAATAACTAATGTTACCTCTCCACCAATTCAAGTTTCTTCCTCGGCCGAAAAAAAAAAACACCAGATTACTAAAGCCTTAGCACTGTGTTTTGTGCTGATATTTTTAAGAGTAACAATGAAATATGTTTCCGTCAGTACTACTTAAAAATGCAAATATTTCAAAAGGAAACGTTTAATTTACAAATAGCATACTAAGACACTAGGTTAAAACAATATTTTAACTGTGAAATATTTCTTACTAACCGTTGCAAACACATCGCTATTCTTAGTGTTTTTAATTCATATAGAAGACTAAATAAATATTACGATTTATAGAAGATACTAAGTTAAAGTTTAATTTAATAATAAATATAATACTTTAAGTTAATCACAGCGTTTAACATTTGTAGTGAACAAGTGATTTGAAAAACAGGTGGAAATATTACAACTAGGGTGAGAAAGAAACCGTGAATGATGGACTATATAGTATATGTGTAGTCCTTTTCTTCCCAAAGGGGCCTATAGTAATATCAACCTAAAGGATGGTACATGCTGTTCATGGTGAACTGAGCACTTTTCCAACATATGGAAAATAAACCATGCCATGGGTGTAATCACTTTACTCATGCGTCGGTGAAGTGAAAAAGGAAATTATTAGAAAAGAAAACATGTTTGCAAATTTTCTCATTCTTTCACTTATAGGAATTAAAAATAGACAAAGGAAAATAAATATTTGAAGTAGATGTAACGGAAAACTTTTAATTTAACGGCAAGACGTGGAATAACTATCTCCATTGTTACCAGCTTTACTGGTCACATGAAAGTCGGTTTAGCCGTTAAAATATATGCAGGTTGGGGCAGTGACATTTTTCAAAGGCCTGATTTCATAAGTGCTTAGATAATCGTGAATGGTCCATGAAAGTGGGAAGACGGTGATCAGGTTGTGTGTTACTGTGGTGCTGTACATGTATTACTGCCTGTGATTGTATCCACAAATATAAATATACTCCTTACAGAAGGGCCTTCTGTTCCGCCTTCAGAACAGATACCTACAGCATATAACTGGTAGGAGCAACGCTGGATATGGGAGATACGAGGTTTGGGTCGGGACAGGCCAGCTTCATGATAAACCGGGGTAGTGTGCAGTTGATAATTCTTAGCCAGAGCTATGTGACGTCATATGCGCTCGTATTTCTACTGTTCCCGAAGCAAGAAAGAATATGTTGCTGGTAAATATGTTTGTTTGCCGCTACCTTGGAACCCATTCACATACCGTAACTATCCTGTTATCACGTCTGTGTTAATTTTTTTTCCGATGTGATATTATTTCCGTTTTAAAACATCACCGTGACAGTTTCAAGATAATTAAGGATTTGGGAATCCCCTCTGTATCCGCCCCTGGTATAGGCTGTTCACGGTCAAATGAGCTAAAGAAGTAATTTAACTTATCATAAATGATAGTCTAACACTTTTTATTCGATATTAAGATACGTAACTATTTCCGCTCCATCGTTACCAACTTTACTGGGCGCATGTCACTCAGTGCACTCGTTAAAATATAGGCAGGCAGAGAAGTGATTTTTTTAAGGTTGATTTAAAGTGCTCACTTTATCGTGAACAGCTTTTACTAAATAGTTAAAATAACTCGGAAAAAAAAAAGTTATTTTTCTTTGAGTTGTTGGTTAACACCTTCGCAGACATGGTCGTGAGAAAAGCAGTGCTATCGTGGGAAGCAAGCGGAGCGATTCTTCCCGGGGTCGACATATTCGGGGACAGCACGGGGATATCAGGAGGTCCTGCAGGACTCACGGGCTGGAGATCTCGGAGATTGCGACGGCGCGGGCGGACAATGCGGCGAACAAAGGTCGCCGTCGGCCGGACAATGCCCCGCGGCCGGACCCCATTAAAGGGGAGGTGGGGATGCTGCGAGGAGTCGTGTGTGGCCATCTCGGTCTCGTCGACCGGGAGGGGGATGATTGCCTCATTCACCCCCCCCCCCCCGGGGCCGGTGTCGGGCCGACTTATCAGTCGCAGGGCACGGTGCCCGATGTCGTCCTCGACCCCCCGGGGGTGTGGCTGGAGTAAGTAACAATCTGAGGCCGGAGGAGGTGGCGAGGGTAAAGTTGCCATGGGGGAGGGGGGCAGCCCGACCCGACACCGGTCCAGTTGAAGGACTGCCAACGGGAACACGACCACGCTCCCGTCTCGATCTCTTGTTCTCGGACTGTCCGCATGTCGGGATCGACCAACCCCTCCCCTCTCCCTTGCGCACATCTTCCGGGGGATTTACGGCGATCGCTTACAACCGTCCGAACCGCCTAACACTTTTGGCACGATTCCTTCCAGGTGATTCATCTCCTGTTGTAAGCACTTGCTGGAAAATATGCGAACTACAATACGACGTCCCCCTCCTTCTTGACGTTGTCATTCACAGCCAGTGGCGGAGGTGAAGAAAGCTCTCAGCTGCAGGCGGGTAGTGTATCACTGGCTATAACTCGTGACACAGTATTTCCGGTGTTCGTACGCTCGGAAGTGATGAAAGTGTCTATGCGCGCGCGAATTATAGGCACAAGGTGTGGAATAATAAAAGTAGCAGTATATTAGTTCTATAATGTTAAAGAAGAAGCTCCTACGATAAAGAAATTACTAACGGTTTTAACACAAGAGGTAGATTTTCCTGGAAAGAGGGAGGCTTTATGACAAACCTTTAAAAAAAAAAAAATTAGTTTAACTTCAAAAAGTGCAAGTACAATTTTGAATGTGGGAAACATGCGTGGTTGAGGGTGGAAAAAAGAAGGGGGGGGGGGGGAGTCCTTGGAAATTCCCATGTTAGTGCTTTTACATACCGTCGCTGCTCGATTGTTTGGCATTGCTCTGTGTCGCGCCTGAGGAGAAAAACGGCCCCCTACTCGAAAGACCACAATAACTGTTAACCATGTCGTAAAGTGCATTGTCTATAATCATTTTATTACAAAAGCGACAGTCAACTGAGACGGGGTATCTCGTGTAGAGAGAATTTCCCCCCGTCAGCCACGCCTAGCCCGCCTAGAGCAACACGGCGCAATCTTCACTTAACGGTGAAAATTTACAGAACGCACGAGTCAGCGCAATATCGTGCAGAGATCTTACATGACAAGGTGATGTGAGAGTCCTGCCGTTGTTGTGGGAGCACCAAGTCATCGTTCTGTGCCACCTCGGGTGAGGAAATTACTACGTAGAATATTGGCCGTCGGCCGGGCAAGCCGAGATCACGACTCGGAGTTCCAGCATGAGTGATCACGTCACGTGCCTATCAACAGAGCGACTGGCATAGAGATGGGCATTATTTAACGTAAGATTTATAAAAAATTGTTACAATTTGGTAACATGTTGCACGAGTAACACGTTCTATTGTATACAGTTATTTTTGGAACGTCTAGGATTGCCTCACTTAAAACCAACGCCTGACTACTGCGAATGCGTAAAAGTTATTTTTTGGAACGTCTGACTTGTAATTGTTTAACATCCTCCACCACTATTTTTTTCAACGTCTCTGCTGGTAGTTGTACGCATGCGTAAAAGTTTCTTTTTTGAACGTCTTGGTTTGCAATAGTGCGCATGCGCGAACGTTATTTCTTGGAACGCTAAGCATTGGAGCATTGAGAAATGTAATCGTTATTTCCCGGAACGTCGGGACAGGCGAGATATGTTTTACAGTAACCTGTTACAAAAATAACATGTTACTAGAACGTGTTACTTACTTGGAACTGGAACGATGGAACACGTTACATGAAAGTAACTGTTTGTCCCATCCCTAGACTGACACAAGTCGCGCCTATGCCTGCTGGGAGTGTTCCTGGTTCGCTGCCTGCAGCGCTATGTCGTTCTGACTTTCAGCCACGCCGGCGCTATGGAGGCACCGCAGCGCAACCAGTAAAGATGGCATCAAACGAAAGACATTTTATTGACCTCTGCTCAGGTCCAAAATTAGATTCTTATCTTTGCTTGGTGTTCCGTAATGTGTCATTAGATAGGCTCATGTTGGGGAAGGGGAGCCTATGATTTTTTACTCTTTAAAAGCCAGGGCAATCTGCAGGCTCATTGAGAAGCAGATGCTGGACTTCAGTATGAAATAATTACGATGAGACCCTTCAGGTCAAGTATTCCATGGGCCGGGGTTTGAGTTCCCAGCTAGGTAGATTCAGGCAAATTTTTCAAATATGATCTTTTGGACTCATTTTATGAGAGCAATTAATGTGCAAGTTAGATGTTTGCTCAAAAAAAATAACGTTTTCAGTCGGATTAAACATGTGAGATTGTTCATAATTCCTTATAATATGTGAATTTATGAAGATATCAAGCAACATTGAAAATTTTGAATTATTAATCTTTTGGTGCTACATAACTATTTAAAAAATATCACAAGAACCTAAAATATTGTCAAATTGTTCAGAGAATGTTTTCACAATATACAAAAGCAAAGAGTTTGCATGATTCTCCTTTACAAAATAACTCGTTTCCTTTAAATAACTTAGTATTCAGCAAAAATAATAATCTTTTTTTTTTTGCTCTGCTGTTAAGGTGAATGACCGCATTGGGTTTACTATGTACAGTTTTAAAGTTTTTAGTGTTCTTTGTGGTTGCTCTTATGTAACTCCCTTGGAATGCTTGGTTCGAGCTACATGGCACTCACAATTAACAGTTGACAGGTTCTTAATAACCCATAATTTAATGAAGTCTATCCTGCTGGTAAAATACTCAACCGAGTCTCATTACTCCAAATATTTGCCAATAGCAAGAACAACAGTGTTGTGCAGCACGGACAGCAACTCAACCGATTGGTGGCAATTCAAAAAGATGTTGGAAGGTAGGCAAGTGCCTAGACACCCTGTCTTTCGTCTGTTCAATGGAACAAAAAACATGACTCATAGTAGGAGACAACCATTTGCCAATCAGAAGAAGTTTGATACTGCAAACTGAAGCCGTTTACGCCAATGAATCATAGTCAACATGGTAGCAATGACCAATCACCGGCTTCGAAGACACATCGCAACACTGCTGTGCTGTCGTTTCAGACACACGTCTGGTAGCCCCTTGGTTAGTTTGGACGGTGAGTTTTTCAGCTGCAAACATCTCGCATCAGTAGAACGTAGTGCCTCGCATTTCCCACGCCATTTATTAACATCAGTGTCTCCCGTTCGTCCAATCACGGTACGTACACATTAGCAACCGCAACATGCGAGAAGTTTACCAACAGCTCTTTTTCATTAATAAAGCTCCGGAAGCTGATAAATTCCTTTTTTAGCGCCTGATGATTGGTGTGTTTTATCATTACAATCAATGGTTGGTAGATAGGTACTTGGCTTTAACGTCTCGTTGGCAGCAAGGTCATTAGAGACGGTGCAAGTTGCACAGGGACGAGGGAATTGGAGAAGGATTGGGAAGGAATCGCCAGTAGTAGGGGCAGGCAGGTCCTAGATACAAAGAGACGCCGCCTTTGATTATTCGGATTATAAATTTGATATTAAATTGATTGATCAGATTAAATCTTAATCCAATCAAAAAATCGTTAATCCTCTAATCTTAATCCAATCAAAAAATCGTTAATCCGCTAATCTGAATCCCATAAAATGTGATCAAAGAAATTTGATCAGAGTTCTTCCATCAAACTTGTTTGATAAAATTTCTTTGGTGACTTTTTTTTTCATTTAGTGTATATTGTGTATAATGTAATATATTAAGAGTGTAATAATGCAATTTATTATTTTTTTAAAATTTTTGGGTGGGGATCAGCCCTGGTAGAAGTTTACCCTCGGAGCTCTGGCATTGTACTGAGGTGGGCTTGTGTTGAGGAAGAAGTAAATTAGGTGCTGTGCAATATAAAATTTTGGAGAGCAGTATAGAAGGTGTTGACTCTTGGAGCTCTGGCATTGTAGTGAGGTGTACCTGTGTTGGGGAAGGGGTGCATATATATATTTATTTATATATATAAATTTTAGAGTATTTCATCTGACAGGAGACTGAAAGATGTGCAGCGATATCTAAACATCTATTAAGCTGTAGCTAAGTAAAAAGTTGATTTTGAAATAGTTATTGTAAAACCTTGAAACAGATCTGAATACGATTTAAGTCCTGTGTGTTAGTAATGACAAATAGAAGAACTTAAGTGTAAACAATTAAACACACACGACTGTTTCCAAATGCAATTAAACCAGTTATATTACTCATGAGATAAATTGTAAGTCTTTAAACATCGCAAAGGAAAAAGGAAAAACTATATCGAATAAACTCTTCGAATCCAAAATACAAATTTCAAATGGTCCCCAGATATCCTGGTTTTATTAAAAAATTAAGAAACCATGAATTATGGCTATCAATATATAAATTACACGACTTGAATTGAAAACACATAGGAATAAATAAATTAAAATGTACAGTAACCTCTCCCAAAACACATCTGGTCAGCTGTGGTCAATGCTTTATAAGCTGTGTGTTGGGAGCATGACTAGAGACGTCTGTTTCGAGCACTGGTTGGCAGGTGACTGAGCTGAAATTATGCGAAATACTCGGAAATGAACGAAAAGAGATGTGAATACACAACTACCAAGCACATGGATTAAAGTTATTTTTACAATGCACATACTAGATGAAAGAAATACTTCCCTACAAAATAATTTTTTAAAGGAATTACACAATCTATTTCCACATATAAATGAAAATTTGCTTACTGCATGCAGCAATTCTGATAACTAAAGATGGACGCACATGTATGAAAACAAAGTAATATAAAATAATGAAATTTTAACTGAAGGCACAAAGGTTTCCCTACTAAGCTACTATTAACATCTACTTTAAGCAGCGAAACACACATGTAACTTTTCACAATAATGGCACGGCAAAACAAGTACTGAAAAATACTTAACCCATTTTAATCATTACTTTCACTTCACTGGGAAAATTAAATTTCATTATTGCAAGAAGAAGAATATTAAAATAATTCACTTTTAACACAATTTCCATTGAAACATAGGGACACTCGCATTGTGTGAAGAAGGACGCAATCCTGCAACACTTTATATAATTGTAGGATATTTTAAAAATTAATAAATCTACAAGCAATTTCAAACCAAACACATAGTAGACGAAAAATGATGAAATCAATATTAATTTATGCAAGAATCTTAACACACAAAAATTATCTCAATAATACAAAAGAAAAATATTATATTTAAATGGGTATATAATTTCGAATGTAATGATTGGTGAAGCCCAGAGCATATATTATCTGATGAAAATGTTTAACGAGAGCTGAAGCCCGCTGACCAAAGTTTGCTGGTTGGGGCCACAGATCGCCTAACCCTTGGTCGTGACAAGGGAGACCGACAGATGTCACCTTTACCAATGCAGTGGGAAAGACCAGGTATCCAATTGCACACAGAGAGGGTTATCGACAAATTAAGATGGTGGTAGACAGTTGGAAGGACCTGTGCCCAGCCCAGCACTATGAGCACCCTCCCCCAAACCATCTCTATCCCTATCCCTAACCCAGTGTGCATCTTTGTCCAGCTCAAGGGATGCCTGCTTGCCCACCTGCCTAACTGCCTTCCTCCCCTCAGGCCAGGAATTTTGGACTCTCCCAAAGCGTTGACCTGTTTGCAAAACTGCCTTCTACCCTCGAATTTGAGCTTACCCTGCCTAACTGCCTGCCTCCTTCCCCTCTGCTCACCAAGCTTGGACTGTCACCTGGCCATTGACTTATCCAGAATACTGTTTGTTGTACTCTCCAACCCAAACACTGGCTTGCTTGTGTTGGTAGCATCGAAGAAAAGTGTTTTCAAAAGTCCTGCTGATAAAATTATTTTCATCATTAATAGCAATTAAAGCTTACCTGATTCTTAATTCACACACTTACATTAAATTTTAAGTGTCAAGTATACTTCCTAGTATAGTTATTAATTTTTAATATGAAATTTCACAGAAAGCCAGGAAACTACAAACAATTTCACATAAGAGATATTTTCACTCACTAAATTTCAGGAGAGTTAAAGACTTTTTATATAATTTAAGTACTCAAAGAACACAGTTTGCAAACATGTATCATTCCAGCTAGGTGATTCATAAGTAAAAGTTTTCACATTTTGAAAAATTACATTTAAACCAAATGTCTTTACATTCAGGGGAATGAAAAACAACACATTCCAATCTTTCAATCTGATTAATATTTGTACATAGCAGAGAAAAAATATGTTTTCCATGTAGACTTCCCTCAAAGTGTCTATGCGGAATTTTTTGGACTACATTATCTACCATAAATGTATATATTTAAACAAATATAAACTTATTTTTATTTAAAAATACTACTTTTCAAAATAAGTTTTTAATAAAATACCACCAATCCAGGCAGAAATGACTTCTATCAGAGCTGGATTATGTAAAATTCCCCATCATATCAACATATTTTCTAAAAGGTCCAAATTTAAGCAAATTTAAAGGAAAACTGCGGCCAGTTTGAATCCGTTCAGTATATAAGGAGGAATTAATTAATTTTTTACAGTGTTAATTTGTAAGCTGCCAAGGTCACATCATGTGCATGCATGAATGTGCATTGCATCAGCAGTCCGCAGTACCAAGAGTTAGGCATCCGCAACAGATCTGAGAATGAAACCAGGCGTCCACAGCATCTACAATGATGGCAGGCATCCACAACACCAGACGTCCACAGCGAGAATGACACCAAGCATCCAATACAACGCCAGCCATCGACAGCGAGAATGACACCAGACATCCGCTATCATGCCAGGCAATACAACAGCATCGAGACTTGCACCCAAAAAATCTACAGGTATAATACATCGTCACTGCTGTGACAATTGTGATGAGGACAGTGTTAAAGTATTCAAAGCGATTCTAACATATGGAAAGGCAGAAATGTTATTGAGTTTAGACTGTTCTCAATTGTGGGTGCTGCCAAAAGAGTTTATCATTACTTTTGTGGGACACGAAATAACGATAGTACATCCATTCCTTTCTGAACATTTATGAGCTGATGAGGATATTGTGTCATATCTTTCGTATGAAGACTGCCCATATGGTATGCCCATTTTCGTTAATGATGGAAACTTTCAACATATACAGACTGATTGTATGTCGCAGAGGTTGAAATAGCTAATTGAAGCTAGAATCATCCTAGATGTAGTAATAGACTATTCTGGGGTTGGCGAAGTGGTTTCCGAGGCGATCACTGAGATCTTATAAATAAAATGTTTGGAAGACTTTTTGTACATTCGAGAATTACCATGTCAACTTTTTTAAATTAAAGAACTTGAAATTTCTTATGCAACTGATGCTAATGATTCAAAAGAATTAAGCTTTAAATATCCCAGACCTTAGTAAACTTCAAAACCTAAAGTTAAAATGATGTTTTGGCAACAAACTTATGAAATACATTACCTAAAATGGGACTCTGGTGATATAGCTGATGAAGATCATATGTGAATGATGCGGTCCTCGAAGATTATTCAGTATATGCAGAAGTCATAAATGTCACAAGATATCACTACTGTTCGAGTATTAATTGAATAGTATAATGGTATAACATTAATCACTGTGAGAAAAAATGTTTGTTCACAATGAAAAAGTGAAAATTTAAGAGAGTTTTTATAATAATGTCCTACCTATGTGTAGAGGTAATTTCGAAAATAGTTTGTTATAGGTTTAAATGTGTGTAAGACTTTGAAAATGGAGGAATTCAACCTAGAGTAGACATACGAGATTGTTACTCCTGGCTACAAGAAAGTGTGGCTCAATTCTCTAAACAGCATGTACTTCCAATTCCAGATGTGCAACTGAGATGAACACTGGAACTTTACACAAAGTTTTACAGGAAATACATATACAGAATGAGTTTTGTGAAATGAGCAAGATGGTTGTTCAGTTTTTGATATGTGACCTGACAGTGACTTGCCTTGTTCTTCTGGGGATCTATGTTTTAAAACTGGAAGTGAAGAAATAAACAAGGAACCAGGATATAAACCAACTAAATATAAATTAATTAGAGAGTTCTATGACAGCCCTACCTTGTGGACTGAAATGTGTAATAACAAACTAAACATCATGCAAATGAAAGAAAGTAATCGAATTAAAACCTTGCCATGTGGAATGTGGGATTGTGAAGTTTGGTATAGCAATGTTTGTGTCTGTAAATTCGATTTAACCAAGATGTTGTTGAACAAGTAATATCCCAAACTGGAAGAAAATGTAACTATAAAAATAAAGAACTGTACACCAGAGCTTCAGTTATAATGGAGAGGTTTTTACCATTAATACACTATGCTAGTGCTACTCCAGTATGGTTTCGAATTGAAGAAGAAGATAGTCCACTACAGATTCAGATGTATGATGGAGAAGAACATTGGCCATTTCTCATTAATCAGTCCTGATTATACTTTAAAAAATTTCGAAATTTGTTTTGGGCGAAGATTTTGTCCTAAGTATAATTTATGTCCTGACAGTAAGCTACCTTGCAGTGAGAGTCAACTAGCATTGAAGCTCAAAGTACACAGATCACAAAATGTATGTCATACAAGAAAG
Organism: Dryococelus australis; assembly: GCA_029891345.1. Lineage (NCBI taxonomy): Eukaryota > Metazoa > Arthropoda > Insecta > Phasmatodea > Phasmatidae > Dryococelus > Dryococelus australis. The sequence continues at coordinate 62,396,232 of CM057001.1, read as the reverse complement.
TCAAATATACCATGCTGAAGGAATGTAGTTGTTGTTCTATTCCTACAGTATGGAACAAACAATATAACAAGGAACATTTTACGTATATAGGAAACCAAGAATTAACTAACCCCTGTGGCAGATGGAATTATAAAGTTTGGTTAAACAAGGACACTTAAATGATGTCAACCCCAACTATATAAAGCAGACTGTTTAGTATTAAATTGTCAGTCATAGCTTGCATCTTCAAATCTACAGACATATATGAGATTCTGCAAATAGGATACAGAAGAGTTTTCTTTAAGCTGTATGACAGTATTTTACAAGTTAAAATATGCAACAATATACAACATTCATGCTTTGGCACTCGCATTGGTGAAGGCATATAATGCAATGATTATGCTGTGAGATATCACAGCCCCAACAGCGAACAGCCATCTACATTAGAATATTTTATGATAGCCAGACTTTCTGAGGAGCTTGAAGAGGAGCATGGAAATGGAGTAATTGCCAATCAGCTCACCAGACCTTGACAAGGAATGACCGTCTGTTGGAAGGAGACATGCGATGGAAACATTTACAACTTTATTTTCGAGCAAGGAAGTCTAGTTTTTCCATCAATGTTCAACATATATGCATGTGAAGTGGCTAATTCAGAATATTGTTCATGCTGATTTGCAAGTATGTGTTTATTGAACATGGTTCGTATTCTGTAAATTATAGTGTAGCATATTCACATGTTGTTGTTAAGGTTTACGTGTGAACATTCATTTTAAGGTTTACGTTTACGGTTTACGTTTACATTTAAGGTTAAGGTTTACGTGTGAACATTCATTACATACTGGTCTGAATCATTGTCAACACTTAATAAGCCATGTAGTTTTGATTCCATTTTAACTAACTGCAACAGTTCGAAATGTCTTGTAAACCAGTGCAAACCACACATAGTAGATCGAAAGCGTAAGCTTAAGGGTGAGCGCATTGTGATGACATTTTGTGAGTAAGAGCAATGTTTGAACCATCTTATCTATACAGAGGATAATGATCTGCCCTATCAGTATTTTGGAGAATGTAATTATGACATTTATATTTTATATCATTATGGCTAAAAGTTTGGTTACACATCTTGTACTGGGTATGTTTCATCAAAATGTTGTGTGCATCAAACGATAAAAATTGGAAAAGTGAAATTTAGTCCAAAATCCTGCCTCGTTCCAATCTCTCATCCACTCCCTGCTGCGTCACACTGCTCCCCCATGTCTTCAGATCGTGCAACCTGACTTTTCTACCTGTATGTACCCTTGTACCAGTATCTTTTGTAAACACATCGCTCATGCTGTAGAAAAATGTGGCAGCCCAATGCTTTCCAAACAAACACAAGTTTGCTCTCTCATAGAATTTAATTTTTTTGTATCAAAAAATTTAATAAAATGTTACACTTTGTTTAGGATGTTACTGACATACACATTCATATTTGGGTTATTTCGATGCATCATGGTAACTGAGCAAAGTGAGCTTTTTTTCAGAATAATACGGCAGTTTAGATTTATTTATTGTGTCGCTGAAAATTTTGTGCTGGGGAAACAATAGAAACTTTAGTTAGGAGTCAAAATGATTGTATGTAAGCGACAAAGTATTGATAGTTTGTCGCAAGATAAGTCATAAGTGTTTCAGATTCTGAATAGTAGACTGAAAGATAGTCTAATTCAAACTCTCAAGACATTGTCTCTTCATCTAAGTAGAAACATATTAATATTTTCCTGAATGACTTATATTTGAGCGATTCGAGCACTGACTCACTCATCGAAAGGCTGTCGACTGAAGCAGATCAAATCGCATCTGCTTCCCTCAAACAACAACAAAAGGTCGATGTCTCATTTAACGATTTATTTCTATCTAACATGGAAAATTTGTGTGGTGCAGAAAGTGCTTCTTCTGACTCACGGTCGACTTTCGAGTAAGTTAGAGAGATTTTGTCTAGGGAAGTGGAAAATATTTCGTTTCCCAAGTTCCCAGCTTCAGTGGAGCCTTTGCCAGACTTGACATATGAGCTATTGGCTACAGCATTCATGGATAGATTGAGTGATGCGCAGATAGTTAACCATAGGCTTAACAGTGATGTGGATTTTACTCATTTTTTGCAAGGTGTAAAGGCCCTTTGTTAAATTTAGTATTGGCATCACCCCAGCCTATTATAATATCCGTTACCATAGCAGGTAAGTACTTGAAAATCCTCACAGTGGAGGAAGGTGCTATGGAAACCTTCTATTTTCAGAGATAGTCCCTCCCTGTCCTGCACTCGTCTGATGTGGGTTTGATCTATGATGACAGCACAGTACCTTATCTTACTAACATAGTTGAGGAGTTTAGTGCATGTGATTCTGGCTGGAGTTTGAAACTGATGACGTACATGGATATCCATCCATCTCAATACAGGATGATCACTGTCTGTGCTGTTCTCACTAAACTACCAAAGTTTATTGCTGATATGAAGGCTTGTGCCAATGCATGCTGCCCAGAGGGAATGTGCTTCCACTACACCATCATAACATCTGTGTTTCCTGCCATACAAAATGTCAGTCATTCCTCTTCATATTAAAAACCTTGTGAGGTTTTGAATTCTGAAGGTCTGGTGGCACCTGTAGTCATACAGGTTAAGTTTGAGGAGAACAATTCTATTGCAATGAATATCTACTGTGTTGTAGACAAAGATAGCAATATAATTGATGAAACTTACAAAATGGGTGAGGTTATTGTACTCATGTGTATTTCTCCTGTACGTCATGACAAACATGAAAATATTTAGGCAATTCGTGCTAGTGGAAAAGCCTCACATTTGTATTTTGTTTGTATTAGAAATTTGTCAAAACTAGTTGGTAGTCAAATGAATAAGAAACAACACAAAATACATGTTTTTGATTGTTATCTCCAGTACTTTGTTAGTGAGAAGAATCTCATAAGTCACACTATGCTTTGCCAGAAACAAAAAGCTGTGCAAAGTACTTTCACCACTGGGAACCACAAGTATTTGAAATTTAAAGATTACAGCAAACAGCAGAGAGTGTATTTTGTTGCCTATTGTGACATTGAAAGTTGCCTGAAAACCATGTAAACTTGCTTGTCTAATGATGAATACGAGTAATACAATTACTATCAACCAACATATTTCATATGTTCGCAGAATTTTGATGGTCTGTTCATACAATCCAAGTTTATCTAACTATTTTGATTTTGTGGGTGCTGATTGTATTTATCAATTAGTAAATAAATTAGTTGAACTTACAAAGTGGGTTGCAGGAATTTACAGCCTGATTATTCCGATGAAGCAAAACCCCTGCTGATGATACTAGGTTGGCGGCTCAGAAATGTTGTCACATTTGTAAGGAAAAGCTTGGTGAAGGTTAATTTTGCGGTCTATCCTGACCATCTGACCAGTGAAATCAGAGGTAGCACACATAATAAGTGCAACTTTAATTGCAGACCTCCCAAGAGACATTTTGGCACTGATTTTCATAATCTGCAGAGCTATGGTGCTCATTTTCTCATAAAGCCTTTGGCTGAACATTATGTAACACTACCCGATGGAACCATGGTAATCGAAAACCCAGGTAAAATTCAAGTGTTTGGAATGTCCCTAGAGAAATACAAATCTATTAACAAACAAATTCCCAATGGGATTGATTTCAATGGACTAGCACAATATTTAAAATTATGTTTTATTGATTCATTCCAGTTCATGAGCCCCTTTCTGGAAACTTTGGCAGGTAATTTACAAACTGTGCAATTGATTGTCACACACTCGATGTTTCCAGACAACATCCAATTTGAATTAGCAAAACAGAAGAGAGTTTTTCCTTATGACTTTGTTAAGTCGCCAGACATTCTGATGTGCAAGTCACTCCCACCAAAGAACGCATTTCATAATGTCATGAGAGGCAAATGCATTAGCATTGATGATTACATTCATGCCCAAGCTACATGGTATGCGTTCAACTGTGTCATATTGTTGCAGAATGTCATTCACTACTTATGTGTGGACACTTGTTTGCTGGCAGATTTTTTGAGAATTTCAGGACTGTATGTTTGGCTCATTATGGTCTTGACCCCCCCCCCCCCAATGAATGTGACAGCTCTGTCTCTTTCACGACATATGCCTGGCTAGAGATGTTGTCTGACCCAGACATGTATCTTCTTGTAGAATGCAGGGTTAGAGGTGGCATTACCCAAATTTACAGAAGGTGTGCGGAAGCCAATAATATTTATGTGGGTGAGGATTACGACCCCAGTATGGCATCGAAATATATATGCTATTACGACATCAATGGGCTATACAGCCACACTATGTGATCCAAGCTTCCAATATGCAATTTTGAGTGGATTGAGGTTGACGTGTTTTCAACATGGGATTTTGCAAATACGGTGAATGAAGGTGACACTTGTTTATTCGCGGAATTGGATCTGTTATTTCCCGACGAGTGTCATGATGCACTATTTGATCTGCCTTTGGCCCCGGAAAATGGCATACCTCCTAACGGCTCACATGAAAAACTTATTTTGAAACTTGCACTGCAGTAGAAATGTTATATACATGGGGAAACACTGAAACACTATTTGATGTATGGGGCCAAACTTGACTCTGTTCATCATGTTCTGTGCTTTCAGCAGAAGGCATGGATGGAGCCGTATATCGAATTTAATATTGATAAGTGTGCTCAGGCAGCAAATGAATTCCAGAAATAGTTTTTTAAAATTGATGAATAATTCCATATATGGATAAACTTTGCAGAATGTCTGCCGGGAAATGGACATATGCGCCGTTTCCAGGTATGACACAATCTACAGGGCTGCAGATCTGCTAGAACATCCTACATTCCAGGCAAAGAAGATAATCGATGAAAACCTGGTCCTTATCGAGAGGTCAAAGAGTTCTGTCATGTTCAACAAACCTGTGTACACTGGTGTTGCCATTCTTGATATTTCAAAATTCACCCTCTACAAATTCCATTATCAATACATGTGTAGCAAATTACCTCCACCAGCCTTCCACCTTCTCTATTCTGTTGCTTGTGATGACATCTATAAAGTAATTACCCCAGATTTAAAATTGTGGTTTGATACATCCATCTATGCGCTCGATAACCCACAAGGATTCTCCTCGAGAACAACAGCCATACTGGGGTGATGTAAGATGAATGTGCTGGTCGCATCATCACACACTTTGTGGGTTTATATTCCAAGCTTAAAGCATACATTGTTGCGAATGAACATTGTATATGTATGGCAAAGGGTGTAAAACCTAACATGTTACAATCACTCAGGTATGAGAATTATCGAGATTGCCTCGAAAATTGCACAAGGGTTTTGGGGACCCAATATTAGTTCTGTTTGTGTTCTTACGAATCTACACCGAACACATAACAAAGGAAGTGTATTGTCAGGTATGAATGATAAGTGCTACCTGCCACCACCACATGCAGCAGCATCACCTCCTGTTGCACAACCATCATCACAGCTGTCTACAACTGTCTACAGTTATCTACAACTATTTGCAACACCTGTTGCATAAAAATCAACACTCGTGTCTGTCTGCCTAACTGCAAGACATGATGTCAGCTAACTTCAGTATCTACTCTCTTCATACAATTGTCTTCGAGCCAATTTCCCTTGACAGATTTTAAAGAAGAAATTAATTACATCACCAATGCATACTACTATTCACAGTGTGACATAATATCGTTTGAAATCTGGAGGTTGTGTGTGAGTGCGTTTTTCAGCTGTCGTTGGGTTGGCATTGTGTCTGCAATATATCCCTGATGTGATACCTTCATCATTAAAAGAACACTTTCAATGTGTGTCTTAATGAACACACCACCATTGTGTCATTAATGTATATAGTTCACAGACATTCACCAAAATGATCAAAATTGTAGTTTAGAAGAAGATTGTTAATAATGTTATATTTAAATCATTCATCTGTTGTAAATATATCATAATTTCTTTCAAGTGTGAAATCTTAATGTTTGTTGTATTTAATTGTTGTAAATATTAACTTAGTTTTTGCTCATAAAGTGTTTGAAAATGTTTATAAAATATGAATTCTCATAAAATGATTGTTGTAGATATTAACATGTTTTTGCTCACAGAGTATTTGAAAATGTTTGTAAAATATGAATGCTCTTAAACTGATTGTTGTAAATTTATAGTTTTTAAGGATGATTTGTAAGAAATAAAATATTTGAATAAAAAAAATTTAATGGTGTAAAACATTATGTGACTTTTTATTTATTAGTTTTTAATTCCTCATATTACTATTTTGTGAATGATTGCTTCGGTCTAAAAATGAAGTACTACACATACATTCTTATATTTCAAGTTTAAAAAATTGGAATGCTATTTACATTTATAAAAATATTCAATAGTTTAAAAAAAAAAAATGTTGGTAAATATGGAAGGACTGGGTCAGTAGCAGTGATCATAAGCTGTTCAGGTTTGAAGCTTCAAAAGAATTCCAATGCAGGTAGTAGGCTGCCTTTCGTGAGAAATACAAGTTTCTCACTTTAATACAACTCACAGTCCGCTTCCTTCTTCATGAAGGAGAAAATATTTTATACATTAAACTCTGAATTTGAAACGAACAGTTCCATCAAATAAATTTGATAAAACAACCTAGAAGAAGTTGAAGGACCAGGGGAAATATAATTTAAAAAGTGCTTGAGAAAATCGTATGCCTGAATGGATGAATATGAAATGAAATTAGAGAACTTGTAGAGTATCGAGAAAACCCCATCGGCCCAGCTTAACTTGGAACACAATGCTCAGACAGGAAAGGGGCGTTGGGAAAAGTGTCAGTGGTCTGACAAAAATACCTTTTGAGAGCCAGGTATATGAGCTCCTACCAGAACAGTGCAGCTACAAGAATGCTTCTAGCTGACCTCCTACCTCTATAGAAGCATTGAGTGGCAGAGTGCTTAGACTTTTACTTGTAACAAAATATTTTAACATACAAAAAAACAAATTACTACAGCTGGGGAATCAACACACTGATGTCTGCTGCTAAAACACACATACTTTACACAAACATAACCATGTTTGGACAAATTTTTTAAAACTTCTACGAAAATTGTGTTTAAAATGGGGTACTATTTTTCAGTACTTGTTTGTTTTTGCTATTATTGTGAAAAGTTGCCTGTGTGTTTCGCTGCTTAAATTGGACTTTGTTAATAGTAGCTTAGTAGGGTTATCTTTTTGCCTTCAGTTAAAATTTCATTATTTTATATCAATTCGTTTGCATATGTGTGCTTTAATCTTTAGCTATCAGAATTGTTGCTGGCGGTAAGCAAGTTTTCATTTTTACGTGGAAATAGGTTCTGTGATACCTTTGAGAATTTATTTTGTAGGGAAATATTTCTTTCATCTAGTACGTGCATCGTAAAAATAATTTTTATCCATTTGTTTGGTAGTTGTGTGTTCACATCTCTTTTAGTTCATTTCCAAGTATTTCAAATAATTTCAGCTCAATCACCTGCCAACCAGTGCTCGAAACAGACGTCTCTAGTCATGCTCCCGACACACAGCTTATAAGGCATTGCTTCGCTAACCTCACAGCAGACCGGATGTGTTTTGGGAGAGGTGCTTATACGGTTTTATTTATTTATTCCTATGTGTTTTCAATTCAAGTTGTGTAATTACATATTGATAGCCATAACTCATGGTTTCTTAATTTTTTAATAAAACCAGGATAGCTGAGGTCTGTTTGAAATTTATGTTTGTGATTCGATGACTCCATTCGTTATAATTTTTCCTTTTTCCTGTGCGGCATTTAAAGACTCGTAATTTCTCTTGTGTGTAATGTCGTCGGGTTTAATTGCATTTGGAAACAGTCGCCATGTATTTAATTGTTTACACTTAAGTTCTTCTGTTTGTCATTACTAACATACAGGACTTAAATCGTATTCAGATATCTTTCCGAGTTTTACAATAGCTATTTCAAAACTGACTTTTCATGTATGTAGAGATCAATCGATATTCAGATATCGCTGCACATCTCCAGGTCTCCTGTCAGACGAAATACTCTAAAAATTAATATATATATATATATATATATATATATATATATATATATATATATATATATATATATATATATATATATATATATATACACCTTCCCCAGCACAGGTACACATCACTACAATGCCAGAGCTCCGAGGGTAAACACCTACCATGCTGCTCTCCAAAAAGTTATATTACACAATACCTATATACCCCTTCCCCAACACAAGCCCAACTTAATAGAATGCCAGAGCTCTGAAGGTCAACATCTACCAGAGCCGTATCACACTCTTACACCAAACTATGTGCAATATATGTATGCAGAATTTAAAAAATCTCATCAAATAAGTTTGATGGGAAAACTTTGATCAAATTTCTTTGATCGCATTTTATTAGATTAAGATTAGCGTATTAATGAACATTTTTTTGATCCGATTAAGATCGGATTAAGAATTAATCCGAGTAATGAATTTGATATCAAATTGATAATCCGATTGATCAAAGGCGGCATCCCTTTGCATCTAGGATATGCCCGCCCCTACTACTATCGGCCATGGTCTTTGTTTGGGACCCATCCCAGCATTCACCTGGAGTAATTGCGGAAAATCATGGAAAACGTAAATCAGAATAGCTAGACCGGGAATCGTACCCGAGTCCTCCCGAATGCCAGTCCAGCGAGTTACCACTGCGCCACCTCGCTCGGTATGCTATCAGAGTGCCTGCATCATCGCCTGCAACTCACCTTATATATCCAGAAACCTGCTGTCAACACGTGCCTTATTTCAATGCCTGCGCTCCGATGACAAAAAGGTAGCGGTTTGCAATAGTAATGTGACAAGAACGTGTATAATGTGAAATGGTAGGGTGCCTGTGTGTCATTATAGTGAGCAGCCGTAAGCTATAACGAGGAAAGGATGGTAGTGGTTTTAAACTGGTTGTTCCGGCATCAAAGACTGTAACGCCATTCCAATTGACTGTGTATGAGGTTAAGTTGCTGCTGAATGGAACGAATAAGATAGGAGTGTGCCACTGAACTCGCTGAGTCCGCTTCTTTCACAATACCCAACAGACTACTCCTTCAAGCCAAATACGTCTACAGATAATTTTATTTGTCGTAGACTATATTATGTTTATTGCATATTTATTAACTTTCGGTGCGTAAGATACATTAATATACATTAATGACACAATGGTGGTGTGTTCATTAAGACACACATTGGAAGTGTTCTTTTAACGATGAAGGTATCACATCAGGGATATATTGCAGACACAATGCCAACCCAACGATAGCTGAAATATGGCACAAACAACATTCACATGATCTTATTGTTCAAGAAGTTGGTTTTTCTTGCAGGCAATATTTAAATAGAGTTAATTCTGATAGCAAAGAAAGAAATACTCCATGAACTTAAAACAAAGAATATTGGTCTGAATCACAGCAAGGCATTAGTGGAAACTGGACAAAGTTTGTTATGTTTATCCCGTAAAAAAACATGCACGGAATGTTAACAACCATCACGAATTTAAACTTGCAGGTCGCTGTGTTCTGAAAGACATGGATGAGTATCAAATGGTCATGGCAAATTAATTAATTTTTAATGACCCGTGAAACTATATTCAAATGAAAAAAAAAGAACTCCGCTAGATTTTCCGTGGGATGGAGCTGTAATGCGGTTGCTCAGGCATCGTCTATCTGCAGTTGCTATCGCACAATCTATACTCTGGGTAAGGCACACTCACCGAGAGCAATGCACTGAATGGCGACTGTTCATAACTGGAAGCTTTCTCGTCAAACATATTCCAGTGATACCAGCTATTAATCAAGAGTCTGTTGAAGACATTCGTAGCAAAATTTTCTCCACAGTCCAAGCAGTCTGTGCGCAAATATGCTTAAGCGTTATTTGTTTAAAAAATAACACACAAAGGACAGTATAATTTTTGTACAGTAATAATTTTCTTACACTACCTACAAAATTGATTTCTTCAGTCCTGTTCTCAGAGTAAAAACACTATTCCACGAGCTGGTTTGGTTTTGGACTTGCAAAGCAGTCACTGGTTTTGTGCTAGCGAGTGAGTATAGGAAAGAAAATGTCAACGAAATCAGAATTTATTAAGTCAGTGTCGAAGTTACAAAAAATAAATAAAATTTTGCGGTACGCACAAAAAATGTCTGCGAGGATGTCTACCAATAAAACATTTTGGAGTCACTGGATTATTTTTTTCAGCGGAGTAAAGTTCAAGAGGCAGAGAACACAAGAGAGGAGGCAAATATTAATGAATACTATGGGTAATGAAGAATTTTTCGGCATTGTCTCCACCTCTTCTAGCGCAGATGTCTCTTAAAAATCAAATTGATATCTCACTGTAATACTGCAGTTCTTCGTTTGTCAAATTTGGGTTTTCATTTTCGAGCAGGAATTACAGCGTTACAGAGTGTTTTCAAATTTATTGAAAAATGTCTAAAGGCTGCTCACGATTAACTGAACGCTTTTGAAAGCCCTGGCTAAGATCTGCTTCTCTGCTCATTTTATATCCTTCCACCGTGTGTGAAATTAGAATTGCTACTGACCCTCTCACTTTATCCATGCTCCAATCAAGTGCAACTATGAAATATGTTAAATTATTAATAAAGCAAAGATGTTAAAAAATGAAAATTCTTTCTCTAATCTGCACAAAAGAGACATAAAAGATTTAAAACTAATTCAGTAGCCACGAATGTAAAAGGTACGTGTTGAATACGACGTTAAGATTTGGAACTACTTTCCATATGTCACTGTCGACTTAACTTGGAACATTTTAGTCAGCGCATGCATAAAAGTACATACTGTTATGGGGTAGTGATTTTTTTCTCCATAGATTGATATAAAAAGTGCTCAGTTTATCGTGGACCATCTATAACAACAGGTATAATGCTTGCAGAAAGAGTAAACTGTATATACAAAAGGTTCACATTCGTTCAAATTGTTTACCAACAATATGAATTTCCCGCCAAGCACAACTCAAGATATTCTGCCGCCTCATGAAACTTAGCTAAATTAGAAAATTGCAACAAAGGGACGGCACACCGCATTCGCGCGCACTCACTTTGATGGTATTTTGCTAAGAACTATTTCTTACCAAGCATTACTAACCCACCTATTTCCTCTCAGTTTCTAATTATATTAATTTTAAATGAAGTATTATAAATAACAGATAAAATATATATACAATTTTAATTTAACCAAAAATAAGGTAATGTTATGTTAAAAAAATTATAAAACGCTTGTAATACGTGCCATATTTAGGAAACAACAAAGCTGACTTTGATTTTTCAAAGGTTGGATCCAAAAAAAAAGTGTGGAGAAACCGAGAATAGACTGTTATACGTTGAGATGGTACAAGAAAGAGTTTATGTTCACTCGGAACTCTCAGCTTTACTGGCAGGTCGCACACTGACCACAGAACCCCCCTGGCGCTGCCCGGCAAACGGTTGGCTTTGGATTGAGTTACGCGACCGCAGCGCAATACCGTGGTGACACAGCCCGACTTTCATAAGGTCTGCGTGGTTGTAAATCATCTCCGAGTTCGGAGGCTACCACGTCTCGACGCCGTCGACAGTGACAATCATGCTATATCCTGTTCACGGTAAAATGAGCACTTTTGAAAGCCCTGCTTAAGATCTACTTGTACGCACGCTGTGTATTCCTAACCCTTGTGTAAAATGAACACTGCCATAGGCCTCATTACTTTATTCATGTGTCAATCAATAGAAACTGTGGAGTTATTAGAAAATTAAAAATGTTATCAATCTGTTCATTCTTTAAAAAAAATAAATAAAAAATCAGTTTGCACAAATGGTTACGTAACACTTTTTTTTGACGTTAAGATGTGGAACTATTTCCCATCCATCGTTACCAACTTTACTGGGCGCATGTCACTCAGTGCGCCCGTTAAAATATATGTGGGCAGGGGCAGTGACTTTTTTCTAAGGTTGATTTCAAAAGTGCTCACTTCATCGTGAACAGCCTTTAATGTGAGTTCACGATCCTCGACGGGGAAATACTCACAGAACTCGCCATTTAGAATGCCTGGGTAAATCTGTTAACCGCAACAGTGTGGAAAAATAATCTGTAGGCATAAAATTGCGATTTACTTTTCTCCACTTGTTATATCTCTTCCAATTAGTTCATCCGCTTTCCCACCAACATATCAGGACTTGTAAATGGAACCACTGTGTAAGATTTGACCACCTAAATATAGTGAAAGTAATTTAAAATCCTTAAATCATGTCTATACAACAGAGCCACGCCACATTAGTCCACACCTTGCGTATACAAACAATTGTATGTGTGATTTTATGTTTATAGGTTGTTCACGGTAAAGTGAGCAATTTGAGGCCCTGTTTAATTTTTTATTTCAGTCGTTTTTTACCCTTCAACCGACTTTTTTTAATAAATATTGCCACGTAAGTAATAAACACAGCGTGTAGATTACACCGAACTTGGAAGTTAACGTCTAAGGCTAAAATAAAATATATTTATTGATTATTATTCCAAATGAGAGGGCTTTAGAAAATATTCACTTTATCGTGAATAGCCCGTAGACACATATGATACAAAAATGAAAAGAAGAAGCGGGAAAAAAATTAATTTACTAAGTTACATCTTTATATGAATACACATTTCCAGTTGGAACAACAAATTTGAGCTTGTGTTCGCTAATAGTGGAATTATATTACTATGAATTTTTCGATTTTACATGATCATCGAATATGAACGGAGTGACGGACAGAATGATAAACATCATATATTTATTTGAAGTTTGTTTTTTTTAATAACCTATCACTCAAATGAAATGAATGAGTGAAGCGAGGGAAGAGATTTGGGAGATTCTTAACGGCGAGGTCTTGAGAGCCGATGAAGGTGATTGAGGTGAGTATGGAGCGACGTCGGAATGAAAGGGCGGGGACAACGGGAGATCCCGAGAAAACTCGCCCGACCAACGGCATCGTCCGGCACGATTCCCACATGCGAAAAAAAAATGAAAGTAATCCGGCCGGGGATTGAACCCGGTTCGATTTGGTGGAAAGGCTAACAGGCTAACCGCCCAGCCACTGCTGTCCCTAGAAAGTTATCTCATTAGAAATAATAATAATCATTAAAATATTTTTATTGTAGCCTTAGACGTTAACTTCCGAGTGCGGTGGAATATAAACACTGTGTTTGTTACTTTCATGACAATATTTATTTAAAAATGTGGGTAAAGGATAAAATATGGGTGAAATGGACACGTAACTAGAATCTCAAAAGTGCTCACTTCACAGAGAACAGCCTATACATTTTAATTGGGAAGGCTCCCACGCACAGGGACTGTGCGGAGAGTCGGTCAGAGCCCGGCAGTGGACAGGAAGACTGGTCGCGTGTCCGGCACGTGTCCTCCCAAGCGTGCACACGCGACGTCTGCCCGCCCCCTCGTCCCCCCCCCCCTCCTTGTTGTTCCTCATCCCTCTTCCTGGCACGGGAGATCAGACACCGTGAAGGGACATCACTGTGCCGCCCTTCTCCTCTCACTCCCCTACAACGTCCTGGAGGGGAGAAGAGACGTTGGCGCGGACAGATGCGCATCTCAAGACGTTGCCCAAGAAGCCAGCAGGCGCGCGCCGAGACTCCCGCGCAACAGTGGCCTACGTACAGCGTGTGCGCGTCCCAACCGTCTACAACAGGCGCAGGAAACATGGTTGATTTTTTTTTTTTAACGGTTGTCAGGAGACTTCCCTGACTTCGAGTGTCCTCAGTGGCGTGACCGGGAATCTGCTGTGGGAGAGTTTGTGTGCATTGGCAGTTATTTAGATCTGAAATGTCTTAGCGGAATCATACATTATTAATTTAACATAACGAATGAATTAATTATTACGGTAATATTTTAGACCGTCAACAACTAAATGATGTACAGAGTTTATGTATTACACTTTGGGTCAGTGGTTTGGGCCATGGCCTCCTGATGATAATCCCTTACATGATTACGCCTAGGCGTGTATTCTCTCTCTCTCTCTCTCTCTCTCTCTCTTTCTCTCTCTCTAAGTACTCAAATCCTCTTCGTCAGAGTATCTGAGACGTCGCAGACTCACTGAGAACTAATATCTTCGTTAGTATGTTTAAATATGTATGTTATGCCCAATACAGCGCCTAGAACGCCTGCCTTCCACTTCGATGGCCTGGGTTCGATCCCTGGTGGGTTCAAATCCGAGTTGAGGCATGAGGGGCGGTTAGGCGCGCCTCCGTTGTCGAATCCGCCCAGGCGCATTAGGACAGCTTCTGATGTTCGAATCTTGAATAAGTCAAGAATGAGTGTCGGTTTCGCATACTGTTTAGATTATTATAGTACGCTACACATCCGCCGTTGAGCCTTCCGACATGAAAGGTGAAACAGAACGGCCGTTGTCGCTGGCGTGCGGGTTTTTCTCGGCGTGCTCCCATTTCCACTGATGCTTAATCCTGGGATCTCATTTCACGCCACAGGTTACCACTGTCTACGGGTCCCAGTTCTGAAGCTTGAAATTATATAGTCTATTCGCGGTTTCTTCGCCCTTTTTGAATCAAACATTTGAAAAATAACCCCATGTATTCCGTGTTTAGTTACTTTCTAAATACGACATGTATCGCAAGCGTTTTATACCTCTGTTTACTCAAATTATCTTATTTTTCGTAAATTGAAGTTTAACGTATATTTTATTTATAAATTATAATGTTAAATTTTTTAATAAGTATGTGTAAAACAGTGGGAAAGCATGTGTGTTGGTAACGTCTAGTGATAAATAGTTCTTATACAAGATACTGTTACACTGAGTGCGCGCGAATTCGGTACGCTGTCCTTTGGTGAAATTTTCTAGACTTCGTTAAGCTTAATTTGTACGAGGCGGGCGAATAATCTGGAAGTAGAACTTTAGCAGGGCTTCAGAAAAGGTCGAAGTAACCGTGAATGGGTTGTAAATATTATTTACTCAAAGGTGCAACAATCATCTTCCCTTCCTTAATCATAGCATTTATCTGTTCCGCCAGCGCTTGGGTCCACCGCTAAATTTTCGCCTTCCGTGTTGGTGCAAAGAAATTTGCTTGCAGGTAAGTAAACTAAGCGTTTTTGTACACCCTCTGTAAACGACGTGATGTCTTGTTAACAACACGGCAACTAAAGGGATGACTGGACGGCGTATTTAGTTACATGACTAGCTAAAAGTTTTATCAAAATAAACTACACAGTGTCATGATAGCTCTAGTAAGTTATTTCACTGGACTTTTAACACCGTTGTGTTAGTTTATACTTTCTTGAAGTCTTGAGGACTTTCGCACTTCAAACCACATAGTACAAAGTATTCCGAAAACTAATCTAACCGAACCTAATAAATCATGGAAGCCAGATCTCTTGACTGGCGCCTGAATGACTTAGTAAAATCTTTTCTAATTGATAGAATATATTTAAGACATTGACAGTAAACGTGCAAGTGTATAGAAAATTAAGGTCTTCAAAACCACAAATGTCACGCTCATGCTTTGCCCGAAAGTCGAACCCAGAACACCTTGTATCGGAAGCCGATTTACATCCAACCGCGCCAAGGAAGTCCGGTTCCCTCCGCTATTGAACGAAACTCCAATATTTGGCGTTAAGTTTGGTAAAGGCTGTTCACGGTAAAGTGAGCACTTTTGAGGCCCTAGTTACTTTTTCCTTTCAGACATATTTAATTATTTTTCCACATTTTAAAATAAACATTGCTATTTAAGTAATTAACGTAGTGTGTATATCCCACAGCACTCACGAGTTAAAGTCTGAAGCTAAAATAAAATATAATTATTGATTATTTTTCCGAATGATAGGGCTTTCAAAAGTGCTCACTTTACCTCGAATAGCCTATAACTTCATAAATCTGTTTTATTAATAGTAAAGCTCCAAATTAAATATCTCAATTTTAGACTCTTGTAAATATATTGGGCTTGTAAACATATCCAATGGTTAAATTTTTATGTTGCATTTAATTTGATCTAACGATTCTCCGTCATTTATATATTAATAATTTGTTATGAAAACAAGAAGTACCTAGAACTCAAACCCCACTTCGGGACTTTATTACCTTATGTCTACTAATTTAAATTTATATCACAATTGAAAACGTTCGTGAACCTAACACAGTTTTGTTTGAAGCGTAGCACATTATTTTTCTTCCCCCTTCAGACGTTAACCTATACGTTAATTACGGTATGTTATTTGCACTTGTGTTACGGAAGGAAATAAAAAAAAAGTCCCGCTCGGCTACATTGCGTAATTAAGTTTGATCGAGAAAGTCTTAGAGGACTATTTTTTTTTCTTTAATTTCCCGTCCGAGGAGGAAGTGACTTCAGGCAAAGACGCGGTGTTCAATGAGTAAGCATCTTGCCGGGGGTAACGAATGGCTCTGAAAGAACGTCTGTTTCCGTCGCACGGTGCAACCATGGAGGTAGTAGATGATGGAGTGGCAACAGCCTATCTTCTCCACGTTTATCAAGTGAAGCCGATGCCTTGTCTGCTTCTTTCAACGCGCATGCGCAGACCGATTGTTTACGTCAGCCGCCATATTATGAGAGGCAAAAGTTACATAGCAAGCAATGTAAAACATGCACCTTTTTTGCCACTGCTAGCCCTGTCCTTGTCTTTCATTATCGGCTTCACTTTCGTGTCTCGGCTTCCACTCCACAGGCGAATGCCTCCATGGGTGTAACGTACGAAAGAGCACTCTGCCGGCTCCTCGAGACATTTAAACGTCCGTGTGCAACGTGTGTGGAGAGAAAGTTTTTCCGTAGGGGGAGGGGGGGACAAGGGTCTGGTGTGTTAAGGGGGAGCTATCACCCTCCTCGAGATGTAGGGTCCCCTTCTCCAGCCCTCAAACCACTTGCTCCTTCCCCTCACGAAGCGACCGTTAGCAGGAACTGCTCCTTCGCGCCAACGTCTTTTCTTAGGAGCGTGGAAGGGTGGGGTGGGGTGGGGGGGCATCTTTTTCGCAAGGGGTGGAACGCAGGGGGTTGTGCCACCGACTCTTTGTCGCGTGGCCGGCACGGGTTTCAAGCCAAGGTTCGGCTGTACGTTACACTGCAGTCACTCCGCCGCGCTTCGTGTTTTTGTACGTATGTGCGCGTGCGCGTGGACTAGTGCCGTGGACAATACAACAACCGGGGGTCCTGGAGTATTGGATTACTGCTTCCGGTAAGTACGCAGTTATTCATGCGTGCGACGTTAAAAATTGTTTTCCGTATGAATCTCGCCGAACTACCGCGAGCATAGGAACCTAAATAAAGCAGCGTTTGAATAAATCAAATAACGATATTAAAATCACTTCATGAGATGATTCTTTTTTCTCGGACATACTTTTTTAATAATATATATTAAATTTACCCCCGAAAATCTATGCTTTCCGTAGCACGTAAATTTATTAAATAAATTTCCACGTGGCTCGCTCTTTATGAAACTTATAATACTATTTAAAAATAGTTTGACAGTCGGACTTATAAATATATCATGTTAACGTTATGAAACTGGATATTAGTACATTTTTATATCCCTTATAAATAACCTTACTTTTATTTCATTTGTGAAGAAATTTAGTTTAGTTAGACTGAATTTTTATAATATAGCATAAATAATATTACGCGGGGTGCTTTATTTATCTAGTATATACGTACTTCTTCAAAAGGTACGAATTTAAGTCACAGTTTGAATTAACCTCTTGTCAATAAATAAAAAGTTTCGAAAAGATAAATAAAATTAAATCGCTACAACTCGTCATTCAGAGGATACGTATTAAACTGTACTGTACTGACGTCTCGTATTGTCGATATGGAAGTCTTATTTCGTGGCGAACTTTCTTGGTTTGCCATGCGTGTTCCTAGGTATGCTCACGACCCTAGAAATGGTCACCCGGTTTTGCAAACCTGTGCCTCCTCTTTCTTCAAAAGCGTGGGAAATCTTGTTCTAGCCAGTTCACATGCCCTCGAACAGTGTCTCACACTTCAAACGCCTCTAAAGTTCAAGCAGTGCCAAGTGCCACTTTGAACAAATTCTTCCGTGTTCCCCATTCTGCGACGTGTATTTCAACACTGTGGGTTACGGAAATTCTTTGTTGAAAGTAATTAATATGTATTAAGACAAGCTCAGACCTGTATAAGAATTCGTAATGTTATTATTTTTAATAATTTTACACATACACGCGTGAACATAGAATCGTCGTCTTGGCACGCGGAACCTTACCATATTAACAAATAATAATGATAATGTAAATTGAAGGTTTCAAATAACAGACTATAGGCTGTTCACGGTAAAGTGAGCACTTTTTAAGGCTCTTATAAATCTTTCCTTTCATCCATTTTCCATCTTGCTGCTTTTTTTTTTAAATATAAACATTGCAATATGACCAATAAACACAGTGCATATATTTCACCATCATCAAAATTTAATGCCTGATGCTGCAATACGATATATTTACTATCTGTTAATGCCTGTTGCGAATGCTTTAAAAAGTGCTCACTTTATCGTGAACAGCCTACAACAAGAAACATTTAAGACCGCCCTTATGACCTAAAGTGGGACTTTTATACTCGTACGCAGTACAGTAAAATGGTCACATCGCGATATAAAATTCCGCAAATTTTTGCTTATCTCGAAGACTTCACTCCGGAGTGCGCAATTTGTAAAGGCGATTATGGACTGCGTCCGTATGAGACCGTCGACATTATCGTTTCTTTTTCTCCCTCTCGTGCTCAGGTCCCTAGTGGTGGACCAGTAGAGTGCCTGCCTACTAACTAGTAGGTCATGGGTGTTAACTCTTAAGTAATTATACTCTGGTGCTCAAGCCTCTCCCTCGATAGCCTTTCAAGGCATAAAGCGGGGCACTTAAAGAAAAAAGCATTACCGTTTCTCTTTACCCCTTATCTCTTTTCCTCACACAACACACCTCGGAAAAAGGCGACTTGCTGGAAAAATGCAATGCATTTGTAAGCACTACTACAAAGTGAAAGTAGTGCACCCTATTTATTTCACGTGAAACATTTACGTTCATTTTCTGAAGTGTTAAGAACATATGTTTATTATTAATTTTCTTGGTGGCTTACGAGAATGCTTTTGATTTGATTTGAATTAGCGTAAAAGCGCTCCCTTCTTTTTGTCTTGAGCTCCGTGGTCCAGGTGGAAAAGAAATGGAAGGGAGGATTTTTATGCTAAACTCATTTCAACTTAAAAGTTTTAAAAATTATATACATTTGTACCTAATCCTGTATGCGAGTCCCTAATTTCACTGATATTTTAGTGATCTTGCCTTACAGAGTCAAGAATGAGCGTAGTCTGAAGGTCACTGGAGTTGATACGTGAAAAATAACTCGAGTTTTTCGTTACGAAAACCGCCATGACAGTCAAGCCGACGTTAAAAAAAAAAAAATAGTAGTTCGAACAAGACATACAGGAACGGATATAAATCTACCATGGCCTGTGTTACTAAAACAAACATGAGTTCGAAAGAAAAAAAAAGCCACGAAAACTGGAATCAGGATGGCTGCGCCGAGAACCGAACCTGGAGCATATAGAATAACTCTTTCAGGCTTCGTTGACGATTTCCCATGCATGGCAACTCAGGACTAGAACCCGGAACCCCTCGCGCCGTAAGGGCGACACGCAACCAACCGTGCCTCGGTCAGGCTCCTTTATCGCTCGAATGACGCGAAAATCAACAACTCTGAGTAGGGACAGTTATAGGCTGTTTACGCTAAAATGAGCACTTTTGAAAGCCCTGCTTAAGATCTACTTCTACGTACATTGTATATTCTTCCTCCTTATGCGAAATTAACATTGCCATGGGTCTTGTCACTTTACTCATTCGTCGGTCAAGTGCAACTGTGGAATTATTACAAAAGAAAATGTGTTGTAAATCTGCTCATCTTTACACTTCGATTCGTCTAAATAAAAAAGAAAGCGAAAGAAATAATTTAAGTTATCACAAATGGTTACCTGAAATTTTTATTCTACTTTAAATATGGTACTACTTTCCATTCATCGTTACCAACTTTACCGAGCGCATGTCACTCAGTTCGCCCATTAAAATATATTCAGGTAGGTATAGTCACTTTTTTCTAAGGTTGATTTCAAAAGTGCTCACTTTATAGTGAACAGCCTTTGCTAGAATTCAGTGTAAATCACAAGTTAAATAATCGAAATTCGGCCGCTGAATTTATCTGAAAGACGCCGCTGATTTCCAATTGTGCACTAATTACTTCTGTGATCTATCGGTAGCCGTTTTGGCAACTTCAATTTTTACATTGATGACGGAAGTCCCCCCCACCATTTCTTTTTCCCATCAGTCTTCTACTACCGCGCCTCGTTATTCGTCACCGATTCGTCGTCATCCAGCTCAGCCTACATAACAACCTTTTTTCGTTATGCGAGAGCATGCCTGATAGTATTCGGGTGGTCGTGGGTTCTGTCCCGACCAGCGCCAGTAGGATATTTTATTCTCACTTGGCTTCCATCACAAATCAATAAAGTAAGTGCCGTTACCTGCCCTACGTCTGTTGAATAACCTACAGAATGGTTTGACTGCGATGGTAGTACCATAACTATGTGAAATACTGTTTAATTTGTTTGTCACATGAGTAATGCCATTTTCAAGGAAATAAATTTGAGAAAATGCACTTTTGAATACAATTAAAAAAAAAAAAAACTAATCAGATTGAAAGTTATTACATTATTTTAACACAAAAATCAGTGATGGTTCGCAAGTAAAACATATAGCTGTTGTTACCAGTATCTCTAATATTATTCTATTAACATAAATTCTTCCTCCTTTGATGCCATAAAGCCAGCAGCGATAGAAACAGGCAGTAAAACTTATAAACAGAGATGATGTGTAAATTGAGAACTTTTTGAAGCCCTATATATTTTGTTGTAGTCTTAGGCGTTTAATTTCGAGTCCGGTGAAATATACACACTTTGTTTATTACTTACATGGCAACGTTTATTTAACAGTACAAAGTTGTGGAAGGATAACAAATGGCTGATGGGGAAAAGTAACTAGGGCCTCAGAAGTGGTCACTTTATCATGAATAGCCGATATCACACCGCAACGATACTGTAATCTGTTATATTAATGAAACCCAATCACCCTTTCGTATGCCCGTATAAACGTACTCGCTTGGGTGGGTATTAAAAAGTACACAGTACGTTACCGATATTACTAATGAGCCTACTTTCCTCTACACGGATCAAATAGTTTTATGAATTTCTTAAAAGTGTAGATTGTAGGTAGGCCTTAACGTCTTGTTGAGAGATATGTAATTAGAAATGGAACCAGAAACATGTGCAATAATAGTGAGGCAATTACATGCACCCGTGCCTTACCCAGGACTCGAACCCCTTATATTGTAAGCTGCAATGCAACCAACTGCATCACTCAGGTAAGATTAAAAGCGTTAATTTCGGTTGTAATCAGTCTAATGTCTTGGTAAAGGCTGTTCACGATAAAATGAGCACTTTTGAAACTAACCGTAGAAAAACATCACTTCCCCTGCTTGCATATATTATAATGGGAGCACCAAGTGTCATTCGCCCAGAAAAGTTGGTAACAATGGATGGAAAGTAGTTCCATATCTTAACGTCGAATAAAAGTGTTTGGTAACCATTTGTGATAACTTAAATTATTTCTTTCGCTTTCTGTTTTTTTCAATACATCAAAATTTAAAAATGGGCAGCTTTATGAAATATTTTCTTTCCTAATAATTTCACAGTTTCACATGATCGATGGACGAATAAAAATTAGTGGCCCATGGCAATGTTAATTTTACATAACGCGGAAGAATACACACCGTGCATACAAGTACATCCTTAGCAGGGCTTTCTAAAGTGCTTATTTTACTTTGAACAGCTTATAGAAAGGGTTCACTAGCATAAATATATTTACAGGGCAGTCATTTTGCAAATCAAGTAGTGAGTCACTTAAACCATGTAAGTTTACATGTCTCTGTGTAGCACTACCGTATGCAAAATTTAGTAGTATGTAATTGGTTGATTGGTCCTCGAGGTATGGCATAAAAGCCCCATGCCCTCATATGGTGCTATTTTCATAAATCGTTGATAAATAATATTATGTATTAACACAGTCGATATATTCATTGGAATTGCCGGCATATAAAGTTTGGCCGAAATTGTTTGGGCATATGGCATACTAATAAAAATATTTGCATGGCTATTATGATGTTGGAAATATGATCTTACATAATGGCAAACAAAATAGCCCCTGTATAGGCCCATGAATAATGTAATAAATATGGCCAGCACACAAAATAAAGTTCAAATTGTGTTCTTGGTTTTGTAGATATAGCTTACTAATCTAAAATGTTTACATGAATTGTCGCCATTTTTAAAATAAGTGTATGACTTTTTTAGAATGCCAGTTTACATGGCCTGCCGTATAACTGCTTGTTTGCTACATTTGGTAGGAATCAGTCAATTGTTTCCTGCGATATGACGTAAAATTGTTTTTAAATGTTACTCTACCTTACAAACTGGTGGACGAAAGAGAATTTACATAGACACATTTAATTGTTTCAATAGTAACTGCCAGCATGCAAAGTTAATTTTAAATTGAGTTAATGATTTCGTAGATATACCAGACTAAACTAAAATATTTATATGTCGGCCAATTTTAAATAAGTGTCTGACTTACTTAAGACATATGAATTTGCACGGCCTGGCAAAATAGGCCCTGCTGCTTGCTTGCCAAATTTCGTGGTAATGAATTGATTCGTTCCTGAGGTATGATATAAAAAACTTTATTTTTAATGGGGCACTATCTTACGAAATGGTGGACAAAAGAATGGTATGTGTTGTCATATTTGATGTTTGTAATATCTACTTGCAGCATACCAAGGTTGGTAAAAATTGGCCAAACGGTGCGGTGACCGCCATTTTGAAACCAGGTGCCGTATATATTCAAATCACCTTACATGGCCTACCATGGTGTTACTTGCCAAATTTGGTGGGAATCGGTTAGTAGTTTCCGTGATATAAGTAAAAGCTAAAATTGTTATTTAAAGCTATCTTCCAAAATCGCGGAATAATATAAATATTATATTTTCTCATTTCAATGGTTACATGATGCACTGTCAAAGTACCATAAATTTTAAAACGGCCGCCATGTTGAAAATAATAATAAAAGGATGTTATAAGCTAAACAAGTCGGATGTACTCACGAAGTACTATGTTTGTACCGACTGTTATCTAGTTTGGTGAAATTAGGTCCTCGGGTTCACAAGTTATGAAGGGGGGCATAACTATATCCAGACATACAAATGATTTCATAATCCTATCTTTCCAAGGAATGGAATGCTAATGCTCCCCTCTCCCCCTTTCACAAGCAAATATTTTGTTCCTTTCTGATTAGCATAAATTAAAAATAATAATATAGACCGCATTAGTAGTGTAGTGGTTAGCATCTCACCCGTAAGATCCAGATTTGATTCCCATCTCATACTGCGGAAGGTAACGGCAAACCATCGTTTGTCGCTTCTGGCGGGCAGAGGTTTCTATCACTACGCCGTCACCCAGGTTATTTCCCAGTCTCTAGCCTGTCAACTTCATCATCAAGTTAATTTGTAACCTGCTTCTGCCTGTCTCTACACGATTTTTTTTTGTGGTTGGGGAGAACGTATTCATTTTAATTTATTTAGCAGCATCAACCACGCCCACAGGTGGTTCCATGAGGAAAAAAAAGGTTGGAAGGAATTACAGGACTTGAATCCTCACTCCTTGGAGCTATAGTGTACAGGATGATTCTTAATTAGACCGACAAACACATGTGGCACTTTATACCGAAACCGAATATTAAGGAAGGTAAGAGCTTTTAAAAAAACGAGATTTGTGCAAAATATCGGCTCTTACGTTGAAGGTCCCGATAAAATACAATAATGTTCCGAGAGTTGTTGCATTTTACTTCGTTACCGATATTTTGCAAAAATACGGTTTAAAACCTCGTTTTTTATGGTCTCATGCCTCCCTTAATATTCGGTTTAGGTATAAAGTGTCACACATCTTTTCCTTTATTTTTTCATGTAGAATCACCTCCCGAAGTTTGTCGGTCTAATTGCGAATCATCCTGCAGAGTTTAGGCTGGATAGAAGACCTCAATTACTCTTGAAACGTAGCCTACACTCTAATGGTATTCAACTACTCGGATAAGTGCAAATGACTTCGCTTAGAATCGGTGTAAAACCACTGGTTGTTTCATTGAAATAATTTCACTGATTATAGAGCCACGAGTATTTCGCGAATTCATTCGAATAAGAGGTGGACTCCAAACACTTGTTCTTTTTTCCTACTGTTGTGATTCGAAGACAGTTCTTTAGACACGCGCTGTTTAACTGTGAGCCGGTAATAAGCAGGAAGCAATAGTGTGAGTGTTTTAACAGTGCTGTACAGAGGCCTCACTTGATCACAGTAACCAATAAGCAAACGATAATGTTTTGAGTGTATAGAGGGCTGTCCAGCCTAGCTTGCTGCCAACTCAAACCGCGAAATACTCGGGGCTCTACTGATTTATTAAGTGTCAGTCAACTGCGTGCAGGGAATTAAACATGATTTTTATTGAATTTATCCTAATAATTACGAGAAATGAACATATTTCCTATAGTTATAGCTTAATTGTGCAATTTAACGGAAAAAAAGTTTTGCAGCCATCAGGATTTGACCTTTCATCGTCCCAGATCGTTACCTTACCAATCGAGCTAACAAGCCAACGTTATCAGCAAAAGGGAAAATACTTGTGCCATAATTCTTTATAGAAAACATGTAATGTTCTATTGTGCGCTGTTTCTTTTCCTTTTTAGTTTTATTGGTAACATTAGTATCGTTAAAACAAATAGTTACGTATTGCTGCTCTCACGTCGTCACGTCTAATGCAGTTTCAAACTTCAAACTGACTGCCATGATGATTGCGTGAAAACGAAATGAAAGACGTAAAAACGGAATGAAAGACTGGATGTTCATGTTGCCTCGTAAAATGGTATTATAAAAAACAAAATCACGTTTAAATAGAAATTATTTGTTTTGTTGGTTTATTTGGTGTTATTTCATTTGATACAATTGTTTAACTGATCCACCAGTCAAAAAAGAAATAACTGAAAAACAGTGAAATAAATGTTTGACGAATCAGTGGAAAATGTCTCTGAATCAATAAGCGGAAGAAAAATTGCATTTTTTTCTCATTAATTCATCATTTAAATTGACTGAAGTGACTGTTGAATAAGTCGGGTGCTGTTAACCGATTTAAACAGTGAAATTCTCATCGGTTCAGATTTATGGTGTAGCGCATATTTTTAATAAATATATAAATAGATACACTAAACATGGTATTGGAAATCTTTAAAAAAAAATCGGGATGGGGCTATGTTGGGGATATGGCCGTGGGTTTTACGTGAATATATTTGTGTACAGCCTGTTCGCGATAAAGTAAGCATTTTCAAAATCAATCTCAGAAAAAGTCACTGCTTCTACGTGCATAATTATTCAACGGACGTATTGAGTGACACGTGCCTAGTAAAGTTAGTAACGATGGAGGGAAAATAGTTCCAATATCTTAACGCCTAATTAAAAGTTTTAGGTAACCATTTGCGATAACTTAAATTATTTCTCTCGCTCTCTGTTTTCTCTAATGCATCAAACTGCAAAATTGAGCAGATTTGTAAAATATTTACTTTTATAGTGACGAGGCCCATTACAATGTTAAATTTACATAAGCCGGAACAATAATAATACACAACGTGTATACAAGTCAAAAGTGCGTAATTAGTTTTATCCTCTGAAGACTGTATACTACATGCAGCATTAAATGGTATTTAAAACAATTTTTTTATGAACATACTATATATCTAACGAAATGAATGTCCAGAATGAGTTGATAATGATCCCCTATATTAGCAACACTCACCTTTTTTTTTTTTTTTTTTTACTAGATCCGCCACTGACAACGTGGTTATTTTTCGTAAACGTGGCATGCCACGAACCCTCCCCTATTCTACCTTTATCTTACAGTAAAAGTACTTGTGGGCGTCATTATACGTTAAACAAAAACCTTTATTAAACGTGTTTCGTGTTCAGGGGAACCACTACAGAATATCAACCATTCTTTAAATTACATTTTAGCAGCTAAAACTGATTCTAGAATAACATGTTTTAGCTATTTTCAGATATAAATAATAACCCTTTCAGTGGCGTAACAACCATGAAGGGTAGGATGTACTGCTAGACAAACTCGAGTGAAACACCGGAAAATATGCACGTGAAACATATGCTCTTCCCCTCCCTCTTTCCACACTTTCTTATAGACGCATAAGCTTCAAGGTCATGACAGCAAGTTCGGACGAAACATGTATAAGCGCATTACATACAAACTGAAGAATTTTCTAACTACGCGTAGCCAGTGAAAAGAGTTATTACGAACAGCGAAATCACACATGGCAATTTACATACCAGAGGGATCGAGGAAGCTGTGATGTAAGAGAAAATGTGTTAGAATTATTTTCAGTTTGTCGGCGGTGGGAATACTTGTAAGTTTGTGTAGAACTCTCCATCCCTCCCACCATGCCCTCGGCCAAGCAACTCAACACGTCACAATGAATGCGACTTCAGTGCTGAATAGTGTTATTTAGAAAAGTGTGGAGCAGTATACTACTGTTATGCGCTCGCTGCTTCGCATCACGCGCGAGCGAGTGAAAGTGAAGGACAGCAGCTTTTTAATGATAGCGGCGGCAGTGGCAGGTCAATGAAGTGTTTAGAATTACAGACGCGTGCTAAACCAACAACCACGTATATATTACCAAAAGTTGGACCTACACGATAATCATTTTGTGACATGCGCCGCTGACCCTGGTTGTATTGATTTCTGCATTTATCTGATGAATGCTCTGGATTACTGACCTTGTTCTCTCAGCACGACTCGGGGTGCGTTGAGCCTTCCAGATAGTCAGGGCGAAAGATATAATAGTGTGACAGGCCTCCGAGTCGAGGAGTTGATGAGTGAATGAGTGGCTGAGTTCCGAGCGATAGAAGACGAGCAGCGAGAGAAGTGACCAGCTGAAGGGAAATCTGCGACTGCGAGTCTCAAGCAGTGAAGAGTGCGGCTGGCAGACTGGACTATTGGACTAAATGCGTTAGTGAAAGACGTTACAAATGGTGGTAACATATAGACTGATCACATGTTAATTATGAGTATGAGTTAATTGGATGTAACCAAATAAAGACAACTAAGAAGGACATCTATTAGAGTTGAAATATACGTTAAATATTGCACTCACTGTTAAATAAAATGAGTAATAGTGGAGACAGATAATTTAACGCTGGGAATATTAGCTGTGTGAATAAATTAGAGATCAAATTTCGTTATTTAATTTTTATTAAGACTTCGAACCGTCACGAACTCAGATACGTCCCTCAGGAGTCAATGTAATAGTACCAAACATCTACTACTCGACCAACTTAAGTATGCAGCCGGGGAGGGGTTAGACTTGACCGCTAGTGTAGCTGTTGAGAGGGGAAGAACAACAGCGAGTAGGGGAAAGTCCACACCAGTAGCTGTCTACGCAAGCGCGTGTGCACCTGTCGACATGAATTTAAGCAACTTCTACAGGCATCGACCCACACTGAAGCATCAACACGGCAACGCGAATCAGTCAACACTGTGCCACAACGTATGATCACTACAGCACCTGACACCGCCTGACACCCGCATCCGATCGCTTTTCCTTATCCTGAAGGAGGAAGGGGTAAGTAGAAGTGAGTGAGCGAAAAGCTTGGGCGGCTCTTAACATCGAGGTCTTGAGAGCCGATGAGGATGAAGCGAGGTGAGTATGGAGAAGCGCCGGAATGTAAGGGCGGGCAAGACGGGAGATCCCCGAGGAAACCCGCCGACCAGCGGAATCGTCCGGCACGATTCCCACGTGCGAAAATTCGGGAGCAACCTCGCCGGGAATCGAACCCTATTCGCCTTGGTGAAAGGGAAGTAGTCTAACCACTACCCCACCTCTGTCTCTTGGGAAATGGGAGAAGAAGGAAAGGAAAAACGGCGTAACCTTGCGTAGTTCACAATATTTACCGGATGCACACTTGGCTTGGTCAAGCAGTAAGAGTACTTTATGTTGGAAGCGCAATAATGTTACCAGTCCTCCGGGTTCAGTGAGGGGATGACGGCCGTACCAAACCCACGCCATACGGTCGGTATAGTCCATTCACGGTTACTTCGAACTTATCTGAAGCCCTGCTATAGTTCTACTTCCAGGATATTCCTCCGCCTCGTACAAACAAAGCTTAACAAAGTCTAGAAAATTAAACCAAGGGACAGTGCACGCCACTCGTGCGCACTCACTTTAACGGTACTTTCCAATAGAACTATATCTTACTAGGCATTACCAACTCACCTACATTCTCCCTGTTTTTATTCATGTTAATTGTAAATTAAATATTATAATTTATGGAGAGTATATAATTAATAGGTGGGGCAGTGGTGGAGCAGTGGCTACGGCACTCGCCTCCCACCACGGCGATCCGGGCTCGATACCCGGCGGGTTCACTCCCGGATCCTCGCATGTGGGAATCGTGCAGGACGATGCCGCTTGCCGACGGGCTCCCTCTGGGCACTCCCCCCGCCGCCCCATCCCAGGGCCTCGCTTCACGTAATGTCCGGGGATGACAGGCACCTACGGGTCCCAGCTGGAAAGCCCGTGAGTCGGAGAGTGTTGCCTCGCCCTATGTTCACTCCCCACTCGAGTTTTTTAAAATTAATACTTCAAGTTAATAAAAAAAAAAGGTACTTTTATGCTAACATAATTATAAAACGCCTGTAATACATGACATATTTAGGAAAGAACCAAACAAATAATACTGGGGGGGGGGGGGGGTGAATTTTCAAATGTTTAATTCGAAATGTGTGAAGGTACCGCGAATAGACTATACCCCTGACAGCTGAAGACCGGCTCGTTGTCAAAGGCAGGCGCCCATGTCGGCTCGCGTTACACGTACGTCATCTTCTACGTCGTCCCCGCCCCCTTCTTCGAACGACACACATCGATCGCCGGCCACTATTTACCCTCTGAAAAGTTTTTTTTTTTTTTACCCTCCCTTTCTCTCCGCGCGGCGCACGAAGAGGCCGTCCTGCGCGTTTCGTGCCCGCAGCCGCGGAGCAGCAACAGGTGACGTCTGTCGACGGAGACCTCCTTCCCCAACCACTGCTGCGACAACGGGAGTCTTTTCGTTCTGCGCCCGCGTGCAGCCTGACACCTCGGTATAGGCTGTTCACGGTGAAGTGAGCACTTTTTAAGGCCCTGCTGATTTTTTTTTCCTTTCCGCAGATTTCTATGTTCCTATAACTTTTTATTATAAACATTGCCTCATGACAAACATATACAGTGTATACTTTTCTTCACTCCCAAAAGTTGATGTCTGAAGCTGTAAAAAATGATATTTATTAGTGGTTAATGCCGGTTAGAAGGGCCTTAAAAAGTGCTCACTTTACTGTGAATAACCTATAACACCCACCTACTGTGGAGCCTTCGCTGTTATATTCCGTCCATGGTTACTACCAACTTTTCTCAAGCCCTGCTAATGTTCTGCTTCCAGGATATTCCTCCGCCACACGCAGACTAAGCTTGGCTAAGTCTACAAAATTACACCGAAGGGACGACGCACCGCATGCTTCGCACTCAGTCCAATAATATTTTGAATGAGAACTTTCTTACTAAAGGTTGTTCGCGATAAATGAGCACTTTTGAAATCAACCTTAAAAAAAAGTCACTGTCCCTACCTGCATGTACTTTAACGGCCGCAGTGAGTGACATGTGCCCAGTAAAGTTGTTAACCATAAAGGGGAAAATGGTTCCAGTGTTAGGCAACCATTTTTGATAACTTATATCATTTCTCTCGCTTTCTATTTTTTTTATGCATCGAAATGTAAAAATGAGCATATTTGTACAATATTTACTTTCCTAATAATTTCACA
Organism: Dryococelus australis; assembly: GCA_029891345.1. Classification (NCBI taxonomy): domain Eukaryota; kingdom Metazoa; phylum Arthropoda; class Insecta; order Phasmatodea; family Phasmatidae; genus Dryococelus; species Dryococelus australis. Next base: position 62,366,174 of record CM057001.1, on the reverse strand, counting down.
GTTTCACTTCACCGACGCTTTAATAAAGTGATGAGGTCCATTGAAATGTTAATTTTACATAAGGTGGAAGAATACACAACGTGTATACAAGCAGATCTTAAGCGGGGATTTCAAAAGAGCTAACTTTAACGTGAACAGCATGTATAGGTAGAGCCACGAGTATTTCGCAAATTATTTCGGAGGCAAGGTAGACTCCAGGCACTTGTTCTTTTCTCCTACTGTTGTTATTTGACAAGAGTTCTTTAGACACTCCCCGGTTAACTGTGAGCCAGTGACAAGTAGGGAGCAGTAGTGTGCGTGAGTGTTTAACAGTCCTGTACAGAGGCCTCACTTGATCACAGCAACCAATAAGCAAACGATAATGTCTCGAGTCCAGCCTCGCTTGCTGCCAACTCAATCCGCGAAATACTCGGGGCTCTAACTATAGGCCAATCACGGTAAAGTGAGGACTTCATAAGGACCTTACAACAGGAATTATAGCAAATAAATGTATCTTTTTGTAGTCTCAGACGTTAACTTTTGAAAATAATTAAATTTGCATACCCTATTTACTAGTTACATGACAATCTTTATACCAACAAATGGTGGAAGGACAAAAATTGACTGACAAGTATGATTGAGAAAGGCCTTAAATAATGTTCACTTTGCCGTTAACAGCCTATAGGCATTACCAACCGACCTATATTCTCCCTGTTTTTTTTAATTCCTATTAATTGTAAAATAAATATTATTCTATGCAGATAAAATGTAAGTAGAAGTCCACTTTGAGCAAAAATAAGATGATTTTGAAAGGTTTCATTTAAAAAAAAGTGAATAAAACGCGAATACGTAGACTATTATCACTGCTCCACAAACTTATGTAAAGACATCGCGGCTTTCTACTCGTCTTCAATGCGATGTTTGTCGACGCCGATCACTTATTCTGGACCTCGCGTCTATGATACTGGGAGTCATAAAACGTGTACTAGGAAAGAGTTGCAACGGAACGGCTATAACGAGTGAACTAGAAATGGTGAGCAAATTTATACCTGTTATCAGTAACAAGCATTGGGAAACAACAGGTGGTACATGTTGCTAGGTTTTTGAGTATACCTGTTACTAATACTCGTACCAGGTGAAGCAGTAAATATCATAACACTACATGGTACACGATACTCTTTTCCTTACAATTACTTTTCGTACCTGTTTCTATACTTCATTTAATTTACGGTCACTGAATTTTGACAGTTCTAGAAGTGTAGCGTGGCCTCAATGTATCCTTCCGCCACAGGAGTTCTGTCTATGAATAAAATAATATGTGTAAACAAATTCAATGGTCAGTGTAGGTTATTATCCCAAGTTACTTTATTTTTCTTATGCCAACTTATACTGCTGGGGCTTCGTTTATTTTATGGCGAGTGAATGGGGTTGGAAGAGATTTTAGTCTAACGTCTTTCATGAGACGGCATTGTTTTCATTGTTTTACAGCTCTTCTTACGAGACGGTGTCATTTGATACATTCCGTATGTACGTAAATATTTTTGGTGAATTTAACCGTACACTCATATGTTTTTCCATTTTCTAGACGTCTTATCTTTACACTACAAAACAGCGTTGAAACAGTAGCTTTATAGGCCTGGTACATTTCAAATATGCTAACAACCGTTTTGAAATACATTATTTACAGAACACACATTCTATTTGCAACTCCTAAACACATTCTGTTCTATGGCAATCCTTGGACACGTTTATCTGCCACTGGTATTTAATAATTTGCAGAATCATTCAGAAAATACGACACTTCACTGGTTTCCCGATACTAATTAACTGCAGAACGAAAATAAACGGGGGCGCTTCATGACGGTACCGAAAATGGCGGACCAAGCCATACACGTGTCGATAATATAACATTTCACGCAAGAAAACGCAGTCAAAATGTACCCCTACAACCACCTATGCTAAATTAAAGTAATCACAAATATCATTAACTACCGATACATTATTCCGTTAAAACTAGTACGGTTATCGCATAACCATGACGAAAAAGATCGCATGCACAATTGTATTCACCGAGCTGGAAAAGTTTCACTTATCATAGCTGTCAGCATTTTCGTCATAATTGCTAAACATATGTTTTAAACCAATTCGCTAAAAGAAAAAAAAATTGTACATTTCTTTAACAGCATAAATTAAACCATAAATGTAATTGTATTTTAAGTTTAAAATTACAACATTTAGTCCTAACTTTAGCCAACACAAAAACATACATTCCGCAACAACTCATCAGCTGATAAAATACTTTGCAAACGGGAGCAATTACAGTTTACACAGTGTGTAAGTTGGTCATACTGTCTGTCAAAATTTAGTCTACTTATATGAAATGCCGTATACCTTCTAATATCCAGTATCCAACCAAACAGACGAATAGTATTTATTATTATTTTTATCCCAACACTCTGGAAAAGGGAAATATTACATCCGGACTTTAAATGCATTTTGAGATTGTACTCGTTTAGGCTACACACCACATCTGCGAGGTGTCTGTTTTGCATATGAAAGTATTTAATTTTTTAGTAATAATAAGTAAATAAATTTTTGCCAAACTTTTGTTCCTCCCCCCCCCCCCCCCTTTTGATTGGCTCTACTTCTTTCCCACTTTATGTCACATACACACAAAATTGCACCTACCGAAAACAACTATTGACACAGTCCTCACTAGGATAACATGAGATAGATGAACTATTCGATTACGCGAATGTGGTTGGTAACGCCAAATGCTTAACTCAGATTTGTAATATGAATTTTTTAAATCCCGATTCCCACATCCCCTCCCCCCCGCCTCCACCCAGAAATACTACACCAGCGACTACAAAATAAATAATTCTGACAATATTAGTCACTGGGAAGATCAGATGGAAACCTACCAAATAATTGGGAGAGGAGGAATCCTATACAGACAGCCAGCAAGTTTCTAAGTTCTAATGCAACTTTCATATTCTATCAAAATGAAATGGTAGACGTCCTAGTTCTAATGTATTAAATTTAAAGACGAACATACAAGTATAATAATTTGTAAATGATGCAGATAGAGTAGTCATGGAGGTCAAGGAGACCACAGTCACAAAAAAATACTTTAAATATACTGATAGCAGCGACATAAGTATCGGGCGGGCATGAACTACACATAGAGATAGCGACATAAAATGTATCTGTAAAACAGGTACTTCGATAACAGGTGTTGACGACGGGTATGGGTTAAGAATAGTAACAGGTACGAGATGTTCCTGAGAAATACTGGTTTCACCCATCTCTATAAAGAACCTTATTTCATTCGTGTGGGTTTAGCCGAAGTAGGTTATACTGTAATGTCAAACGTTACAACACAGAGTAAACTAGTAAAATAAACGTGCTCACTCTGTTATGTTGGCAGATAATGCATATAAAGTCGCCAGTCTGTTTTTTTTTACTGGTCTCCTTTTTTAAACGAAAGTATTGACTGCGTCGTTTATTTGCAGTTATTTCATACTGTAAACGCTTTCGAGAGAGTAAGAATAATAATCATGGAGATGAAACACTAATTTATGTACAGTTTCATGCGAATCGCCATGAAAACACACGTGGTTTGAAATAACACAGTGAAAGCCACGTAAACAAAGAGTACTGTGCTACCACCATAATGTTACGAGAGTATTCCCGCACCGGGCGTGGGCGCCATGTTAAAGACTGTTCACAATAAAGTGAGCACTTTTGAAATCAACCCCTGGGAAATGTCACTGCGCCAACCTGCATATTTATATTTTATCGAGCGCCGAGTGACGTGCGGCCAGTGAGGTTGGTGATGTCGGAGAGAAAGTATTTCCTCGTCTTTAAGTTGAATTAAAATAATTAAGTGATCATTTGTGAATACTGAAATGGTTTAATTTGTTCCCTGTTCTTTTTAATCCATATCGATGTAGTGATAAGCTAATTTGTAAAATATTTACTTTTCTTAATATCTCACTGTTTCGCTCGACCGGCGCATGAATAAAGTGACGATGCCTATGGCCATGTTAATTTAACATAAGGCGTACTAATACATGACGTGCCTACATGTAGATATTAAGCAGGGCTTCGAAAAGTGCTCAGTTTATCGTGAACAGCCTATACGTGGTTATGCGCGGTCCCGGCGCTGTTGGGAGCGACCCACCTCGATCCTCCCCCCCCCTCAAGCAGACTTGCACCACGCTAAGTCGCCTGGCGGCCGGGGGAATGATTGACAGCCTACCAGGTTCGGTTTACATCACCTCGTTACCCCGCTCCTTCCGGAGGATTCGACGACTTGAGAGGATGAGCAAGAATTTTCAGGAAATCATTTTCCTCGGCGCAACGCGGCACATAGAGAAGATTGAGGATCAGAGTCAGCAATTTGGCTGAAGTGCTGTGATCAGGTTACAGTCTGATTCAGCGAGGTATATCAGCGGAGAGGACGGGCGATGACGGCGGACGAGCGTTTGTGCTTGGCGTGATCGGAACAGAGGAGTGTGTAGTGGAGAGATTTCGGAGGCTCTTTGAAGTTGGGGTCTTGAAAGCCGATGAAGCTGAAGCGAGATGAGTATAGGCAGGGATAGGAAAATTTCGCGAGTTCGATGACCTGTAGGCTAGACTCCACAGTCCTGCGTATAATCAAGCCTCAGATGTTTGGTCATTGGCTGCTGCCCCACAAAGTAGCCAGTGTTACCTCACACCTCGCAGTATGGTGTTCGCTACTTGTTTCCTTGCAAGTCTGTTATTGGTTCAGAGTCGTCCAGGGCGAGTCTAATAAACTGTGATTCAATTGCAAAGGTGACTTCAGTGTACACGTGTTTGATGTCTATCTTGTCCTGAAATGAATTAGCGAAATTTTTCTATCCCTAAGTATAGAGAAAACCCGCCATCCGGCACGACTCCCACTTGCGAAAATCCGGAAGCGTCCCCGTCCATAACCCGAATTCAAGTTGCTGAGGCCTGCTGGGTGTCATTCGCATGAGCCCGGGTGCAGCCTGTCACTGATAGAGACCTCAAGAATTCGCGGATTCCATTTTGGACAAGCTAGAATTCAAAACACGTTTGTTCGTATAACTTTAGCCATTAGTCCGAACGGTGTTTGGCACCTCCTGGAGAACTCTGACCCAGTTATCGCCTTTCACTGAGCCAGGAGACAACCAATGGGCAGTTGACATCGGCGCATTTGTACATAAGACTGTAGAGTGTCGCCTGCAGGTCATTGAACTCGCGAATTTTTCAGGCCTCTAGTCACAGCACACCCATCCACTATAGATCCTTCGCCGTTAATTACACAGTTTTGAAACACTATTTAATTTTTTCCCTCTGAGTCCACTACGTGCCCCCCCCCCCCTTTTTTTTCACAACCACTTCTTAACCAAATAAACGTTCCCATTGTCATGTATCTAACATTTGGAGGAATCTGCCTAAGGTCCTGTTCGGACAACGGTACCACTAGTAAAGACTGTTCAAGATTAAGTGAGCACTTTTGAAATCAACCTTAGAAAAAGTAATTGCTGCTACCCCTGGATGTATTTAAACAGGCGCACTGAGTGACATTCGCCCAGTAAAGTTGGTAACGATGGAGTGAAAGTAGTTTCATATCTTAGCGTCGAAAAAAAAGTGTTATGTAACCATTTGTGACAACTTAAAATTATTTATTTCGTTTTTTGTTTTTTAATTCACCGAAGTGTAAAAATGAGCAGATTGTGTATTACTTCCCTAATAATTTCACAGTTTCACTTAACTGACGCATGAATAAAGTGGCAAGGCCCATGGCAAAGTTTATTGTACATAAGGCGGAAGAATAGACAACGTGCATACAAATAGATCTTAAGCTGGGCTTTCAAAAGAGCTCATTTTACCGTGAACGGCCTATATCACAGAGTAGATAGTACGTAAAGACGATATAGCGTGGCGGTTCGTTTGATGCGGGCATAACCACTCTCTGATTAGCTGCGGGAAGCTCTGAGAATGGACCTGTGTCTGATTGGCTATACTAGCCCTCATGCTGCGAAAGCTTCCCTATCGGCTGCGACTGTAAATCTGAGTAAGTGCAATTCACTAGGAATCAGTATAAATCACTGGTTATAGTCTATTCGCTGTTTCTTCACACTTTTTGAATCAAATCTTTGGAAAAAAAAACACGCATGACGTGTTTGGTTGTTTCTTAGATAGTTAATATATCACAAGCGTTTTATACTTGTGTTAACATAAAAGTTCTTTATTTTTTGTTAAATATAACGTTTTCTTCAATTACATTTATAGATTATAGTATTTTATTAATATCTTATGTGAATAGAGACAGAGATAAAACAGTTGTGTTGGTAACGCCCAGCAAGAAGTAGTACTTATTCAAAATATTATTACACTGAGTGCGCACGAATGAGGTGCATTGGAACTCTTTTGTAATTTTCTAAGCTTTCACTGTTTGAGGTGGAGGAATATCCTAGAAGTAGAACTTTAGCAGGGATTCAGAATAGCTGGGAGTAACAGTGATTTAGTCTAGTCAGTGAATACCAGCAACTAAAATGATTAGTAGAGTTGTAGTGATTCAAGTGGAGGGGTTTCAACAGATCTGCAGTCAAATTCGCTGATTTGAAGCAGTTTAAACTAGTTTCGATTTTAGAGTGAGGGCTGCCGTTTGGCGGGTAAGTTACAGGCCGTGTTCGCGGTATCAGCTGCTGCCGTATTCTTGGGCACTATATAGCATTATGACGAATTACTTTGCCTTTGATGATGAAACTCCCACGGATATACTTCCGTTGCTGGTCTATTTTATACGTCGACTTAACATGAACATTAGCTATATGCCATCGATTGTAGTTTTCGTGGATAGAAATTATAAAATTATAATTCACTTACAGAAATTAACCGGATAGACTACATCGTGTTACACATGACAAATCAGTGTACTTGGGGCACAGACAATTCACTAACTCATTGGTAGGGATAGGAAAATTTCGCGAGTTCAATTACCTGAAGGTTAGACTCCACGATCTTTTGTACAGTCGTGCCTCACGTGGTTGTTCATTGGCTGCTGCCCCAAACCTGGCAGTATCGGAATCGCTACTTGTTCCCTTGCAAGTCTGCTATTGGCTGAGAGTCGTCTAGGGCGTGCACAATAACTCTGATCCAATAGGAAAGGTGACCTCAGTGTACACGCATTTGAAACCCATCTTGTCCTGAAATGAATTCGCGATATATTCCTATCCCTGCTCATTGGTTAGCAGACAGACAGTAACAAAACTTGACGGTATGGTAACCGTGTCCGATGTAATTTGGACCGACAGGATGCTGGCAAGTGGGAATGCACAGGCCAACAGAACTGAAGTTCTTGTAGTGGAGTGTGTTGACCACTCATTTTTAGCTTCTTGTGACTGCTGGGGTAGTACTGTATGCACAAACCTAAAAGTACGTTACAAGGATTCGGCCTAAAATAAAAATAAGCTGATTCCAGCGCTGCTAGCAGTTAAAAATTTTTTTCTAATAAGTGGCTTTGTTATAACAAGAATATATGTATACATATATTCTACTCTTACTAGGGCCATCGACTTTCGCGAAAAGATTCCACGACTAGTTGTACTCCAAAATACGTTAGTTCAGAACCAATATCGCAGTTGGATGAGTTTAGCTCGTACGCTTCTTAAGTGTCTGCCAGCCAATCGCGGACGTTCAGTGTCAGGGTACCTTCATTCTGAATGGCCCAACCGAGAAGAGAATATCTTCTCTCACAGACACGCAGCCAAAAACCAAAGGAAATTTGCAAGCTTGCACGTGAGAAGTTGAAGTCTATCTTGGACATAGAAATTTTTTCGCAAAAAAAAAAAAAACAGGTGGCTTTGTAACTACTCCGCTACTACTACTACTACTACTAATGTATTTTAAATGGGACAAAACCGCCATTTTTGATCTGGCTGACCTTAAGCTTGGCCCATGACCATGACCCTATGCCCATGACCTTGAATGAGCTTGAAACAAAAACAATAAAAAAATATTGCAGAAAAATTATAAAATCCCCAAAAAAAATTATATATATTTTAAATCTTAGAATTGTTAAAAAAATTATTTAAAGGTGTATATGTAGGAGGTCCGGGGTTCGATGACAGGTGGATCGACTAAGCTCCCGACACGACCAGTCCTCGCCAGGTCGACCAGTGTCCACCTCGTCAGCCATGTTAGACGTCAGTGACCTTGACATTTGACCTTGATTCCGGATATATTGAACAGAAAAAAATTCTAAAAATCTCAAAACATCGAAAAAAAACTATAAATAAAAGTATAAAAATCGAGGAAAAAATCACATCGATGATCCCGACCACCATGTTGGATGCCTATGACCATGACACCAATTATCTTGAAAACAAACTCGAGAAAACATTGTAAAAATCGAATTAATTAATAAAAGTCGGCTACCGTATTACGTTACGGACTACAAACCACATGTTGGATGTAGGTGACCTTGACATGTTTTGGCTTAGAGGGGATGGGGGAATGGAGCCGCCCAGCCACCATGTTATGACATCACCCAACCATCATATTGAATCCAAGTGAGAACCTTGACCTTCGATCTTGACCCCTTGACCTTATGTGAGCTTAAACCCAAAAATAAAAATAAAAGTAAAATTATAAAAAACGTATAAAAATATTTTCAGAGATTTATAAATAACTTACATTTACGGAGGTTTTCTCAGCACCATGTCTAGCAGACGACTGACCCTCACCGATGTTTCTTATCGGTTGATTACTTGTGTTCGGTTCGCCACCAAACAGTGTTTTTTATTTGGGTGATTACTCGCTCCGTTCGACCCGGCACCAATGTTTCTCATTGTATTAACAATCCCCTCCCCTACCCGCTCACCTTGTTCACGTGCCTTGTACTAGTGCATTAACTAGCCACCAGGTTGGTAGTTGTCGATCTTGACCCCAATTACACAGAACTCGGGAACATGAGAAATTTCACAATCCATACAATTGACCACTACTAGCTAGTCACAACAAGAATCCATATCGACTAACCATAATAGCCAACGACTGACACCACCTAAGACTAACTCCACCCAAGACTTGTTCCTGGCGAGATTGACTGAGCACAAAATTAGCTCCTGACGAGACCAGTTCCTGCAAAACTGGCTAGACCCACCGACAAGACCAACCTGCCCTACCACCGACCTATACAAACGATGATGGACAATCTCGAAAAAAGTCTCTAATAAGAGTCGCATAGCTAACCTCTTCGCACAAAATCTTCGCAAAATGTGCGCAAAACCTTTCTTCCACAGCTGACAATACCACAGGGTCATGCTAACTTACCAAGCCAACTGACCAGGCCAACCAACTAGTTGCGAAATATTCCTAAAAAATATTCACCTAATTGCATTCGTTCGCCATATAGAACTCATCCATTTTAAACAACCTAAGTAAGACATAATACTTCAGATCAAGCCATAGCCCTCCTCCTGCACACGCTCACATAAATGTTATCTAAAACAGACCTCGCAATATATTGTTTACACCACTGATTTAGTAAAGCTTTCAGAGAAGCAGGAAAGACTGTATAAGAAATTAAACACCCGTTACTATATATATATATATATATATACATTCAATTTATTTATGTATTATACACATTCTATCGTTATAATTATGTTGTAAATTCAATCTTTACAATTCTCAGATGTTTGCAGATCATGGCTTGTAGCTAACCATCTCATCTGATGTAATACGCAGCCTTCAGTTCATCGATGATTGAAGATATCACAAAAATGTGTGAGAGAACCCACGTTTTTACAGGTCAGTCAAATATCTGAGTCTATCAACAAGCTCCTTCGAGTCTTCGGGAAATATGTAATGAACGTTCTTGATGCCTTCTGCCCTTTCCGCGCCACTTGTCAAAGGAAACTTGTTGTTGTAATGTGTGCGAACGTCGAGAGAATAATCCTTCTCGTCAGATACTTCATCAACACTGTCACCATAGTCATTATCATCAATGCTGTCATCATGATCGTCTTCACCTCCTGTTTCAACCTCAGTATCAAGTTTACATTTTCATTTTTTTGTAGGAGTCACATGGTCATCACCAGTATTTAGAGCTGACAACCGTATATTTTGAAGTACGTCGACTTCACGTGAACGCCTTGTAAGTGTTCATTCTGTCATTAGCATTAACTGTCTCGTCATAATCGTCTGTGGAAATAGTACCCATCGATGTAGCAAGCGACATTGGCGACATCACTTGCTGGCCCCTGTAGACGAACCTTTGCAGATCTTGATGTGTTCCTTCATTGTTTTACCTTGCATGAACTGCATGGGGTCATTGTCGTAACGCTTCATCGTGCGAGTTCCCTCGTCCTCTGCAAACATTTTATGTAGTGTATTAACAGGAGGTAACGAAGTCATCCAATGCTGTTTCTCAGAGGGGGAAAAAAACACTACATTTATCAGTCTTGATGTGTTTATTTAACTTATCACGTCGACCGAACTGCCTGGAACATTTATAGCAGCTAAAAATAACACGAGATGGGTTCTCAAAACCGCCTCTCTTCTCACGTCGCCGCGCATTGCTTCTTTTACTGAAGGACTTGGCGCATTGATAGCTTTGTTTTCCATGTAGTTTTTAGGCAGTCGTTGAATCTACGCATGTAGTCGTACTTGACATACACGAGTTCACATCGTCAGTGGCTTACATCGTCTTCAATCATACATGAATTCACACACTTTACTCCTGCAGACTGACTCCTTCCGACTGACTCCTCCCGACTGACTCCTCCCGACTGACTTCTGCCGACTGACTCCTGCAGACTGACTTCTGCCGATTGACTCCTGCCGACTGACTCCTGCCGACTGACTTATGCCGACTGATTCCTGCAGACTGAGTCCTGCAGACTGACTCCTGCCGACTGACTCCTGCAGACTGACTCCTGCCTATTGACTCCTGCTGTCTGACTCCTGCCGACTAACTCCTGCCGTCTGACTCCTACAAACTGACTCCTGCAGACTGAGTCCTGCCAAGATGTTACTGAATTGATTGTTTAAAAATCACTAACGTATGATACATGAATATATTCATTTATATATATGCAGATAATTCATCGTGTTCATTAAAAGTGTCGGTTATCAGCCATTTTCCATATGAGCCATGGCCGATGCTGTTTTACAAGCTATTGCCCGACAAATCCTCGAGCTAAACGAACAGACCCTGGATAACTCACCATCAATGCCTCTCACTTGCGAGCATGCCCATGATAGTCAATGTAGCACCATCCGATCGGGACTCGAGCCGGCGACCCAACCTCGCCATGATCTTCGATGCCCAGACGCAAGTACCCCCCCCCCCCCAACCCCTTTTCATGATGCATTTCACAAAACTTTTCAAGAACCATTAATTCATTGTACGAACTTACCTTCTCGAATCACTTCACGAAACACATTGTGATATATCCATCTGATTGGAGGAACTTTTCAGGTACTGCTCTTTTAAGGAGCCCGTCTTATTCTCCCACAAAGCATTCTGCGCATATATTTCAAATAAAAAAATATGGGGTCACTCTCTGAGGAAACCCAAATACTCATTCGTCTCCAGAAGAAAACACGTAGGAAGGTACTATCATATATATATATATATATATATATATATATATATATATATATATATATATATATATAGTAAGAATATACATAATAATGTAGGAAATAAATCTAAAAAAATTTATATTTCTGTTGATTTAGCGTGCTTCTCTAACACAATAAATTTGCGACCTAAATCACCAAGTATTAAGGTCTCTAGACTGGTCTCGTGGTCGATTTAGCAACTGAAAGGGCAAACTACGCAATTATTTACTGTTTAAATATTTATAAAAATACTTCTTTATACTTTACGAAAATCTCCTATACTATCTGCATACTTTGCATATAACTTGTATAAATATTTGTAGAGCTAAACATAGGAGTTTTGTAAAGATAGGATGTATCAGATGTCCAAATAATTGTAGCAAAATGTTGTACCTGTATAGTAAACCTACTGACAAAAGTGGAACTGTGGCTTTACAAAAGTTTTCGTCATTGTTTTCAAATGTCTGCTTTTCAATACATGGTGTGTGTGTGTGCGTGTGTGTTAGGCGCTTTGCTCTTTCATATTTAAGAGTGGGATGGACGCACGCAATTTTTGTGAAATAGTTGTTTGCGCGAATACGAATGATCTGCAAATACGACTTTTTGCCATAAAAGATAAAAAAGACATTATCTATGCCCCTATCTTTTTTTTTTTTTTTTTTTTTTACTTTTGTCATAGTAAGCGTATTCTTGGAGGAAAAAAATCGTGAAAATGGTCAAATATCCCAATTTTTGAAACTTGCCTATGCAGATTCCTTAAGCTGCAAGAGAAAAGTACAAAGATATGGGCATAGTTTAATCTGTGGTCTTTCATCGCGTGTGATAAAACCCCACTGTTACAGATCTAATTTGCACAGTACAGCGTTACGACGCAAACACTGCAAGCCTTGCGCGTAGGAGCGATGAGGCGCTAGAAGTGCGTGTTGATGTCGCCCGTATGTCTCCCTCGCTTCTTGACCTTGGACGCGGGGTTTCTACGGGGCTCCATCCCACTATTAACGAAATATCTTTGCATTACCTTGACGTATAGACTGTTCACGGTAAAGTGAGCACTTATGAGACCCTAGCTACTCTTTCTTTTCTTTCAGCAATTTTTTATCCTTTAACCACCTTTTTTAAATAAACACTGCCACGTGAGTAATAAACACAGTGTATATATTCCACCGCACTTGGAAGTTAACTTCTAAGACTAAAATGAAATATATTTATTAAATATTATTCTAAATGACAGGGCTTTAGTAAGTGCTCACTTTACCACTACTTTGGAAAAAGGTTAGCCTAGTCTTTAATTTTGAGAAATATATACTAACTCTGTCGCTACTGTTTCATCACAGAAAACCTACCTTGTTCGTCTGTGCGGTCTTCATCAGGTTGTTTTTGTTGTTGTGTTTTTTTTTTTTTTTTTTTTTTTTTTTTTAAGGCAGTTTTACCTTCATGGTTTCATTCACTGTTAATTTAAAATATATTTATTTGCTGCCATCGTTTGTTTAGTTGTTCGCGGTTTGCTTTTCAATTACTGATTTGTTCCTTTGTGAGTAATTATATTTGCGTTATTTACGTCATTTGTTGACATCAGCAAATATTTGCTTGTTTTCGATAAATGTTTCTTCTATATCGTTCTGAGTTTTCTGTGGCAAAATCGTAGTTATAAATGACATAAACTCTTAATTACAATTTTTTCATTACCCCGTACTCACCGTGAAGGATCACGGGAAGAGTCCGAAGCTGCTCCAGTGGGCGGGTTTCATTTCGAACGTGGGTCTCGTATCACGTTAATCACTGCGTGTTTCAAACGAACCCTGATGCGGGTGCGGTTTCAAATAGTTTCACGCTGAGAGAAAATCGAACAAAATATTTGTTTCTATATGGCAAAAGATATATTTAGTTGTCCTAACAAAAAATATTGTTGTATTGTTGAGCAAACAAAATTTTAAAAGCAACAAAATTACTTCTGTTCGTCAAACGAAATATATGTTTAAATGAACCAAATCTCTGCGTTGGGCCAAAAAAAAAAATTCGACTGTCAACTAAATATTTTGTTGAATCAACTGTATATATTTGTTTCACCGTTCATTTGACTGCCTTCGTTCGAAAATACAGCTCGAGAGTTTGTTTGTATATTTTTGTGACAATTAGGATAGTAACCGTGTTTGTTAGTGCATCTATTGATGCTTAACAATCGTATAAACACATTAATAAAACAATGCAACATTAAACTGACAAGTAAAGCTGTAAAACTTGAAATATTTGTTTGCACAAGTTGCCATACATGTTCAGTATATCTGTTTAAAAGCTTTACGGCGTCATCATTTGTCGCATTAGCTGAGATTACTAAGGCGTAGCGCTCGGACGCAGGTGATCTAGATTTGAAACTCGGTCGAACTTGTAAAATTTTATATATCGGCCAAAACTATTTAATGTACGCGTAGCCAAACAAATCTTTACGAAATCTTACAGTTCGGGGCAACCAAATGCGAACAACCAAATAATTTGGTTCCAGCAACAAAAATATTTCATTGCCCCTATACAAACAAATAATTTGGTTGCACCAAACAAATCTTGTTTGATTGAAAGAAACCTTTTTCTCGGTGCATCGGGAAACAATTGCGCCTAGTTTGGTCTCCCGGAGCAACCGAAGAGAATGCGCGCGCTTATTTTAATATGTTAATCCGGTTTGCAACACAGAAGGCGTTAATGATCCTAATGCACTGACGCGGGTTGTAAATCCCAATTACGGCCGGCCACTTTCCTATCCGGAGGGGGACTTTGGGAGTAATTGCACGCTGGAGGTGGCTAAGAAAGCGCCGAGGAGAAACGTCCGAATTAGCGGAATGGGAAGGTTGTACGCTAACGGCCTAGTGGGAGGGAGAAGGCAGGAGGCCCCCCATCAAGATAAATGCCTTTTTAATAAAGTCCGAATGGAAAAGGGAAGGAGGGATGGAAGGACTGCGTAGGGTAGAGGTTGTTCATATTAAATAGAGCACTTTTGAAAGCTTTGCTTAACATCTACTTGTATGCACGTTGTGTATTCTTCCGCCTTATGTAAAATTAAGAGTGCCGTGGGCCTCATCACTTTAATCATGCGTCGGTCAAGTGAAACTGTGAAATTATTAGAAAAGTAAATATTTTAGAAATTTAGTCATTTTTACACTTCGATAGAAGCGCAAGAAATAGTTTAAGTTATCACAAATAGTTATATAACAATTTTTATTCGACGATAAGATATTGAACTACTTTCCCTGCATCGTTACCAACTTAACTGGGCACATGTCACTCAGTGCGCACGTTATGTAGGCAGGAGTAGCGACTTTTTTTTCTAAGGTTGGTTTCGAAAGTGTTCAGTTTATTGCGAACGGCCTTTAGGCAAGTGGGCGGGCAACAGAACCACTGTGCGTCACACAAATCGAGTTAAAGTCGGCGGGCCAAGAGAAGAGGTCGTCTGGAGGTTAGCTTGATTGGGTCGCTTGCCCGCGGCGTCTGGCGAGCGTCCAGGCCGCGAGCTGCTTGATTGGACCAGAAGTAACATTGTCCTTCCATTAAGATCGCAGCGACTCTGGCCATTGGGCGGGGTGCTTTTTTTTTAACGGTCTTTCCTTCTAGTTCTCTCAGCGACAGGAGTTGGACGACGACTGCCAGTAATGGAAGCAGACCCTCTTCGACTTAACACGACCGCGCACCGCGAATTCGGGTAGCCAATTCCGCATATATATATATATATATATATATATATATATATATATATATATATATATATATATATATATATATATATACAAATTCAGAGACCAGCAGGATTTTATGGGAATTCGTTGACTGTTACAATATAATTTTCTATAGTTACAACATTTTACAAGTTTATCTGTATTTATTTGACTTTCTAATGCCTTTGCTTTCATATAGGAATGCTATTTTAAGTGGCTTACTGTAAGAACTAACCGAGTTTACATCAAAATATTGACATACGCGCCATGGTTTATCCGGGATTCGAACACGAGACTTCGGCGACGGAGTTTGTTTACTTTTGCTGACGATGCAGGCGAGAACAATGGAAGCCAAGCCTGAGGACTACCAAATCTCGAGATGACGCCGCAAGATAATCCAACACGATTTAGTAAATATGAGCTTTAGGAAAGGAGGCTCTTGTGTAAGAAGGGTGCTTCTCACTTTCGGTCTGTAAGAGATATCACTAAATGTAAAGCAACCGTAACCCATTTGACTAAGCACGCTTATAAGATGTAAATTTTGTAGCTAAACGAAGATAGTATTGCATTTCGTAAGTAATCACGTTTAATTGGAAGCATATTATGTGTAACTCTGGCCAACTTAATCATTTCAGAAATCGCGAGATCAGTTCACAAATGTGGCAGTAGGAGAGCTTCTTAATCGTCTCGGGTTTAGCTCTACATTCCAGTCCTTAAAAAAAAATAAACCAGAACGCATTACTGAAGTGAATGTTGTATCTTTTCTGAGCGGGTCATCGCGGTGTGATGTACCAGCCAAACTACTCGCCTCCCACCAAGGCGAAATGGGTTCTATTCCCGGCGGTGTAAACCGAATATTTCCGCACGTGGAAAGAAAAGGTGGATGTTGCTGTTGGCTGCTTGGTTTTCTCAGGGTTCTCCTACTTCTCCCCTCTCTTGCTTTCCGCCGCTGATATAGCTTCACCTTATTTCACCCTCGCCAGGGCGCTCAGGACC
This sequence comes from Dryococelus australis, assembly GCA_029891345.1. Taxonomy (NCBI): domain Eukaryota; kingdom Metazoa; phylum Arthropoda; class Insecta; order Phasmatodea; family Phasmatidae; genus Dryococelus; species Dryococelus australis. The sequence continues at coordinate 62,349,867 of CM057001.1, read as the reverse complement.
TCACTATTACCCTTTCAGAACCTTTTTAAATTACGGCTCCAGGTGCTGTAAACAAAAATATTTATGATGCGTGCTGTACTTAAGTTGACACAGCACCTGTTTCGTTGTCACAGTCAATGAGCTGTAGGCTGTATGATCGGATACAGTTGTATGAACCTATTATGTCCTATATCAGTAAGGCGGTTTGCGAATCTTCTACCCACAGCTAAGATCATTGGTCATTGAGCTTCGCAGTGTGCAGTACAGGCCAAAAATTACCTACACGTACGTAATCCTTACAATTGTGTAGATCGAGTCTGAATGGGTTAAGCTACGATTTAAATCTCTAAACTCTTAGCTTAACTGAATGCGTAAAAACTGACTAACAATTAAGCGGTTACAGAATAAACCTTACTCGATTATTAGCCATATCTTCAAACCTCTAAGATACTATTCAACTATTTTAAACACAGAAACTATCTAGATATTGCAACTCTTCGCCATAACCTCCCATATCTTTTTCTAACTATATTTTCATCATGAATTACAAAGTAAAGAGAACATTTGTTGTTTTCAGGAATTTTATTTCAGTTTTTTCGTTTTGTGTCGGCGGACTAATAGAGGAACGTTTTACGCTAGCCCGATCTTAATCTGAATATGGCACTACAGATATGCCTTTCTCTGGACTCGAACCCGAAATCTCGCGACTCGAAGGTAACGCTCTCAGCGACTTAGAATATAAAAGTTTCGAGGAGGGGCTTTTATTGAACCGAAGTAATATATATGCTCGGGTTGTAGCTCGAGAACAGCGTTTGAATAGCCATCCTTCGTAGCTTCGTTCTGGACCGAACCTGCAACCTCTCGAATGTGAATTACGTGTGATACTACCGTCGCAAAGGGTACACTGAGAAAAATCAGTAAAATAGTTCTCCAATCGTGTTTCAAGTTAGCAGCAACTAACCTGCAATACTAACATCAGAATATTATGAAAGTTCATTACATTTGCATGAAGAATTCAAATGTGAAGTTTTCTTTGTATGGAAACGTCATTCCGTTTGTAGAAAAGTAATGCAATGCTTCCGGAACTGCGACTACAGCTACAGACATTCATAGGCTTAAGTACTGCTACAAACAGGCAGCTCTCATGGCACTAGTGTACACTTTTAGCAGGTTGTGCCAACAACCACATGATCGTTGACTCTATGTTAATAGTCTTGGAAGATTATGAAATTTTTTTCTTACTGCCATGCCTTCGCAGTGTATGGAATAAGAGACTTGCCAACTGACTGGAACAACCTTCATCTGGAAGATAGGTATGTGTCTATAATCTCAGTCTTTCCAGTTGTAGCGCCAAGAAATAGTAGTATAACTTGGCAAACTTCAAGCGAGCGTTTATGCCAGGCCGTCCATGAGGGCCGAAGTCCTGAAAGGCTGCTGGGCTAAGTACGCTATGACAAAATAGAAAATCCCGGAACGACCCTGCCGGAAATCTAACTCGGTTCACTTAGGCGGAAGGCGAATAGTTTTACCACTACGCCACCACGGAGCCTCTTAACATGTGTGACAGCATCGCTAATACAGTGTTATGGACTATTCACGGTAAGATAAGCACTTTTGAAAGTCCTGCTTAAGATCTACTTGTATGCACGTTGTGTATTCTTTCGCCTTATGTAAGATTAACATTGTCGTGGCCTCATCACTTTATTCGTGCGTCAGTCAAGTGCAACTGTGAATTTTTTGGAAAAGTAAATATTTTACAAATCTGCTTGTTTTTACGATTCGATGCATTTAAAAATAAACAGAAAGCCAAAAAATAATAATTTAAACTAGTATAAAGGGTTACCTAACACTTTCTATTCGACGTTAAGATACAGAACTACTTCACATCCATCGTTACCAACTTTACTGGGTGCATGTTACTCAGGGCGCCCATTAAAATATGTGCAGGTAGAGGCAGTGACTTTTTTCTAAGCTTGGTTTCAAAAGTGCTCACTTTATCGTGAACAGCCTATAACCTCGCTCCCTTCACTTCATTCAGTATAATCTCACTTCCCTCCTGAGTACCTCCCAGCCCCACAGCCCATGGGGAAATTTCTGGCTACACCACTATCTGAGCTTACTAAGCTGAGTATAATAAACCTTGCTCCAGGCAGATGACAGATTTTAAGGGGAATCCCTAGCAAAAATTTTAAATACTCAAGATCCATATGGCTCTATGCTATTCACGGTAAAGTGAGCACTTTTGAAAGCCCTCTCATTTGGAATAATGATCAATAAATATGCTTATATTTTGATTTAGCCAAATATGTTAACTTCTGAGTTCAGATTAATATACACACTGTGTTTAATACTTACATAGCAATATATATTTTTAACAGGTCGTTAAGGGATAGAAAATGGCTGAAAGTAAAATGTAACTAGGGCCTCAAAAGTGCTCCCTTTACCATGAACAGTCTATAAACTTAAACACTGCGGTGGAATTGCATTCCCGGATATAGTCTATTCGCGGTTTATTCGCACTTTTAGAATCAAACCTTTGGAAAATCCCCTCACGTATGAGGTTTTTTTTATTTTCAAAATATGCCATGTATCACTCCGAGCCGGGAGTTGAGTTGGAGGCGATGAGTGAATGAGTGGCTGAGTTCCGAGCGATAGAAGTCGAGAAACGGGAGCAGCGACAAGCGAAAGGGAAGTCTACGACTGCGGGTATCAAGCAGTGGAGTGTGCGGCTGGCAGACTGGGCTATTGGACGAGACTTGATGCTTGAGTGAAAGACATTATAAATTATGGCAACAGATAGGTTTAACACGTGTTGATAATGAGGAAGTTAGAGTTGAGATAGACATCAAATATTGCGCTCTTTTGAATTATAAAGAGTGAAAGTGGAGACAGATAATTTAATGCTCTAAATAATAGCGGTGTGAATAGAGTAGAAATTAATTTTTTTTTTTTTTTTTTTACGACCTCCATCCACCCCTCACGAACTCATATATGCCCATCAGACATCACCATGTAACAGTATTGAACAATTAGTAAATTGTAAATATTCTATACTCAAACTTTTGCAATAATTCCTGTGCAACTGTGAGACAGAAAACGAAGTATTTCTGTACACGGAATAGTTGAAGGCCGAGCAATGAGCTGATGGACGCGTATCGAGAGATGTGTAGATGGAGGAGGGGGGGAAGGGCCGAGGTGAAGAAGCAGGGGAGGCGGCACGCGAGCGGCAGAAGGCGCCGGAAGAAGTTGAGAGCCCTCGCCGGAAGTCTGCAGCGCGCCTCCGGGCCCAGATTGCGAGCCGGAGGCCGCACTTATCTCGCGGGGCCACGCGCCGCTCCTCGGGCCTTAGCCCCGTCCCCTCGCGTCACCGTGATAAGGCGAAGGAAGCGCGCGAGATGCAAGTTCTCGTCTCGCGGGCGCCGCCTGCAGCGCGGAGGGCCTCTTCGCCATAGACAAGTCAGCCATTTCACATCACTGGGACGCTACTCCCTCAGCGCGGGGGTGGATCGATCCCTTGTGAGGGACCTTGGCCACCCAGACGGTTATCATTTAAGTTGTGGAGGAAAGGAAAAGCTAACCCCCTTCCTCTCCACACCCATCAAAAATATTTAAAGCTGCGAGGCAGACATTATTGTATAATATTCCCAGGGTAGCGCTTGGGAGCTGTTTCCAAGAATGAATTTGACCTACTTTTCCCCTGCCTGTACGGGGTAAAAGTAGGTGGTGAAGTTAAATTTAATATGAATTTAATCAGCGCGAAATTTTGAAATTCAGGACTTTGAGAGCTGTCGCTAACGCCCTGTAATAGGGCCAGCAACAGTAAAGTGAGAATAAACCGAAATTAAAGCCAAAAGAATTTATACTAAACGGTTAAAAAGTTTTTTCTCATGCCAGGAGTGGCGTACGTGCCATAGACAAGACATGAGCTGAACCAGTATTTAACAGGACACCCCGTACCTGTTCCTGTTCCCAGTCGGTACCTGTTGCTAGCTAATTAATTAATACATGTTATTTGTTATGTGTAACGACTCCAGTGCCTACCAGAGAAACATAACACACGAGGAGGTTACGTATGAGGAGGTATACCTCATCGGAACTCATGTTCTCCTGGTAGGACAGTGACAATAGCAATTTTCCGGCGGCTGTTACTGTCACAGCGCGAGGGTATAAAAATAGCAACTGACATACTGAAGAGGAGAAATTCATCATAACTTCAAACCAAACTATAAACATATTTTTCTTTGCCAAAAAATTATTTAAAAAATCACATGCAAAATGGGCACTGCGTATATGGTTGCTAAAATAATATGTTCAAAATGAAGTTAAAAAAATTATATTTTATATGTTATATTCTCGTCCGTAAATAGTATTGGGATGCAGTATTGGATACTAATATTAGACGATAGGAACTGTAGAGTGTTGAGTAACAAGCGAGTACGTATGATTGTTCCTGCGTCAGTAATATGCAGGGATGGCAACAGATATCTCCAGAAACTAGGAACAGGTATCGACTGTTCTCGCCCAATACCTGTTGCTGATAACAGTTATTGAAAATACTCCCCATCTCTGCCATAGACTAAAGATGACTTAGAAGGCAACCCGCTTATTCGTCTTCTGCGCATTTACCCAACATTGGCCTACCCCAATCCTACACACAACTGTCAAACTCACATGGTCAACAGTGACGAACGTGTTTGTTTACATCTTAATTTTTATATTACAAGCAGTATTATATTAATAAAATACTTTTACCAATTTGAATGTAATCAAAAATCATTGCAAATTGATTAGAGGAAGTATAAAGACACCTCAAAAGCACTTGTTTACTAAACATTGTTCTAACCTCAAACCCAATCCGCGCCATTATTGCTAGACGCGTAGACAGAAAAGCAGTTCAATGTTGGAACACGGAGATTGATTGTGCGCAGCCAGCGAGATCGTTCTATCTCGTCTTTAGTCTATGTCCTCCACCGCGGCCCCCGATATCTCTCCCGAGTGACCGTCCACACTTGCCATTCAAATATAAAGAGGTTTTTGGTCACACGGTTATTCCTGAAGAATGAAAACGACAAACCAACTTTAAGAGATTGCCTTACCCTTCATACAAAGATAATTCGTTTCAGTGTGATATCAGAATATTCAGGGTCATTGATGAAAATGTTTCAATATAGACCCATTACATTTCATGGCTCTGTGGAAATTTTTGTACCTGATTGTTAATAGCTGTTCCCTGGTTGTCATTAAAAGGTGAGAATGAATTAATATCTAAAATTTTGTATTAGGATAATTGCGTTGCATTAATGTGTGTTAAAAGTTCATATATTACGTCCGTAATGATGGGTGGGGTAATTACGTAGGAACGATTCTATCGTAACATTTTCCAATAATTCTTCCTAAATTTGAATAAAAACAAATGCAATATGTCGGGAGGCGCATACTCTTAATCCAGCGAGGTGAGAACAACGTGATTGCTGTGCCTGGAACTGGGTTTCACGCTTGCGGAGTGGAGAGTGGAGATATTATGGGCGGCTCTTGAGATCGGGGTTTTCAGAGCCGATGAGGCTGAGGCGGAGTTGAGTATGGAGCAGCGTAGGAATGCATGGGCGAGCGGAAACGGGAGATCTCCGATTAAAACCCGCCGACCAGCGGCATCGTCCGGCACCGATTCCCGTACGCGAAAATCCGGGAGCGACCGCGCCTAGAATCGAACCCAGTTCGCCTTGGTGGGAAGCGAGCGCCCTAGCAGCTGGTCCACCGCGGCCCCATGTTTCTCCCTCGAGTGATTGACGAATGCACCGTGGGTATGTGTGAAATTGCCACAGAATAAATTATACATATTTTGGTTGTACGGGTATTCGTGAAGGCTGGGGAAAACAAGACTTCCTTGTTATGAACAGATGCAAACAATTTGGTTGCCACGACTCGATTCTCAGAAACTTTTATGCCCGGTTGCACCATCGCAGTTCGAAACTCGATCCAAGATCGGATCTAAGATAGATACAGAAAACTGTTGCACCATTCGAGTTCAGAACTGGACTGGAGATCGAGATTAAGTTCATTTCGAAACGCCGAAATTGGCGTTTCGAAATCTCGATCCGGGATCAGCAGCCATCGTCGACGAATGTAGTTTGATAATACGCCAACAGATAAAAAACTACGTCCGATTGTTTTCTTGGGAAATTAGAACAACATTATACACACGTGAATATTATTCAGTAAAATTCGTACAACAATAATTAACTTAAAACAGATAAAACATCGTACATATAGTTCTATCTATAGTGAAAAATACACCTACTTCCATGACGTCGTATATTACGAACCAATAGCAAAATTTGTCTCATACTTAATATCAATCTCTCACTTTGGAACCAAGATCGACGAATCGGAGATCCAGAATCGTTAAATGTCGTTGGTGCAACACTTTTACATCGGAACCAAGACCAAAGTGGATCCTGGTTCGGAACCAGGATCGTTCGATTTCGGATCGGGGAAGATCTTGGCGTGAGTCATGCCTGGAACTAGGCTTCGTGGGGTGCCGGTTTGCAAGTCTCGTCAACAGCGATATCATTAGAGAAAGAGCACGTAAATTTTACTGGCAGGAACAGGGAAAGTATCGACCACATGGCTTGCGGTAGTATCTCTGTCCAGTGATTCGTCTGGGGTGATTTTGTAAGACCATGGAAAGCCGAAGTCAGGGTGGTCGGGTCGGAATTCGAACACGGCTCCTCCAGAACAAGAATCTAGTGAGATCATCATTGTGCCACCTCGCTCGGTGGTGGATATTTCAAACGGCTAGTTCAGCTATAATAAAAATTCACACTTGAGCAGCATTACACGCTGATAATCTTAGGTAGGCAAAACAATTTTTACGTTTCATCAAATTGGAAAACAGAAAACATTTACACAAAGCAGAACGCTTATCTCAACTATAGATTATTTTAGACATCTCATCGCCCGCGTACACTATCAGTATTAGAAGAAACACGTACTTCTGTATCACGAAATACCTTACTTTTGGTTTGCGAATTCATCATGCGTAACCGATTTTCTTCTGCCAACGGTTACGTAAGATTGAAATCAAATTTCTTCTCGAAATCTATGGACTGTACAAAACGACTGTAGTTACGTTATATATATATATATATATATATATATATATATATATATATATATATATATATATATATATATACATATATATATGATATGGGTTAAATTACATTTTTTAGCGACATACACTTAGTTTCTTCACTTTGCTGATTTTTTGCATCCTTTCGTCGTTACAAAATCTAACATTGGCCTCGGCCGGGTCACCAGATTTTCGCAAGAGGGGATCGTGCCGGACGATGCCGTTGGCCGGCGGGTTTTCTCGGGGATCTCCCGTTTCCCCCGCCGCTTCATTCCGGCGCTGCTCCATCCATACTCGCTTCAATCGCCTTCATCGGCTCTCAAGACCTCGCTGTTAAGAGGCGCCCAAATATCTTCAATCTTCACTCACCTAACATTGGTATACCTCTAGTGTCAGGAAAATTAGTCAAGTTTTAATTCATAATTAAATTGTAGGCTTTAAGTACTTTATGTAAAATAGAGAAACGTTTCTAAGCGTGAATACAGTTAATATTCTCTTTGCCGATAAAAATAATTTTACGAAAAGGAAACATTTTGGATAATTATGTCGATACATCGGCAGACTGGCAGCTCAGGACTGCTGTCCTCTTGATGGATTGTGAGGAGAATTTGATATACCGCGCTAACATCCACGTGCGTTGGAAACGCGTACTGAGCGAAATTGCATGTCTAATTTGCTGGCCACATAATCTAGCCTAAAAATATTATAATCTCACGCACGCCCTAACACGATAAACTGACTGCTCTCTTCTTTCTTCATACGTGGGTTCGAGGTAGGGAAGCGTGGGAGCAATAAGGACGGCAATGACATGCGCCTCTAGTGACCCATCGCTCTTATGCGGGAGTCACATTGCCCCGACAAACACAGCACGACAGATATTTGCAATGTAACTACTCAAATTTTTCTGCCCGACAGTTTACTGACGCGACACGAAGATAGAATTTTTCGGAACCATTTAGAAGGCGCTGATTAACTAGTTTCTAAGGCGGTTGGCAGACAGGAAATGTGGAATACTTGATGGTGACAAATTGTTATCGTTATGCATAAGAAGGTAAAATTTTTATTTTTAAGAGTTAAATCCAGTAATTTTCAGATGTTTTTCCTCTAAGCTGAAAATTTTCCATTGTAGGAAAAGCTTTCCATACAATTTCATCTAGCAAGGTCGTAAGCTCTGTGGTTCGTGCCGCATGACACGACGAAAATAAATATAATTTCTAATCCAAAATTGCTGATCGGACGACAGAATTTATCGGGCTTAGGTCAGAAGTAACTTTCATTTCATTGGCTGTTAAGTTTTAAGTGTCTTGGCGGGGCTGTCGTGTCGGATCTGTCGTGTCTTGCTTGTCGGGGCTATATGACTCTGCTTCTCAAGCTGCTTCGCGTCATTTTAACTTTCCTTTCCTGCTCACGACAATGAAAAAAATCCAGCAGAGAAGCGACAGCATAAAGGCTATTCACGATCAAGTGAGCACTTTTGAAATCAACCTTGAAAAATGGCGTGCAGTTCTCGTCGTGCTGCGTGTACCTTTGTGACTTTAAAGGGTAATAGCATCGTTTTATTGGTAGAAAACCTGCAGAAAAGTTCTTTGTTGGGGCCCTTATTGTTTTACATGTTTCCGACCACTACGTTTTGAAATACAGCAGTGTGAGAAGAAAGCCGTCTTGAGATATATGTTGGAGGGCTCGGGAATATCATTTATAATGAGCGTGACATCATTAGTGTGTTATTCGTTCCTCGTCTGAAGCGTGTTCTCGTATATCCTTATAATGGGAACACGCTAAGTGGTTTCATAAAAAAAAACTGCGGATTTCTAACACTCCGCAACGCAATCCTAGCAACAGGTAAGCGGAGCCCTCAAGCGCTCTCTTCGGCCACTCACCAAGAGCCGCTTTAACCGACTAACTTGAAAATACGTCTCACTAAGTATAAGCTGTCCACGATAAAGTGAGCACTTTTGAAAGCCCTATCATTTGCAATTATAGCCAATAAATATATTTTATTACAGCCTTAGACGTTAACTTCCGAGTGCGGTGGAATATATACACATTCACTGAAAAAAAGGAATTGTCTAAACAACCGAATACTTAATGTTGTCATTTATTTTGCTGTTTCAAACCAAACTATTTTTATTTCAAACACTGGGTAGTTGAAGTAAATATAGTCATTTTTTTTTGTTTTGAACAAATAACTTTGTTGGTGTGTTTTTCAAATCAAACGAATGTTTTGCTGAATATTTTTCATGTATTGTATGCTCATATATATATATATATATATATATACATTTTGCAAAAAAAACATATATTTATTTTTAAAATGCCTACACATGCTTGCTTTTACGAAACGATTTATTTAAATCAACTATATATTTGTCAAACGATTTTGACATGGTCAATTTAACCATTTGATAAGTCCGTCTCAACAACAAGCTTGGTTGGTGAGCGAGTGCAAGATGGCAGACCAAGAAACAAGAATGATCGTAATTTCATAGGGATTTGAAAAATTTACACCTGTTTTTGAAGGTATGTGGAAGTTTTGTTTCTAGTTTTGCGTTCCTATTGTCAGTATGGATTAATTCCAGTGACATTTGATAGTGTTTCAAAACGTTCGTGCTACACTGCCCTTGTTATAAACATAAACTATGTATAAAGTAATAAAATTTAGTTTTATTACATTTCCGAGGTGTCTCTCGAAATAACAGCGCCCAGTAACAAGTAGGAGTGACAGCTAAGTGGGAGGACGGGCAGAAGAAACAATCGTAACACCCTAATATTCACTTCCGGAAACATGTAGTCGTCGTGGTGTAATGGATAACGCATCAGGCTACCGTGATAGAGGTCCGTGGTTTGCGCCCACCCTCCGGCAAGTATCGCGGATTGTAGAGTTAAGATTTCGGTTACTATTCGTCAAAGGATATAGGCGATAAAAAAATTACCAGTACTAATACCCCGTGTATTTTTTAATATAATTCTATTATACAATATAGCTAATATATATTTTTTTTACAGTGTGGTGTGTGGTTAAAAGGTGTAACGTTAATAATTAAGTCGAATAAATGCATGTCCGGTTTAACTAAATGATTCAGTAAAAAAAAATCCTAGTAGCCAAGCCAAATAAATGCACGTTTGTTTTAACACAGGCGTATATTTGGTTCCACAAAATTATTTGGTTAAAAGTAATTGTCGTATTATTCAAGCCAAACAACTGCTTGGTTGTTTTAACACAGACATTTGGAAGTTCAACAGAATTATTTGGTTAAAAGAAACTACAGTTGTGGTTCTGCCAAACCTGTGAACTGACTTGATTCAGCAGTGTATATCGGTTATTATTACTGCAATATAACATTGTTGAAACAACTAAATAATATCAAACAAATAATTTTGTTGCGCCAAGCAATGCTCTTGATTGCTACTATGCAAATATGGCATTTGGTTATTTCAAACAAATTCCATTATATTTTACCAAATATTTTTCTCAGTGTGTGTTTATTACTCACACCGCAATATTTATTTTAAAATGTGGTTAAAGGACACAAAATGACTAAAAGTAAAAAGTAATTAGAGCCTCAAAAGTGCTCACTTTACTGTGAACAGCCTATAGAAGTACTTTATGTTTACTCGGCCTCGGGCTATTTCCAGAGAGGAAAAAGCTATGACGCTGTGTATGTCAACAGGCCATAAGTTTACACCACGCATTGAGAATGGAACTCATCTAACGAGATGTGCTCCCTAGTGCTACACCGGCTTACAGTTTTCTGATGAGGGCTATAACGCACAAGTTTTTGAAGATATTCGGCGGAGAGGAGGTTGCATACAGGCTGATAAAGACATTACGTCAACTACCTTGCGCACTAATATGTCATTATTACAGTCATTTCAACGGCTAAAATAATACATTTTTAATTATCACGCCAATTTCAGGGGCCACCAAAGTGAATTTTACACACACACACACACACACACAGAGATATATATATATATATATATATATATATATATATATATATATATATATATATATATATATATATATATATATATATATATATATACATACATGTGTGTGTGTGTGTGTGTGTGTGTGTGTGTTTTGTGTGTGTGTACGCCTTACCAAAACATAAGAGATGCCTTTATTAAAAAAAGCTAGCTGGAAATACTCCAGTTAGTGAACTCAATATGCACATGCATACGCACGTATACATAAATAGACACATGGCTTACAGTAAAGTACAAACTCAGTCTTTATGTCTTATTTTGTTGAGGTCATTTGTGATAGGTAGGTTCTGTCACGTAAAACATGAGTCAGAATATGTCACCTCTTTGGAAGAACCGAGATTAGTGATTTGGAGAACCACTGGACATCAGAATTACATTAAACGTCCGCAAGATGACCATATACTCAGCTGCATTTTCGTAAATTCTGTAGGATATATTGGTTTATGAATGTTTTCTTCGGGACAAATATTAAGTACTGAAAAATGCAATGCACGACAAAAACACTGTCATACTGCTAAACCGTTATTTTTGGTACGAAGTAATATTTCTTAATGTGGAAAAATCAGGTCAAAGATGGTTGATTTCTAGACCACGAAACAATAAAGTACGAAGAAAACATGTTAACCTTTCTTTGAAAGAAAGCAACATTCTGTTCTGTAAACAAAACAGCCTCCAAGGAATGGTTTTCTTTGACGTTCAGAAACAATGAGTGGATTTCTTTTGAATGTCCTACCTCATGTCTAGAATGAAGAGAAATCTTAATGCATAACAGGATTTGTCAGTTCTATCTAGTGTTACAAAGTGTAATTAAATTAATGTGTGATGTCTACGGAATGTAATAAAGAATAACCCCCTCGACTGAAAAATTAAAACTGATTTTTTAAAGGGAATATAGTTTATTGTTTGCTCTGGGAAAAGAGAGCCCCTTTTTACCTTCCCCAACACAAGTATTGAGTTCTATAAGATTTGAGACATTTATGGTTGATCCCGCCATTTTGCAGTGAACATAAGCTGGGTTGTTGTGTCTGTGTCTACAGATTGCTCAAAGATTTGTCTGCGTATGGTCATGTTTTAGTAATAGAGATAATGTCATAAAGAAATGTTTCGACTTATCTGCTTCTGTCCTGCCACGAAAAGTCTGGGTACTAATCTAATTTTAATGAAGTCGCTGTTAATTGTGAACACACAGACGGCTTGTAGTCTTTATACCAAAACGAAGAATACATTTTATCATTTTGACCATTTTTTGAGCTATTCACTTTTTACTTTCATTCAACATTACCCTACCTTACTAACCTTTCGAAAAAGTGTTGACTGTTTTTTTTATCTACAATGTTATATCGACACTGGACGCAATCTCGACGAATGTGACAGAATTTGAAATTGTTGCACTTCCCGGAAACGATTTTCTTTTTGAAATATTTATATCTTGCAAATGAGAAAATCATGTATCGAAATATTCTCGTACGAGCAGATAAAAACGCGATAATATGGCACCCTATCCTCAGTCGTTCTCTTTTTCTCTTTTATTTTTTTTAAATGTCATCCCGCCTTCCCATTTCTTGTCTCCAGCAGCCACATACATATATATACGTACACGAACGAGTTGATTACAGAGGACCTACGAAAAGATAATTAAAAGATCAATGCTTAGAAATTATTGGACGGCGAGAAAACAATGACCAAATGGTCACAATCCCTTGTGCGCTATCATGATGGGTTTCTCTTGTGTACACGCCGAGCAAACAAAAAAATTAAAAACTTTTTCCCGCGCAGGAGGTAAACACAACAAAAAAAAAATGGCATTGGCGAACCTAGCGGTGGAGTTGATTAGGGCGAAGTTGCAGAATGTTGAGGGAGTGGTATGTGATGGGTAGAGGGGTGGTGTTGGAAGCAGGAAATTCCCATTTACTTTTTATTTGGAAAAAACTTCTCATTTTGCAACATTTCGTACATCCCTTCTGCCATCCACCCCTCGTCCCCTTTATCAGAACGCTAGCTCCTTCGCCCCCCCCCCCCCCCCAATGTCCCACGCCCTCCCTTTATGCGCCTTTGCCCCCTCCTCCGACTGAACTCCTTTCAACCTTCCAATACACAATACCTCCCGTCTAACTTATACATTTTTTTTATTCGCATTCAAGCCGTCATTTCTGGTCACAAGGTTTTTATACTTCCGTGATAAAAACTCTCTGCATTAAAAAACTTTATTTCAATTCTCACTTGCTACGAAAGAGAAGGAGGCAGAGAGGAAAAGAGAGATTGCTGGCATGCGGAATTTTGAAGGGGTGAAAAGGAGGGGAAAGATGGTGTGGAGGGGTGTGAAACGTACGACAGAGTATTTATTAACCTCCCGCATCGGCCTTTCCCAAACACACAATATGCACAATTATCGGAATTATTATTAAATTATTTCCGGCGTGACGGCCACGCGCGCGACGAGGAAAAAAAAACCTCCATATTAATAGGTTTTGCGGTCGCGGTAATCGCCTACGAGGAATCGCGACATATTCCGTACCTGCGGCCCGCGTTATTTTTCGTCCATTTATGATAATGTGAAACATGTTCTCCGGTGAAAACACGGAGCGAACCGCGGGGGCCGAAGCTTGCGTTCACGGGTCACTGGCCCGTTCGCACGAGTAGATATAGAGGGACAAAAAAAAATATATATATATATACATAAAAGGAAACAATTGGCTAAGGTCATAAAACATTTGCCTTCGACGCAGCAAATGTGATTACTTTCGTATTTCGTCTTCCGGAAGACTGGAGGTGAAATCGAAAGACTTCTGTTTCGTGGCTTGAAATAACCGCCAGGTTGGCATATTTTATTTACGTTACTTTGCTACCTCCATTGCGGGTTTGTTATTACTGAACGCGGCGTTCATTGAATGTGACCATTAAAATAATTGTGACGAATGAACTTTTCTTACAGGAAACAAATTATTAGATAGTCTTGGAATTTTGAATTTTTTTTTCCCGAGGAGAAATAATACTTTCTATTAGTTGGTAGAAAATTATGTATTGTCTTTCACTAACTGTAATACACACTGAAATTGAATATTTTTACGTGTTGTATAACCCATTGTACTGTGGTGTGTGGCATTGTTGTTAGTAAAATGTTTGTTACCATAACATATACAATATTGACAGCTTCGACATATTATTTTCAGTTTAAATCGATAATATCCCATGCTAAAAATGGCAAATATGACCTTTGTGTCTGGTAAATGAACAAACAAATACACGGTCCATTAATCATGTTGTAAAATCAGTAATCACCAGAACAACAAAACATTATACTATGAACACTTACATAAAAACTATAATATTCTTCTGCTACCATAATGCCAGACACTATCAAGCCACTTGGTATAATAAATCACTGATAATTTTTTTTTGGAAGTTTCACTAGGCAAATGGGACACCGCGTGTATTTTACCTTCAAAATAATTAAAGTAATAATTGATTTATTATTTTGTTTCAGAGGTAGACATACATCTAATAAATGAGAAAAGTATAAAGTTGCAGTTTCAATATAGCTCATTTAATTAAACAAAATTAATGTGTAGACAAAAAACAATTTACTCATGGATTAAATATTCAGTTAATAATTCCGATATTCATAAATGAATTAAATCACAATGGTGAAATGTTTAGGGCTCTGGGCACCTTGAAAACCCTGGAGTGCACTCCACACATTCTACCTAACTTTATTTTGCAATACCAATACGTATTTTGTTTTACTTGGCTTGAAGATTCACATTTAAAAATTCATAAATGACAAATAAATATTTCAATCATACTTTACTTCACAAACGTTATAAGAAATGAGTTCAAGCAATTATGGCGTAGTTACGTAATGACGTGGTAACGTGGTCCAGATAATAACAAGATTAACAAAATATGTTCCGTGAAGCTAGCGCATGGATGATACTTCTTCAAGCGAACACAAGAAGCTGGAGAATAGTCCGAATTTGGCCGACTGGTGTGAAAGTAGCACCGGAATGTTGAGGAGATAAATAGTTGAAATAATACTTCGAGTAGAACTTAAAATGAAACTTCGTCGAAAACATGATATAAAAGTTCGTGGGGAAATTCATATAGAACTTCGAATAATACTTCCCTCTCTCGAACACACAAATAAAAATAATCTCCAAAATGAATTAATTAATTGTTCCAAAGTCAATCAAATATGGCAAGTACTACCGTAGAAATACTGATGCTGTACTCATGTATCTCGGAGGGAAGGGATGAAACTGCGTAGGATAATTGAAGATAAATAACGAAAATTAATTATTCTACAATATTACTACTAAATCTGCACTATTCTACATGACACTTCTAAAACTAAATAAATTAATGCAGGGGAATCATCCGCCTGCAGCAACCTCCCCGAACACGTGAGCACACGGCGAACATGGCATGTCTCGACCACGTCTGGCCAGAGAGTCCGGCAGAAAAGGTTGGCGGCTGCGGAAGGATACAAAATTGCAAAGGTGACAAAATTTAGTTCAGAAACCGGTCCTAGAGAGCATTGGTGGTACCGCAAACGGTCCACATACACAACTGTTCTACAACAAGAATTGAGTGCGTTGCGCCTCTGGCAAGTAGCGCGAACAAGGTACAGTGAAAGGAGCCCCACCCTTTCAGGAATGCGAGCTATGCAGATAACGTCCTGTTGCAAGCTGAGCTGTCTACAGCAAGCGACCAGCTTCCTGCCAGGCTTGGCAGTGAAGTTAACTCTGTACTAACTTCCAGTACATGAATACATGACTGAAATAAAATTTCTGAGATAACACAACTGTCCTAAAATTGTAATAAATGACCATAGGCCTGGACTTCCCCAAAATACTGACACAATTACTTAGAAAAAAATGAAAATATACGAAATTAGGTAAAATTTGAAGAAAAAAAATTTAAAAAATTGCCGTAGAATTTTAGGAAATTTTACTACCGCACAACATTTTAATATCATATATTCGCGTCACCATCTGCACTGTACCTCAAGTACGAGACAATGAACTAAACTACGTCAGTTCTATCGTTCAGGTATAACCTTATGCTTGCACAAATATACTAAATTTAAATCTTAAGAGAGCATACAGAGGTCATTCGAAGCACAGTTATTGTCTTTGCAGCTTTCACGTGTGTAAATTGTATGTATGGATTTTGCTCTCGTAAAATCTTAACGTTTTGATCCCGGTTTCTGTGCGTCTTAATCTGGCCGAGCTACTGCAAATTTCGGTCGTGTTGAACTACACCACAACGCATATAATTTATCTTGATTAAAATATGCGGTGTGCAAGCACATATTCATATTTATGAATAAATAATTGCGTAGGACGGTAAGCAGATAGGAAATTACACTAACGTTTGTGAAATATTCAAAACCCAGAAGGATACATGTGATTAAAATGAAATTTATAGCACAAATTACAATGCAAAATTTTTTTCTGGTTAACTTCCTGAACTGTAATGGAAGTTTTTAACCTATACACTGTATGGAAATAATACCACACATCGAGCTGCAGATGTAGGAAGGTTTAGCGTCGCTACTATACAAAGTTGGGAACTTCCCTATGAATTTGACTTTTTCCTGAGCAAATCTGGGAACGCTACAATGAATGTATAACGGAAAACATCACCATTCATGATTTCTCACTAAGCGTATACACTGGTATGGTAAATTTCTGAATAATTTTTTAAAGTGTAGATACATGACAATACGCAATTGATTATGATTACAGAACTGTACATGATCCCTGTTCTGGAGAATTCAGTAGGGTGCAAAGCCCCCACATGCTGCAATAAGAGCCACTAAACGTCGTGGCTTGGAATCAAAGAGGACCTGGATATGTTCCTGGGGAATCTCCCTCCACGCGGTTTGTATGCGAGCCCACACAAGCATCAACAGTGGTTGCTGGAGGTCCGTGACGAACAAGTCACCGACCAACCATATCCCAGACATGTTCGATAGGCGATATGTCAGGCGAACGTGCAGGCCAGGGAAGCAGTGGTGCCCGTAGTTCATTGAAGAAGGTCTGCACATTCCTCGCCACATGTGGCCGGGCATTGTCCTGCTTAAATATGGCATGTGGAGTCGCCTGAAGGAGAGGCAGCACCTCAGGCTCTAAAACCTCCCTGATGTAGCGGTTGCTGTTAAGATTGTCCTCGATACGTAGGAGTCTAGATCGCATGTTGTATCCAATGGCGCCCAAAACCATTACACTTGGCGTATTTCAGCTAAGCCGCTCCACAGTGCAGGCTGCCAGATTGCGGACATCACAGTAACGTCTAACACGTATGCGGCCATCATTGTAGGACAGGTTGAAGCAAGACTGGTACGAAAACACTACATTTTGCCACTCAGCACGCCAGCGACGGTGTTCACGTGCCCATTGCAGTCTAAGGCGTTTGTGGTTTCTGGACAATGGAAGCCGACGCAATGGCATGCGTCCCACCAGTCCAGTCCGCAGCAGACGGCTTCGAAACGTCCACACAGACAGGTCCACACCCGTTCCAGTGCTCCAGTGTCGAGCCAACACTGTGGACGAGGCTGTACGGTCCGTTACGGCCATGCGGACAGGATGGCGGTCATCCCCTTTCTGTGGTCACATTGGTGGTCCATTGCTTGCTCGTCGCTGCGTAGGACCCTCTTCTATCCACTGTTGCCACACACGCATCATTGTCGTAGCAGCATGCCCTGTACTTCACGGTTTGACAGACCTGTTTCCCGGAGAACTATCGTTCTGTCCTGTTAGAACTCACTCACTTACATGCTGATATGGCGCCCTTTGACGTCGAAGAGGCATACTGGCACTTGCCTTCAGTTCGTTTGACCGCTCTTCACTTACTGAGCTCGGCGTAACACGGGTCTTTCTGGCCACACAAGAGAGGGCGCTGCTAGGCTTACGTGTACGCCATTTCTCTGCAACCGTAATCACTTATTACTGGTACACTGTTCTACACATCCTCCGAGTTTGGATTTATTCCGGCTGTTCTCTCTGGGTGTTGCGATTTTCACATACAATAGTGTATGAAGTTCAGTTGTAGGTAGATATGCAAATACACATTTAGGTAGTATGGTAGATACGCAAGCCCAAAGTTTTGTAGATAAGATGGGTACGGAAGTGAGTGGGCAATTAACTAAGCAGCTAGTTGTGTATGAGGGTGTTTAGGTACGATTTTGGACAGGTCAACTAGTAGATAAGCAATTATGTGTGCTTGTAGGCAAGTAGATAATTAATTGGAAAATCATGAAAACAGGCATGCTTGTGAGATTTTTTTAAGGAAGTTGTCATTAATTTAAAAAGTAGGCACATAGTTACACATGTAGCTATTTAGATAGGTGTGTTTGTAAGTGATTAGGTAAATGCATTTATAAGAAGCCAGTTAAGTACGTGCACAGTTAGGTTGCTAGGTTTGTAGATATGTGGGTATGTAGTAAGGAACGCAAGTAGATATCATGGAAGCAAAATATACGATTCTCGCAGAGGGGAAGAGTCAGAAGGTAAAAAATTATGTTTCATGTTTTGTTAACGACTGCGGATAGTAACAACAGTCACCCTAGTTGCCATTATCAGAAGGCAACAAATGCATCAGTACAGTGCAAGTACCAGAGTTTTTCAAACCTGAAGCAATTAAATATCCATTAGAAAACGTGAATTATAGTCAAATGTCATATGCTTGCGTGTTATATTGCAGTAATCAATCAACCATCCAGTAGTGATGCAATCATTCTGGTTCCCATTCGTGTTCTGTTTGTTACATCATCGACTCAGCCATGAACAGTTCAGTGTAAATGATCTAGATTAGTAATACACGTATAGCTTTAGTACTGCGACAATATTTATTAAATATACAACAATAATAATAAATGCCATACCATACGAACAAATAAAACGTATGATAAGAGAAATTACAATTATTGTGATACTTCAAAATTACCTGATATTAGTATATTTTCTGAACACATTATAAATTGTATTTCATGTAATGCTAAGACAATATAATTTTTTTTTCCCCGTCCCTTTTCTTGCCAGTATTTCTCAGTATTTCTACAAGGTACTTCTGCATTATACACAAAAGGTTTCACAGTAATATAAGGGTACTAAATAACGTGACTGGTAGAAAAATTGTGATTTATTATTATGACCTTACAACTCAACAGTTGTCTCCTTCGAAACTGTACCTCCCTCCTCTGTCTAGGCACTATTCCAGGGATGTGAACAGTACTGCATGTCATCACGTGTCAACTCCCTCAGAACAGCCTCTATTTTCCACATTTACTTCGGCCAGCGTTTGAAAATGGCTTGCTTTCCTTTTTACGTGGATTATGAGGCCCGCTATCCTGTTGATGAACTGTGTTGCAAATTGTTTGAAATACATTTTTTTTTACGAAACTATTAAACGTGCGCCCACGGTGCTGATCATAGAAAAGAACACACACTTCAGACAATACCTGGCTATTACTTTCAAGACATTATGCTCATTATAAATACTATTTCGGATCACTCTGGCATAGCTAAAAACGACATTTTAAAAGTGCTGTATCTCAAAATATTTGTGTCGGATTTATTTTAAGTATACTCCATTCACGGTTACTGCCAACTTTTATAGAAGTCGTGCTGAAGTTCTACTTTCAAGATATTCCCCCACCTCATATAAACAAAACTTAGAAAATTACACCAGAGGACCAGCTCACCGCATCCATGCGCTTTCAGTGTAATAATATTTTGTATTAGAACTATTCTTTATTAGTCATTACCAACACACCTATTTTGTCACTGTCTTCTCTGATATTAGATATTAATAAAAAATGTAATTCAGATAAAATATATGGTAAAGTTCTATTTAATAAGAAATAAGCTACTTTTATATAAACACAAGTATGAAACATTTGTAATATATGATATATTTACGAAAAAACCAAATACGTAATTAATGGTGTGTTTTTTCTAAGGTTTGATTCAAAAAGTGAGAAGAAACCGCGTGTAAACTATACTCGAGCATCCTGCACTGAACCTTGGTACAGATGCGCGTAGCGGCGATGGCACATTTGATGCTTGTAGCAGTATAGTCCTTATAACTCATGCGCTTCTCGGCTTCAAGCGCGGGAAAACAGTTCCAAGTAGACGGAGATCTAGCACCTGCGTGTTCTCATCAACCAGTAACCACTTTGCGGACGGAGCAGTTCGAGCTGAAGCTTTGTCCCAGTGGAGAATACCCTCCTCTTTTTTTTTGACTTGAATACGTCTTTGAATTTGCAACCATAGTGGGAGGCAATTCAGAAAATCCGATGATAACAAAATCTGGGGATACAGTTTGGCATTGCAGCTCCGAATCCATAGTCTACGTTCATAATTCAATTACACCACTCTATTGCCAAAGGATCAAAGAATATGTTACGATGAGTAAAGACTGCGAAGCATTTCGATCTTGTTTTGAGGGGGGGGGGGAGGGTGCACTTGGCGCCGCAATTTTTATATCGTCTACGACGATCGTTGAAGTTTCAATCGACAGCTGTCGTCAAGATCAATCGATTGCGTGTACAAAAACATTTGTGTGGCGTGGTTATGGTAAAATTGTATGAGTTTAATGTAAAAAAATTAAGAAAACTTAACACAATGTCAGATACTTCTCAAAAAACCAAGTCGAAATACAGAAATTGCATACGGTTGGAAAGAGCATCTAAAAATCAATCCAGTGATACTCATAAAATCCCATATGATCTAGTGAAGCGGTGCCAGG
The DNA here is from genome assembly GCA_029891345.1 of Dryococelus australis. NCBI lineage: Eukaryota > Metazoa > Arthropoda > Insecta > Phasmatodea > Phasmatidae > Dryococelus > Dryococelus australis. The sequence goes on along the minus strand of CM057001.1, from coordinate 62,329,013 downwards.
AACGTAAAGAAAACATCTAAGCGTCTGAGCGCGTCAACGTAGACGTATTCACGCAAAACAAACGGCCGTGTCCCCAACACAGCCACACCCCATTTGTTTTTCCACAACTCAGGCCATTCTTGCTCACTCCTTATCACAGCTTGACCTTAGCCTCAAGGTAATAGTCCTGATTAGATTCTGACCCGGTGGTCCCCATTTAACCACGACCACGACATTGATCGCAAAGAAAACTGTTCGTGATTACAAAATAAGAAGTTATTTTTTTTAATTACTGCCTAACAGTTTACAGATCACGAGGAAATACTGTGGAACGGTAGAATCGGTGACAAAAAAAAAAACACACAACAGGTACACTAAAAAAAAATATGGCTGTTGGAACCAAATTTCTTTACCCATGACCCATTTAGACAGCTAATAGCTAATATAGGAACACCAATCAGATTTGTTGTCGGTACCATTGAAATATCGTTAACGTTGATATAAATTGCAACAGAACTGTATGTTGTGATCTTGTCTGCAATTGTATCTGCAACTATGGATATTGTTCCTACAGCAAAGCATTGCGTTCCTCATAAAAAACAGATATTTCCTTCAAAAGTGCACCTTGTTCTATGTCTGGATAGTTCCCGCAATAAACATAACCTTAATAAACTAACAGAACATCCTATTTCTGGTACAGAAGTTAGGCTGCTGCTATAATCCATTCAGGGTTACTTCACACTTTTCTGAAGTTCTGCTAAAGTTCTTCTTCCAGGACATTCCTCCGCCTCGGGAAAACTAAGCTTAACTAAGTCTAGGAAATTACACAAAAAAAGGACAACGCACCGAATTCGCGTGCACTCAGTTGTAATAATATTTTGCATGAGAACTATTTCTTACTAGGCGCTACCAACACACGTGTTTTCTCACTATTTTTTTATTAATATTTATTACAAAGGATATATGTTATATTTTAGAAAATAAATATAGGTGAAAATTCAATTTAATGAAAAATAAAATACTTGTATGGAAACAGAGGTATAAAACGGCTGATACATGGCGTATTTGGGAAATAACTAAACACGTCACCCATGGGGTGATTTTTGAAAGGTTTGAGTCAAAAAGTGTAAAGAAACCGCGAATAAACTATACCACGAAACCCTACTGCAATACTGTTCGGTTGTCACTTTGCTGAAATTTCAGTGTACATTTAAACACCACAATTTTGTTTTTTTGGGCATGATTTTTCAGTTAAGGGGTAACAAATTTATAGAAAACAAATGTGTAGAAAAATACTAATCAAATAAGACTCATTTTTCTATAAGTGATCGATCATGTCAGAAAAAGACATAATGAAGAACTGATGTTTAATCAATTCGTGGGCATATGTGGGTGCATGCATCAGTTATTTTGGGAAAAAGTTTTGTAATCACTGTGAAATAATTTGATATTAGCCAAAAGAGCCTAATTCTGAATTCCCGCAGGTTTTTTCATTGTGCAATAATTAATACATTTTAAAATTTTTCGGTGTCTATGGCACATTATAAATATAAAAGTGAATTTAAAAAATATGCTCTAGCAAACAGTACGAGAAAATAAGAGATGTTGACATAGAAGTATATTCTATTTGTTCTTTCTTCACACTTTAGAAATCAAAACTTTTAGATATCATTGCATGGATGATGTTTTAGGTGTATCCGAAAAATTTTATGTATTGCAAGTGTTTTATACTTCTGAAAACATAAGATTATCATATTTTTTGTTACATTGAACTTTTACTTATATTTTATTAGTAGATTAAAATATTTCATTTACAATTAATACGAGTAAACACCTGGATAAAGTAGGCGTGTAGGTAATGCCAAGTAGGAAATACATTTGCGAAAAAATTGATTACCTTGGAGGTGCCATTGCAGAGGAACTTAAGTGAGTATATGCACAAGACATTGTCGTATGTAGGATATACAGAAAACATAAAAATATTGTACCACACCAAGAATTAATTGCAGGGGACCAAGATTTGCAGGATGCACTTAGTATTGTGTTGGACCATACGTAGTACGGAGTTAGGCGGCGATACGGTTGGGCACGGAGGCATACATACGTTGAATCTTCCCCTTGAGGAAGATCCTGTCACAGCTGACTCAACTGACCCTCCAAATCCGTTGCAGTTGTCGCTGGCCGAAGTTTTCATCCAATCTGGTCCCAAATGTTCTCAATGTGCGAGAAGTGTGGGGATCTTGCTGGCCAACGAAGCATCTTGACATCACGAAGGCAGGCGAGAGATGCCCATTTTGTCTGTGCCGCACAGAGAAAAAGGTTTTTTTTTTTTCTTCTGAATCAAACAAGATTTGTTTGGTGCAACTAAAGATTTGTTTGGCTACGAAAAAAAAAAATTTGACAAGCTCGACCCGAGCTCTACGTCCCAATAATCTCAGCTAATGTGACAACTAATGGCGCTGGGAAGCTTTTAAAGAGATACATTGCAAATATTGGGCCATGTGTGTAAACAAATATTTCAAGTTTTACAGCTTTACTTGTCAGTTTCTTGTTGCAGTGTTTTATTTATATATTTATACGATTGTTAAGCTTCAATAGATTCACTAATAAACACAGTTACTATCTTAATTGTCACAAAAAATACAAATAAGCTCTCGAGCTGTATTTTCGAAAGAAGGCAGTCAGAAGAGTGGCCAAACAAATATATACAATTTATTCAACAAAATATTTAGTTTACACACTAAATATTTTGGCCTAGAACATAGATCTTATTAATTTAAACATGTATTTCGTTAAACGAAAAAAAGTAATTTTGTTGCCTTTCAAATTTTGTTTGTCCAACAATATGTTTTGTCAGCGCAACCAAATATATATTTGGCACTACACAAACAAAGATTTTGTTCGATTTTCTCTCAGTGCGGTCATTATCCTGCTGGAAAGCGGTATTTTCAAACTGCACCAGGAAGGGGAGCGCACATGGTCCCAAAGTTTCTTGAACGTATGGCCTTGCAGACAGGGTTACTTCAGTCACTTACGGTCGGTTGCGGAAATTGTAGGAAATGGCACCCCACACCATGACACCTCTTTCTGGGGCGGTGTGTCGCTCTGCAATGAAGCGTGGATCACAGTGCTGGTCAGGACGTCTCAAGACTCGAATCCGGCTGTCGTCTGTATCCAGTCATAACCGTGATTCGTCGCTGAAGGCCACTCGTCGTCAATCCGCAAGCTGCCATACTGCTTGTTCCCTGCAGAAGGTCACGCGTGCTAGGCAATGCCCTGGTCGTAATGGTAGACGTCGTAAGGGACGCCGCTATGACAGATCCCACTCTTCTAGCCACCTGGATACGGTACTGGTATAGGCTGTTCACAGTAAAGTGAGCACTTTTGAAATCCCTGCTTATGATCTACTTGTAAACACGCTGTATATTCTTCCGCCTTATGTAAAAATGTAAAATTAATATTGCCGTGAGTCTCATCACTTTATTCATGCGTCGGTCAAATGAAACTGCGAAATTATTAAGAAAGTAAATACTTTACAAATCTGCTCATTTTTACACTTCGATGCATTAAAAAACAGAAAGAGAAATAAATAATTTTTAAGTAATTACAAATGGTTACCTAAGACTTTCTATTCGACGTTAATATAAGGGACTAATTTCCATCCATCGTTACCAACTATACTGGGCGAATGTCACTCGGTGAGCCCACTAAAATATACGCATGCAGGGGCAGTGACTTTTTTCTAAAGTTATTTTCTAAAGTGCTCACTTCATCGTGAACAGCCTTTAGTCACGGGCGTATCTCCAGCTGCCGTGACATGTCCCTATATGGTGCGCAGCGACGCCCACGGAGTGCTTACGCCCTGTCGCACGATGGAACGATCCTTCCTGCTGGGGTCGACTCGAGCCTTCTCGACGTGTGTGTGTGTACTCACATTTTCCCAATGCGTGCAACGTCGACCCACAGTGTAGGCAGTACGGTTCAAGTTGCGAGCAATGCGCCGAAATGTCCAGCCTGCCTCCCGGAAGCCGTCGATGCTGCCTCTCTCAACCTCATCGAGCTGGACAAAGACCTGTCGAATGCGCCGTCGGGGTATGCTGAGCGTTCACTAAGCTTGGCTCTGTGACTCACACTGCTACTGGGGCCTTATTCGGTGTCTTGCAACTGTGACTGATGGTAGGGCATGCATGGCCCCTGATGACACATCCTCACAAGTAAACCACATTAAACGCATGACAGGCTACGGTGGTACTGTGCGGCAATCTGCATTGTACTCGTGCATATCGTTAAAGTTTGATATATATCTGAGGGATTGACGGATAGAAAAAATAAATACCCTGCGATTGGTTGAAGATCACGTGACCGACGGACGGACGGGCGACTGACGGATGAAACGGATTGTTGTGAGTCCAGTTTTAGTTATGCTTTGTTTACATGAGGCTTCATAAAAGTTGGAAGTAACTATGAATGGACTAAATTGGAGCAACTGATATAACAAAAGCAGTGTGTTTAATGATGTTGGTGGGACTAGATAAGTAGGGAGGGAGTATTCTCGTGACGTGGGCGTGAGATTACGGACGGGGACAGACAAACGACCTCGGCCGGCAGCGGAGTCACGTGAGGTCGTCCCGTGAGCAGGGCTCCGCTGAGCTAACCAGCGCGACCTAGCGTGACGGCATGGGGCGGACGGTACGTCACGCCAATCGGCGCCGCCCCCTCCGCCACGAGCCCTTAACGAATGTATCGCGTGCAAAGGTCATCGGACCGCGGAAGTGCAGCCGCATCTTGATCGGGGACGGGGCCGACGCGTGCGACGTGACGTGAGAACCGGCGAACCCTGGTTCCCGGGGGCGAACCACCTGCCGAAATTGGCATGTGGGGTTCTGCACAAGTTCTGCGCCGCGCCTCTGATCGGACAAGTATTGAAACACCCCTTTCGCAATAATAATGAATTGGCTTGTGGGGTTCTGCAGATAAATTCCTCGTCCAGAAGTTCTGAGCCTCAAATTTTACGGGATAAGTATTGAGACATCCCTTAAGGAATTGGCTCGCGGGATTTTGCAGATAGGTTCCTCGTGTTTTCACGTTGTAAATATGTAACGGGATGGACGTCATTATATGTATGCTTAGTATGTGTCACTGGATCGCAGTTTATCCCGTAGGGGAATTTAGGGTATAGATTGCATGCCAGTGCAGCTGTATTGCTTTATAACAACAAAGTTGTCTAAATTACATGGGTTATACTATAGGTTGGAACGCTGTTGACAGCAATACCAGTTTTTTTAAATTTTGCTACACTTCCTTTGGCTAAATCTATTGTAGGGAATAGATATTCAAATTAAGTAAGTAATACTCTTATGTGTGTGTGTGTATATATATATATATATATATATATATATATATATATATATATATATATATATATACACACACACATGCTTTTTTCTTGTAAAATTATGTGTACACGAACTTCTACTTCACTACTTGATCACAGTTCTGATGGCAGCTCATATATAAGTATTGGAGATATGCAAAAAACAAATATCAGTATACTTCACCTTAAGACAATGTATGATTTATTTAAGTGATGCATTCGCTTCAGGTCTCTGAACCAATTGTAAACATTTGTCAGTCGGGTGGCTCAGTTCTATTCGGCCGATTCGAAACAGGATAATGTGTCCTGGCCGTGCCAACAGCCGTTGAACAAATGACCACTGATTGAGTATGTGGAGTGTTGTCAATGTACAATGGTATCATGTAAGAACTCGGAAAGGTAGGGTCTCTAGTAATGCGAAATATTGCATTCTCTCCTCTTCTTTCTTCTATCAGCAGGCAGTTTCTTTAGAACAAAGATTTGTGTGTGTATTATTTGCAAACTCTGTCCTCCTTTGCGCTGGACATCTATGATCATGCCACTACATGAGTTAGTGAAAGTGTCGCTCCTCTGGAACTTTCGCTATCAGCCACAATATCCCAGATTTTCCCAGTTGCTGTTGCACGGTCGTCACAAAGAGAATTCATTCGCTATCTAGGGTCTGCATCGTAAAGCCAAAGGTTTTTTTTTTTTCCGGTACTTCTTGAATGAGGCACTGCAGACAGTTGAAATTCCGTAATTATCTTCCACACTTGCCCATTCGTGGCATCAATCAAATGTAGGAGTATTTCGGATAACTCCAACTAGCATTTTTTATGCATTAAGCTAGAATAAACAGCAAATTGTATCTAGGAGCGCGATTCTCACTCACTTTCCTACTTGTCGGAAGCTGATGTACCTTGTGGAAACAATAGGCAGAGTGGAAGTTGCAAAAGCACCAAGTGTAGCGGTCACATGTTTATCAGAATATCGCTAACTCCCGACAAAGGTTTATCCTAATCAGGTTGGGAAGCTGGATGCTTTTCGTTTGGCAAACTAAATTTCTTCGCCACTAGGTAAGCACTAGTGTCGCATGTGTACAGGATTTTTTTTTCTATTTCCTACGTAAAAAACAAAATAATTTCAATAATCATAAATCCAATATAAAATAACTTCGTAACTAAGTAAAATATTTATTTGTTATTATTCACGTAGCTTAAAATTTTAATTATAAGTGACCTCTTTGGAACACTGCGCACCTAGCGGTGGAAATTTTCCCAGTGCCTAACTCTTCCATGATAAAACTCGTTTTGTTCCTAACCTGAGTATAAGTAACCTTACTTCCGTTACGACAGGCTAGCGATGCTCATGTCTAGTCCATTGACAGTTACTGCCAAATTTCTTGAAGTCCTGCTGAAGTTCTACTTCCAGGATATTCCTCCGCCTCATGCAAACAAAGCCCAACAAATTCTAGAAAATTACACCAAAGCGACAACGCACCAAAGTCGTGCACATTCAGTGTAACAACATTTTGCATTAGAACTATTTATTAAAGGCTGTTCACGATAAAGTGAACACTTTTGAAATGAATCTTTTAAAAAAGTCACTGCCCCTGCCTGCATATATTTTTTTGGGCGCACCGAGTGACATTCGTCCAGTAAAGTTGGTAACGGTGGATGGAAAGAAGTTCCATATCTTAAAGTCGAATAAAAAGATGTTAGGCAACAATTTGTGATAAATGTAATTATTTCTTTGGCTTCTGTTTTTTAATGCATCGAAGTGTAAAATGAGCATGTTGGTAAAATATTAACTTTCCTAACAATTTCACAGCTTCATATGACCGACATATGAATAATGTGATGAGGTCCATGGCAATGCTAATTTTACATAAGCCTGAAGGATACACAATGTGCATACAAGTAGGTCTTTAGCAGGGCTTACGAAAGTGCTCATTTTACCGTGAACAACCTATACTAAGCAATACCAACACACCAAATTTCTCACTGTTTTTATCCATATTAACTACAAATAAAATATTATAATTTGTTTGTAATTTGTAGGTAAAATATTACGGAAATTTTAAGTTAACCAAAAACTCTGTATTTTTAGGTTAACAGAAGCATTAAACGTTTATGCCAGTACATGGCATGTTTACGAAATAACCAACTACGCCATACCTGGGGTGATTTTTCAAAGGTTTCATTAAAAAAGTGTGAAGAAACTGCGAATATACTACATGTGTCGCTGCTGCTAACTCGAGTACACCCTGGACGTTTCTAAGGGGCAGAATGGTCGGATGAGCAGCAAACCACCTTCCAAAATAGTCGATCTTGGTTAGAATCCCGGCGGTGGAGACTTCCAATTTTCCACGTGTAGAGAACGGGGCGAATTTCCCACTGGACCGCGGTATTTCTTAATAGGCTTGTTCCACAATTTAAAAATTATGAATTACGAATTTAGTCGCAATTCCTGTACACGGAAAATGTGACTTGTGTATTTACGATCCACAATTCACCTGATAATTCTTAAGTCCAGTCAATGAAAACTTCACAAGCCTGTCATGTTTATTTTTGTTTCTAATCTAACCTTGTACAACAAAAACATCTATACTCAGATTATTCTTCAAAGCAGACATTTTCTGGTTGAGAAGCTTATTATATCCAGCCTAATTCATAAATATAATCATAAACATGCACGTACACACCTCTTTAATATTTTTAATGATAATATTACACTCTATAACTGTTTCCCGCCAATAATACTGACTGCTCTGTTGTGATTGGTCACCGCCACACAACATGCACTTAAAGACATAAAACATAATTATTTCGTTTAGCGTTTAAGGAAATTCCAACACCACACACGATCTACTAAGTTCAATTAGAAACCAACAGATATAACACATTTTCAATCATTATACTCTACACGTCATAACGCATAAGTTAACGCTTAATTCATCTGTCGTAAACCCAGATTTACTCCTATTTATCCTGCCACCTGCATCCCCTCGATCTCAGTACATCCCCGCAGCCGCTGAATATATCGTTGTTAAAACTTAACTCAACGCGAAGGCTTATAACACTATATAAACAACACTGACAGTAAGTTATAAACATTGCACGTGGCAATGTTGGCATTGCACGTGCAAAATGTGGTGAGGTTTTGTACAAAAGTTACAAAAGTTATGGTTATGGTGGTGGCCAATAAGACGGTGGTGAGTGGGAATACTGAGACCAATAGAACTCGTGTTCCTGTTGTGGTGCATATAGGTGATTCACTTCTAGCTTGTCTTAAATAATCTGTAAATATGTACAGGCCTCAACGTTTTATGTTAACACTTTGTAGACTACGCTCGAGTGTAGCTCGAGCAAAGCTAATTTGAAAATGTCTTTGTTGTTCAGAACAAAACTTGCATGGATGTGCAGTCTTTGTTCGGCTGGTGTCTAACACGACCTCACAAGAACACCACAGCGCAGTAACAATGGTATTGCTAACGATAGTAGAATTTCTTTTTTGTACCCACACAAAGGGACATGATTGATTGTAAATCCTTCTATACGATAGAGGACATTTGATTGGGTCAGTATCAGCTCGGCTCTCCATTGGTTGATGATCGACCAATAATGAACGCTGTACAGTACAAGGCAGTGTCCGGTGTGGTATGGACCAATAGGACAATGGTGAGACACAGTCACAGACACCAACAGAACCAATATTATTTCAGTAATGGTTATAGGTGACTCAAGTCTAATTTGTCTTAATTGCCAGTAAATGCGTGCAGATCTCAATGTGTTAAAATTCATGGCGACATCTTCCAACATGAAATGCTAGAGAACTAATCAATTTTTGCGTTTCGTGCACACAAGAAGAAATTGAAACATTAGTACCTTAGGTTGAGATCGGTTTAATTTTCCCATAGATAATGCGCAGTATTGTAATGAGGCAACCATTAAGTAAAAGTAAATTACAAAATTTAAATCATGCACATTATTCGTGGGGACAGTAGTTCCTGTAGCGGCTAGAAGGATAGGACCCCCCCCCCCCAACAAGGCTCTTACGGGGTCATTCCCGGATATTATTGCATGTGGAAAACGTGTGGGCGATGTCGCTGGTCGGCGGATTTTATCGGGGATCTCCCGCTCCCCCCCCCCCCCCGCATTCCACTGCCACTCCATATCCAAATCGCTTAACCCTCGTTGGCACTCACGACCTCGTTGTTAAGACTGCCCGAACCTTCCCACACTATTCCACTTAATTCATTCTGGTTGTTACAGTAAATTTGGTATGTTAGTTCGTTCCGGTATTTTCCGAAAAATTTATATTAATGGGCCTTGTAAATATAATACCGCTATCTTACTTATTGTTAGGGATAGGAAAATTTCGCGAGTTCAATGACCTGTAGGCTAGACTCCACAGTCCTGTGTATAATCAAGCTTCAGATGTTTGTTCATTGGCTGCTGTCCCACAGAGTAGCCAGTGTTACCCCACACCTCGCAGTATGGTGTTCGCTACTTGTTTCCTTACAAGTCTGCTATTGGCTCAGAGTCGTCCAGGGTGTGTCTAATAAACTGTGATCCAATTGCAAAGATGACTTCAGTGTACACGTGTTTGACGTCTATCTTGTCCTGAAATTAATTTGCGTAATTTTCCTATCCTTACTTATTGTTCACAAAGTTTACGAATAACAGATGCCATTGATCACTTAGGTACTGCCAACATATAAATTTGAGTTGAAATAAGTCTGACTGTTCGGTATATATAGGATACTAACATATATTTCTATTGTTGACATTTCAAAATTATATGCCTGATCTATTAGAATCATGTACGATTAGCGCGTGTCATTGCACTTTTTGTGTGCAAAATTTTTCGTCAGTTGGTTGAGTGATTCTGTAGTGACGATCCAAATTCTACACTATTTTAGATGGCACTGTCTTACAAAATGGCGAGTAAAAGTCTCAGCCAATAAACATATTTAATGCATTAAGTAGCTGCCGTCAGCCGATCGAATTAGTTTAAAATTGGTCAAATGCTTTGGTAGATATGACATTTCTACCTAAAACGTTTACGTGCCATTTATAAAATAAATTCCTTATGCACAAAAATCGTAAATATTCATGGTGGTTTACCATAATGCTACTTGTTTGCGACTCAGAAAATGTTTATTTAATGGGGCGTTATCTTCCAAAATATCGGGTAAAAGAGGCTGTACATTGGCATATTAAAAGTACGGAGCTATTACTGTCAGCGTAACAATTTTGGTTGAAATTGGTTAAATGAATCGGTAGCTATGGAATTACAGCCTAAATTATTTACATTCGTGCCTACTCAATATGCGTAGGCCTAAATAGCGATGTAATGAATTTTAGAAAAACTCCTTAATGGTACGCATAACTTTGAAGTATTGTATTGAGGCTTTCTTTTAACTTCCAGTGAACTCCAGAAAACAGGAAAGACCGGGGTATGTAATTTCTGTCTACAGTGCATCATGTTTGAAATACGGATTTCTTCTTCTTTTTTCCGAAACTATTAGACGTGTTATAAATATGCATATAATAAAACACACTTCCGACGAACAAAGAATGGCTTTTTTAAGATATCACGCATTCCACACACATTATTTTGGAGCCCCCCCCCCCCCCACCATTGCTAAGAACTGCTTTCCCAGACTGCTGTATTTTATAACAGACTACCCGGATACGCACGAGAATACAGTGCGTCAGGCGATTCGTGGATACGGACTGCACCCCACGAATATCTGGTCAAAACTAAGGAAATACTCTTTGGTGAAAATGTATAAGAGCCTTCGAGAAAAACAACATGAAAGGTCCAAAAAAAAACATAGTACACTCTAAATTCGAATCAGTGGGAAACCACTGATTCGCAGTGAAATTCAAGTACTCTAATCAGTGAAAATGACTCCACTTAGAAACAGTGAAAAATCGCTGATTGTTTCAGTGAAAAAATTTCACTTATTGGATTAGTGCCGTGAAACAATTTCACTGATTGAATAAGTGAAGGCAAATAATTACGTGGAATATGCATATTTACGATACTTTACTATTTATATTGTACAATTTATCGTAATTTAAAAAAGTAAAAAATTGTTTCGCATGTGGCCGGGATTTAACTCGCGCACCCTCTAACTCTAGACCGTTGCCTTGTCATTTGACCTACCACAAAAGTTGAATTTACGAGAGGAAAATATAAATCTTATATTCCACTGAGAAATCATGTGGTTTGAAGTTTTATGCTCATACTTTTCGTGTTTGGTTTGATTGTTACCGTTAGGATTGTTAAAACGAATAGTATATATGAGTACACTCTCTTCGACATATTATATGCAGTTTAAACCTTCGAACAGAGCGCTGTGACGATTACATGGAATCGAAAGGCTGTATGTTCATATTACACATGTATACATAATGAAAGGCTGTATGTTCATATTACCTCGAAAAATGGCGTTTTGAAAGACGAAACACGTTTTAGAAAGTATTTTACATTAGTTTTATTCGTTTATTCGTTGTTACTTAACTTGATACAAGTTGTTTAGCGGCTATTTTTAAACGATGTTCGACGACCATTTTACATCCAGTTTCACTGATACATAAGTAAAAAATAATTAGAGACGTTGCAAGTTGTTCAGACGTTTCACTGGTCCATCAATCAAAAAATAACCCACTGAGAAAACAGTGGGAAAAATGACTGACGAATCAGTGGGAAATATCACTGAATCAATCAATGAAGGAATTATGGCACTTTTTCACTGGTTCATCTGTTAAATTCACTGAAGTGACTGTTGTATCAGTCAGATACGTTTGACTGATTTAAACAGTGAAATTCTCACTGATTCTGATTTGGAGTGTAGCAAACATGTGGTATTCCAATTAGATGAAGATGAGGTGATGTAGCAATGCTGTAACTAATGTGTTGGTCGTAAGGCATACGGCAAGGGAACGAGCCGAACTCAGTAAAGCCAAAGATACCATGGCGTACACATGCAGTGAGTACTGGGACATGACAATGGCCATGGGTGCATCTGGACCGCCAAGCTCCGTGCATCCTGCATGCATCCAACGTGCGGAAAAGTGCATTGCTACAGGCAGAGCAAAATTCTAACGCGTGTTACGACGTTTTGACGTTTTGTATGTTAATGCTGTATGCTCTACTTAACGTGAAATTAAGCCATTTTATCTAATAGAATGTGGTTTTTCTAGTAAACTACGGGCATTGCGTTTTTTTTTTTTTTACATAATTAATAGTTTCTGCTTAGTCTTAATTACAGATTCACGTGGTGCAGTCCGTATCCACGAATTGCCCAACATTCTGTATAGTCCATTCACGGTTACTCCCAACGTTTCTAAAGCCCTGCTAAAGTTATACTTCTAGAATATATTCCTCCGCCTCATGCAAACAAAGCTTAACCAAGTACAGAATATCATATCAAAGGGACAGCTCATCGCATTCGTGTTCGCTCAGTGTAATAATACATTGCATAAGAACTATTTATTACCAGGTAATACCAACACACCTATTTACTCCCTATTTTTATTCACGTTAATTATAAATTTAATGTTATAATTTATAGAAAATATATAAGAAAAGTTCAATTTATAAAAAAGTAGGGTACTTTTTATGTTAACACAAGTATAAAACACCTGCGACTCGAGGGAACCCATGGAATGATAGAGCTTGAAAAATAATTACGGCGATGGGGCACTTGATACGCGTGGCAGTATCGCCTTTATCGCTCCCCAGAAAAATGTGAATTACTAACATCCTGTATCGCAGCTCAAGCGCCAGTTATGCGCGTACCTTAAAAGTCGTCTGGCTGGCCTACCTCAGCTGGATACCTCCGGGCGTAGCACTTGGGTGTCGCCATTTGATCGCCGACTGAGTCCCGACGTGGAATAGTAACTAGAACCCCGACGCTAAAGAGAGCCGAGGGTCTCCTCTCATTTTTTTTAAACGACCGCGGCTGGACGGTGGACCGCCGACGCCCAGCGTCGCTAAACTGGCTGTTTGCTCCGTCCCATTTCCGCCGTCGCCGTTTATTATCCTTTTCCCGGAAACCTTGCTACATTAGTCCGTGGCGGCTCGGGCGCGAGCGAGGCCGTCGCCTGGCACGGCGAGATGATCGCGGGAGAAGGCTCGGTCGCCAAGACAAACCCTATCTCTCTCTGCACCACTCTTCATTTTCCTCTCTCGCTGTCTCTCTCGTGGCCTGTTAGGACACACAGGCACAAACATCAAACACATGACGGACACCTCACGTAAATGACAACAACCGTCGGCCCCTCTGTCTCCGGAGAGGATGGCTGGGTGAGGATTCAAGGGTGGAGGCAGGGGAATTTTAACTTTTGACTTTTTAAAATTATAACGTAACGTTTTTCTTTTAGATTATAACAAAATATAATTTTTGCGTCCGTAATTTTAAAATTTTACTTGTTTTTTAATTTCTATAACGCGACAAATGTTATATCTCAACTATTTTCCAAAATTATCTTTTATTCAAGAAACTAAGACTAGTTATGTCCTTCAGCTGGGCACAGGGGCCATTTTAATATGTTCTGTTGTGTACTTTAGTACGTACCTTCACGTCACACCTCAAGGGCTCCGCCTGATTGGCGCATCAAGTGCTCTGCAGAAATTTGTTAGAAAACACTGTCTGGTGTCTGAACACATAAAGCATTTCGTGCCAGGAGCCACGGTGGTGTAGTGGTTAGGCTACTCGCCTACCACCAAGGGGAACATGGTTAAATCCCCGGCGGGGCGCACCCCCCGTAAGTTCACACGCTGGGATCGTGCCGGACGATGCCGCTGGTCAGTGGGTTTTCTCGGGGATTTCCCGTTCCCCCCGCATTTGCACTCCTGCGCCACTCCATACTCACATCGCTTCACCCTCAAAACCCTGATGTTATGGGCCACCCACATCTCCCCACTCCAAATTACTGTGCCGTTTGGCCGACTTCCTTCATTCACTGGCAGTTCTTGTGGCACCTTCGGTCTCAGAGGACTCTTTAACCAATAAGACCATGTTTTATCACGGGGAAAATTGACTGCTTCCTAGGATTCGTTATCACGCGTCCGACACTTTTATTTTGTCATTGGTCGTAATGCATGTATGAATCTATAGGTAGGGATAGGAAAACTTCGCGAGTTCAATGACCTGTAGGCTAGACTCCACAGTCCTGTGTATACTCGAGTCTCACGTGTGTGTTCATTGTCTGCGGCTTCATAGAGTAACCTGCGTTACACCACACCTAGCAGTATGGGATTCGTTACGTGTTTCCTTGCAAGTTTGCTATTGGCTCAGATGCGTCCAGGGCGTGTTTAATAAAACTGTGATCCAATAGCAAAGGTGACTTCACTGTATATGTGTTGTCTATCTTGTCTCGAAATGAATTCGCGAAAGTTTCCTATCCCTAGTTATAGGCTATTCATGGTAAATTGAGCACATTTTAAGGCCCTTGAAACAGTCATGACAACCAAAAAATTATATTTTATGTGGCCTCAGATGTTAACTTTTCAACGCTATAGAATATATACAGTACGTGTATTAGTCACGTGGTAATTTTTATATTAACAATTGGCGCAACGACACAAATAAGCTTAAAGGAATTTTTATGTACGGCCTTAAAAAATTACTTGCTTTACCTTGAACAGCTTATACTGTTCCACTTCATTGGGTCAATAACGTTACTGATACTCTAAAGCAGAACGTTTGTGATTGGCCTGCAAAGAACTTAGCCGAGTCAAAAGCTTGGCCATCAAATCATATAAGGTTAAACTACTGAAGTTGTATTATTGGGAGAGACATTACAAAATTGCGAGAATTTTTGAGTCAACATTTTTGAGTTTAGTGCTCTAATCTCAAATCCTAAACACGATAGTTTTGACGGAACGATTGGCAGAAAAGCAGTTTAATGTTTGAACACGGGAAGTGGCAACTGCGCAACTGTCATGCGCTCTATTCCACATATTCTCTCTACGATAGAAGTTTTCATTTTTCAGCAAGCAAATTAGCTAGAAACTAGCAGAGAAAACTTTATTATCTGTGTTTGGTCTATAGTATTCTTTACGTTCAGTGGGTAGGGGCTTTGAAATTTTACGAGTTCATTCGACTTCTAGGATCTGTGTACAAACCAAGCAATTTGATTTGTTCATCAGCTGCTACCTTCATGATAAGCACTTCAACCTGTTATCACTGCCCCTACCTGCATATGTTTTAATGGACACACGAACTGGCAAGTGCCACGTAAAGTTGGTAACCACGGAAGGAAAGTAGTTCCATATTTTCACGTCGAATTTCAATTGTTTAATAATTTGTGTATACTGATTTTTTTATATTTTGCTTTCTGTTTTTTAAATTTCTATTAGTGCAAGGATGATCACATTTGTAAAATATTTACTTTTCTAATAATTCCACAGTTTGAGTTGACCGAAGCATGTATAAAGCGATCAGATCCGTGACGGTGTTAATTTTACATATGGCGGAAGCATACACAATAAGCACACGTGTAGATCTTAAACAGGGCTTTCAAAAGTGATCCGGTTACCGTGAACAGCCTATACTAGGTTGTGCGACATTGGCGCGCTCTCTCTCTACACGTTCGTCACTGTTTCGCAATCCTGTAGGTTGTGTCAGGAAACGAGTGACCCAATCACGAAATTAAAACACGTATATAAGCGTTTGAAGACTATCCCAGCACGTCTAGATCTCGCGGAATTCTGATGTCCCTGCCAGTGTGGATATCACTACTTTACATGTGGCACACTCTAAATCGGAATCAGTTATTTTTTACTGATTGTAAGTTGAAACTGCTCCATCTGGAATCTGTAGAAAAATATCACTAATTCATCAGTTAAAAAAAAATCTACTAATTCAAGCAGTAGCAAACTATTTATTTATAGTCGTTATTAATAAATAAGCACAGAGCATTCCTATGTGATGTAAGTTAGGTAAGATTTATTTTGACGCAGAACACAAATATTGTCTACACAAAAACGTTTTTGGACGTGGTTGGGCTCGAACCTCCGCCCATAAAGCAAAGCATGCTGAAGCTTTCATGATCAGCCATATCCACTGCCCTACTTTACCACTGCCAACTGTGTGCTCGTATTATGGGTACTGAACCACAAAATGTAATGTCAAATATTGCTGTAAGTTTCGTGAAGTGAATGTATTACTTGTTGTAGAAATATATAGTTTTTCTGCGCAAGAATATATATATATGTATGCAAAGTTCGAAAGTCAATCTATCTTTAGTTTAGTTCGGATTCTGTGCTTTAAAAGATAAATGTAGTGGTTTCAATGTACGAGGTTATCGATGTCCACTAGTATCCGCCATTTTACAATGCAACCAGATACTACAGATTTAAACTGTTATTTTTAGTGACAGAAAGATCAGTGATAATTTTACTGGCTCGATAGCGCGGTTATTCAATAATAAAGGTGAATTTACACCAACAAAAGTTTTGTGGTCTCTGCAAGTTAACAGATCAAATAATGAGAAACGACAAACACAGTTATTACTAGTCAAGCAGTCTCTTCAAAATAACAGTTTCTTTCTGCAAAATCTCGTTCCATTGTAAAATGGCAGATACATATAAAACACCGACAACACCGTTGAAACCACTATATCTCTCTTTCAAAGCACACAATCTGAACTAAACTTAACTTGAATGACTTTCGAGTCTTACAAAGACATGTACCTACGTACGCATAATATGTGTATATTTCGACAACATAAATTACTTTCACGTTACGAAACTTACAGCCGTTCGCCATTGTAAGTTTATATTACTACGCAAATGCGAGACCGTTTCTGTCAGTGGCAAAGTAGCAGAGTTCGTAGAACGTCAGCCAAAAGAAACAATAGAATGTGTTGCGTTTTCTTGTACATGTAACAATTTGGTTTTACGACAAAATAATTGTATACCTAATTTATTTCAAACCGTAATGCACGGTTTTTAATCCTTGTGCTTTTTTATTAATCGACTATAAATAACTGATTTTGTACTGTTTGTATTAGTGGATTTCATTTAACTGAAGAGATTAGTAGTTTTCTTTTTCTACTGATTCCAGATGAAGCAGTTCCAACTGACAATCAGTAAAAAATATCTGATTCCGATTTAGAGTGCACATATCTGTACACTTTCAAGACTCGTGGAAGTGAGTCCGCTGTATCCATCGCTTCAGAGAATATTAGTTCTGTTGGTGTCTGTATTGTCACTTCGTACAGTCCTACACTGAGAGGAAATCGAACAAAATATCTGGTTGTGTAGAGCCAAATATATGTATAACTAGTTGCCCTAACAAAATATACTGTTGAGTAAACAAACGTTGAAAAGCAACAAAATTACTTTTGTTCGTCTAACAAAATATATGTTTGAATAAACAAAATCTCTGTGTTAGGCCAAAAAAATTAGACTGTCAAATAAATATTTTGTTGAATAAACTGTATATATATATTTGTATGGCCACTCATTTGACTGCCTTCGTTCGAAAATACAACTCGAGAGTTTGTTTGTATTTTACCCTTGACAATTAGAATAGTAGCCGTGTTTGTTAGTGCTTTTGATGATTAACAATCGTATAAACACATTAATAAAACAATGCAATAAGAAACTGACAAGTAAAGCTGAAAAACTTGCAATATTTGTTTGCACACGTTGCCCAATATTTATAGTATATCACATTAAAGGCTGTTCATGATAAAGTGAGCACTTTTAAAATGAACTTTAGAAAAAAGTTACTGTCCCTGAACTCATATATTTTAATGGGCGCACTGAATGACATTTGCCCAGTAAAGTTGGTAACGATGGATGGGGTTCCATATCTTAACGTCGAATAGAAAGTGTTAGGTATTCATTTGTAATAACCTAAATTATTTATTTCACTTTCTTTTTTTTTTACTTCGTCAAAGTGTGAAAGTGAGCCGATTTGTATAATATTTACTTTACAAATATGTCACAGTTATACTTGACAGACGCATGAATAAAGTGATGGGGCCCATGACAATGTTAATTTTACATAAGGCGGAAGAATACATAACATGCATACACGTAGATCTTAAGCAGGGCTTTCAAAAGTGCTCATTTTACCGTGAACAGTCTATAGCTGAGATTACTAAGGCGAAGCGCTCGGACTCAGGTGATCTGGGATCGAAACATGGTCGAACTTGTAAGATGTTATTATTTCGGCCCAAACTGTTTAATGTACGTGTAGCCAAACAAATCTTCAGTTGCTCCAACCAAATCTTACAGTTTGGGGCAACCTAATGAGAACAAATAATCTGGTTTCAGTAACAAAATATTTCATTGCCCCTATACAAACAAATAATTTGGTTGCACCAAACAAATCTTGTTTTGATTCAACAAAACTTGTTTCTCATTGTATTTGTCTACATTTCACCAGACAGGTTTTCTGTACTATATAACGTTTATTACTAGTAATCTCTCAGCTAGAGCTAGTGTATTTTCTCGAAAAAAATATGAGTACACGATAGACTTCAATACTGTTAGCTCCCAACCAACAAGTTTGTCTATTGCTATAGATTGCTGTCTACTTGAGAAAGCTTTTTTATATTTGATCAGGCTACTCAGAATTCGGCAACATCGGCATGTCTCCTACGTGATTCGTGTGCAGGCAGTTATCTCGTATCAAAAAGTAATTCAGCCAATCAATATAGGTAAACGACCCTACAGTATTTTGAAATATAACTTGTCTTGAAATCTTCTCGCGAAATTTCACTACCCCTATCCGTCAGCTAATAATATACAGAGTTGCCACTGTCGAATGGAATAATCCTTCCTATATAACATAACATTCAATCAATTCTTTTCAAAAGAGTACATTTACACTTCGAGTGTTGCCGATATAAAATTACAATGCAATGAAATAATCATGAAATCTACTGGCAATGTAATATCGCATCACCAATGTGTTTAAAGAACGCTATTTTTAGGAGATATTTTGGTATTTGACTGGGTCTTTCAGAAAAAGCTGACTCCAGCAGTGGTCTTCTGTAATTTGCAGGTACCTAATCCTTTCTCTAATCTCGTTAGTGGATCTTATTAGACGTGTTTAAAAATAAAATTTGACAAAAAAAACTCTTTTCGTGAAAATCAGTTATTCGTTCGAAATGGGGGCTAGTCAGACAGCCGTGCTAAGACCATGGCACAAAAATAAACGAAGTACAGTTATTTATTGGTTCGGTTGGCGTGCGCTAGGTTCATTTCTGAACGTTGATTGGTCGATGACTCCAACGTCACGCCAAGTTGCTATATCGTGAGGGCATGTTTTCGGGGCGTGGGGTAAATAGGGCTCAACATCCTGTCGACAGCGAGGTCATTATAATCCATTCACGGTTACTTCACACTTTTCTGAAGCCTTGCTAAAGTTCTCCTTCCAGGATATGCCTCCGCCTCGTACAAACTAAGCTTAAATAAGTCTAGAAAATTACACCAAACGAAAACGCACCGAAATCGTGAACACTCAGTTGAATAATATTTTGCATGAGAACTATTTCCTACTAGGCGTTACCAACACACGTGTTTCTCGCTTTTTTTTATACGTATTTATTAGAAATTGAACATTATAAATTATAAATAAAATATTCGTCAAACTTCAAATTCAACGAAAAATAAGATAATTGTATGTTAACAGAGGTATAAGACACTTGTGGTACATGGCATATTTAGAAAGTAACTACATACGGTATACGTGGAATTATTTTTCGAACGTTTGATTCAAAAACTGTGAAGAAACCGCGAATAGACTATAGAGATGGAGCAAGTTGCTCAGAGAAGCGGGAATGGAGAAGGAATAGCCCTTTGCCTGTAGTAGGAGTGATTTCGGGAAACCACGTCTGGATGTGCTTCAAAACTGTGTCATTTAACACGTAGTACAACTCCGGCCGAGTGTAAAGCTGTTCACGATAAACTGAGTGCTTTTGAAATACCTGCTTGTGATCTACGTGTAGGCTCGTCGTGTATATTTCCGCTGTTTGTAAAATTAACACTACCGGGGGCCTGATCATTTTATTCATGCGTAGATACCTGAAAAATTTCCGAGTTTATTGACCCGCAGGCTAGAGACTACAGTCGTGTGTACAGATATGCCGATGTCAACTGTGCATTTGCTGTCTGCTGTCACAGTGGAAGACGACGATTGGGTCTCCGTTCTCCAGGGGTGTCAAACGCTGTGTGGAGCAATGGCCTAAATTATACAAACACGTACGTTTTGAATTCTAGCATGTCCCAAAATGAATCAGGTCTCTATTAATGCGTCTGTCACATGAAACTGTGAAATTATTAGAAAAGTAAATGTGCTCACATTTGCACTTCTATGCAAAAAAAAAAAAAAACGGAATGAAAGAAATTCATTTCATTGTTCACAAATACTTGCTTGACACTTTTAATTCTAAGTTGAGACATAAAAACTACTTTCCCTTCGTCTTTGCCAACATTGCTGGGCGTGTCCCGTTAAAATAGACGCGATTAGGGGTAGAGGCTGTTCACGATCAAGTGAGCACTTTTGAAAACAACCTTAGAAAAATGTTTACTACCCCTGTGTGCACATATCTTAACGGGTGCACTGAGTGATATGCGCACGGTAAAGTTAGTAACGATGGATGGAAAGTAGTTCCAAATGTTAACGTCAAGTAAAAAGTGTCAGGCAACCCTTTCTGACAATTTAAATTATTTCTTAAGCTTTCTATTTTTTTTTTTTTTTCATCTCAGTGTGTAAAAGTTAGCAGATTTATGAAATGTTTACTTTTCTAATGATTTCACAGTTCCACTTGACCGACGCATGAATAAAGTAATGAGGTCCATGGGAATGTTAATTATACATAAGGCTGAATAATACACAACGTGCATACAACTAGATCTTAAGCAAGGCTTTCAAAAGTGCTCATTTTATTGTGAACAGCCTATAGTGACATTTTTTAAAGGTTGATTTCAAAAGCGTGTTACTTAACTGTGAACAAACTGTAGAGAGAAAAAATTACTCAGCAACTGAAAATAATATTCGTGTGGCTACAGTAAATGTAAATCATTACATATTGTTACAGGCGGTCACTCTACGAGCGTGCGAAGTACACGGATGGTTTATGCATAGGTGCGCGCTAACAGTTTCAACGCAGCTGCTATTCACAAAGGAATTTTTACAAAGCGTGCATGTTATGCCTACACTGTTAGAAGTTTCCGTATATTTACGGAATGTTTTACGGAAATGTACATACAGTGTATACATGGAAAGGCAATCCGTAATGACGAAAAACGGAATTCTGAAAATAAAAAATACGGAAAGTCTTAGTATTCCATTTGGCTTCGAGTTACGGTAACGAACAATGCCGATTCTACATGAAGCTTTCTTCGCCACGGTAACAAGAAAATTATCGTTTCTGCGGCAGTTAGGGTTATCCAGGCGACTATGAGCTATTCTTTAAAACATTAAAAAATAGCACCAAGCGTCTGTAACATTTGGCAACACTAAAAAATACACTAAATTTAATATAAACTGAATTTTTGCTTTATTCTTCCCATTATAAAATATAAATTATACCACAATTACCGAGTGAGAGTTGTAGGCGACTGGTTAGAATCGCGGCTGGTAGTTTTTTTGACTCGGGTTCAAACCTCGCTTAAGTACAAAGTAATTGTACTTTTTAATATCATTTTTTATACACGGTAGATCACTCGCATAACGAAAATTAAAGACATTTTCAATTTATTTATTTATTTTTTAATATTTTAAACGGAAAGTACAGAAAATTAATTTGGCAATAAAGGGAGGGATTCCGTGAAGTTTACGGAAAGTTCGTTTCTGAAAATAAAGTGTCCGTAATTTTACGGAGAGTTTACGGACACTTCTGAATAAATTTTTGCCAGCACTTTTCCGTAAAATGAAGGAAATGTTTTTAAACAGTGTATCAGGGCGCGTGCCACTTCCGACATTGGGTATCGGATTGCTATCAGAACACCACTGAAGGAATGTTCTGGTCATTACTACTACCCTAGTTTCTCTCAGCACTCGGGGTGTGTTGAACCTTCCAGATCAAGGCCAGCGGTATAGTATAAAATCGCAAACAACCTCCGAGTGGGGATTTGATGAATGCTTTCGTTAGTGATTGTCAGGATCACGGAGTACGTAAAAGTACAGAGACGAAACAGCCGCTTCTACTGCAAAATCCAGCTGCAAAGGTCAGCAACATGGTGTCTGGCGAGATAAATGTTGGAACGCGTTCACCAGTAAGCGCCTGGTAGCTTGCTCGTCATCAGGCAGCCTAGCCAATAGAGAACCTTTCGCAGCATGCAGTGGCCAATGAGACACAAGTCACACTCCCAGAGCCCAGAGCAGTCGATCAGAGAATAGGTGCGTCCACATCAAAGAAACATCTCCGTGTAACTACTAGAGACCTGCATGATTCGCGTTATTATTTGGGTCAAGCTGGACGCCATTGCTCTATAAGTTTCTGAGCACGACCCGTGATTTCGTTAGCTGATGGCTTCTATACGAGGCCATGCGCCTTTGTAACTGCGTTACAGGCGATTGATCACTCTGACGTTGAACTGTTACTATTGGTTAAAAGAGTCTTTCACGTCGTACCACAAATTCTCTCAGCCAATGAGGGACCTCAGTAGCACGCAAAACACCTTGGATTTTAGTCTGCTGCAGAAAAATAACGCGACTTTTGCATGTCTCTAGTAATTACCTATTCCGTGTCACAACCTTAAAAGAAGTTCGCTGTGCATCAACTCTGATCACCGTTGAAGAAATAATAATATTTTTCGAACAACTGAAGTGATGGAGTGTTTTACCTGTTTCATGTGAAAGGATATTTGATGGGGGACAATCAATCTCGACATTTCATGGACATTCAGTGGAATTAAAGTTCCAAATGGGGTGCGGATCAACAGGACGTTGGTAAGTATGAGAGCACAGGCCAAAAAGAAGATACAGTTCTGACTTTTCTTGAATGCATTAAATAACTACGGAGTACAACTTCATTGCAGGGCGAGTTCTTTCTCCGTACCTTGTACTTATACGCACGCCAAACACATGCGTATCTTTTTTTGCAATGACCGAAACTTAAATGGGCCTGCCAGATGAGCAAGTGACTAAACTCATGGTCATAGCAGCCAATTATAAGTGAAGATCTGCACATGTCCGCATATACTGCTCATGGGAAGCGGAATTTTTTCCGAAATAAATCCCAGGACAAGCTAGATTTTAAGGAAATATCTATGTGTGTGTGTGTGTGTGTGTGTGTGTCGATATCAAGCCTAGAATAAAATAACGATCGAATACCATGGGTGAAACTTGCTATAGTCCATTCACAGTTACTTCACACTTTTCTGAAACCCTGCTAAAGTTATACTACCAGGACATTCTTCCGCCTCATACGAAATAAGCTTAGTAGAGTATAGAAAGTTACACCAAAGGGAAAACACACAGCATTCGTGTGCACTCGGTGTAAGATAATTTTTCATAAGAACTATTCCATACTTGTCGTTACCATTACCCCTGTTTTATCAATATCAATTGTCAATTAAATATTATAATTTATAGAAAAAATGCAAGTAAAAGTTTAATTAAATCCAAAAATAAGGCACTTTTATATCATCACAGTTATAAAACGCTTATGATACATAACATATATAGGAAAACTAAACAGATCATACAAGGGGTGATTTTTCATAGGCTTGATTCAAATAGTGTGAATAAACCACGAGTATAGTATACTCACTGGAGCAGCAGCCAGTGGCATACAATTAAGGCCAGTGGCGGATATAGAAAGCCATTAAGGATGGGCTACTTGAGAGGTAGAGCGCTGTGCGTTACGATCAAACCACATGCTTACCACTACACGTTAAGATTTAATGCTACATATAAATCCAATACTTAGTGGATAGCATGTCTAAATAATTTTGAAATGTCCTTTTACTATAGTAGGTGTATACTTATATTTATACTACGTTGTTAATAAAATATTTTTTTAAAGAATAGTATTTTATCCAGTGTTAAACCGAGCTCTAAGGGGTAGGATCAAGCCACATTGCGCCCCCCCCCCCTTTTTTTTTCCTTCCGCCCTGGATACTCACTGGATGAGGCTGAAGTATACAGTGAACTATGGTCAGTGAACTCACGAAATTTACCTGTCCCTAATGCCTTCCTGATTCGGGACCCACAGATTCCCAATTCCACAAAACAGTAAGTCCTAAATACATTTTAGAAATTTTTCCACCATCTATAATCCTACCTGCAGCAACTTTTTCTCGATGATGGTTTCAAAACAGTAACACAAGCATTAGTTTTCCCTACGTTAAAAACGGATAAAAAAAATTAGTAGGGAGGGTGGTGCCCTTTTAACAGATCAAGATTAAGTGTTTGATGTCAGCGACGAGTGGCTGTTTGAGGTGGAACTGCGACAAGACTGGGGCGCGTTGTTACGTCTACAAACACTTCCTTACCGGTAAACCAACTACAGATGTAGCTTTCCTCTACTGATTTCGTGTAAACAGCATTTTGTTACAATTTCTGTCTCTAGAAATTTAGTGGGCTATACCAAGTTCGTTAAGGGATGGAGGTCTCAATCAAATAAAAGAATTAATTATAATTTCCTTGTTTTATTTACAATAACTACAGCAAAATTCTCTGAACGCAAAATCGCACAATCACTTACTGTTCACTACTAATTACTCAAATTTTATACAATTTATAATTACCCCAAGGAAATCAATTAAATTAAATAATTAAATATCAGTCCCAATAGACAGTGTATTAAACTATTCAATTATTTCTAAATTTATGCGTCCATATTTGACAGTTCGAATATTTACAATGAAATCCGTATTACAATTCCATTCAGTACCACCTCAGTTCAGTCCATGTCCGATAGTCGCAATGTTCTAGAGTCCTCCAAGCGCCCTCATGCACAGTAGGCTTCACTCGTCGGATTCACGCCCTCTCGTCCATTCAAACCACGAACACTTCACTCGCCGTCGTCCCGCAATCTCCAGTCGTAGTCCACACATCACTTCACTCGCGCACACTCGCCAGGCGGCCTCCGTCAAAGACTGCCGGCCGTTGGATTGCGGCAGTATATATAGTGTCTTAAGCCGCCACCTAGAATCTTCCCCAACAGGCGTGATGCGTCGTGGAGGGCTGAGGTGCCAGCCAGTCTCACCAGGAAGAGGGGAGGGTGAGGTGGGTCTCCGATTACGGCGCGGGGCAGCTGAGTTGGCGCCAGCTGCCGCATGCAACAATATTAAACAAAGTTAATAAAAATAATACCCCCCCCCCCCGATCTCCTCCTGATTGTCAGTCCTGAGGACGGGGTTCATAAAACGTCTTCCTCTTTTGTCCCTATGTACTGAAAACCATCTTGGCCTCAGGATATTTCGCCGAAAATCGCTGGTTGTACACATGTGCAGTGACGGGTGGTGACGTTTCCGCGTGCGTGGGTGCTTGATCACCACTACTGTACTTTCACGGTGCACACAACAGGTGCAAATAACTATCGTGGAACCCGGCGAATCTGAACGTACTGTGTTCATTTGTGAGCAAGCTGGGCTGCACCCGTACATACACACGTGGTACGACGCCAGTTGCAGAACCACATTTCAGGGGTCGATGTGCAAAAAACAACACGGCACAATACCCTGCAAACGCTTGCCATCCGCCACGATACACGTGATAAACACACACCTGCAAAATTCTCGTTATTATTGAAGGACAGGCTGAACTCCAACATACTGTGCGTTTTCCCGAATTTAGTCATTAGCTGGAAGTATGTCTGTCACTCTTGAGCCAATGAGATTATATCAGCGGCGGAGTGGCCAGTATCTTTTAAGGAGATCAAGCAGATGGGTGCAGCATGCTTGTTTATAAGGCAGTGGCGTCTATCCTGTCACCGAAAGATAACGCGAATTCGGCACGTCTGTAGCGACAAATTCACTTCTGTGGACAAAAATATTGGGCCCGCGGATGGCTCAGTTTGCTCAATCACTGGCCTCGCGCCTCAAGGACCCGGTTAGCGGGAGATTTCGGACGGGAGATTGGGGTTCCTCGGGTGGGATGTGTGGCCAGACATTGCCGTGGTGTGTATGTTTTCTCTGGGCTCTCCCATTTCCTTCCCCGTTATCGTTCCGTTGCGTCGCCACCCTGTTACCTCTCACCTCATATATTCTTCAGGCTGGCCGAGCGACATGTCTGTCCCCGGGTTGAACGGCTGGCTCCGATAAGCTCCAACCTCCTCTTATCCATTCGTGTCTCTCATTGCCTCAAGCCGCATGTGGACTTTCATTTTCATAAAGGCTGTTCGCGATAAAGTGAGCACTATTGAAACCAGCCTTAGAAAAGAAATCACTGTTCCCACCTCCATACATATATAAAGAGCGTACTGAGTGACATACGCTCAATAAAGTTGGTAACAATGGAAGGAAAGTAGTTCCGTATCTAACGTCGAATAAAAAGTGCTAGGTAACCATTTGTGATAAATTTAATTATTTTTTTCACTTCCTGTTAGTTTTAATGCACCGAACTGTAAAAATGAGCAGATTTGTAAAATACATATTTTTTTCTAATAATTTCACAGTTTCACTTAACGCATGAATAGAGTGATGGGGTCCACGGCAATGTTAATTTTACATAAGGCGGGAGAGTACACAACGTGCATACAACGAGATCTTAAGCCGGGGTTTCGAGAGTGTTCAGTTTACCTTGAACAGCCTATACAAACGTATTCTGAGATGGCAGCGACGGCGAGAAGCTTAGCCTCGATGTTCGTGAGCAGCGGAAGGAAGACTGCCTAGCCGAGTGACGTCACGGCCAGCCCTTCCATCACGGTTCGACACCTGATCCCGCCACGCAGAAGGCGGCGATTCGCATTCCTCAGCTCGGAGGGGGTGAAGCGTTTGATGGTCTCCTGTGTGACACGGCGCGCAATTTAGCCTCCTCTCACACCCACCCCGGGGGTTGGGGGAGTGGCAGGAGCTCCAATATCGGGAGGGACAGGTCCCTGGCCGTCCTCTCTAGCCGCACGCATCCCCACCCCCCCTCAACCCTTACCAGCCGTCTGCCGCGTCTCCCAACACCCCTCGCACGGGCGCTTTTTGTATGCGGACATGCACCTCTCTTCACATCGTTGTCCGCGCACTCCCTCCACGCGCTGGCAAGACGCGGCGCAGCGACGCCAGGCCGCAGCACCGGCCTGCACACGTCACGTGACACTAGGCCGAGCACTTCCCCCTCCGGTTTGACCTGTAGGTGTAGCTACAGTGCATACATGGTTATTGGCTGTTCACCGTAAAGTGAGTACTTTTTAAGGCCCTTCTTAATTTTACATTTTATCCTATTTCCATCTTTCTGCTGCTTTTTGATATAAACATTGCAATGTGACCAATAAACACAGTGTATACATTTCACCACCATCAACATTTCATGCCCGAGGCTGTAATAAGATATATTTATTAGTGGTTAATGCTTGTTAGAAGGGCCTTAAAAAGTGCCCACTTTACCGTGAACAGCCTATAAAGGCTGTGCACTGTAAAGTGAGCGGTTTTGAAATCAACCTTTGGAAAATTCCACTACCCCTACCTGCGCATATTTTAACCTGTATTATGTCTGGCATGCGACCCAGGAAAGTAGTTCCATGTCTCAAAGGAGCCGCGTAATTGCAGCCTTTTAGCGCGTTTGAGGCAGGGAAGCGGAGAGCTATAAGGACGACACTGACCTAGGGCGCCTTATGTCCCGTCGCTAGAGACCTGAAGAATTCGCGGATTCATTTTAGGACAAGCTAGAATTCAAAACACGCGTGTTTGTGTGTGTGTGTGTGTGTATATATATATATATATATATATATATATACACACACACGTGTTTTGAATTCTAGCTATATATATATATATATATATATATATATATATATATATATATATATATAACTTTAGCAACTGGCCAACGCGGTGTTTGACACCTGCTGGGGTACGCTGGCCCTATCGTCGCCTTCCACACGAGACAGCAGACAACCAATGCACAGTTGGTATCGGCATATTCATACATATGACTGAAGAGTCTAGCCCGCAAGTCATTGAACTCGCGAATTTTTCAGGACTTTACCCATCGCTTCTACGCGAAAGGCGCTCAAATGGCGTGCAGTGTTTCCGTCGTGCTGTGTCTACCGATGGGACTTAAAGCGGTGGCCCTCTCAGTTTATTGGTGGAAAGTCTGAAGCAAAATTCAATGCTGGTCCCTATAATAATTTCGCTTGTTTCCGACCAGTATATTACGAGATACAGCAGTGTAAAAACCCCCTTTTCTGGCTATGCTGGAGGGCTCGGTAATAGCATTTCTAATGAGCGTGATGTAACGAGAGTATTAAAAGTACCTCATCTAGTGTGCGTTTTCTTTTCACACATTTGTTTAATGCAACGCGTTTACTGGTTTTGTAAAAAAAAAAAAAAAAAAAAAAAAAAAAACCTGGATTTTAAACACTTCGCAGGGATTTTCGGCGTCCTTAAGGCGGATTCCCACCCGTCATCTTGCATTCATCGATCTTTCGCCAAAGCTTCTATTTCAGAAGGTGCATTGAAATTTCCCGCACGACACATCCTAAACAACAGCTTCCCAAACTTTATCGAACTGCCGCAGATTCGCTAAATTTATTACTTTCTAACTGTAACTCTCGAGGCGAAACGCGAGGTTATTTATTACGAACTTTTTACAAAGGCGACGATATGAACATTCATCAACAAGTACTGACCTCAGACAATGCACTAGGCAATGCTCTGTGCTCTGTCGTTCCAAAAAAAAAAAACATGATAAAAAAACTGTATTTCCAGAGTATGGCGGGTGGGAATCTGCCTTAAGAAGCATCAGTTCTCGCTTCTGAAGCTTTATCAAACTAATGCATATCTACCTGCTGGACTAATTTTTGACAAGCGACACCCAGCAGGAAATAATTTTTTTTTTCCTTGCGGGCGGTTGCTGACAAGATTATTCAAGCAATACGTGTTTTAAGACGTATGTTTTAATACGTGTGCAAAAGAATGCTCAATGGCTTGTCTATGGCCAAAATAAAATACAATATTTGCGATGCAAATTACGGTGAACTATTCCGTAAATCCAATATGGCGAGGTTCGATTCCCCTTAACTCTGAATAAAACGTGTTCGTTGAACACTTGCGAGTACAGAATTTATTTCATTTTCTTATTCTTCTTTAATGTTTTTCATCGTGCGATTTAGAAAATTCCTACAATATTTAAAATTTCAACTAATTTCACACTTTCACTTGACAGTCGCAGAATAAAGTGATTAGGTACACGCAATGGTAAATTTACTTATGGAGGTAAGGCACAATGTAGTCTGAGAAGTGGAGCCTAAGCAGTGTTTTCAAAAGTGCTCAGTTTACCACGAACAGCCTATACGTCCAACTTTTCTGAAGCTCTGCTTAAGTTCTACTTTCAGGATATCCCACCGCATCGCACAAACAAAGCTTAACCGAGTTAAGAGGAGGATGTAATGAAACATTTTCTGTGAAATAGTTGTTTGCGCGAATACGAGTATCTAGGTAATTAAATGTTCAGCAAATACGACTTTTTTCAGAAAAGATAAAAACAATTATCTGTGCCCCTGTTTTTTTTTTTGCTTTTGAAATATTGAGTGTATTCTTGGAGAAAACAACTCGTGAAACTGGTTAAATATCGCATTTTTAAAGCTTGTGTATGCAGTTTTCTTAAGCGGCAAGAGAGAAGTGCAATACAGGCGTAGTTTAATCTGTGGTCTTTCATCGCGTGTAGTAAAACCCCTATATTACAGATCTAATTTGTACAGTACAGCGTTAAGACGGAAACACTGCATGCCTTGCGTGTAGGAGCGATGAGGCACTAGGCGTACGTGTTAGTGTCACCCGTATCGCTCCCTCGCTTCGTGACCTTGGACGCGCAGCTCCATCCCACACTTAAGGTTGACAGGTTGGGAAGATCAACTTTAAAAGTTTGTCAAAGGGGACATCTTTTTCTCAACTAGGTAAGTGCTAGTGTCGGCAAGGTATCGGATATTCTCTACTTTCTACGTTAAAAAACAGGAGAGTAATTGCAACAATCATAAATCAAATATAAATTAACTATGTAACTGAGTAAAATATTTATCTTTTAATATTCACGTAACTTGAAATTCTAACTAAAAGTTACATTTTGGAACAATGCCCACCTAGCGCCAGAAATATCGTTTCGTTCGTAACCTGAGTAGAATTAATCCTAACCTAGTCCAGAAAATTACAACAACGGGACAAAGCACCGTACATTTGAGCGCTCAGTTTAATAATATTTTACATAAGAACTGTTTCTTTCTAGTCATTACCAATACAGCTGTTTTCTCCCCGTTTTATCGACGTTAATTATGACATAAATATTATATCTTGTGTGTGTGTGTGTGTGTGTGTATATATATATATATATATATATATATATATATATATATATACATTAGCAAAAATTGAATTTAATCGAAGGTATATATCTTACACTCTAAATTCCAATCAGTGGGAAACCTCTGATTCGCAGTGAAATTAAACTACACGAATCAGTGAAAATGGCTCCACTTAGAATCAGCGGAAAACAACTGATTAAATTAGTGATGTGAAATTATTTCACTGATTGAATAAGTGACGGCTGAAAACACTGGAGAATTAAATATTGTTTTTATTGAATGTAGACAAATGATAACGGAAACAAACATATTTGTGATAGTTTACTATCTATATTGCGCAATTTACCGTAATTTAAAAAAGTAAAATCTTTTCGGAGGTGGCCAGATTTGAATTCGCACACCCTTCAACTCTGTACCGTTACTTTACCATCTGCGCTATCACGCCAAGTTTGAGCAAAGAAAAGATAACGTATTCTCTTATTTCTTTGTTTTTGGTTTAATTGGTACCTTTATAATTGTTAAAATAAATACTATATATGAGTGCACTCTCTTCGCTACATTGTATGCAGTTTAAACCTTCAAAAATAGGGCTGTAGCGATTACATGAAAACGAAATGGAATACGTAAAAACGGAATGAAAGGCTTCGTGTTTCTATCCATACAAATAAATAAAATAGAAGTGTCTGTCTGCGATGTTCGAATTTTCCACTTTTAATTATTTTTTCATATATTATAATTGATTACTAAGCCATATCTAATTTTTTTTATGTCTGTCTGTCTGTCTGACCGGATTTAACTCAAAAACCACTGAACGTATTGACATGAAATTTACACAGTATATAGATAATAACACCCGGATTAACTTAGTATTTGTCTCATCGAGATATCTCAACGGTTCCGAAAATATGATGGTGATCAGGGATGTACATCGGTACTGGATTAAACTTTACCTAGGGTAACTGCATAAAAAAAAGCATTGTTAAAAAAAAGTTCCGTCATTTCTCCTTTCTTTTTGTCTATGGGCTGTCCTCCTTTCCTTTCCAAGAGTCGTAGTCGCCCAGTCGATATAAATATAAATATATATATATATATATATATATATATATATATATATATATATATATATATATATAATGGGGCCGCAGTGGCCCAGTGGCTAGAGCTATTTCAAGTGGGGCCGCAGTGGCTTAGTGGATAGCACTATATCAAATGGGGCCGCAGTGGCCCAGTAGATATATATTTATATCAAATGGGGCAGCAGTGGCCCAGTGGCTAGGTATATAGGCATCTACTTCATTAACACCATAAAACATGTGTCGAAGCGATGGCAGGGTGTAATTTAATAACTCCATTAAACCTAAAATAAGCAATATTACTATTTTAAACATAAAACCTTCGTGAAACAATGGTGGGCTTAATTTGAATAACTTCATAAAACGTAAGCGAATCGAAATTTCTGTTTAAAAAAAAAAAAAAATCTAAATTTCATATGGACGAAGTCGCATGGGACAGCTAGTTACCTCATAAAAAGACGGTTTGAAAGACTAAACACATTTTAGAACGTATTTTGAACTGGTTTTATTAGTTTATTCGTTGTTATTTCACTTGATACGGGTTGTTTAGCGGCCATTTTTACACGCTAATAAACCACTGAGTAAACAGTGAAAAAAAAAGACCAGTGAATTAGTGAGAAATGTTACTGAATCAATAAGTAAAGGTAATATGGAATTTTTTTCACTGATCCATCAGTTAAATTCACTGAAGTGACTGTTGAATCAGTCAGATACGTTTGACAGATTGAAACAGTGAAATTCTCACCGATTTAGATTTTGGGTGTAGTGGTAACAGAAGTATAAGGCTCTTATGATACGAGATATATTCAGTATACAAGCAAACACGTTATACGTGACGTAATTTTTCTAAAGTTTGAGCCAAAACGTGTGAAGACAGCAAATGAACTACAGCTCACAGTTGACTGGACAATGCCGAATTCCCAGTCCAGTTCCAACATTCATCTCAGTGTGTACCCCTCAATCACGAACAAAAACTACCGTTGGCTGGAATTATTGACTTGTACCCATGCATCGGTTTACACCCACAGACTATAGTTGAGAGAGGCAGATTTTCGTCACCTGCACATGATTCCAACATGGAATGGACCATGCCGACCTCCCGTGGCGCAGTCGGTTGGTGGGCCACCGGTCTGCGGTGCGGGAGGTTACGGGTTCGAATCCCAGGTAAGGCACGGCTGTTAGTTTAAGTTATGTCGTGTAATTTAGTTTGTAATTTATAAGCTGTCCTCTGATAAACCTTCAGGCATAACACCAAGGGGACGTTAACAAGCACTTTCCAATCCAATCGCCCATCGCCGGTACAATTTTCAAAATCACGTGGTCAGAAGCGAAAAAAAATACTAACTTTATTTTCTAGTGGCATTAACCCATTCCGATCTTGTGTACACGAATGTGTACATTACGTAGGCAAGGTGATTTTTTGCCTATACTGCACACTGCGAAACTCAATAACCAATAATCTTACTTTGGGGTAAATTATTTGAAAACCGTCTAACTGGTCTAGATCATAATTGGTTCATAAACTGCAACCGAACATATAACCTACAGCTCTTTGTTGTGATAAAGAAACAAATGTACTGTCGACTTAAATACAGCACTCTTCATAAAAAA
The DNA here is from genome assembly GCA_029891345.1 of Dryococelus australis. Classification (NCBI taxonomy): domain Eukaryota; kingdom Metazoa; phylum Arthropoda; class Insecta; order Phasmatodea; family Phasmatidae; genus Dryococelus; species Dryococelus australis. The sequence continues at coordinate 62,295,555 of CM057001.1, read as the reverse complement.
ATTTTGTTTGCAGCGCCTGAAGTGTGTCTAAAAGAGATAAAACTAGTTTAGAGCACGTGTAGTTACGTAAACGGAATTCTAACCTCAGATCCTATTCACGTTTTTTTTTTATAGCGCCATTGGCAGAAAAGCAGTTTAAGTTGGGAACACATAGGCTATCTACTGCACAACTCGCATGTTCACTCCAACCCACTATCTCTCTACGATTGCACCTGTTCCTGTTTTGACTAGTTTAAAAATTACACATATTTCACCGTTCATAAAAGCAACTATTACATTAAGATATAAGCAGTTATACGATTTTTATTTTTCTAGGGTTGATTTTAAAAGTGTTCCGAAAATGTGTGAATGAACAACAGCCTATCTGTCATCAAGCAACTGGGGCAGCGGTGGCTGAGCGGTTAGCCTGCCCGCCTCCCACCAATGCGATCCGGGTTCAATCACCGGATTTTCGCATGTGGGAATCGTGCCGGAGGTCTCTCTCCGAGGCTGTCCACGGTTCGTTGCGAGCGGTGGGAAATACCATCGGATGCATGAGATCCGTCAATGTGCACCGTCTCTCGTGAGGATGCCTGCCACATCGCTGGCAACGAACCACGGACAACCGCGGAGACTACTTTGAAGGATGTTAAACAGCTCGTACACATGCCATACGTACCCATTCACTTAAGTTTATACAGTTTGTGCGTGAATATATAAATTAAACTGTGATTTAAAGCAGTCATGTTCGTCTTTATTTCTTGCAAACATTACTGCGTTCATAACCCATGTGGTATCACCTTTAAAACGTGAATGTCGTACTACACTTTCAACTGTACTTCGTACGTTTCCTGTGTTGGGTAATTTTCGGGAGATAAATAATAGTTTCCATGACTTCTGAATCTGCCCTCGTATTATCGTATTATTCCGGGGCAGCGGTGTAAATTCACGGCGTCACGAGAACAGTCTTAGGATGTTTTAGCTTTCGCCTATCTCTGTGGAGAAGGAGTCCAAGACTTTAGGTTTTATGCGTTAGATGTTTTCCTCGAATCCCGTTTACAGTGCGGCGCGTAAGAAAGGTTTCATGAACTACGGCAAGTTAGAGAGAGAGGAATGTTGAAAAATCGTCTGCCACTTCAGAAGAAACTAATCTTCTTGTTTTCAACTTTTTTTTTTTTTTTTTTTTTTTTAGTGAGGTAAAATGAGAGAGTCTTCCAATGTTGCACTTCACCCAATTGACTGTACAATATGCATAACTTGGTAACTCAGATTATAACAGTCTATTTTAAATCAAGATTAAAGAGTATTTCAATTTTTCAGAAAAATTTGTCATAGGCTGTTCACAATAACCTGAGCACTTTTAAAAACCCCGCTTAAGGATATGCTTTCATGCACATTGTGTATATTTCCGCCAAATGCAAAATTTTGAGTCCGATGGTCCTAGCCACTTTATTCATGCGTCAGTCGAGTGAAACTGTAAAATTGTGAGAAAAAAATATTTTACGAATTTGCTTTTTATTACACTTACTTGCACTTATCTGAATAAAAATACAGAAATCAAAATAAATAATTTCAGTATTCTCAAATGTTCACCTAACATTGTTAATTCAAAGTTAAGAAATATTACTACTTGCCCTTCTTCGTTACTAACATTAGAGGGCGCGTGGTATTCACTGTGCTCGTTAAAATATATTCAGGAAGGGGCAGTGAAATTTTTTAAATGTTGATTTCAAAGTGCTCGATTAACCTTGAATAGCCGGTAGTTAGAGACCTAAAAAAATTGGCGTTATTATTTGGCATCAGGCTAAACTTCACAGTGTTGTATATTCCCAAGCCAAAGTGGTTTCTCCATTGGCTACTGCATAGCTTTGAAGTCACTCCCTTTCTGGCTGTACTGTGCGTGACTGGACTACACAATTGTGAAGTGTTCATTTATTGGCGCAGAGTTACCAAGAGCGTGTCAAACAAACTATGAGCATGATCCAATAACAAACTTATTGCAAAGTTGCATGTGTTTGAAGTTTAACGTGTCCCCGAATAATAACGCGAATTTTGCAGGTCTCCACCAACAGTGTGTGTTCTACGTTTTAATGAATTATTCATGTTGTACAGTTGGCAGCAGTGATCCATTCGAAGCCGGTCTCCTTCTAGCCTTAAATGTACGGTACGACATGTGGGGTATATTTCGTACGTGGCAGTGAGGAGTCGTTGGTTCTAGTCCTTCTTCGGGCACCAGTGCCGATTTTTTTTTAAAATTTGAAATGCGTTATTGAGTGTGTCACACAACTATCGCGAAGGAGAAAGTCGCGAGCACTGGCTCATTACGGGGCTGCACCCTCCATACCGATCATCGGTAATGCAGCGCTATGTACAGTTCTGTCCAAGCAGCTCTCCAGCTCTATTGTCTACAACCTCCTCCCTCCCCTCCTTTCCCGTCATAGCCCAAGCAACTTGGAGCACGCAATATTGTTCACGTCAAGTGCAGGCGGCACTCGTGTTACTCGGACGTGGGTGCAGTTAGCGGCTTGAGGGGGGAAGGAGGGGGAGAGGGAGAGAGTACAAAGCTGGAAGGGGCAAAGGATGGCTCTCCCTTGCGATCGAACCCGGGACTGCGAGCTTCCGTCGCCGCCGTTACAGCCCCCGTACGAATTATTAGAACGATTGCCGTACCGTGTTTGGTCACAGAGTAGATGAGTCCACAGAGACGAAACGGCGTGGCGGTCTCTTTGAAGTGGGCCTACCCATTCTCTCATCGACTGCGAGAGGTTCAGGGAATGAGTGTTATTATTTGGCATCAGGCTAAACTTCACAGTACTGTATTACTGGAGCCGGTGTCGTTTCTCCATTTGCTCGTTTTTTTTACTACACTACACTTTAATAGGGCACACATTTGTGAAGTTTCATTTATTGGCGCATAACTACTCAGGGCGTGTCACATAAAGTATTCTCATGACAAACGTAACGCAAAGGTACACGTGTTTCAAGTTTAACGTGTCTCCAAATAATAACGTGAATTTTGCACGTCTCTGCTTATGGCTCATTGGCAGGGACTCGAAAATTTCGCGAATTCATTTAAGGACAAGCTAGACTTCAAACACATGTACGTTTCTGTTACGTTTGCAATTGGATCACAGTTTGTTATACACGACCAGGTGAACTCTGAGCCAATAACCGACTTACACGTTAACAAACATCGAATCCCGTTCCACTTGGTCTGCGGTGCAACAGCCAATCAACGGAAGTCTGAGGCTTGAAAATATATTTAGGACATTGAAGTTTAACCTACAGCTTGTTTAAAGCGCGAAATTGTCTTGTCCCTGCTCATTGGCTACTGCGTGGTGCGAAAGGTTTCCTATTGGCCGCGCTGCCTGCTGGCGAGTGTGTTACCAGGCGCTGATTGGCGTGCCGACATTTTGCTGACCAGTGTCGGCATTTGGGGCCGCGGTGGTTTAGAGGTTAGATTTCTTTAATTTATTTCATTGACCTTACTTAGTAGTACAGCAATCCAGGGTGTTCAATTCTATCATGACTACTACAATTTAACAACCAGTCCTATATTAGTTATATAGATACACAATTTCTTTTGTGGGAGAGCGGCTGTTGTCTGGGCGCCCGTAATTTAAGCTACAAATTCTATTTCTATTCGAAAGCATGTAGTGGTTAGACTACTTGCTTCCAACTTAGGCGATCCGGTTTCGATTCCCGGTGGGGTCGCTCCCGTACTTTTGCGTGTGGGAGGCGTGCCGGACGATTCCGCTGGTCGGCGGGTTTTCTCGGGATCTCCCGTTTCCTCCGCCCTTTCATTCCAGTGCTGCTCTATACTCACCTCGCTTCACACTCATCGGCCCTCAAGATATCGATGTTAAGGTCAGCCAAAATCTCTCTACTCCACTAAGTTTACTGTAAAAACGGTACGCATTTATGGTTTACCCGGGACTCAAACATGGAACCTGGAAACCAGGCCTTATGAAGTTCAAGTCAAGCTCTATCTACAACAAAAACGAGGTTTATTTAAGCACGAAGACGTCGCTGTTATGACGTCATCAGGTCTCCCACTCATATCTTCATTTAGTCATAATGATAGGCCCCTAATCTCTTAAATCACTGGACTTTTAGGTGGCCTTATAGCTAATATTCCACTTCCAGACCGCCAAGTTCTGGGTTCGAATACCGGCTAAACTATACATGTTAGGAGTGCCTTTAAATTGCAATAATCATTCCAACTCTTTCCTCGACTCTTTAAAAAGTAAATAATAATATATTTGTAGTCTGTAGTTTCACTCGTGAGCAGTGGCGTGTGGTGAAGTATTTCAAGGAAAGCCGGTGCTTTCTCAGTGCTGTGCACACTCGGCGCAGGCAACAGGAACCAGTAACCAGAGTGGAGCAGGAAGAAACTTAATGTATTGCGGCCACTCACGAGAGAGCGGTGAGGCACTCATTACACACGTGCTGTGTTGTCAATTGCACTACACATACGTTTAAGTGGCCGATGTGTAAACTAGCAAATGGATAGGTATAGCACAGAGAAAAACACAGCTTACCTTGCAACAGTTCACCACACGCCACTGCTCGTGAGAGGTATCAATGTTTGTATATTATTTTAAAAAAATTTCGCTCCACGTAATATTTTCAATATATGTCTCGTTTATAAGGTAAGCTTTTATGTTATTCCATGCCCATATCCCCCGTGAAAAAAATGCAAAGATTTTCAGCAGACTGCACGTAATTTATGTGGTTTAATTATATTTACAATAAACATTGCACTAATCTGTACTTGAACATCGAACCTCTTAAACGGATGTCGGCGTCTTACTGGGTTTTGCATTTCAGCGCCATAGCATTTTTTCTAATGTTAAGAGTGATAAACTGTGTTTAGCATTTGATGCAGCGTCAACGTGTCTGGGATGAAAGAAAGCGAATGCTAACTGAGGCTTGCTACTCTGAAATGGTCCTATCGTCTCCGATCAGTCTGGTTAATGCAATGAAGAGAGATGAATTGTGGCTGGATAAAAGTCAGAGCAAATAAAATATGATGAACGGGAGCAGCCTTAGGAGAAACTACGGACCTTTGATCGATAATTGTGTATTTATAAATTACCAATGCATAATACAAGTACAAGCTTCCTAACAAATAATTTAGTTTCTCTCTTCATGAAATTACTATAAATATTATGAATGAAAAAATTTTAACGCAAAAATAACTTTATTCTGTACAGAAAAATATACAAATCATTACACAGAAGCTTGTATAATAGAAATTCTCGTATTATAATTAATACTACGAATATAAAATTTAAGATAGGTATAACATATTGTTTGTATTTTAATATATCTATACAATTATTATAAAGAGGAAATGTGAGTTTGTTTCTTAATTATTTATATGTAACGGCTAATATCGGAAATTACAGGGCTGATTGTAATTCTTCCACTGATATAAAATACATTCTTCTAGATGGACATAGGATATGTTTAATTTTTGAGAACATCATTGAGAAATTTATAAATTTGTAAACCAATTCGAAGAAAAATAAGATACTTGGTTGCTTTCTAAGAATACGTTAACAAAACTAAAAAGTTTACTACATCTTAGATTAGTTATAAATATCGTTAGAGATACACGTCCACAAACTTCAAAATAAAAAAAATATAAAAAAATGGTGTGCTGAACCACCTCATTCGTTCACAATCACTCCCCGCAACCAAACATACATAACCTGTTTTACATCTTACTGCTATATATGAATAAAAAAATTAATTATCTATACTAATATTATAAAGAGGTAAAGTGAGTTTGATTGTTTGTATGTAAAGGCTAATCTCAGAAACTACAGGGCCGATTCTTATAATCCTATCACTGTTAGAAAGCTACATTCTTCCAGATAGACAAAGGCTATGCTTAATTAAAAAAAAAAAAAAACAATTCCTTGAGAAATTTGAAAATTTGTAAACTAAGTCGGAGAAAAGTGAGCTACTTGGCTGCTTTCTAAGCGTGCTCAACCAAAACCATTAAAGATAAATTGAAACAATGTTACAAGAAAATGTCGCGAGTTTGTCGCAGGTAGTCGCAAGTAGTCGCAGGTTGTCGCAGATTGTCGCAATTAGTCGCAGGTAGTCGCAACTTGTCGCAGGTAGTCGCGGTTAGTCGCAGGTTGTCGCAAGTTGTAAGTTGCCCCAAGTAACCGCAGGTAGTCACGGTTAGTCGCAGATAGTCAAGGGTAGTTACGGGTAGACACGGGTAGTCGCAGGTAGTCCCGGGTATTCGCAGGTAGTCCCGGGTAGTCTCAGGTAGTCCCGGGCAGTCGCAGGTAGCACAGGTAGTCGCAGGTAGTTACAGGTAGTCGCATATATAGATGTATTGAAATAACTCCATAAAACCTGGGCGAAGCGATGGCGGGCTGTTAGTACCATTAATAAATTTTGTATTATTTTAATTAACACGTTTATATATCATATTGTTGTAGGGTATTTTGATATTATACCTTACAACTACATTTTTGCTATCAGTCTCATCATAATGAAGACCGCTGTTTGAGACGGCGACGTCTCATTATGCACAGAAACATAGCAGCCCGCCTACACGTCCCTAGTTGACTTCCTTTGCCTCTACATCGCCCTGTTGCGTCAGCCACCAGCCCCCCGGCTTGTTTAAGTGAACGAAACAAAATCATTGTTTCACGGCGAAATTATTAAAAGAATTGCATCTAAAAGACTTCTTAGACTCACAAGCTAACTGTTCGTACTGTGTACACGATCTAGCGGTGTGAAATCGACGAACGGGAACGAATACGTACTGTTCGCTCGCAGATCCCGGCACGGACATCCAACTAGCATAACTGCTGGGAACAGGCTGGGAAACATGGCGGCCATCCTTAGTTCGTCATGCTCGCGCCTAGGGCGCTAGCGTCGCCGAGCTCATAGGAAGTGCGCTCCTTGATTCTATATCAAATGACGGCGTTTCAATCACAAATTCTGAGAATTACACGATTTCTGGAACCTACCACTCGTGCTGATTGGTTAGGGCAAATTGTCACCCCCAACCCCTCCTCATGGCTTAACCTCTAGTTTTGATTGAGTATTTAAGTCCCCGCGGCAGCTTGGGTCAGCAGAAACTGGTGGCTGCTGGAGACGAGACCATTCCTGAAATAAGTATTAAAAAAATGAAAATGTACGGCTCTTAAGGCCAGTATGTAGAAGTGGATAATTGCTGTCCAAAATTACATTTAGTTGTAATTTTGTCTTTGGATTTTAAAGTTAGACCGGACAAAACATCAAATTATAAAAATTTTGAATTTAACTCTGTTAAAGCTAATAACATTACTAAGCTTTTTCATGAAAGAAAGACATAACATTTATTGTAAGAGTATTAATAATGTGCATACCTAAAGTATTGCATAGTGGCATTATAGGGTTTTAAAGGAATGTCAAACCTTTAAGGCTGTTCGGATCAAAATTGTATTCCAAATACCAGCCTTTTGAGAAGAAATATTTAACTTTTAAGGCTGTTCTGTTCTAAATGATATTTTAAAAATATCAGCCTTTTAATCGGAATTTGTGAATATAAATTGTGAATTATAATGTCTCTTTTGACACAGATTTGTATTAAAAAAAAGGGTACCTGATTATATATAGTATTGCTCAATGCATTTTAGTACCTATTCCTTTTTTATTTGGTTTTGAGCATAAATAAGGATTGTAGCATTGATGATAAAATATAGTGATTATTTTTCAAAGAACTTGTGTGTGTGTTTTTGGTAATTTTGCTAACCATTTTTTCTGCTTCAATTGGAGGTTTTGGTATACGATAGTTTGGTCGTGGGAATTTTGGATAGGTGACCTTACGTCGCCATACAGTATAGGACGAGGGAAGGGCCTCATGTTATAACACAGATATAATTCCAAATTTCTGACATATTGTGAGCGTTATGTCCAACTTAATAATAAATCTTTTTTTTTTTGCCTTCATACACAGTGTACAGATTGGCATATTACTAATGCATTTATGTTCTCAACAATGACAGGGTTCTCACTTGACTGGCAGATGAGTAAAGTCATTAATCCCATGGCAATGTGAAAATAATACATATGACGGAAGTATTTAAACTGAGGAGAAACTTAGAATATAATCAGGTCTTTCGAAAGCGCTCAGTTAACCGTGAACAGTACATAGTTTTTTGTCTTAACGTCGTTTCGACATGCCAATGACCCCGAAGTATAGTTTATAGCTCATAACGTATTGCCGCAACTCCAGTGATGGCTTTGCAGCCGGGGACTGGAGCAATACAAGCCTTGTAGTTGTTGTTATTGTTGTTGCTGTTGTATTAACGTCGTATAAAATTTATAATCTAAAACCTCACTGAGTTCTGGTCTCTAGGGAGGATCGCTATATAAAGACTGCTCGCGATAAAGTGAGCATATTTGAAATCAACCATACGAAAAAGTCACTGCTCTTACCTGCAAGTATTTTAACGGGCGCACTGAGGGACATGCGCCCAATAAATTTGATGACTATGGATGGAAAGTAGTTCCACATCTTAACGTCGAATAAACAGTATTCGGTAACCATTTGTGATAACTTACATTATTTCTTTCGCTTTCTGTTTTTTTATGCATCGAAATATAAAAATGATCAGATTTCTACAGTATAAACTTTTCTAATAATTTCAAAGTTTTACTTGACCGACTCATGAACAAAGTGATGAGACCCACGGCAACGTTAATTTTACATGAGGCATAAGAATACACAACGCGCATACAAGTAGATCTTAAGCAGGATTTTCAAAAGTGCTCAGTTTACTGTGAACAGCCTATAACAGAGGGGAAACCGGCTCTAGATAACAGGCTGCCTTACCCAAGGGTACAAACCTGTCTCTCTCTACCAGCTAAGGGGCCGTGGTGATGTAGTGGTCAGACTACTTGCCTCCCACCCAGGTGAACCGGGTTCAATTCCCGGCGGGGCTGCTCCCGGATTTTCGTATGGGGGAATCATGCTGGACGATGCCGCTGGTCGGCGGGTTTTATCGGGGATCTCCCGTTTCCCCCGCGCTTGCATTCAGGCGCTGATCCATACTCACCTCGCTTCACGCTTATCGGTTCTCAAGGCCTCGGTGTTAAAGGGACTGTGTAGCTGCACGTCCAATGTCAGGAAGCGAGGGACCCATACGGGCGACACTAACACGCACTCCTAGTACCTCATCGCTCCTACGCGCAAGACGTGCAGTGTTTCCGTCGTAACGCTGCACTGTGTAAATTAGATCTGTAACAGTGGGGTTTTATTACATGCGATGAAAGTACACAGATCGAACTATGTGTGTATGATTGTACTTTTCTCTTGCCGCTTAAGGAAACTGTACAGGTAAGCTTTAAATATGCCATATTTTACCACTTTCATGATTTTTTTCTCCATTAATACACTCAATAAGATAAAAGTAAAAAGATAGCGATGTAGACAATAGTTTTTATCCTTTCGGGAAAAAAGTCGTATTTCCAGAACTTTTTTTTGCCGAGATACGCGTTTGCACACAAAATACAATTCCACAGAAAATGTTTCAGTACACAGTTCTCTTAAGAGCCGCCCAAATCTCTCCACTCCATTCGGCCAGCCAGAAACACGGATGGAATAAGAGAGATATGGAGAGGGGCAGCGATGGAATGTGTGACAAGTGAGTCGTCACCTAAGAAATAAAAGGTATGCAGCGATTGGTAATTTTGAATTGGGCACTCGCTTATGAGAGGTTATTTCGTTATTAAATATATGGTTAGGCCGGCCAGCCATTTTTAATACTTATGTTTTGTATTATACTTATATTTAGTATTTATATTTTAGCATTGTGTAATATTTTAGAGTTTAGTTATAATTTTGTAAGGGTTTTGTATGGTTACTGAGTGTTGTAGAAAGCCAGCTGAGCGCGCGCGCGTCGCCAGCGCTGCTATTCGGGATAGCGGCCGCGCGGGGCGGAGAGAGTCTTGTACAGCAGCAGACAAGGTAAGGTAACATGTGCGAAGTTGTAGCAGACCCAGCTCTGGTATGGCGTTGCCTAATGAGTCTCAGTATGAGCTAGGGTTTTTGAAAATACGTCTTGCGTTCAACACTGTATACAACGTGGTTGGTTACAAAACTTGTGGAAATAATTGCGGAAATTAGTCTGCCTGCTCGTTCTAAATGCTCACGTCTTGTGTGCTGAGCTTGGTTGGAAAAAGCTGGCGAACTTCTGCGGAGCCCTATTTTTCTGCTGTGGGTCATCGCCACGAAATTCGCCTGGGAGCTGCCTGCGCGATCAGCGGGGAGTTTCGCCTTTGCATTTCCTGGACGGCGGCTTGCAGTTCGTAGATGTCCGCGAGCTGCGGACGCTTGTGCGGAGGCGCGCCATGTCTGCGAAATTCTCGGCGTCCTCAAATTGGAAGGTACTGTCCAGCTGTTATTTTAGGTGGGGGCAAGTTGCGCTCGATGCCAGTTACTGCTTGGATAATGTTGGCGATAGTGCTGTTCAGCTGGCCAAAAGAATAGTGACGTTATCATAATGTACTGGCTTTTTGTGGCAAGAAAAACTGTTCGTAGAAATTAAAATAAACAAATACTGTGCACGTATTTTTTCTTTATTTAAATTAAATTCCTGGCCACAGGTGTAGGGGGAGGTGAAAAATGATTTATTGTGATTGTAAAACACCGTACGAGTGAGGTCGCTTTAACCCTCCCCAGTCGCCTCACGCTTGGGAGTTTCAAATGGAAACTGAGGACGGAACGGGAACACCCTGAGTAAACCTCCGCACTACCACAGTGTCTGCCATACTCCCTACGTGATAATCCCCTCCTTCCCGTTCCGAAAATTTCCCGTCGGGGCATGGGGCTTGAACCATGGATCCCGACTGTGGGTGGTCTAAGTACAAACAACATTTTTTTTTTAAATTCCGGACGTAATTGTTTCAGGATTCCGGTGGTAGATCGTAGTTTTTAGACTCACCCGAATTCACTTCTCGCCCGGGACTCGAACCCGCGACCCCGCGCTCCGTAAGACGGCACGCGACCAACTGCACCACCGGAGTTGGCAACTTCTGAACCAACCTCGGATCCGTCTTATAAAATGTATAGTTTAAAACTGATTGCCACTAAACAATTTATAAATATAAGCTAAAAACAATTCACGGATTAACTTGGGGCCAAGCTGTGTTTCAAACTTTCGTATGTTATGCTACATTCGACATTGGTGCTCGCCATGTCTGTCCCCTACTGGAGGGCTCTCAGCCAATAATAAACATGCAACAAAATGCGGGCCCAATCATGGCCTGCTGCGAGAGCAAGCAGCCTATGATAAGTTGATATAAGCATGTGTATATAAAATACTGCGAAGTCTAACCTACATGTCACTGAACTCGTGAATGTTTCCCGTCCCTAACGTTTTGTGGCAATTAGTAAAGTATAGGTACGGAAAGGAAGATTTCGCGAGTTCGATGACCTGTAGGCTAGACTCCACAGTCCTGTGTATACTCGAGTCTCAGGTGTATGTTCATTGGCTTTGGCTTCAGAGAGTAACCTGCGATACACCACACCTAGCAGTATGGGATTCGTTACGTGTTTCCTTGTAAGCATGCTATTGGCTCAGAGGCGTCCAGGACGTGTTTAATAAAACTGTGATCCAATTGCAAAGGCGACTTCACTATATATGTGTTTGACGCCTATCTTGTCTCGAAAAGAATTTGGGAAATTTTCGTATTCTTAAGTATAGTCCATTCATCGTTACCTCCAACTTTTATGGAGCCCTGCTCAAGTTGTACTACTATCAGAATTTCCCTCCGCTTCATAACAACTACAGTATTTCTTACTAAGTATTACCAACACACCTATATTCTGTCTTAGGAAGCATCTTAAAACGTCATGCAGTGGAGGATTTTTCAAAGGTTTGATTCAAACAGTGTGAAAGTATAGCGAATAGACTATACACTAGTAACGTAGTCATGGTTTTGATTGCTTCACAGTGCCACGTGACGGACGTAAGGATGCAAATGTCAGTTTGTACGTACATGTGGCTTTTCAAGGATACGTAATGCACAGGAACTAGAAACTATGCAAGAATTAAAAAAAAAAAAAGTTTTCTGTTATTCGTGAACCAACTGTTAAACTGCTTGCATCTTCCCTAACAAACGAGATAGTACGTGCCACAACTTTTTATGGCTCAGCTCGTTTCACTCCCGAAAATGACATTCGTGTCACTTTTCAGCGGAGAGCTCCTCAGACTGTAGCATCTATAGCAAGGTCGCCGTACATTCACTGTAAAAATTTTTCCTGGTAAACTTCCTAAACTGCAATGGAAGTTTTTAATGTACACACTGTATGGAAATAATACCACACATCAAGCTGCAGATATAGGAACGTTTAGCATCACTACCACACAAAGCTGGGAACTTCCCTACGCATTTTGCTGTTTCCTGAGCCAACGCAGGAACGCTACAATGAATGTATAGGGGGGAGGGGAAATTACCATTCCGGTTTCTCGCTAAGCGTATACACTGGTATGGTAAATTTCCGAATGATTTCTCAAAATGTACGTACTCCTAATCCTCCTGATTGCCGCTTGTAAAAACCTTGTCTTCGCGAACAACCGTAATAATATTTACAAAAACACATTAATTATTAATTATATGCTACTAAAATTTGACAACCATGCTTGGCAAAAAACATAAGGCAAACTAAGAACATGCTTAAAGTTCAACCTTATCATACTCATTTCAATATATAGTTTCAGGTGTTGCTATTATTAATATGTTGATACTTCGTATACCTGAGACTACACTGTACAGTTGATCCAGCCAGGTTAACAGTGTACCACTTTATCATTTAATTTCTAGTGGATGTTCGAATCCCAGCCTATTACTGTCTTATTTATAAATAAAGAAGCAGGTAGCCGTGAAGTATATATCTAAGTAGGGACTATACATAGCCTTCATTTGATTTAAAATACGTGGTGAAAGGTTGCTCTTAATTGGTGCAATGTTATAACTCGGCAACGTCAACAAAATATCTGGAAATAATGCGGTCGCGGGTCCTGACCTTGATAAATGACGAATAATGGAGGCGAGGAAGGTCTAGTGGGTCAATCACCTGGAAACAATAGTGTCACCGATACCTGCTGTATAGTCTGCGCGCATGTAACGTGAACACGCCAGTCTTGCGGGGGGTATTCACTAAAGAGTAAATCTTGGCATATTCAAATAAAAATGCTCTACTATTCACTGTGAAGTCTGATAGCGTCTTCTGATAGCGAAAAAGTTGCTGGAGGACTTACTTAGCCCATTTAAAATGCCAAGAAATGAGCAGCAGCTGCGATAGGTGAAATTGGTGGCGAAAATATGTAAAATACGTAAGGAAATGAGTGTATGAAAATCAACAAAAAGACGAGTAGCAGAAAAAAAAGTTTAGGATGACTTTTATTTGTGCGTTGTTCGACGCACAGTTCAAATCTTTTATGCCCGCAGACAAGAGATACAAGAATAGGTCAAGGTAAACCATATTGCTTATGAAGAAATTTCTAAAGCAGAATTACATTGCGTTGTTAAATGCCAACACTCACCTCCCAAGTATTATGTAGATCGACTTATTGAAGCAGCCACGAAGTAGTCAGGATGCCGCCATATCAATGTAATTTGAATGCTATTGAACATACAGAATGTTGCAATATTGGATGACAATACTTTAGGGAAACATTCCTCACCTCTGAAGGACGAAAAAATGTTATATGAACATAGGTCTGCAAAAGCTTCGTTTCTTCAATACAGCACGTAATACATAACATACAGTGTATGGCCCGTTATGTATTACGGGCTGTAGTGAAGAAGCGAAGCATTTGCGGACCTATGTTCATATGAAATTTTTTCATCCTCCAGAAGTGAGCAATGTTTCCCCAAAGTATTGACATGCAATTTGGCAACATCCTGGCCTGCGGGCCATACAATTTACGTTATGTATTAGGGGCTGTAGAGAAGAAACGAAGAGTGTGCGGACCTATGTTCATATAACATTTTTTTCATCCTCCAGATGTGAGGAATGTTTCCCCGAAGTATTGACGTGCAATATTGCAACATTCTGTGTATGGATCACTGTCAAGTCTCGTGTAGCTGGTAAAAATGAATCGTAAAGACCCGACCATATGAAAGCATTGACAGACGAGGCTATAACCCTATTTCAGAAAAATACTGGAAATGTTTCTGTGGTTCCAGGTTTACTTCACTCGATTAGTTTAGCCTTTATAAATTTGTTTGTACCATTTTCAAAGAATTTTTTAAAAATCGTATTTGCATGCATTACAGTTTATGCATTTTAAAACAGCATTGGAAAACATATAACAAAGGTTAAAATCTTTGAAAGCAATTTACTGTTAATACAAAATTATTTTTACTGCGAATTTTTGTAAGTCCGCCGAATGAATTCTAATTAATATTTACTGTGCATATTGTCAATGATGCTTTAGAGTTTCAACTTCAGGCAGATGTTTTCCTGTCGCTCAAACAATTCTATCTTTATTAACTGAAAATTTAAACAGTTCTTTTGATGTAACGTTCTTATTCGCCTCGAATGCACATTATAACAACTGTCACAGTGATGTATCTGTATAGTCAGGGAGCATTAACCCATTTAAACTTATTATGCCATATGATAAACGATAGGTAGGGGCACCCGAATATCGAGAAAAGATTTCACGACCAGTTGTGTTCCATAACACTTCAGCTCAGATACACTTCAGCGATTGGATGGTCTAGGTGTTACTCGTCTTAGGTGTCTGCCCGCGAATCACAGATGTATAGTGACGGAGTAGCCGTATTCTGATTGGCCAGTCAAATAAGGCAATGTCTCCTCACAGATACACGTCGCCGATAAGCAAACTAATACTGCTATTATGGCCATTGGGTAGTGAAATCTAGCACTTGCGGCAATCTTTTCTCGAAATACTGGTGTCCCTAACGATAAGGAAATCACACCACTGTTTTCGACATTGCCAAATGTGTCGCAGACGGTCCATGATTGTTTTTACTGGGTGTATCGCTCTTCCCCCCCCCCCACCCGCCGCCCGAGGAGTGCACGATTTGCACTTTCCTCTCACAAGATTGTTTGTTTAATGTGGTCGCACTATACCTCAGATGACTGTAGGCTTTGAGTTCCGGTTCACGATAATGAATATAATTGTGCACGGACCTTTACAGTGTACAGTGGAAGCCGAAAATTTCCTATTTTGTGTTGGTTACTTCTGTTTTGTAGAATTAATTATGCGGCGAAAATAAAATTGATTTCATTGCAAATCATGGACAGTCGGAGTAAGTTGTTTGGCTGACATTTATCTGCTTTGCGTACTTGGCATTCACTTCAACAGCTGTACGCCTCACGTTATTGCATACTGCAGGGGAAAAGGCAGTGTAGTGTCGATGTCGCCCGAGACAAGATGTAGGTAGGTAGTTGGGCTTAACGTCTCATCGACAGCGAGGTCATTTGGGATGGTGCAAGTTGCGCAAGGGGGAGGGATTGGGGAAGGAATGGGAATGACTCAAGGGGCCCATCCCAGCATTCGCCTGGAGCGATTTCGGAAAACCATGGAAGGCCGAAATCAGTATGGCCGGACCGGGGATCGAACCCGGGTCCTCCCGAATGCGAGTCCAGCGAGTTACCACTGCGCCGCCTCGCTCTGTCCGAGACAAGAGATATGCAATTAACAGGCTCGGAGAAACAGGAAAACTACCAATTAGCGACCTTGAGGAGAGAGTGCGAAAGGGTTAGGGAAGGAAATCATTTCCTCCCAGGATGGCACGGATCTCAAAACCTTGGCCTTTTCGCGTTCGCCTCATCAAAGACGGTGTTTATCACACAAGGCGCATCTTCCCACCTCTTTGGCCATTAAACATTTTTATCGCGTCGCCTTTCTCTACCCACCGCCCCTGAGCGTTCTCTATTTCCTTTACTTTGTGCGGCAACTCGGGCATGGCCAGCGTCGCACCATCGCCACATAAAACTGCCGCTGGAGGGGGCCGCCCAGATCCCCCCGGGAAAACAAAAGGGTTGAAGGTGCAGGAAGGGGAGGTTAGGACGCGTATACGAAGAGGGGCGAAGTGGACAGAAAGGGGATGTGCACGCATGCGCACTCACGTCGCCCACTTTCCCAACACATCTCAGGGCTGTGCGCGATGTGTGGTGGCGTCCCTCTAGCGAGCAACGCCAGAACTGACGAAAAAATAAACACGGGGTTTTGAAAATCGTCCTCGATTTCCGCCCTTATGGGGAACTAAAATAAATTGCAGGGGTAATAATTATGGGTTGGCATTTTAGTCTACGTTTGGGTTGTTCGGAAGACGCACCTATATGACTGAGATTAATGCAGACCGTCTGATACACGTAAAAAGAGAAAGCAAACGGAAGGAGATTGTAGGCGCGGTCTAAAATAAAACAAAAATTTTGATGGAGTGATATTAACTAAAAACTAGCAAAGCTCGGATCACAATGAACACGTGTGCATAACGAAGATGTATGTATCAGAGCGAAAGTATGTATTCTTAGTTTCCAAAGTGTACGTCAGAACTGTTTATGCACGCGATGACCACTAACAGTGGCAAAAATTACTTACTTTTATTTTCATACGTACACGTTTACCATCGTCAACCAAGCGTAAATAAATGCGCTTCAGTTCTTCGGAGAATATCTGAGCGACCATTTACTTAGTTATAAACGTTAATAAATGACGTGACTATATCACTTACACACGAGTCAAATAACAAAATGAAGGAATTCTTATACGACGATAGCAGAAAACGAGTTAATATAATGCTGGGGAAAGAATTCGCAAAATTTCACGGGCCTCTACTTTTTACGCAGGTGCACGTGTGTGTATCGGCTGTATTATACGAGTATATATTTATCCACAAATTTGATAATTCTTACCCTTAAAAACTTATAAAAACAGAATTCAAAAAGAAACTTGAGTATTCACAGATGTTTATCAAACACTTTTAAATCAACGTTAATATACGTGGAACTATTTTCTATCATTCGTTACCAACATTACTGGTCTCATACAAGCCAGCGCCGTCCGCTAAAATATACGAAGGTAGGGGTAGTGACATTTTTCAAAGGTTGATATTTGAAAAGTGCTGAAATAAACGTGTATAGCAAATAAAGGCGTGTGAACTATGAACGCAAGGTGTGTTGCAGGGCGATCTCCCCGCACGCAAGGCTGAGGTAGGACGGGCTGGCCGCCTCAAGTACGCGGCGCCAGTTCCTTGCAAGGACCCCGGCGTGCGCGCGCCGCGCCGTTCGCGGGCTTTTTCGCAGCTTCGCGGCGTCGCCGCCCGGCGCCGTGGCGGCGCTAGCAGACGGACGCTCACCCCCGAAAACATTCGAAGCGTCCGTCCCCTCTTCACCCCCGCCACGGGAGCCCTACCCTCCCTTCGACGTCCACTCGCCTTCCCCTGACGTCCTTTTTTTTTTTTTTAGTTTTCACCCACGGCTCCAGCACACACACGCAATTTTTTTTTGTTTCACGGGGGTGGTTAAGAGGGGGGAAAGGGCGGCTGTTTCTCGTCGTCGTCGCAAGATGCCGCCTGCAGACTGGCCGGTCCTTGCGGCGTAGGGGGCGGTTCCTTAGCGACGCGACGCCCATGCGCCTTGGCGACCGACGCCTGCCGACACACCCCGGCCCGAGCAGACGGAGCCACTCTTCAGTCACGTTGGGCGCCACCCCGCGGTCCTGGGTCCTACGCGCCGCCGGGGGTAAAAAAAAAACCACGCGCGCACCCACGCCGACAGGGGTCGCCGCGCTGCGACTGGGGAAAAAAAAAATATTAACGGGCGCGAACAACCGCGCACACGTGAGGGAGGACTGCGAGCCCGCGGACGTCGGCCTCCGATGTGACCGACGGGAGCCGCGATCGCGTTGTCTCCTCGAGCGACGGCGGCCCGGGGCAAGACGTCGTCGGCGACCACCCCCGCGGCTTGACCTCGCGCGGGCTCGCTTCCGCACCTCCGGCGCCGTGGCTCGTCCGACTATCTTGGCCCTACGTCGCCTGGAGCACCGATCCCCGCCGGACCGTCACGACTTCTCTCTCCAGCACGCCGAGCTACTTTTCAAAAAACTGTAAGTACCATTTCATTTTTTTTTTTCAATCAAAAATTAAACCTCAGCGTGCGAAATAATCTGTTAGCGCGTCCATCCCCCCTCCTCCTCGCTAAGTGCCCGCGTACTCGCTTTCGGCTCCCGTGACGTCACGCATGTATGCGATTCTCTGTGTGCATGTGTTCGTGTGTGTGGTTAGTGTATGTCTGTCTCTCTCTCTCTCTCTCTGTACCTCTCTCCCTCGTCTGTCTCTCTAGTCCGGGCGTGTTCATCAAGTGAGTTTACGTGTCGATGCGGCTTAAAATTAATTATCCCGTCCCGCGACACCGCGAGGTCGCAGTGTCCCGCTGAAGGACTTCCGTCGCGTCCGTCTTAAGACCGACGTCTTAGACGAGCGTCTTGTAAATATTTAAGACGGCGTCATTGAAAAAAAGGCAAAGAAGTAGAAAAAAGAAGAAAAGAAAGTTTACAAAAAAATTGTACGTGATGGATTTAAAAAAAAAGTGCCGTGAGAAGTGAGACGGGCGCTCGACGCCGGCCGACCGCTTATCGACGCGCGGCGTCCTTGGCGACCGACGCCGCTTCGGCCGCCAGGAGCCGACACCAGGCGCCGGCGCCAGCTACAAGGCCGCGACGCTACTCCGCTGTGCGTCTTACATCCTTCCCCATGGGAAAAAAAAACCGAAGATTTCTTCAAGACGTTCTTAATTCTTATACATGATTTCCTACCGGGAATTATTTTTTAAATTGCAATTTTTTTTTTCTTTTGCCGAATAGGAATTTTTTTTCACGTTGGATACACGTACCTCGCCAAATACCAATAGCTGCGGTTAAGCCAATATAAAATCAATTTCATTTGAGCTCAATGCCCGTTTTACTTTTCCCTGTTTTTTTATATAAACATTTTAGTTCAATATTAGCGCGTGTATTATGCACAGGAGTTTAAATGATTGCATTAACTCTACAGTTGCAGACCGTCAGAATATAAATATACCTTGACGAAAAAATATAAAAATTTTCTCTCCAAGGATATATTTCTAAAAATAAAATATACTTTAAAGATTTCCTTGTTTCTTTGCCGTCTAGCCTGTCGGTATTAAGTGCTAGGGTACAGCTTATATATATATATATATATATATATATATATATATATATATATATATATATATATATTAATTTGGACAGTAAAATTCTAGAAGTAGGTTGTTAGCTTAGTGATCGACTTAGATTATATTAGATGTAATTTTTCTCTCGTTTGCGTTTGGTGTTGTAGAACCTATACCATATAGTCATTCTTCTGGCTTTGGATGGCTAAGCATGTTGTATGCACAATGTTTCATGTGTGTGCATGCAGTTGTATGTAACCCTGCACGTAGATAGATAATACCAAATTTCATTTTCTCTCCTTTGTGTTAGGTGTGACAGAAGCTATGCCTTACGGTGTAGACGTTGAGGGGTTGATTATATTGTAGCGGAAGTGTTAGAATTAAATGCATTAACGTGCGTCTGATCCTGTGTGACGGACAAGTCGTTTGCGCCTCGCTCAACCTGTGCGGCGACCCGCAGTGCACAGGCGACAGACAACGTCGCGCGTCTGCATTTATTTGTGACAGGTGCCGATGACGGTAGTTATTGTATATCTTCCGGGAGGGGGAAACAGGTGTGAAGATTCGACAGTGACTAAAAGAGTGCGAAAAAAAATCGGCGGGAATGGTGGCGAAAATGTTTATTATCGTATATCGACCAGTTTATGTGTTGACAATTTTTGTTCCCCCTCTCTCTTTCCCCTTATTTTGTTCTCTTTTTTTTTTGCCGATGGCGTGTTTATGTTCGTGCCGTCTCTTTCCGACCGGAGGGAAGTGATACATGCAGGTTTTCTTGGAAGGGGGTTTGATAAGGGGGGAGGGGAATGTCTAGGAGATCGGGGAAGTGTATATTGAGACTGGAGAGTTTGAGTGCCAATATCGTTTGAGGAAGGCGTGGTGGGGGTAGGCTTTGGCGGGGGAGGAGAAGGCGCCGGTAGGAGAAGTCAAGTGAAGGATGGAAGGAGGAGAGGGGAAGGGAAGAGAGAGAGAGGGCGCGATGGCCATCCCCTTAGCAGTTTTTGGGCGGTCTCTTTTCAACGTGGTGGCGGCGGTGGAATGAAGGCGTAGCGGATTGGAGGAAGGAGAAAGAAGAGGTGAAAAGAGAGCGAGATGATGGACGAAGAGGGGAGGGTGCGAGGGGGGAGAGGGCGAGGCGCGCAGGTCCCTTCAGCGCGCCTTGGCCGGCCAAGTCGACTCAGGAGACAGTGCCGCCAGCCCGCCCAGCTGCCGCGCGCCGCACGCTGCCTAGCGAGCCAGGGGCCAGTCGCTAGCGAGGAGGCGCCCCGCGCAGTTCAGTGTTCCATGGAGAGGCGTCGCGGCGGCGGTAAGCGCCCTCTTCGAGGAGCGGCCGCGAGTGAACTGTGACTGTGACCACTCTGTGCTCCGCAAGCTTCCCTACATCCTCGTCGCTCCCGCAGGATTAACACGCAAGCACTCATGACGACATAAGGTAGGCCTTCGCCTCCGACCATCACTTGCTGCTGCCTTTTTTTTTTTTTTATCCATCAGAGGGATACTTGATGTGGATTACCATCAACAGTGAGCATCGTGTCTACGGGAAAACAACTCGGTCTAGAACGTTTATTTTTTTTCTAACCCGTGCTCTCCTCCGTGGACGTACCTGTGTGTGACTGTTGTCGCCCAGTGCACCGCACGTGTTCGCGTGTCGTGACGTCAGCCGCGGAAGCAGGGAGCCGGGAACTAGCTCGTCTTCGGCATTCCGCCCGTCTTCCAGCCGCCAAATTCGCGGCTTGCCTGCCCCTCGTGGCAACGGGCTCCGCTCTAGCTCTTCCTTTGCCGCTATCTTTTCCGTCACGTTCCTACCTGTGGTGCTTTATCCAGTTTGTTTCCAATCATCCTTGCAAAAGCGAAGTGTTCTGCTCTCCTGTTTCTTCAGTGGTCGGGAAGCCTGGCATTATAATTGCAGATTTTGTTGCACTCTGCCTTCTTTTAACGTGGGCATCGTCTTTCGGAAAATAAATAAAAATAACTCATTGCGTGGTTCTTCACAGTGTCATTCATATTTCCATAGCATATTTTTATTTTATTTCAAAAAAGGTTGTTCAATATAAAAATACTCTATAAATATTATTTCAAACAATTTTCCATGTCGTTCTTTTGAATTGCTAAACTTTTTTGCATTTAGTGTGGTAGCCTGAAAAAGTAGTTTAATGACTGTTACAGGAAGAAATTTCGTGCTCCTGAATGTCTTTGGAAAGGGCGTTTCTTGGAATGTTTCCTTGTAATTTTTACTTTTCGGGACTTAACTTCTCCACGTAGAATGAGCTCGGAAAAGGTCATCTTGCCTATCGTGCTTTGCAGTGCTGCATTATAAATCCTTGCTCATGTAATTCGCAAGTGAATACTCCCTTGCGATTATTCAATCGTTGTGACTGTAGTATTACAGCATATATTCTTTACTAGTGCAATGCCTCCCTGCAAATGTATACAATCCACTTCGGTTACTAGCCAGTCCTCTCTAGCCAGATGACGGGGAATTATTTCGTTTCCCAAGAATGTTGATAAACTCCTGAATTTCCTGTGTCCTCTAGAAACAGCACGCAGGCGCCTTTGTATTCTGGAAAATGTTTTTTTTCTTCTTTGTTTTGTCCTTGCAGACTTCAAGCATATCTTCGCACGTGTATTTACTGCCCACGCATGATTCTTGTTACGGCACTTAACACACTGGCATATCGGAATGCTGATCGTTGTGGCAATCTTCTACGTAGCTAAACTTTTTTTTAAATTATTTCGTGGTTTTGTACAGTTTCCACTTTATGACCGTGAGTTTGATTAATATTCGGATTCTCATTGTTTGGTCTTGTATTTCTGTTCTTGCTGTATACAATTAATTTTTAGAAATGAAGTGTTATCCATCCATTCTGATGCTAATTCGGCATTTGGCGTATGCAGTAATGTAACATGTTTTTGGAACTTGTAATAATACGCAGCTCGTGCTGACTTGAGCTATGAATTTTCTTATTAGGGTTTCAGTCTTCTCTTATTGGTTACTGTATATCGCTCGATGTATCTGGAATATTAGTCCCCGTCAATTGTTAAAATCATGGTATTTAATGAATTTCAGTGAGTTCCCATGGAAAACTGTAAATCGTCGCTGTCGTCTTCTCTGTGACAATTTACACCTAGTCATCATGTACGGACATCTGCGGTCATTTTGTACTGATGGAGTGGTCATTCTGCTTGCATATCCTTCCGTTATCTCATGGACAAAATGCGAATATTGTACATGCAATTTACGGCACTAGTAATCGTGTCTGTAACGAGTGTTTTCATTGTAAAAGAAGGGCTAACGTTTTGTGTATTTGCAGAAAAATCACGCATAAACGTGTTGTAACGTGTAAACTGCTAACTCGTGCGGAAACCAATTCTGGGCAGCAACGTGAGTAAAGGCTTTTCACAGTATAGTACTTCTGGAATCGACCTTTGAAATAGTCACTTCTCGTTATTTGCAAAGATGCTACCATATAGTCTATTTGCGGTTTCTTCAAACCTTTGGAAAATCAACCTATGGTGACGTTTTTAGTTATTTCCTAAATATACCATGTATCACAAGCGTTTTATACTTGCCTCATAAAAGTAACTTTTTTTTTTGTTTAAACTGAAATGTTATTTATATTCTCTCTAAAAATTATATCATTTCGTTTGTAATTAATATGAATTTAAAACTGTGAGGAAACATGTGCGTTGGCAGCGCCTAGTAAGATATAGTTCTCACGCAAAATATTATTACAACTGAGTGCGCAGGAATACGGTGCGTTGTCCTTTGGTATAATTTTCTATACTTAGTTAAGCTTAGTTTGCACGAGGCGGAGGAATGTCCTGGAAGTAGAACTTAAGCAGGGTTTCAGAAAAATTTGAAGTAACCGTGAATGGATTATAGACATCTGGCACGCAAACTCAATATTCCCAAGTCCTGATGTTGCATTCCGAAAGAGTAATGTTGACATTTATGGCAGATCAGGTTACTGTTTTTCCACTCCATGCATTTTACAGTATGTATTGTCATATTGGAAAGACTTTCAGTTTCCCAACAATTTCATATCTCCACTTGACTGACATGTGAATGATGTCATTAAGCCCATGACAGTGTTAATTTTACTTGTGGTGGAAGTATACAATACGAGGAGAAAAGCGTGTGTTGAGTTTGGCCTTTCAAAAGCGTTTAGTTGACCGTGGACAACCATTAAAAAAAATCACTGTCAAATTGGCTGCGTATCAGTTTAAAACTACCCTTGTGACTTTTGCCAAATTAGTTTTTTAATATTCCCACAAATTTCGTCACTGTATTGCTTAAGGTGTTCGTTTCAATACGTGTGATATGCCGATTTTTCTGAAGTTTGGAATACTTGCGATGTCTAAATGGCATAAAAAACAATTTATTAATGTGGGAAACAAATATATATTAATTTTAGCGTAGTATTTAAAAAATATGTTATTGATTTTTTTTAATTTGTAATTTTTAGATAAGTTAACGTTTCGAGCTCTACGGAAGGTTTGTTTTACCAACCATTTTCAAACAGTATTTTTACTAAACGATTCTTCTAATCATCCCATAGCGAATTTCCGATTTAAGTACGTAAGTAAAGATATTGTATAAAACATCAAGGTTTGTAATCCTGTTGTAGTTTCCGATAGTACAATAGTTTCCGGCGGTTACTAAAATAGTATAATGAACCAAGTCATATTCACTCTTGTTACATATCGCACTTGTAAAGATTGTGGAAGGATATCTAAGCTCATTGAACGCACTGAAACGAATATACACAATTTCTATGTTGAAGAATTTAAAAACATGGCAAGCGCTGTCGTTATTCTAACCCTCAGGAAAAAGCTCGTAGGTTTTGATTGCAGTGCATGTTTGTATACATATTATATATTAGTCTGTGAAGGAACTCTACATCTAACAAGTGCATGTAATTCTACAGAACATTTTTTCGCCTGTAGGCTGTCTGCAGGTTGTATATATTGCGCCTAAATATTTTCTGACACAAAGAACATTAAAGTTAAATGCACGATACGTGATGTTTACATGGGAGTGAAAGAAATACTGCAGAATTTTTAAAAGCACGAACGATTGCATTTGAAATAGTGTACACGCTAAATTCGAATAAGTGGTTTTCCACCAATTCGTATTCAGTTTGTACTTGCCGTTTACTTCAACCAAAATGTTTTCCATTTCATGTCTGTGCTTAGAACTGCATGCGTTTGAAAAATGTAACTATAATAACTAAGCATTTTTTTTTTATAAAACCTACGACCTCGGTACGCTAAATATATTAGAGATTCAAGTACTACCTACTTTTTTTACTTAACAGTGACAAAAAAGGAAGAAAACTTGCTTTGGCGGAAACACTAAACTTCATGCGTTTGTGCAAGTTCCATTTGTAAGGGGTTTAATGTAATTTGTTATTGCGAAATTGAACCTATTATCAACTCATTCATGGGATAAAATTTAACCAACCACATAAAAATATTTTGGCTTAGTTTATAAAGAATACAAAATTACACCAAAATTGCGCAAATAAGTCTCACTCGATTCCCTGTAAATAGTCAAGTATGACTCTTTATGATGCATATTTTTGACTTACAAACGCACAAAGTAACAGTGCGAATAATATTGTTGACGATTATAATACCAGTTGTGTTAGGAGCACTCGATACGTCGGCATAAGCCACGGTTGAAATTCTTCTTCGCAGTTAAGGTGAAATCCAACGTCGAGTTTGGAGACCGCAGTGGCAGGGGCACATCTAACCAGCCACTCAACAACCGCCAATTTTCAACATGCTGAAAACTTCAGCTTAATATCTCTAAATTGATGGTCTAACAGTTGCCATCACCGGAGGCTCAATATTTTACCGGCGTCGCGAAACTAACACGTGCTCGTCCGTTCGTTGTGTAGTTTTCCGCAAAGTCCTTCGATCGTCTGCACAGGAAATCACAGTGTAGAAACTATGATTCGGTCGAATACGCTTAATTAACTTGATGCATTGCGTACAACATTCACACAGAACAGTTTTGCCCGTAACATGTGAACAGTTAATATGTACATTTTTAGTTTCAGTTGTGTCTGCAATATGTGTTAAATACTATTCTATTTATTTCACAAGTCACGATAACCAATATGATAGCTGATCCATTAAGTTAATACATCTGAATGTACCTCGTAACGAGTGAGCAAATATGTAAGGTCTGCATATTGAACAGTAATGCAGTCACTGCACACAGTACGTTAATAAACTGTTTCCCTCGGGTCAATTTCTTGTTATTTTACAGCTAATGTTTATCTGATTTTTCTAAATGCACTCACAGATTGCCTGTTTAATTTGAAAATATATTATTTGGTGTAGTTATTACTGAATAGCGACTACTTATTTTTAAAAGTCATTAACTGTAAATACCCAGCATTATTTAATATTTTCCTTTGTAATTATTTCAAAATTTTGCTCAAGATTAGTGTGTTAATATAACGAAAAACTGCAAGAAATTGTAAACTTTGCCGAGCAACAGTAACATTATTTTAGGTGTGAAATACTCAACATCTTAGTATATTATAGTTGCAGGAATGTACATTCCTTAGATATAACAAATTTACTACTATGGATTGACTACCATTGGTAGGATTAATATGTATCATTTGAATAGTGTTATTGTAATGCTTGAATTGAATTTTCATCCCGTGAGTAAAACATGCAGAATTTTCCAACATTTCCCAGAGTTTGTTTTAGAAAATATCTACACGTTAATTTGGAGCTAAGCAAAGGTAATAGAAATAAAATGTGTTTTAAGACGACTCCGTTATTACAACGTCTACGCTCCGGTCAGGTTGTCTTTTGTAGTGTCTTTCAATGCTGCACTCTAGCGGCGACTCGCCGAACCTCCAACAGACGAGTGGCGCTGGAAGTCTTGCGGCCGCTGGTGGAACTTTTAGAAGGCCTTCCTTCCTCCCTCTTAATAGGCGAGTGCGCAGAGAGGAGTACGAAGGGGAACAAGAGAAGGGTTAAACGCACGGGAGGGGATGAGCGGAGGATGGTAAATTGTGCAAAGGGAGCGAGCAAAAAGGAAAGAAAATCGCAGTTAGGGAGCAGAGCGGGAGGAGCAGGACAAGAATTAGATAGCTGTGTTTAGTTGAAAGCCCATGAATAGGAGGACGTTTTAACCCTTGTGTTGAGATTAAACCCCGGTATTTTGTAGTGCAAACCCATTGATTACATTCTGGCGTGTAGAAAATCCGGAGTCAGGGGCGGAAAAAAGACTAAAACAGGTGCTGATGACCACTAAAAGTAGTTGGGAGTAATTACAGAGTAAAATCTTTAGGAAATTTGCTGGAAGGTATTAAACAAAGATTTTTTTCGATTTTTCGTGAGAAAAAAATCCTTGAGATTTGGGTTACTCACAGAATGCATGAAAATTATTCCGATGAAAAATGTTAAGAATCAATTTGTCAGTTCCTAGATTTCACTCATCCAGCCAAAAATTGTTTGGCAACGTTGAGAGATGAAATTAAAATATAACGATTTTCATTTTAATGCAGTTTGAAGTAAATAGAATAGAATAGTTTAAATACCTAATACTGCATAGATCTTAAATAATGATTGCGGAATACATACTGTCAAATGTTAAGGTATGCCTACCATTTTTTTACGTCTTCTTTGCATTTGATGATTGTAAGGCAAATTATTCACGATAGTCAAACATACGCATTATCAATTGTATGCTCTTTTAGCGTTGTTCACAATAAAACGTGGCAATAATGGCAATTATGGGCCTCGTGAAAAAATATCTGTTTTAAGTAATGCCCTGACCGTACCAGAATTTTTTAGCTCAAAACTTATTATTTTTTTAAGTGTGATGAGGTATGCATGTACTTTCTTCTGGCATTAAAAGAGCTTGTCAGTAATGCCTTTTTTCAATATTAGTTATTATTCCGGAAAATATTCAGTTTGATGGATTCAAAGCAGTCGAGTGGGCACGAGTTCGACACATGCGGGGAAACGGAACTAGGCTGAAGCTGATTTCATTAGATAACTCTGAAGACGTTGAAGGTAGTCGAGAAGACGACGTACTTACTAGCTTACCAATACATTGTCCTGCCACCACGTTTAACGCTCCAAGTGCGGTGCATATTAACGAACAAATAAGACATGCTAGAAGCAAGTCACGTATGTGCCCGAATGCATGGTCATCAGTTCAGTTAGTCTCGCCATTCCCATTTACAACAGTCCTATTGGTTCAGACAATATCGGACACGTCTACTACACTGCACGCAGTTCATTATTGGCCGGCTCTCGGCCACTATAATGCCGAGTTGAAAGTGTCCCAATCAAATGTTCTCTCCTACGTATAGTAATGTGCAATCCATCCTGTTTATTTAAGCAATGTGCACGTTGAGTGTTGATGACGTAGTATTACTAGAACCAGTGAGTTTTTTCGAAAAAAAATACCAGTACATGGTAGACTTCAATACTATAGGCACACAACAGCGGTTTGTCTTCTGCCATTGATTACCGTTTGCTTGAAAAGGCCTTTTCATATTTGACAGGCACACTCATAATTCGGCAACATCAGCACGGCCCCTGCGTGATTCGTGTGCAGGCGGTCAAAACCCGTGTCAAAAAGTAATTTCAGCCACTCAAGATAGGTAAACGATCTATAGAGTTTTGAAATATAACTTGTCTGTAAATCTTTTCGTGAAATTACACTACCCCTAAATATTACGTTGCAGAGAACATAATGACCACTGCTGACGAAGTAATGTTTCAGTGCCAGTGTCTTCAAACAGTGCAGATGTAATGTTACACCAATATCCATACAAAGCAGTTAAAATTCAGGCGAAGTTTTACGTCGGCAGCCCCCATAGTGTTAAAAAAAAACACATGTCCGAGAGGAAAGCTGAACTCAAGTCACCCGCTCAGTGTGCTTCACTCCAAGGTCTAGGTTTATTGACAGACGAACGACTTTTAGAACCAGCTTTTTTGGTTAATACTTCTATTGCGATATGATAATTTTCTATGCACACATAAATATCAGCAACGTTCATTACATCCTTATTACAATTAGAACATGTTTAGCCAAAGACACTAAATTGAACACCAATGAATCAATTACCAGCATCTCCCTTGGATAATACTGTATTTTATTTCATTGTCCAAAGTTAAATATATTTAATTACATTGTCTTGCACTAGTCCCACTGAGACATGAATTACCATGCGGTAATAATACCTCTGGTTAAAAACTATGTTAGACATGGATGTTAGTTTAAGAAGTGAAAAATAACGCATGAGAAATAAAATTTATAACCTGATAGCACTTAACCGGAATGAGTCGTGGTTCCCAAAGAAATAGGATTTTTGCGCATTCCTTGGGAAATTATACTGCTACAAGATACTCCTCTAAACAGTCTACAGATATAGACTGTTAATAGGTAAAGGCTGTTCACAATTAAGTGAGCACTTGTGAAATGAACTTTAGAAAAAAGTCACTGCTCCTACCTGCATATATTTTAACGGGCTCACTGAGTGACATACGTCCAGTAAAGTTGTCAACGATGAAGGGGAAAGTAGTTCCATATCTTAACGTATAATAAAAAGTGTTAGATAACCATTTGTGATAACTTAAATTATTTCTATCGCTTTCTGATTTTTTATTCGCCGAAGTGGAAAAATTAGCAGATTTTTAAATACTTACTTTTCTAATAGTTTGATTGTTTCTCTTGACCAACGTATGAAGAAAGCGATGAGGCCCATTGCAATGATAATTTTACATAAGACGGAAGAGCACACAAAGTGCATACAAATAGATTTTAAGCAAGGCTTTCAAAAGTGCTCATTTTAGCGTGAACAGTCTATAACTGAGCACTTTTGAAAACCGTGCTTGGGATCTACTTTTACTCTCATTTGCTATCACTCTACTGTATTAAATATTAATATTGCCGTGGACATACTCACTTCATTAAAGCGTCGTAAAAATGTAAACCATGGAATATTTTTTTATGGAATTCAGTGGCTTGATTATTTCCAAGTTCGTGATCTTGTGTGTATAAAACAAACGTTCACTTCAGTAACCGTACATTTACATAGTACACTTCCAACACAGCTATAGAAATAGAAGTGTGTGTGCCTTTACGGCACAAACACACACACACATACACACAAGCAGTAAGAGTTACGAGTTTCGACTTTATATACAAACGTCACCACTCTGCCGGACAAACACATTCAACCTGCGTCTTTTAGTTACTCTAGTGAGACGATATTTTCCCCCACAGAACTTAATCGTTCGGGCAAACTTGAAACCTGTGCTAATGGTACATATTAGGTACCGAATGACCCGCAATCGAACCTGAACCTCATCGATAGAGACCTGCGAAATTCGCGTTATTATTTGGCATCAGGCCAAACTTCACAGTGCTGTATGTCCCAAACCAAAATAATTTCTCCATTGGTTGCTAGCTCTGAAGTCACTCCCTTTCTGACTGGACTGCACGTGATTGGACTACACAATTGTGAGGTGTTCCATTTACTGGCGCAAAGTTACCCGGGGCGTGTCAAATAAATAATGGTCCAGTAACAAACTTATTGCAAAGGTGCATGTGTTTGAAGTTTGACGTGTCCCCTCTCATTTGTAATAATAATTAGAGATTCGGAAGTTTCGCGAATTCATTCGGCAACAAGCTAGACTGCACAATCCTTTGTGTATTCGTGCGTCAGTTAGTAGTTCAATGGCCTTTGCTCCAGTTTAACGTCAGACCAGGTAGCACGGGATTCGGCTCGTATTTTCCTTGCAGGTTCGTTATTGGCTGAAAGTCGTTCGGGGTGTGTCTAACAAACTATGACCCAATGGAAGCACACACACACGTATGTACACGTGAATGCCGTTTAACTTGTCCTCGGATGAATCCGCGTAATTTCCGGGTCCGTAATAATAATCAATAAAATATATTTTATTTTAGCCCTAGACGTTAACTAAGGAGTGCGGTGGGATATACACGCTGTGTTTATAACTAACATGACGATATTTATACAATAAGGTGGTGTGGAATGATAAAAAATGCACGAAAGGAAAAAGTAACTACGGCCTCAAAGGTGCTCGCTTTACCGTAAACAACCTTATATACGTGTTGTTATAGTGATATTTTTCAGGGTTCATTTAAAAAATGCTCACTTTACTATCTACGACTTTTAACAAATATTTGTTTATATTACGGCTCGTACCAATGAAGAGAAATCTTACCACCGTCTACGTAGCTTAAACATACAACGTTTCAGGATAAGTGCGTGCTCTTTCGCAACTCGGGTTTTCTGGGCGAACCTCTCTCAGGAGATGATAACGATTTCTTTTCCTCGTCGAAAGTTGGAGAGCTGTAATGAACGGAACATGATTTGTACAAGTGCGGAGAGGACAACGGCTGGAAAGGAGGGTTGGGAGGGATGAAGGTGGGATGTTGAGTGGCTTGATCGGTGAATGGGGGGGAGAGGGCAGGCGGGAGATTCCTCCACGTATGCAAATCGCGGGAGGCGGCTCTGCTTCGCGCGGGGTTATGCAAATGGCGGGTGCGCAGCCCCTGTGCCCGGGTTGCATCCGACAATTGCACCGCTGCATCGCCGAGACGCCGAGGATAGCTGCCGTGACAGACCCCCCCCCCCCCTTTTTTTCACTTCGACCATCTTTCCGCCGAAACACGAGGGGGCGACGCGGGCGGCCATATTTGAATTACCAGTTTGCCGTAACCTCCACGTCGGACATGTGCGTACAACCGTGGAGGGAAAATTGGGGTAGAATGGGTGAAAAAAAAAGAGATTTGGCCGGCTGTTAACATTGAGGTCTTGAGAGCCGATGAGGGTGAAGCGGGGTGAGTATGGAGCAGTGCTGGAATGCAAGGGCGGGAGAAACCGGAGATCCCGAGAAAACCCGCTGACCAGAGGCATCGTCCGGCACAATTCTCACGTGCGATTATCCGGGAGCGACCCCGCCGAGAATCTAACGCGGTTCGCCCAGGTGGGAGGCGAGCAGTCTAACCACTACACCACCGCGGCCAAAAATGGTGCAGAGTGATCATCCGAGCGTATTCTAACACTATATTGGTTTTATGCTAATATCATTATAGGAAACAATTTGGAAATGATTTGAGCCCAGAAGACTGTTCGTGTAAACACGTGTTTTGAGATGTTTGTACGCTTACACTAAGCCAGTTTTAATGTAACTATAATACATCCATGTTACTGAAAGTATTTCATTGATAAGTAAACATGTTCTACAGGAAATCCAACAATAAAGAAACACGTTCACCAGTGTTGAACGTGTGCCTTTGATAAAGGCTGTTCATGGTAAAGTGAGCAATTTTGAAAGCCCTAGGTTCAGATCTATTCGTACGCACATTCCGTACACTTCCACTACGTGTAAAATTAACATTGCCGTGGGCCTTATCACTTTATTCGTGCGTCGGTAAAGTAAAACTGTGAACTCGTTAGAAGCGTAAATATTTTACAATTTTGCTAATCCTTACACTTGTGTGCATTAAAAATACAGAAAGTGAAACAAATAATGTCAGTATTCTCAGATGTTTTCCTAAAATTTTTAGTTCAACGTCAAGATAAGGAACTACTTTCTCTCCATCGTTACCAACTTTACTGGGCGCACACCAGTCCGCAGCGTGCCCGTTACATACATGCAGGTTAAGGGCAGTGATATTTTTCAATGG
The DNA here is from genome assembly GCA_029891345.1 of Dryococelus australis. Classification (NCBI taxonomy): domain Eukaryota; kingdom Metazoa; phylum Arthropoda; class Insecta; order Phasmatodea; family Phasmatidae; genus Dryococelus; species Dryococelus australis. The sequence goes on along the minus strand of CM057001.1, from coordinate 62,263,684 downwards.
TTGGTCGCGAAAGTGTTCACTTTATAGTGAACAGCTTTTAGCTGTATTGGCGATGGATGGGTCGAAGTTTTGGACATAACACAGAAAAGGAAAATCGTTCCACCTTATTTTTAATACATACATACAGTTGGAGTCTGGGCGAGACGTGGTACATAACACAGTTTTCCATAGACGGTTTGCAAATAATTGAATATTGTCTTATCTTCCCGCCTCACGTAACCCTAAAATTGCCGCTGGCTTAATGCATGACGTTCATTTTTCGGTCACGTGACACCACAATATTATTAAAACAAAAATATAACACAATTACGCTAATTTTCCTTCTGGTGTTTTGAAAAAACCAAAACAATTCATTTAACTACTACACTTTCTCTGAGAAGTTCAAACATGGAAATAATGTTCCTCATTTACACCGATAACACTTGTATTTAGTATCTGAATCAATGTTTACATCATTATGTATGTAGTTACGGGCAAGGATTGTATTTTTATTGTTCACTTCAAAGTTGCTTATTTAACGTTGAATAAGTTGTAGGCCTGCCTTAAAAGTGCATAGTTCCTGTGCGATTGCTGACACACATATGCAATATTCAAATATTATATTTTAAATTCAGTGAAAAAAATAATAACTTTACAGAACACAGCCATTTTTGCAATCACTCTCAGAAATAAGCAATAATTCATCAAATGCGGCGAATTAAATTTTTTTGTGCCGTATTGTAATGGTTCGCAGTAGGATGGAAGTAGGCCTAAATATTTCTAAATGTATATATACTATAGCAAAGAATGATTCTAACAGACTTGGTGTTCTTTGTTTTTTCTTACGAAGTGCCTGGCTGAGATCGTAAATAGGCATTGATCCCGCCATTAAAATTGTTTTTTTTCACTACAGCATGAGAGTACAGATATAGTATGACAAGATACAGAGTACAGCGAATTCCTGGGTACGTTTTCTGAAGTCAGTACTGCTTCATTATTGTTGCTGCGTGTATGAATGTCGGCCGCACAAAGTAATAACGTATTTCTGTGCGGCAGTCGCAGATTGGAAAATTCCCAAGGTAGTGAATGTATAAATAAAGGTTTGAGAAATTTTGTGAAGTTGTTGTGAACGCTCTGTCGTGTTAGACATTTCGATATACCCTCTAAAACAGAACTCGTGTGCAAAAAAAAAAAAGTTATGGATTAATAAATCCCCTTAGTGCCGATTTGGACTATGAGGTCCGGATTCGAATCTCGGATAATCCGTGGATGTATATTTCGTTTCTAGGTGTCAGTATTGATTAACTTAGTCAATTATCAAGCTTCTCTGGGATTAATCTTTCGGTATAAAAGCTAAGAAGTAATAAGCCCGATGCAGGTAAAATAAATAAAATAACTGACAACTGTATAAACAGATACACTAACTGTAAAAAAAATATGTAATAGTATGTCCCATAGCCTTTTTAATTGGAGGAACTGGGTCGTTCTTATTGATTTCCTAATTGAAATAAATTGAATTTTTTTTCCTAGTGGTTTTCAAAGAAGTGGTTATCTCACATGTACTCAAACTTTATCAATTTCAGAACCAAAATTGTAATAAAAACTTGTTTAGTTGCATTGCCTTATAAGCGCCTTCAACTTTGTAGCGATGATAGGATAAACGCACGCATGAATTGCTGCATGAAGTTTGTTATGGAAGGTCAATGGCAATTTTTTGTTACTTAAGTTAGATAACTTCTTATTTAGATAATTTCCTTAAAACTTCGAATCTTTTATATTATAAAAATTATCATTACAGGATTTGCTAATCAGTTGTATGTTTACTTTTATTTCTATTCACAAGCAAGTGAACAAATGGTCAGAAATGAATTTGTAACTGCTTCAACTAAATAAAAGTCCATGAATTATAAATCGTCGCGTTTATGGCCTACCAGCTTCAGACAATCTCATCAAAACTTGTGGTGCCATTGCTTAAACGTTGGTTTTAACTACGAAGGCTTCTTGGTTGCAATCCTGATTAAGGCGTTGGTGTCTGTGCGCATTTCGTTACAAGTTATGTTTGATTTATTACATTAAACTACCTAACCTCCTGCCACTCGAAAAGCATGAACGCGAGAACATTAAAAAAAATAATCATTTGTATTATTGTTGAAGCAATGGGTCTTTACGTCGCGTGCACTTTGGTGTAAATTGAGACTAAAGTATCAATGGTTCGATCCCCGTGGGGACCTAACTCACAAATCACTAGATTCAATAATGCAAACTGCGCAGAGGTAATAAATGTAAGTGGCTTGGCAGTGTACTTCTGGAATAAATAGGAGTGGCGATGGAATGTTTGGCTTATTGGAGATGTAGGCTACAAATTCTTGCCAGAAAACATAAGATTTCACAAAATAAGAAGAAAAGTGAAACCGTATTTCAGCATGCTGGTTCCCTCGCTCGACGATACGGGTTCGATTCCCGGAAGACCCGAGACCGTATTTTTTTACAAGGGAATGTTGCGGACGTTCCCGAAAGCTGATTTATTTTCTCACTGCACTCCCTATTTGATTTAATTTTTTTCACCAGACGTCTGTCATTCACTAAGTGCCTTTAACACGCGGAATCAATTTGTTATTCTAGTCGTCATGATGCGCCTTTACAAAGCCAAGTTCGTACAAATCTGGAATATAACCTACAAATCGGCTGTTCCCGTATGTTTTTGTCGGCTCGACAAATTCAACTACTATTTGCTTCACTGCTGAGTGTGTGTAAGCTTGTTAATACAAGAAAATATTAAAGCTTTTATTGTTAATTATAATACATTTTAAACAATACTGTTACCTGTCAGCAATATTTCGGTGCTGTTGGGAGTGTTTGTATGCAAGTGTGAACTCGGGCGTCAAACATCGTTACATAATTGGTAAGAAGCCTAGCTTACGGTACGAGGAGGACCCTAGGTTCAAATCCCGATTAAAGTATGGATTTAGGTGTGGTTTTTACGTGTAATTTATACTTTATTTTAGTTTGTAAGTCTCCCTCCGATTACTAAATTTACACGGATGTTAGTCAGTAATGTCGAAAAAGCTTTCTGTTTCGTAGCAGTAATTGTACTACGTCTACTGATCAAATTTGTCCTCAGAGAGCGTTTTACTTTGATATTAAAAAATCAAACGGTATTTTTCCTTACGTTACCTTAGGTATGCAGTTGAGTAAAGTTGACAGGTACAAATTATCACCACACAGAATGAAAACAGAGAACAAAACCTTTATAAGATGTCAAATTCTTTGATGTTAACATTACAGAAAGGCTGAGTTTATGTCTGCATTACATTTCAGACTTTGACACGTGATGCCACTTTCCACGTATGTTAAAGTTTATCATTACGTGAATACCGTAAATCTACTTTTATTATTTTACAATTTTATTGTGTGAAGTGCCGAAGTTACATTTTGTTCCTTTAAAACTACATATGTATGATTTTGTAAAAATTGATAAAAAGACCGACATACACTCCAAAATTAGCGATCAAAAAAATATTCTCAGTAGGCGGATTTTGGACCTAGCATGGCGAGTGCACTGATATATGCTTTTCACGGCAAAGTGAGCACTTTTGAAAGCCCTCTCATTTGGAATAATAGTCAATAAGTATATTTTATTTTACCCTTAGACATTGACTTTTGAGTGTGGTGGAATATACACTCTGTGTTTATTACTTAGATGGAAATATTTATCTAAATATGTGGTTATAGAGTACAAAAAATCACTGAAAGGAAAAAGTAACTAGGGCCTCAAAAGTGCTCACATTACCGTGATATTTGGCATTATTTATCTTTGCCTTTTTTTAGACACGTGTACCTGAAATGTTTATTTGTGAAATAGTCGGACAATGTTTTTGGAACGTTTATGTAATAATTTTTGTGAAGGTATTATATTTTAATATTGAGGAAATATCTTCCAAATAATGATATATGACAAATAATGGTTTTGCCTCACCAAAGAACGCTGATTATGCGCAAATTAGGAGTGATTATGCGGATAATTGAGCGATATTTTTTTCGGCAACCTGTAGAAACGTCGATGATTCATCATTTCCGCTACGCCTTCATATCAGCTTACAACAAATGTTTTACAATATCTTAAAAATGAAGTATTTAATTTTAATAAAAACGATAAGTTTAAATAGACTCTGACAGAACTTATGTTAAACACTATCAAGGTTTAAAATACAAAGACATTTTTAAATTAAATTAATCGTCTTATTCTGATCCGGTCCCTGCATGATGTCAAAAAGCAAATGTAATACCATTATGAGTTTGCCTAGAAATGTAAAGATTTAATGGAGCAACATTAATTTTATTAACTTGACTTCGTATAAATTTGTTATGTATATATAACGAAGCATAAATAAACTTCGAATATTGGTACAGCTTTAGTTCTGGAAGTTAATAACTAGAGATTTTCTACTGAGTATATAGGAAAAAATCTTGGTAAACGATATAATAAAAAAAAAAAATTACACTGGAGATGCAAGAACAAGTTACTTGATTCACTTTTATGACTTAAAAATCGAGGCAGTGTATGAAGACAAGTATTTTCAAACTAGAACTGGATAAGTAATCTTTCTGCACTTCCTGAACACTAACTCACGGGCTAAAAGAAGTAATCTTTAATTTCTCTTAATATTATAGACAAATCCGTATCTTAATCTACCGTGTAAGTAACAGGGTAGGATTGTGTTACGGAACTACAAAGGAATTTTCTTGAAATGGAGCTGGAAGAAAATCACTTTAAAAAAGTCATGCCCCGTATTTTGAGTAACACAGAATGCCCCAAGAACGAAACGACTCTGGGTTGTTGGGTTTATAATGAAAGTTTTATATTACTGTTGAACTTTTTATGTATTTTATTTGCCACATTAATAGAGACCTACAAAATTCGGGTTATTATTTGGGGAAAAGTTAAACTTCAAACACATGTACCTTTGCAATGAAGTTTGTTATTGGACTATGCTTTATTTGACACGCCCTGAGTAATTATGTGCCAATAAATGAACATTTCGTAATTGTGTAGTCCAGTCATAAAGGGAGTGACTTCAGAGCTATTCAGCAGCCAATGGAGAAACTACGTTGGCTTGGGAACATACATCACTGTGAAGGTTAGCCTGATGCCAAATAATAATGTGAATTTTGCAGGTCCCTACACATTGATATAGGCTATGCGCAGTAAAGTGATACAGAGAGAAGAACTGTATACACTGTGTTTATTAGTCATATTACAATGTTTACATAAAAAAGTGGCAGAAAGGTAGAAATTAATTGAAATTAAAAATTTAGCAGGGCCTTAAAAAGGGCTCACTTTACCGTGAACAACCTATAGTAATTCCTGCAGCAGTAACTTCGCAATGTTAAGTCTACTTTGATTGCTATGCAACAGTTGCTGAAGTCTGGTTCCCGCCAGCCTGAAAACCGATTACAGAAGTGTTCTTCACAACTTTCCTCGGTATGTCAGGGGGGGGGGGGCGTGGTGATGCAGCGGCTAGAGCGCTTGCCGTCCACCATAGCGAATTGGGTTCGATTTCCGGCGGGTTCGCTCCCGGATTTTCACATGTGGGAACCGTGTGCACTGTTAAAAATTTTCCGTATATTTAAGGAAATTTTTACTAGAATACATTGTAAATATATGGAAATGCAATCCGTAATGACGAAAAACGGAGTTAAGTTCGTAAATACAAAATACAGAAAATATCCGTATTTCCTATAACTTCGGGTTTCGGGCGCGGATATGCCGAGTTTACACGAAACTTTCTTCGCCGCTGTAACAAGATAATTACCGTTTCTGTGGCAGTTAAGGTTATCCATGTCACTAAGGCCTGTTATTTCAAATATTAAAAAGTAGCAACAGGATTATGCAACACTTAAAATACACTAACTTTAACAGAAACTAAAAATGTTGCTTATCTGATTATTATATAAATTTAAAAGTTATACCACATTCACCACGTGAGCATTGTAGGTAAGTGGTTAGGGTTGTGAACTTGTAATTTTTCTGACTCGGTATCAAATCTTGCTTAAATTTTTTTAACTTTTTTTAAATATCTTTTTTATACACAGTATAACACCGACATAATGAAAATTTAAAAAAAAAAACATAGACATAAAAAATTATTTAAACTATAAGTGCAGAAAAATAACAAGGGAATTTACAGAGAGGTTCCGTGAATTTTACGGAAAGTCCTTTTTGAACATCAATGTGTCCATAATTTTACGGAGAGTTTACGGGCGCACCTCTGGATAAATTTTTATCAGCACTTTTCCGCAAAATAAAGGAAATTTTTTTTAACAGTCTAGGACGATGCCGTTGGTCGGTGGGTTTTCTCGGGGATATCCCTTTCTTTCGCTATTGCATTACGCTGCTGTTGCCTCTCCATCTCGCTTCGTTCTCACCCACACTCTAAGCCCGAAAAGTGATATCAACAGTGAAATAATACTCACTGAAAGAAAGTTGATTAGCTACTGCCGACTGGCAAATCAAGCAAATTGACTGGGAACATTGACTTAGAGCAGTAGAATTCTCCACGTCCATTGGGAATCACAAATAAATCAGTGAAAATTAGCCATCGTATTAATTACTTATCAGTCAGTGATTACCAGTCGCTCGATTTTTCACTGTGTTCACTTATTTGGCTGAATGATCACTGTTTCAGGTTTAGAGTATAGCTTTTAAGCGCCGGCCAAAACTCCTCTGCTCAACTCAAAGCTATGTGCGGTATTCAATAAGCTATCATGAATCCCCAGTTAGCTTCCAATTTCTGAGGTCGCCGATTCAATCCCAGTCCCTGAAATGCTTTTTGCTCTGACCCGAGTTAATTCGCTTCTACCAGTAATACTTCTACGAGGAAATAACAGCGTGGTAATGTGCACGCAGTTGTAACACGAAGGGTGCTGGTTTGAGTCTGGGTGATAAGGATTTTTTTCCCCGAGATTGCAATTCGAAAGTATTTTTCCCCCCGGCCTTTTCACTTCTCAACAACGTAAGTTCAAATACAGTTTTTTGATTTATTTAATTTGTAGCATCATAAATATATGCATTGTAATTTTTACATGAGAACATTTGCAGCTCTAAATTATTTTCGCAGATGGTTTGCAAAAAGAAATATATCTTAAAAGTACAACATTTCTACATCGTACGGTAAAAAGAGGAGTGGTAAACATAATAAATTACTTGGTTTGCTATACGATGGCGCCACGAGCAAACAAGTCATTACAGAGCTACTAGGAAACTTGTTTCAAAAACACGGAAAACTTCTGTAACCGCTCCGTTCCATCAACTGTATCATTTATGTTCACTGCTAATACGAAGTCACAAGAAGACTTGCTATACTTACGTCACAGCTGATGCCGTAACGCGAGTTCGGTTCTGTGCATTGATACGTTCCGTGGAGATGTTAATGTATGAAACACGTGTTCGATTGCTACGTGACGCAAGCAAATGCTGAGAATGCAGGTAGTTATATTATGGAATATGGTAACGGTGCAACCTGGGCAATACAATAAGCGTCAATCCAAACCTACTGGCCGGTATCGAACTCAGTCGATATGCTCTGTTTGCGGTTTATGATTTCGTTGTGCTTAACTTGAGAAGTTGGTGACAGTATATTTTTTTTAACTTGTTTATCATCAGTGCCGATATTGACTTCAAATTAATGAGAAAAATACGTTCAAACAAACATACATACATCGCTTCCTCGCATGGAACTCGCGCACTAAACTATCGTTCCCACTAAGCACGCCACGGAAGAGAGCGGAAATTAAAAATACCTGTAACGTCATGCTGATGACAGTGACGGCAGACTTAAGCGAAGGTGTCTCGCTATGTTGTCGTCGAAACAGGCTACTCGTAGGAAAATTAAGAAGGTATAACTACTGTGTGAGCAAGATCTGACATTATGTTGACGCGGAAAGAAGGGAAAAATCATCGCTGGATATTTTTTCGTGTGTGAGCTACACTCGCTCATCTTGCGGGGGGCTGACTTAATATCCCATTGGAAGGGGCACTTTATTTCTTCTGCTTTCCTGTGGCATTTGCGGCGGAATAAATGGGGCGAACATAACGAGTTGGAGAAGGTTGTGGAGCGGAGGGGGCGATATAAGGACAAGGAATAAAACTGAAGGAAATGGGGGCGGCCGCTTGGGAGATCATCCCCCTCCCCCATCATAGCTGGAGGAAAGACTGGAGGGAAAAGGGGGGGGGGGGGAGGACATGCATTTCCAGCTCCAAATTTTTTTTTTTTCTTTTCCCTTCTCCTGAAGATTTGTTTGGGAGCAATTTTTTTGTCCCCCATGTCACAAACAAGAGGGGAAATTTATGTCCTGGATCGGCCTTCTTTCATTTCCAAAAAATTCCCAAAGAAATAAAGGCATTAGTTTCTCAATTTGCATTTTTCCCGAATAAAGTATTTTGGACACACTTAGCTTCCAGAAAAATATAATTATTGTGTTAACTGCAGGGTATTTTGGAACCCAGGACACTTTACAAGTGACTATTCATCCCGCGAGAATGTATGATAACCTGGTAATCGTAAATTTCTACTTGAAATAAAAATTATATATATATATATATATAAATTTATGGTCTTTTAAATCTGTTTTCAGTGCTTAAGCTACGAAGGTCTGACATAACAGATGACATAATTGCTTATGCTAGAGAAAAATATACTGAAATTTCGCCATATAAGAGAAGCGAAATTTAATGTTTGAGCAAGCTACATGTTTTTTCCAGAAAAAAAAATTTTAGCATGAAAATTAATCACAAAAGCCTCCAAAATTATACAAACAACGTAATCTACTGCTTCGTGTGAAAATTTACGTCAGGCGGAAGCAACGAACGATAAGCAGAATAAATCATACTATAAATTAAAATCCTAAAAATTCTTAATTTAGTTCCAGGCAGTACATGTAGTTAATAATTGACGTTGGGCATGTCGTTATGTTTTACCAAGTTAAAAATTTATCACGGAATTCGTAAAATGGCTATGTTCATACAGCGACTTAAAACTTTAGCTCCTAAAATCAACTACTATGTGTCGTAGGTAAATACGCGGAATTGATCAATTGCGAGGACTTATACATGAAATTTATCTTTGTATAGGCAATGTTTTTTTAAAAAAAAAGGTCGATCATTCACAACTGTTTCCGTCTCGCAAGCCTAGCTTGCCCAGGCAAGAGAAGCCTTGAATTCCGAGCAGGTACCAGTTGAGCGAATTTCGCGCGGGATAAGTAATCACATTAAGGATCCGGGTTGAGGCTTTGAGAAGTAAACACGGAGAGTTGGCAGCCTCGCGTGGGACGGAAGGTAAGAGCGAAGAAGTTGCGTCTTCTTTGGGACTTGCCTGCGTTAACACCTCGTGACGTCCCAGATGACATCCTCGGAGAGTGTTCGCACAAAAGACGGGTGTGTTTCCCCGAATACGTAGAATTTATGTCTTCGCAATCCATACTCATATGTATAGTCTATTCGCGGTTTCTACACACATTTTGAATCTAACCCTTGAAAAATCACCCCCATGATGTGTTTGGTTAGTTCCTAAATATTCTTTGTATCACGAGCGTTTTATACTCTCGTTGATATAAAAGTGATATATTTATTGTTTAAATAAAACTTTTGTGTATATTTTATTTATGAACTATAATAATACATTTATAATTAATACGGATAAAAAACAGTGCAAGAACAGGTGTGTTGGTAACACCTACTAAGAAATAGTTCTTACGCAAAATATTATTAATGTGAGTCCGCACGAATGCGGTGCGTTGTCCGTTTGCAGTAATTTCATAGACTCGGTTAAGATTTGTTTGCATAGGGCGGAGGAATATCCTGGAAGTAGAACTTGAGCAGGGCTTCAGAAAAGTTGGAAATAACCGTGAGTGGACTGTGTATACGTTTGTGCATCGTATTGACACGGAGTAGTTTACAATACAGAGGCGAAGCAGTCGTTTATACAGCGAACTTCAGCCGTACACGCCAGCAATATGGCGTCGCTGGTTAGCAAAATATTGGAACGCCGTTGGCCAGCCAACGCCTGGTAACCTGCGCACCAGCCAATAAGATACCTATCGCAGAATGCAGTAGCCAATCAAGAGATCGAGATATTTCACCACAACCTCGCGCAGCCAATCAGAGAAAGAATACGCCCACATCAAAGGAACCATCCCGTCATTTCGTATATGTGTACATTAATACTCTTCTATAGCCTCTTTACGGTAAAGTGAGCACTATTGAAGCCCTAGTTACGTTTTCCATTCAGCCATTTTTTATTCCTTAACCACCTTTTTAAAATAAATATTGCTATGTAAGTATTAAACACAGTGTGGATATTCCACTGAACTATGATGTTAACATCTAAGGCTAAAATTAAATATACTTATTCACGATTATTCCAAATGAGAAGGCTTTCAAAAGTTCTCACTTTACCGCAAATAGCGTATACTCTGTGGTATTGTTTTGTCATACTCGTGGAGTGGAGAGATTAGGGTGGCTCTTAACGTCAAGGTCTTAAGAGCCGACGGGAATGAAGCGAGGTGAGAAGGGAGCAGCGCCGGAATGCAAGGGCGAGGGGGAAACGGAACATCCCCGAGAAAACCCACCGACCAGCGGAATCATCGGCACGATTCTCAGGTGCAAAAATCCGGGAGCGACCTCGCCCGGGAATCGAACCATGTTCGCCCTGGAGCGTCTTTGGGGAATGGCACGTAAGGCAACACGCGATATTCGACGTCCAATTATAATTTGAGTGTAGCATTAGTAGCGATTTACCAAGATACACACATGGAATACTAGTTGAGTGGAAAGTCGTTGGAAATGCCACACCCATACAGCCGGTCAGAATCATCGAACTTGTGGTTTCTGCTCCTAGTGCAATTCATATCTGCTAATCGCTTGACAGGACACGCGCGATAAAAACTCAGAAATTTTTGCAGCATTTTTGATCTACGTTGTATCAAAAACGTTTGATTTAAAGTCACTAATAAAGAACCCGATGTATGAGCCCACTACATACACGTATTCTGGCCGTTTTCAGCATTTCTCTGCAGAACTTCACAACATAAAATAAATCCAACATTATAAAAGTCTGAAATAGTTTCTGCCATTCTAACTGTTGTTTACGTTGGGTTGACGGACCTGTCTACTAATATGAATAAAAACTGAAAACTCATTCAAATGGGCTGCGGTGGTGTAGTGGTCAGACAGCTCGCCTTCCACTTAGGGGAACCGGGTTCGGTTCCCGCCGGGGTCGCTCCCGGATTCCTGTATGTGGGAATCGCGCCGGACGATGTGGCCTGTCTGTGGGCTTTCTCGGGGATCTCCCGTTTGACCTACGCACTTCACCCCCGTCGGCTCTCAAGACCCCGATGTTAAGAGCCGCCCACATCCCTCCACTACTCTAGCCTGGAGGACGCTGCGTATTAGCCGTACTTGACGACAATCTTTCGTAGAACAGAGTAAAAGGAACTATAACTCGCGGACACTCTGCATTCACTCGTCATGCGACACCTTATCAGATAACATACCTTGCCAGGCGGTGTGAAGTTCCAATCCTGTCGTTTCCCAGAGGCGTCGTGCGCAGCTGAAATTCTCACTTTCCTTCGAAACTTGCAAATGCTAGTTTCCTGGTAGTACGCCGAGCTCTCGAGTAAAATACAATGACTAGAGAACACATTTCCTCGTAGTCGACGCCTCGCTTCACGAGCTAGTCTCCAAGATCAGCTAGCAGCTCCAAGATCAGCCATTATAAATCTGCAGACGACTAAGAACTGAAAATCACAAAAATAACGAGCTGTAAGACTTATGCTAGTAGTGTACCTGTATTTTACAACTTAATATTAAGGACTATGTACTTATTTAATTGTACCTTACGAGTTGTTATAGAGGTTCATTTTTTAATGGCAAATTATGCGTTTACGTTGAGATTTATATTCATAGCTTCGTAATCACGAAAGATACGACATAAATAAGTCCCTTAAAATGTACCAACTTTATAGCCAAGACGTAGCCAATTACTGAAAAGATTATCCGATTATCTACTTAGGTGACGTAACATTTTCGGTGACGATATTAATTTCCTCCTCTCGCTGGTTTGTGGCCTAATGTTGTTATTTTATTTTTAAAATTGAATTTCATGTTTTGATAATCAGATATTGGAGTGAGTGAAGATATTTTGGCGGCTCTTAACAGCGAGGTCTTGAGAGCCGATGAGGGTGAATTGAGGTGGATATGGAGCGGCGCCGGAATGAAAAGGCGGGGGAAACGGGAGAGCCCCTAGAAAACCCGACGACCAGGGACATCGTCCTGCACGATTCCCACGTGCGAAAATCAGGTGATCCGGCCGGGGATTGAACCCGGTTCGCCTTGGTGGGAGGCGAGCTTGCTAACCGCTCTGCCATCGCGGCCCCCAGATATTGAAAATCGGTCCTGCCCGTACTGCGTGATAAATGTAGTTTTATACAAACACAGACGACAGCTACAAGTGATCGACAAAAATAGCCGAGGTGGGACACGAACCCACAATTAAACAGTCGGAAAAAGAGCACGCTGGCCATTAACCCCTCGGGTTAGGCACCAAAATACCTTTCTTTACAGAAGTTACCAAAAGGAAGAATTAAATTTGTATATGCCTAGTATTGACCTCTGAGCTTACGCCGCTCTTCTCTGCCACAGCCGTAGATGGTTTGATTCCCATGATGAACCTTCTAGCTAATTTCCACGAAGTTCTCTAGATTTTAAGTTGTTTTCTTGAGAGTTTATGCAGCTATGTAGTGAATGGCGTTGTTAAGCAATTAAGTTTCTTCTTTTAAATGCGTTGGTCAATCAGTCTTTTAATTTATTAAGAGTAATGACTGAAGAATGCAAGCGATTGTATGTATTATACTGTTACGCGCTGCAGCTTGCAGTGTCTGCGAGCTCCTGTTACTGCGCGCTCCGGCTCTGTGGGAGGTGATCACCTCAATCCTCCCCTCCCCCTATCCACAAACAGACGCGCTCGCTGCCTTGCCCCCTCCCCCGGAGGGCTGCAGGAGAATGATTGACAGCGGCGAGACCTGGCTGGCGTCACAGTCCCTCCTCCTCCCCCTGCTGGAGAAACCGTCAAATGTAGAGGATGGACAAGAATATTCGGGAAATTAGGACCCTCGGCGCAAAGCGAGATTTAGAGAAATTTCTGGGTGATGGATTACGACCCTATAAATACTGCAGCGGTCCAGCGGCCAGCAGTCTTATTAGAAGCCTTAGAGCTGCGTGCGGTAACCGGGACATCGGTGAAGAGGACGGATGACGACGGGTAATTACGAAGCGGCGGTGGACGGGTTGTTTGTTGGTGAGAATGGACGAGGGGGCTGAAACCCGACGAGTGAAGGCTACTGTGCGTGAGAACGCTCGGAGAACTCTACAATATTGCTGACTGGCGGGACATGGACTAAAGTGAGGTGGTACTGAATAACATGTGATACTCACTTTATTGTACATATCTTAACTGTTAAATATGGTAATATAATTTGTAAAATAATTGAATAGGTTTTCATACACTGTCTATATTGGGACTGATTTCTAATTATTTAATTACGTTAATTCCTTGGATGTAATTGTAAATTGTATTGATTGACGTCATTAATTGCAAACAGCAAGTGTTATCAATTAATTGTGAGATGTTGAGTAGAGACAATTTTGTTTATAGCTATTGTAAATAAAATTAGCAAATTATAATAAACTCTTTTATTTAATTAGGACCTCTATCCCTTAACGAACTTGGTTTAGCCCACTGACTTTTGAGAGAGAATTTGTAACAATACCGTATGTCTATCGCACCAAAATTTTTATCTGGGAGAAATCTGTAATCAATCTCATTATGAGATACGTTAAATATTTTGTAGTCCTGCTTGGTAGTAAAAGGTTTTGTTAAATTTCACGAAACATGAAATATAAGAGTTTGGCTTCTGTAATATGTATGTATGGAAGGCAAGTAAGGTTCCTCCCTTGGACTTTAACAGTTAAGTCGTTAAGACACAGTTTTTCTCCCGATAGATTTCCACACTATAGTTCACACATTAGTTCTGTGAGCCATGGGGAAGCCGTGTGCAAATAACTTGAGAGAAGTTTTGAATTCCATTCTGGGGATACAAACCGGGCAGCGCATCACCGAAATTTCAAGTGTCGTCAACATTGCTGCATAAGACATTGAGGAATTTCGGATTTCTGCTACTAACATTAGAAGTCTATTTGGTGTCCTGTTCTGTGTGAGATGATTAAACTAACTTTTCTTATTCCATGTGGAAATAAAGTAACCCGCTGCTTATTGAAGAGAATCTAGATAGAATATTTCGTACGTGCTGCAACAGTCTTTCTTAGCTCTCTATAGCATACTTGTTACCAAGGAGACTTTTGCAGTTCTCTCCCCGACATGAACTGCGTCGTGTGAAACAAAACACTGAAGGTGTCTCCCCCCCCCTCCGACCTCCCCCGGGCCAAGTTGGGAAACATCCAAACTTACCCCCACCTCTTATTAACAACATTATCCCCAATAATTATAGGAGGTGTCGCTGTGCAGTGTATCTCTCACTTGTCCCGAGCTACAGGAGGGGGGAAACTTGGGCGATGCCTCACCAGGGTTGCTTGCTACGCGCACTTGAGCTGTCGTGCAGAATTAGCTACGTGTTTGTTCGCACCAGTCAGAGAAACGTTCTGGAGCGAGCAAGTAACTTCGACTTCACACGACACCACTATCGCCTGTACTGCCGCTTCTCAAGCTGCTTCAAGTCATTTCAACTTTTCTTTCCTGTTCGCTACACTGCAAAAAAAAATAATTCAACAGAGAAGTGTCGACATAGCAATGTGAACGGGCTTCGCAAATTTCTGTATAGGCAGTTCACTGTGAAGTGGGCACTTTTGAGGCCCTAGTTACTTTTTTTCTAGCAACTATTTTGACCCTTCCACCACTTTCCAAAATAAATATTACCATACATGTAACACACACAGGATAAATATTTCATAGGACTCGAAAGTTAACATCTAAGGCTAAAATATTATGAATTTATTGACTAATATTCCAAACGTGAAGGTATCAAAAAGTGGTCACTTTTACCGTGAATAGCCTATACAATACTGTTTGTTGCGAGACTAGTCCCAATATCGCTGACAAACTATCTGTTCTGTAGGAGTAACAGAATACTCTACTGTATGAACTATATCCATAGTTGTAGATACAAACACAGACAAGACGACTATTTAGATGGCGCATACAACCAAACCGATTGATGTCCCAGTAATAATAGTCTTTATGGGTTACAGGCACAGAAATTTGGTTACTACTACCATATTTTTTCTCAGTGTACTA
Organism: Dryococelus australis; assembly: GCA_029891345.1. Lineage (NCBI taxonomy): Eukaryota > Metazoa > Arthropoda > Insecta > Phasmatodea > Phasmatidae > Dryococelus > Dryococelus australis. Next base: position 62,248,340 of record CM057001.1, on the reverse strand, counting down.
TTAGTGAATTCATGTAATGCAGCATTAAATTTCATTAAGAATCTCAGAAACTACAAAGAAATTTCCACCACTTATAAAAATCCGCCTTTATAGTGATAATTCAAGAGCACATGGGACATGGAATAACTGAAGCAAGCAGGTTTTTAATGAGAACATATTTTGTCATAACTCAATTTTAGTGTCAAGAAAACAGTTTATTCTTTATATAGTTTCTAGCACAATACGTAAAAATCGGGATATTTTATACGATTAATACTTGTATTTAGCAAAACGTTGGCTTACACAACAACCTTATTTAAATATAACAACTTAATCGACAAGAAATAGTAATATGGTTAAAAAATAATTATTTTTAGGGCTTTCGTGCGCAGGTTCCTTAAGAAAAAAGGAGAAACGGACAAAGTTCCTGTTGGTAACAGTTATATTTATTTCGCACAAAAATTCGTGACATTTTTCCATCGAAATAAGCTTGCTTTTGAACGCTCAATGCCGAGCATAGTTGTATATTTACTGTTTACTCTTGTAAACTATTGGAGGGCGTGAATAATAGTTACTAAATTAAGTTAATACTTAAAATTCTGGCTGGAGAAAGTACATATAACAATTTGTGCTAAACACGAAATTTTAAACACAAATAAATATAATTTATCCATCATTTACCGCCAAAATTAAAAATTACTTTGAAACACGAGCACGCCTTGTGGCGAAAATTTCCCCTGTGCCAACAAGAATAAATCTTAAAAGACTACACTAGAGACTGGCGAAGTTGTGGAGTACTCGGGAATTCCTGCGTCTGATTGGGGGCCACGGTGTTGTAGTGGTTAGACTACACGCCTCTCACCTAGGCGAACCGGGCTCGATTCCCGGCGGGGTCGCTCCTGGATTTTTACATGTGGGAATCGTGCCGGACGATGCCGTTGGTCCTTGGATTCCGGCGCTGCTCCGTACTCACTTCACTTCACCCTTATCAGCCCTCAAGACCTCGAAGTTAAGAGTCGCCCAAATATCCCCACTCCACTATCTCCACTCCTGTATATCTGATAACGAAAGTATATGATACAAGTCAGTATTAGCATCAGTTTGGAACAGGTACAAAAAATAGCTGTAATATCTCATCTCTCGAGACGAACTAGAATTCAAAACACGTGTGTGTGTATATAACTTTATAGGCTGTTCACTGTAAAGTGATCACTTTATAAGGCCCTCTCAACAGGCACTAACCAATAATAGATATATCTTACTGCAGCCTCGGGGGATTAGATTTTGAGGGTGGTGAAATGTATACACTGTGTTTATTGGTCACAGTGCAATGTTTGTATTAAAAAGCAGCAGGAATTTGGAAATTATATGAAAGGAAAAATTTAGAAGGACCTTAAGAAGTGCTCATTTTACCGTGAACAGCCTATAGTTATTGGTGCCCACGGCGTTTGACACCCCCTGGAGAACGATGGCCCAATCATCGCCTTCCACTGTGACAGCAGACAGATAATGCGCAGTTGGCATCGGTATATCTGTACATACGACTGTATAGCTAGCTTGCAGGTCAATAAATTCGCGAATTTTTCAGGTCTCTACCTATCTCTAAGTGAAAGTAAAGGCCATTTCTCACACAGCGGGAGATCGCAGTAGAGTTCGCCCCCCCCCCTTCCCATGTTCTGGGCCAATCACGCAACAGGTTGACGGAGGCCACGCCCTGAGCCCGCGGAACACGTGTCCGCCCGTCACGCGAACCCTACCCCCCCCCCCCTCCCGCAACATCACACAACGGTCGTCTCGCCTCGGCGGAAGCTGCAACAAGGCTCAAACCTCGGTCCCGCCTTAAAGGCCATTTTACACGATCAAATATTTATTGAATTCAATTTAATGAATTCAATTTATTGAACTAAAGCCTTTCAATGAATTGCATTCAATAAGTTTTCAATTTTCCTCGTGAAAATTTATCGCAAACTTTTTAATGGAACCAGTGAAAAAAATACCTAAAGTAATTTTTTACAAGTATCTACGACCAATGCATGACACGAAAATAATTGGTTAATTCCCAACAAATTTTCTTCGCTATACTGTACATTTTCTTTTTAAAAATTATGCGTCATTATTTCGTACAATCTTTAAATATGTGCACACAGTTTTGTTATTATGAGATTACATCCATTAGAACTGTCAGAAAAGTTGTGCTATGAGATTGAAATTTTGGATTCAAGAAAATATCTAACATGCACTAAACGAAAATCTTGAAGGAAAACGAGACATTCAAGAAATTAATGACGTTATACAGCATGCAATAAATTTAATTCAATGGCAATTGAAGATAATGTTAAGAATAATTTGATCGTGTGAAAGGGCTTTAAGCTTCCGGTGTCGAAGTACCCACTCACCCTCTTTCCCCTTCCCTACCTCATTCGCCTCAGTCACAAAAGTGATACTACTTGTCGCCGTGTCAGCCACGGGGCTTGGCGAGTGGAAAGCCTGCGGAACGTGTTCCCTTTGTGAAAGAAAGACAGAAGTTAGGGTTTTATAGCGTGAAGTTCTGTACAGAAAAGCTGATGACGAACGTACTTCAGATGGGTTGTGAGCAAGTTTAGTTACCAACAAACGAGTCATGCGCGAAACACTGCCGATCTATCCTTCTAAAGGAGTAACCCCCCCCCCCCCCAATGTTTCATGCCTCAAGGTCACGTCCTTCCATAAGGAAACATCGCGACGGCGATGGAAAATAGCACAAACAAGCCTCGCGCCTGTTCTGTGTGCTCAAAATTGGAAGCGCTGACAGAGTTTTAACATACCAGTCTGTTCAGAGAAGATACATCATTGTCGCTATAGTTTAATCCCTTCAGATTTACTTTAATTTACGGTTTCTGGTATTGCAAACTTATTTCGTCGTCACAAGCCAATGAGCTGTAGGTTATAAGTTCGGCTACAGTTATATTAACCAATTATGACCTAGACCAGAAAGACGGTTTGCAAATCATTTACCCACAGATGAGATCATTGGTGAGTGAGCTTGGCAGTGTGCAGTACAGACCAAAAATTACCTGCATGTGCATAGTGTACACAACTGTGTACACTGGGTCTGAGTGGGATAAAACGCTGCTTTACAAAAGAATAAATATCGTAAACAGAGAGCTACTGAAAGCGATTTTCAACGACCACATTTATGTTTCAATAACCAAATTTATGAATTGGCAACTAAATATCGACTTAAATTTCTTTCCTGAAAAAATATTTGCATTGAAAGATTCCATAGTTTTTTTTAACGTACGTCTGAAAACGTCACACAAATCAGTACTTTGTGCGGGATTCGAAACGGTATCTTGGAAGCTAAAAGTGACTCCTTAGCAGCTTCTGCAGTGGAAGTCACCATCTTAATCTCATTATGTGGTCAGATTTTCAAAAAACACGTTTAAATCGCAACTTTCCTCCAGCCATTCGGTGTAAGGAAAGGAATATTTGTTGATTCCAGAATTGAAAGTGGATCGAAATCACAGGTAAAATTTCTGTTGAAGTCTAATTTTCAGGAAGTAAAGACGGAATCTATGTTAGTAGGTATTTGCAGTTCCATTTCCCACAAAATAACTTTCAGTATTACAAAATTTAGTACATTTTAGAAAGAAAAAAAAAACGATTCATGTGCAAAAATAACCTAAAAACCAATAAAAGAACCAGATCTTCTGAGACTTTGATTTGCCGGCACAGGACCTGTCCAGCCGGCACGTTTGTACGTCACGAGTAGAAGGGAAGACCGTGAACGATGGATAAGCCCAAGCTGGTTTACGTTCAAATAGGCGCAGTGCAACATCGGGCAGACACACTCGCGGTCGAAGAGGCGTCAGCAGTGTTGCCAGCTCATATTTACTGAAAATCGCTAAGGACGATGGAAAATTTTCTAGAGACCTACATAATGAATAGAGGAACACGTATTTATGTCACTAGTGGGGGAAAAAAAAAAAAAAAAAAAAAAAAATCGCTAATTTCCTATTAAATCACCAGAATAGTTACGATAATTATCGTGTTTCACCAAATGATATTTTAAAATCGCTATTTCTAGCGACAAAGTCGGTACGCTCTAAGCCCGAATCAGTGAGATATCAATCAGAGAAATGACATTCACTGAACGTCAGTTTGATAAGCTACCGCCGACTGGCGAATCAAGCAGTTTAACTGGGAACAAGTGACTTATGATAGTGGAATTCAGTGAAATACAGACATCATATTACTATAGGCTGTTCACAGTAAATTGAGCACTTTTTTTTGGCCCTTCCAAACGGCTTTAACCACTATTAAATATATTTTATAGCAGCTTCAGACGTTGAATTTTGGAATTGGTGAAATTATAGATTCGTGTTTATTAGTCACATGGCGGTGTTTATATTATAAAATGGTAAATATGTAGAAATTTACTTGTAGCAAAAATTTAGCAGGGCCTTAAAAAGTGCTCATTTTACCGTGAATATACTATATGAGTCGGGCAATTTTCACTGGTATGGCTCAATTCTCATTGTTTCAGGTTTAGAGAGTAAACTGGCGACACTGATCATCAGCGTCCTGAACACGGACTGGCGGGCAATGTGTCGGCGCGGGACATCCACACGCGACCATGCATCCGCGGGATGACGGGAGTGTGTATGTGGCGGGTAGTGGGAATGTCGACCTATCGAGCGGGCATCGATCCCGGCCGCGGGACCGCTTTGTTTGCGCTCTGCGGTCCCGCGACAAGTGGCACCGCAGATTATATACAAATCCGACCGCACGCCCCCCCTCTCCCCAACCACACCCGGACTCCCCTGCCGCATGTGTCGCACCTAAGCATTCCACTGCACCCCGCGTCACCCCGCCGAACCCATCTGAACCCCTGACCAACCCCCTTGCTCCCGCCGCGCCTCGCTGAATTAACAGCTCAATAACGGGCTGTCCCGGTAGCGCCGCGGATGTACACTGCTCTCGCGAGTACCCCACAGCGGCCCGCGGCCCCGCAACAGGTCCCTCTATACGCTGTTCCCGGTCAACGGAGCACTTTTGAAAGTCCTGCTTAACATCTACTTCTAAAGGCTGTTCACAATAAAGTGAGCACTTTTGAAACCAACCTTAGAAAAAAGTCACTGTCCCTACCTGCATATATTTTAACGCGCGCGATGAGTGACACGTGCCCAGTAAAGTTGGTAACGATGGAGGGAAAAGTAATTCCACATATTAACGTCGAATAAAAAGTGTAAGGTAACCATTTGTGATAAATTACTTTTCTCGTTTACTGTTTTTTTTTAATGCATCGAAGTGTAAAAACGAGCAAATTTGTATAGTATTTACTTTTCTAATATATCACAGTTTTACTTGACCGACGAATGAATAAAGTGGTGAGGCCCATGGCGATGTTAATTTTACATAATGGGGAAGAATACACAACGTTTATGCAAGTATAACTTAAGCAGGGCTTTTAAAAGTGCTCATTTTACCGTGAACAGCCTATATGCACTTTGTGTAGTCTTCAACCATATGAAAAATTAACGATGTCGTAGGCCTGATCACTTTATTCATGCGTCGGTCAACGGAAACTGTAAAATTTTTAGGAAAGAAGATGTTCCACAAATTCGCTAATTCGTACGCCTATAACCATTTTAACAAATGGAACAACTTTCATTCAACTTTAAAACATCAAACCACTTGCTATCCATAGTTGCCAACTTTACTGAGCGCATAGAGGTCTGTGTGCCAATAAAATATTTATGCAGGTAGGCGCAGTGACATTTTTGGAAAAAATTGTAGTAATTATTCTGCAGGAACTTGGTATAAATAATATCTCGTTCCCGTTTGTTCCAGTAATATCACACACCTGTGTTGGCACTGGTGACAAATCTTAGTTGGGTAACGCATCACATAAAACTATTCCGTGGTAATAATCAGGAGAGTTCTTGCCTCCGACCCCAGCAAAAATAAGCGCCTTTACGCAAAATTACCGACATTTCCGATAATAACGCTTTCAAAATAAATATTTTCCAGAAAAAAGGGTTTTGTTCATTGGCCTTGCGCGGATTTATTCTGAGGTCAGATATTTGTAAATAAAACATGTGTGCGTTCGAATATTTTTTTAAAATTTAACATGGCGGATTTAGATGACTGCTTTGGCTTGGAAAAAAAAAAACTTAAAAATCTTATCGAAAAACAGAAAATTTTAACAGCAGTTGTTAATTGCCTTCATAGTTATTCCTTTGAAATCTACAGCAATTTCAGGGTCAGTTCTTAAACAATCAGAAATTATGTTGCGAAAACTTGTAACCTGTTTTGTAACATTGGTATATGTCCAAAGCAACGCTGAAGAAGCTACCCTCACACAGCTTAGCATGCCAAGTACCCTTTTTATTCAAAATATTCGACGTGCCTTCCATATACTGTATATTTAACACGGAATATTGTCTGGTACGCACTGAATGCAAACATTCACTTCTCCAGTCATTGTGAACGTATTTCCTGAACATGTAACAAGCAGGTGTTGGGACTGAAGGCGACCGAGAGAACAGTATGTGTGTTGTTTTTTTTTATTTTTATTTTTTTTTTTTGCTCCCCCGTCTACCAGATGCGCGCCTGCGATACGCAATCTCCGCGCAATCGGCGCAGGGGTTGTGTGGCATCGCGTGAGCTCAACTCCCACGCTGCTCGCCCCAATTTTCCCTTCCGGAAAACACCACGTCACGTGGCGCGACTCACTACTTCCTCCCCTCCCTCCATTGTCATAACTAAACACGTGTCACGTGTAGTTTCCAGATACACTTCTTCACTGCTCCTAACGTTGCACGCGACGCAAACTGCACACGTGCGGCAGCTTTGCCGCCTTGTAGATGCAACCCAGATAAGGGCCGCTCAAAATAAAGTGAGCACTTTTCAAATCAACGTTAGAAAAAAAGTCACTGCTCTTACCTGCACACCTACCAGCCACAGTGAGTGACATGCGCCCACTAAAGTTGGTAACGATGGAGAGGAAATTAGTTCCATATATTAACGTCGAATAAAAAATGCTAGGGAACAATTTGTGATAACTTAAATTATTTCTATCACTTTCTGTTTTTATTTTTCAATGCCTCGAAGTGTACAAATGAGCAGATTGTTAAATACTTACTTTTCTAATAATTTCACCGTTTCACTTGACTAACGCACGAAGAAAGCGACGAGGCCTATTGGCAATGATAATTTTACACAAGGCAGAAGAACACACACCGTGCGTACAAATAGACCTAAAGCAGGGCTTTCAAAAATGCTCATTTTACCGCAATATTGCATGCAACTCGAACTTGTGCCTTGTCGAGCAAGCTTCTTATTAGAAATAATTGTTCATCGCGGGAGGAAAATTTGACTGTTTGCTAAGATCCAACGCCATGCATGTATGAAGTTACTTCCCCCATTTCGCTCAGCCAATGAAGAATCTGATACTACAAGGCAAGACGTTCGTGATTGGTATGCAAACAACTTAACCGAGTCGAAACCTTGTTCATCCAATCATAAATGAATAAACTAGCGAGAGTGTTATCGAATACATGTTGGCTCGAAACATCTTCGCGATTTTCCATTATCTCTACTTCCTATATGTAGGCTGTTAATTGAGAACTTTTGAAATCAACATTTTAAAAACGTCATTTCCTCCACGAAACATATATTACTGTAAGGGGCAAACTTACCGGTGTGCGACCAGTAAAGTTGGTATAGTCTGTTCACGGTAAAATGAGCACTATTGATAGCCCTACTTAAAATCTACGTGTATGCACATTGTGTATTCTTCCGCCGTATGTAAAATTAACACTGCCATGGTCCTCATCATTTTATTCAAGCGTCGGTAGAGTGAGAATGTGAAATTGTTAGAAAAGTAAATATTTTACAAATCTGCTCATTGTTTTACTTCGCCGCATAAAGAAAAAAAAAAGAAAGCGAAAGAAATAATGTAAGTTATTACAGATGGTTGCCTAACACTTTTTACTCGGCGTTAAGACGTGGAACTACTTTCCCTCTAAAGTTACCAACTTCATTGGGTGCATGTCACGCAGTGCGCCGGTTAAAATATATGCAGGTGGGAGCAGTGACTTTTTTCTAAGGTTGATTTGAAAAGTGCTCACTTTACCGTGAACAGCCTTTAAAGACAGAGGGAATGTTGTTCCATGTCTTATCGTTCAATTAAAATTTCTTGTTAAGCGTAAACGAATGCAATTATTTCTTTCGCTTTCTGTTGTTTTAATGCATAAGTGTAATAATTAGCAAATTTCGAAATATTTACTTCTCATAATTGCAGTTTCACACGACAGATGCATGAATAGAATGTCGAGGCCCTTTGCAATGTTAATTTTACATATGGCGGAAGAATACATACTGTGGGTACAATCAGGTCTTAAGCAGGGCTTTATGAAGTGCTCAGTTTTCCGTGAACAGGCTGTACCGTGTGGTTGAAAGTTGAGTCTTGCCACATTGTAATTGTTGGCTCATTTTTTCTTATGACAAATACCTTGGATACCTTGGAAGTGTTATTGCGGCTTGCAAAGGCAAGCCTGCATGAAGTTTTACTAGCCAAGCTTTCGTCAAGTTTGACATGTGGATACTAGTTAGTGTCATTCAAGCTTGAAGTCTTTCTCAGCAAGCTTAAAGGCTTCAAATGTCCTAGAGACAGCGCAGTTGTAAAATCTTTAAAAATTAATCCTATCTCGGGTAGAATACTCCGAATTTCGCTGTGAGGTCGGGTTATAGATATAAACGTGTAACGTTACGCGTATTTATATAAGTGTAACTTCATCTTTTGTTCTCTGAATAGTATTTTTTTCCAGACTGAAAATGATTGAAAAGGTGTATTTTCAAAACGGTAATCTGGTACAAAAATTCTTGTGCCGAAATGTTTAAATAATATGAAACAAAAATATATCTTTGCCTTCATTTTTTAATCAAAAAAATTATTCATCCGAAGCCGTAAGTCGCGTATAGTGTATTCGCGTTTTCTTCACAATTCTTGAATCAACCCTTTAAAAAACCACCCCATGGATGACGTGTTTAGATATTTCTCCCAAATACACCATGTATTACAACCGTTTTATACCCCTGTTAACATAAAAGCATCTTATTCCTCGTTAAATCAAAGTTTCTGCTAAATTTTTTTTATAAATTATAGTATATGATTTATAATAGATATGAATAAAGACATTGAGAAAACATGTGTGTTGGCAGCTCCTAGTAAGAAATAGTTCTCGTGGAAAATATCATTACAACTGAGTGCGCACGAATGCGGTGCGTTGTCCTTTGGTGTAATTATCTTAACTTAGTTAAGCTTAATTTTTCATGAGGTGGAGGAATACACTGGAAGCAGAACTTAAGCAGGGCTTCGGAAAAGCCTGAAGTGACAGTGAAAGGTCTATAGTTGCATATTGAGGCACTGGACGACAGCCGAGTGGCCAGTGCGGAGGAGATGACGAGACAGCCGATGTACGAGCTAGTTTAGTCCTTTGAGCTCGCTTGTTTGAGCGCCTGAAACGGGGAAAATTATTTCATATGTACGCGAGCCCAAACTGATAGAAGACTGTGTATTTGTAACCGGGGGTTTTTTTTTTATCTCGTGCCACCGATCGAGGTGACATGGTGGTCTCGCATCCCGGAGGACTTGGGTTCAAGTTGCGGACCGACCGTTCTGAATTTGGGGGATTTTCCATGGTTTCTCGGAATCACGACAAATGAATGCTGAGATGGCTCCTTACTGTTGGCCGTGACCGATTCCTTAGCCGTTTCCAGCTCCTCTGAGCAGCTTGTTCCTTCTCTAACGACCTCTCTGACGACGAGGCGTTAAGTTCCTGCCTACCTTACCACTACCCTATAGGCTGTTCACGGTAAAATGAGCACTTTTCAAAGCCCTTCTTAAGATCTACTTATATTTCCGTTGTGCAATCTTTCGTCTTATGTAAAATTAACGTCATGGGCCTCGTCACTTTATTCATGCGCTGATCAAGTGAGACTTTAACATTATTACAGAAGTGAATATTTTACAAATCTGCTCATTTTTACATTCCGATCCATTAAAAAACAGAACTCGGAATAAATAATTTAAGTCGTTGCGAATGGTTACCTAACACTTTTTATTCGACGTTAAGATATGGAACTACTTTCCCTTCATCGTTACCAACTTTATTTGGCGCATATCACTCAGTGCAACCAGTAAAATTAATGCAGGTAGGAACAGTGAATTTTTCTAAGGTTGATTTCTAAAGTGCTCACTTAATCGTGAACAGCCTTTACAACTATCTGACGCTATAATATCCTGGATGATTACGACACAAATGTTAGCGGGTGCATTTCCTGTACGTATACGCAACCTGGCCAACGCGCGTGATTTGGGCAGATGCCTACCTGTCTCCTAGTAGCTGTGAGTGGATACAATAGATTTTCCGAAAAACATACAGCTTCCTGCGCGATAGCTTCTACAAGAGCACAACTGGCGAGTTATAACAACGAGAACAGAAACATTTTCCAGCACCTAAACAATGCCATTCTCGTGCTGGAGAACACAGTATTAATTACTATATGATTCAACGTTACCAGTTGTAAGATGTAAATATTTAGATAGACTACGTTACAGAGATCCTGAAATTTTTGTTGCGTAAATATTGACTCCACGTATTTTCAAATTCGCAATTATATTTTCATAAATTATTTCTCCCTATTTTTGGCAATACATATAAACAGTAATAAACTATAACTGTGCATGAATTCCATGAGGAAATACTTCTCTTACTTCCAATGTTCATGAAATATTTTATTTTGTATAAATTTCATACTATGCCAATTAGATCAGTGTTTATAAAAGTTATGGCTCATCACAAAGAATATATTAAAAATACATTTATTTAGGTCATAAATACCTTAGATTGCTGAAACCTGTGTAAAGGCTTCGGCACACAGCGAGCGTGGCGGGGCGTGACGTTGTTGGGACACGGTGATGGCGTGTTGGCGCGCGAATTAACGTGACAGGGAGTTGAAAACGTCACACAGAACAGCCGCGCCACCGCCCGGCCAGACGTGACGTGGCGTGACACGCTGGCGGCTAGGTGCTACGACAGAATGCGAGCGTGCTAGCGTGGCGTGGCAGGAACGCGTCTAGCGAGTTTGTGTGGCGTATGCACAGTCGACACACAGAGAGCGGGGCGTGGATACCTCGTGTGTGGCGTGGCGTGACACGCCGGCGGCTAGGCGCTACGACAAACTGCGAGCATGCTGGTGTGGCGTGGCGCAGCGTGGTGGGAACGAGTCTAGTGAGTTTGTGTGACATGTGCTTCTAGAACAGTCGGCACACAGAGAGCGGGGCGTGGACACCTCGTGTGTGGCGGGACGGGACGTAACGCGACAGTTGTATATTTTTACAAGTTTATATGGCGCGAAGATGGATATCGAGCATCTAATTGAGTGTGTTAGGAAACTTATGTATAGGCCGTTCACGGGAAAGTGAGCACTTTTGAAGCCCTAGTTACTTTTTTCTTTTAACCAGTTTATATCCTTCCACCACTTGTTCATGTAAACCCAATAATGTAAGTAATAAGCACAGTGTATACATTAACCACGCCCAAAATGAAAAGTCCGAAGTCATAATGAAATGTATTTATTAGTTATTATGTCTTATTAAACAGCTTCAAAATGTGCTCACTTTACCGTGAACGGCGTATACCTATATGACTTGTGTCATAAAGAATACAAGAATACTGGTCTAAAAGCAGCACTTAGGGAGTCTATTGTTAATTAATTAAACCAAAGTTTTAAGTAATATCTTTCTAATTATCCATTGTTATATGTACAAATTGATGTTGTGTCTGGTAGAAAATCTGTTTACTTATAAAGCTACCCCCCAGACGATGCCAGGATTTGGTCCTGAATGTCACTGCCGTATACACTCTAGCGCCCTCACTGGCGCCAAGGCAAACCTATTCTCATCACTAAACATGACTCCGCGCCATCCATCCCTCGAGTTGCGTCGCTCGCGACATCATCCGAGGAGGGTTGCACGGTGATGAGGTGTGAGAGGAAGCCTGAAGCCTGGCGAACGGCCCCCTTGAGCGTAGCCCAGCGTCCAGCAAACGGTTGTTGGTGGTCCTAGCTGAAACCCTGGGTGCAACAGAGGCCCTAATCTGTGCGGCGGTCGCCGTGCTATCAGCAATGGCTACTCGTCTGATGCGGCGGTCCAGTACGTGCACACTTCAAGTCATACGTGTTGGGCAGTTCTTCGGATGGTCCATCCAGCCTCCCTCAGGTCCCCAATACTACGTCATCAAAAGTCCGTTAATTGCACGAAGTTTGGTCGTGTATGCCATCGTGGCATGTCTATACTACTTATTACACACAGGAGCCACGGTGGTGAGCGGTTAGCCTGCTCGCCTCTCACCAAGGCCATCCAGGTTCAATCCCCGGCCGGGTCACTCCGGATTTTCGCATGTGGGAATCGTGCTGGACGATGCCATTGGTCGGCGGGTTTTCTCGGGAGTCTCCAGTTTCCCCCGCCCTTTCATTCCGGCGCTGCTCCATTCTCACCATAATCACCCTCATCGGCTCTCAATACCTCTATGTTAAGAGCCGTCCAGATTTCTTAATTCATTCTTACTACATACAGGCCGTTGCTTGAAACAACATACTACTTTTTCACCCATCGAGTCAACTATAGTTCTATTGGGCTCAACAGTGTTATGCCTAGTATGCAATCTCTACTCTGTCCACACCACACCACTGTTGATATAGGCTATTCACTGTAAAGTGAACACTTTTAAAATTCCTCTCATTTGGAATGACAGTCAATAAATACATGTTATTGTAGCCTTGGACTTTAAATTACGAGTGCAGTGGAATACACACGCTATGTTTATTATTTATATGGCAATATTTATTTCAAATGTGGTTAAAGGATAAAAAAAATGGCTGAAAGGTAAAATTAAGTAGGGCCTCAAAAGTGCTCACTTTGCCGTGAACAGACTATAGTTGCATGTACTGACCTATATCAGTGCCCCATGCGCATGTGGTGTTTCTACATCATTGCTTTAATGAGGTCAATTTGTATTTTCGACGCTGGTACGTACGCACATGTTTCACGCGGCACGCCGCGCCGGGCTGGTGGACCCTGTGCGGTGTGGCGCGCCTCTCGCAGTACGACAATCACGCCACGCTACCGACACGCCAACGTCGAGCCCCTACAACGTCCCGCCCGCTGTGTGGCGACGCCTTAAGAGAGAAGGGGAATTTTTTTTTTTGTGTATGTGTGTATGCCCGTTTAATAACGGATGGTGTGTGCTCAATTTAATTACTTTCTTTGAAGGCGTAAAGTAAGAATCTGAAGTACTTAAGGAGGAATGGTTCGCTATCAGTGTGGTATGTGTTGACATTCTCAGAATTTTGTAGTAGCTGAGAGTAAAGTATCAGTATGTTGTAGCCAAACGTTGCATCTCAATACCGGACACTGCTTGTTTAGCATTGCGAAGCTTGAAAACATTTTCATCTCGCATTAATTGCTTAATGGAACATTGACATTATCCATTAGTAATTACATATATATCACCGATTTTCATGGTAATTCCTTTGTCGTTTTAAAGTGAGAGCAAATGTCGACGACAGAAACGCTGTCAAATGAGTTCTCCAATGTGCTGTAATAGAAGTAAAGTATAGACTGTTCATAATAAACCCTTCGGTGTTGAGTTGATGAAAAAAAAAAAAAACACTGTCCGTAGCGTAGCATAGATGCTACCGTACACACTGGCATGCATGCTCTGAGTTAAGCAAAATAATTGTTAAGTCTTGGTATTGTTTTGAGAGTGTAACCTTTAAATTTATGATAAATTAAGTACGTGTTTACTGTTCATACAGGAACTGACATTTCATTAAGACATTGAGGTTTCTAGCAATTTCACATTTTCACTTGACTGACGTATGAGTAAATTAATTAGACCCACGATTATGAACATTTTATGTATTGCGAAAGGATGCAAAAATGAGGAAGAAGTAGACTTTTAGCAGAGCTTTCAAAAGAGCTAAAAAAACGTGGGTAGAGGTTAGTCACAGCACAGACTAAAGATAAGATAGACCGATTATTCACCTTCTGCGCATATACCCAACATTGACTTGCCCCAAAGGAACACAACTGCCAAAGTCATATGGTCAACTGTGCTGAACGCCTTTGTTATATCTCAATTTTCAAAATACAAGCACTTTTATAATAATATAATTCTTTCAACAGTTTGAATTTAATCAGACTGCTTTACAAATTGGTCAGAGGAAGTATACATACATCTCAAAGGACTTATTTAGTAATCAGTGTTCTGACCTCAAATCCAAGCCACGCCGTTTTTGCTAGTCGTGTTGGCAGAAAAAAAAGTTCAGTGTTGGGACATGGAGACTGGTTTGTGCGCGGCCAGCGAGATCGGTCCGCCTCATCTTTTGGCTATGGGTAGAGCCCCGAGTATTTCGCGGTTTGAGTCGGCAGGAAGCTAGGCTGGACAGCCCTCTATACACTCGTGACATTAATGTTCGCGTATTGGTTGCTGTGATCAAGTGAGGCCTCTGTACAAGACTGTCAAACATTCGCTCACTCTACTGATTCCTGATTATTACTGGTTCACGGTTAAACGGGACGTTTCTAAACAACTATCGTCCAATCACAACGGTAGGAGAGAAAAGAACAAGTGTTTGGAGTCTACCTCTCCTCCGAATGAATTCGCGAAATACTCGTGGTTCTAGCTATGGGCTACACGAGAGGCTGGAGAGGAAGCGACGTACTCAGGAACTGCTGTTATCTGATAAAGGCTGTTCACGATAAAGTGAGCACTTTTGAAATCAACCTTAGAAAAAATCACTGCCTCTGCTTACGTATATTTTAATGGATGCAATGAGTGACATGTAAAGTTGGTATCGATGGGTGGTAAAGTAGTTCCATATAATAACGTTGAATCAAAAGGGTTTTTTACAAAGCATCGATGTGTGAAAATGAGAAAATTTGTACAATATTTACTTTCCTAATAATTTCACGGTTTCACTTGACCGATGCATGAATAAAGTGATGAGGCCAATGGCAATGTTAATTTTACATAAGGCGGAAGAACACACAACGTGTATACAAGTAGATCTTAAGCAGGGATTTCAAAAGTGCTCATTTTACGGTGAACAGCGTATACCTTCAGTATGAGATACTTCGTATCAGAAAAAATTCTGTATCGGTATCCGTTTGTAACATGTACAGAAAACTGCTCTTACAAACCACATCTACTTCTCGGTGATGGCTGAGCGACTCGATCTGACGGCATGGTGACAGAGGCGCTGTAGTCGTGGCGCAGCAAGATGGTGGAGGGGGGGGTAGGTGGAGGCTGCAGGTGTGGAGGGCGACGGGTTTTGTTGAAGCATGCCGAGGGGGGGGGGGGGCACTGTGCGGGCCGCCGCAGAGCACACGCAGAGTACACACAGCCCCCTCATTGTCTCCTAATTCCGCGGTCCAATTGTCTTCGGGGTCCCTCACGGGACGACCTGCACGTACACTCACCTCTCCATCACGCTGGAGCACCGCGGGAGTGTCTTCTCGAGGACAGCTCTTCGACCGACCGCATCTCTGGCACAGAGACGAAATACGAGAATGGAGCAGCGCCGGAATGCAAGGGCGGTGGATACGGGATATCCCCGAGGTAAACGGCCGACCAGCGGCATCGTCCGTCACGATTCCCACATGCGAAAATCCGGGAGTGACCCGGTCGGGGATCGAACCCGGTTCGCCTTGATGCCCCCATCACGAGCATATGGCTACTGTTTTGCGATCGCCAGCTACCGACAAGCCCATGGACTGTTGGTTCACTTGGTCACCTGATTGCCAATTTTTAACTTACTATAGATCACGGAAAACGTTTACCCCGGTTCTCTAAATCAGTGTAGTTTTAATAAAATTCAATTACATGATTTTTCCTCTACTAAGAACAAGGGAAAACATATCGGCAAAGCCCAGTGAGCTACTTTGCTATGATCAAGCCTAATCAAAGCAAAGTTCGTAGAGCTTGTTATTTATCTGATCGTCGACCACACTGATAACTGCTACTATAGTTTACTTACAGCTGCCCTCAGTTCCGAACAGAGGAATTTTATTTAGGTTTTCCTGTACAGATTTTTCTTGGTGCTGGCACTTGGTTTAATTCTGTGAATTTCCTCTGCTCCTGGAAACATTTCAGTCGCTACTTGTTTTAGCACTGCACTTCTGAACTGCAATTTGACAAGGCTGCCTAGTGTGGTACCGGCAGAGTGAAAGGGTAGGGTTACTTTTCCTGACAAAAAAAAATCTTACTTGAGCCAAGGAAATTATTTTAAGGGGACTCCCCTAGCATTCCCCCCGCCTCCCTCGAAATTGATTCTCACACTGGTAATCACACTAGCTATAGTATATTCGTGGTTTCTTCACACTTTTAAACCTTTGAAAAAACCCACAAACGTATTAAGTGTTTCGTTTTCTCCTAAATATGTCATACAGCAGTTCTGTTAACTATAAAAGTACTTTATTTTTTGTTTTAATTTACATTTTGCTTATATTTTACCCATAAATTATATATTTTTTCGATTATAATTAATATGAATTAAAACAGGGAAATGGTAGGCTTTTTGGCAATGCCTGGTAAGAAATAGTTCTTACGGCAAATATTATTACACTGGGTACGCACGAATGCGGTGCGTTGGCTCTCTCCTGTAATTTCCTAACCTTTGTTTATACGAGGCGCAGGAATATCCTGGAAGTGGAACTCGGTAGGGCCTCATAAAAGATGGAAGTAACCGTGAACGGAGTATGGAATATCGCTGGCAAACGAACTTGGCCATTACTCGTAGAGATACGTTGGTAATCAACCCCCTGAGGAGTAACACGATGCTCGCTTGCGTTATCGCCGTCGGCTTGTAGCCCCCAGACCCGGGTGTGACGTCTGACGCGGCGCAGTCGTCGCCTGCTCCAGATGACGCCCGTCGGGAAGGGGGCGTATCCCCGGGAACACGCCCCCTTTCCCAGTCGCCCCGCCCCCTCCTCCCGCTCAGCAAACCCCACCTCCTCGCCCACCCCCTCATCATCGCGTCGAGAAGAAACTCAAGAAGACCTGCACCGTCATTTCCGTGCCGCTCACTAACTAGCACGTCTGCCCTGACCTACATCACAGTCAATTACAGTCCCTACTGCATATACTACCCTGCGCCGGAGTAAGCTGCACTGGGCGACACCAGCCCCTATTAAGGGGGAGAAATACTATCAACAATCTTGATTTTTCTTTGCAAACTCTTCGTTAATTAAACTTTATGACTGGACAATAAATAATCAAAGCTTTGTCGTGCCATAGGGAATTACTTTAAAGAGAAATTCTGAAGTTTTTATACTATCCATTTTTATGGGACATAATTGATTATTTCGCGGATTCATTTGGCAACAAGCAAGACTCCACGATCCTTTGTGTACTAGAGCCTAAGTTAGTTGTTCATTGGCTGATGCCCCAGTTTCATCGCAGACCAGATATAATGGTATTGGGTCCTAGTTTTCTTGCAGGTCAGTTATTGGTTAAAATTCGTTTAAGTCGTGTCTTACAAACTGCAATCCAATTGAGACAGAAAGTCGAATGTGCGCGTGTTAGAAGTCTAGATTGTCCTTAAATGTAATCGCGAAATTTCCGGGTCTCTAATTATAAGCTGTTCATGATTAATTGACCACTTCTGGAATCAACCTTTGACAAATGTCACTGTCCCTATAGGCGGTTCACGGTAAAGTGAGCACTTTTCAAATCCTTCTCATTTGGAATAATAGTCAGTAAATATGCTTTATTTTAGCCTTAGGTGTTAACTCCCGAGCGTGGTAGAATATACACACTGTGTTTGATATTTACATGGCAATATTTATTTTAGAAAGTTGGTTAAAGTATATGAAATAGCTGAAAATAAAAAGTAACTAGGGCCCCAAAAGTGCTCACTTTACTGTGAACAGCCTATACCTGTATGTACTTGAACGGACACACTAACAGGCAAGAGCTCGGTAAAGTTGGTAACGATGGAGGAAAAGTAGTTCCGTGTCTTGACGTTGAATTAAAAGAGTTAGGCAAACATTTGTGAATGCTAAAATGATTTATTTTGCAATCTGTTTGCTTAATGAGTTTAAGTGTTTGAATTAGAAAATATGTAGAATATTAACTTTTCTAACATTTTCACAGTTTCACTGGACCAACGCGGCGCATGAACAAAGTGACCTGGCCAACTGCAATGCTAATTTTACATGTGGTGGAAGAACACGTAGTAAGCTTGCAAGTACATCATAAGCAGGGCTTTCAGAAGTGCTCATTTTACCGTGAACGCCATATAAATTACGAGAACCTTTCTTTCATTGCGGTATATAAATGTGAAACGAGGTACAAGAGAACAAGAAATTGGAATTAGAAATGAATGTTAAGTTTTTCCCTGCACTTTGACAAGCTAGATTTTTTAAATGTTGAATTTGGAAATTAAGATGCATATGAATATAAGAATATACGTAAATACTTCATTTTTTGTGGAAACTAATGTAAAAAAAGGCATGTCATTGTTGAAACACTCGGAATTTGACAGTTGTTAATGTCAATTATCGAGCCAATGCTGAAGAACCTGCGTAGAAGCTGAAAATCAGTCTATAGGCTATTCGTGGTAAAGTGAGACGTTTTCGAAGCCCTCTCATTTGGAATAATAGTCAATAAAATTGTAACCTTAGACGTTAAATTTCGAATCCTGTGATATGTATACATACACACACATTGTGTTTATTACTAACATGACAATATTAATTTTTTAAAATAAAAATGTTGGAAGGATAAAAATGGCTAATAGTAAAATAGTAACTAGGGCCTCAAAAGTGCTCATTTTACCGTGAACAGCATATACCTTTTTCTTAGTGTATGGCCTCCTAGCTCACGTGATGGGATCCACACAAGCACGACCAAGGAACTCTTCCTCCCCCCTCCCCATTTATTGCATTTTAACGTCCGCCCTTTTATGCCGAGAGGCGAATCGTGTCACTGATTTTGTTCTGTCAAGGGAACGTGAATTCACGGTTTGTCCGGGACTCAAATCCTCCACCTCGTAAATAAAAAAAGCGCATTACTAACCTCGGCCGCTGAGGTCACCTTTGTTCGTCAGTTTTTTTTTTTTTTTTTGCGTTATAAAGCTGCGTTAACTTTTACCATTTTTTCTTCCTATTTCATCGTTTGCATACACCTAGTTGCGTCTAATCAGTAAATTCTAATCTGTTATTCTTTTTCCTAGTTGATTAGTTGTAAGAGAGTCACGCACTAAATGACGGTGACCAATGTTTTTGGCAAATACGGCAAGTGCAAGTGTGCGTTATCGCGCTCCTGCTTTCGCTAAAATACTTCGCATTTAGCAAAAGTACCAATTCTATTTTATGGCGTATTGACTCGAATTTTATTTCAGAATTTTAACGTCTTTTAAGGTTTCTCGCAATTTAAAATACAAACCATTAGTTCGATACTATACCCGTTAGCATAGCAAATTAAACAGACTACTAATTTCCTATCTAAAGCGACAAATCGGCATGGTCAGTCAGATTATAGCCATAGGTAATATACCGTTTACCAGAACTCTTCGAAAAGTTGCTTTCAGTGAAGCTAAGAGCTTCATTATTCATTCTCTTTTCGTGAGCCTCGAGGCTTCATATTTCATCGAACCTATGACCGCTTGAAAGACTTCTCGCCGATTCCTTTTTCCTCGTGCAATATTAAGCCGTGGGAAACGGAACCTCCCGTGGGCACAAAAAAAAAGCAAGGAAGAAGGAATACGGAAGCAAAGAAGCTGAACTCGGCAATGAAGATTTCAACCCTAGTTTTCAACTAAAAATTCCCTTTCGTGCGGGCCATCTTAGTAATGTGTACTCTGGTTTCTTTCGACGCGCTTGGTTGGCGATGGCCTCGAATATTCATTACCGGGCCCTTAATCCCTGCAGCAAATGCTTTGCAAGAAGTAAAGCATTCCATTACAATTGAAACCATTATGAAGGAAATTAAAGTTTACACGCTCCACCTGTCCCTGCATCCACTTATTACACCTGAAGATATTCTGAGAAAATTGTTCTACGTTGGCCTATATTATTACGAAATGTTATTTTAATTCATGTGTCTGTAACTACTAATCTTGCTGTCCGATTCATTAGGCAAAAGAAAATGTGTTCCGGTAGCTTTGGAAATGGTGTAATTTCCATTAAATTTAGAGTAATTGATCATTTTTGTGTACATTTAGTGTAAATGCGTGAGGACGATGTAGCTGTTTTAAGGTTCAGTACGCTCTTTTAAGCCAAATATTAAAAAAAATGGCAACAACACTAAATTTACTATCAATACTATCTCTACGGCGATGATGGCCTAAAAATTATGAAACAAGTTATGCCCCTTTAGTCTTGTTAAAATATTTACGTTCAAATTGGTTTTCATTGAATTGGGTTTTTCTTTCACGCGTAGAAAAATATTTGTGTTTGTGAACATTTCACAATGGCGCTTTATCGACTCATGAATTGGTAATGAGTCCATGTCAACGTGATTTGTATATGTGGCAGAAGAATATAAAATTGATATACAGCAGAAACGAAGTAGAGGGTTGTAAACTGTTAAGGTAACAATGAACAAACTACGTCTGTGTACATACGACGTTAACTCTCTCGGTCAAGAACTTGGGTAGGTGTATAGATAGTGTTAAACTTCTCGTCGACAACGAGGTCACTAGAGCCGTCACCAAGCAGTTCAGACGGAAAAAAAAAAGAGGGAGGAATCGACCATGGGCTGCAGTCGCCTGGAGCGATTTTGGAAAATCGTGGAAAACCAAAATCAGAATATTCGGGCCAGTAGTCGAGCCCATCTCGATCGAACAGTAGGCCCACGTGATGTAATCACCAAGATAACTGCAAAATATCAGGACTTTTGTCCGTGCCCCGTTTCCGACGTGAGTGATTTAAACATAAGCGAGGAATTTACCAATGCGCAACCCTTCTACCTAGTGCCCATCCAACGTGTCGCACAGAGAGACGTTACAAAACACTAATTTGATCTTTTTCCGCACAAACAATCATGAGTTCGAATCTAGATACTGAACTACAAGTATAAGTCGGTAAGATGTCAGCCAGGTTACAGATGCGCGTACCTTGGGTTAGAACAGCCCAAGATTTGGTATTTCATGTATTTGTTGAATATGCGACAATTATATTATATCAACGTCTCTATCACCAGCGGCTATCAACTAAGGAACATTCATCACATGCTGTCTAAATCAGGTATATACCCAACATGTTAAATTACTGCTCTAATTTGGTAGTAAATGGAAGAGCTGAATTTCAGATATTCCCCACAGTTCGCAACCAGTGAAATGCCTAAAGATATAACTTTTCATACACCCTACTTGCTTCTCATAATAATTTTACATGTATTTATATTATCTGTTTGTGTTGGTTTCGTTTCCACTGCCAAGAACGTAACATTAAGTTTATTTGCATGTGTGCTTAACTAAATATTTTCATTTCGATTCGTACAAAGTAAATGCAGGCTAGGTCGTGGTTAGGCCTGCATAACGTAAAATAGGTTATTCAATATAAATTTTCTTAGCCTATAGTGATATATTACGTTCTATTTCATTTTAGCTCCTTACTAAGCAATTCTGAAACGAGATGTTTCGGGTAACGCAGGTTATTCCATTTTTTCATTCATTAGCTGACTTTACGGTCGACGCTGGAAAAAATATTTGTACGCTGATAGGGTTTTACCGCGTTGGAAAGCTCTACATTACCACGTGTGTGCATAGCAAAATCCCCGGGTGTTTATTCACACGTATACAGCTTCAAATTTTAAGAATCTTGGCGATCAGAGCAACATTGTGACAGAACTCACATATCGTAAACATATTCATTATATTGACTTTACTATACTTCGTGTAGTTTTGTCTTTAAAAAAAGATTTTCTAGATGACGTTTTGAAGTATTAGAATTTCTATAAATAGAAAGTGGTAGGTCATACATACTTCTAGAGTTTGATAGAGGATGTTGGAGCAGTAATCAGTAGTAAATTCACCGTGGAGAGAGTTTCATTATGCAATAAAATGCTCTGAAAATTTCTGAAAAGTAATGAAATACGGCGATAATGATTGGTTAAACACGGTGCACGAATTCCTTGTGAGGTACCAAGAAGGAAAAGAAAAATGGTTACCTGCCCAGGAACGTATCGTTTGAGCAGTGTCCGAGATTTCGTCAATAAGCAAATCCGAGTAAAAAAGAACTATTAAAAGGCGAAACTTTTGAGTTGACGGGGAGTCAAACCCAGGACCCAGTCGATGACGTAGGCGCAGCACAGCAGTCAGCTCGGCGGCGGCGTTAATAGCTTGGCGCGCGAATTGCGATCGACACCTGTGTATGCGTGTGTGTGAGCACGCGCCCACGTGAGCTAGCGTGCGTGTATGTGTGTGTGTGTGTGTGTGCAGGAGCGTGTGTACACACATCACACGATGCGTGGCGCAGATTAGTGGCCGCTGATCCACTTTGGGCTCGATTGTGGGCCGCATTGTGGTTGGTCGGGAGGGAGGGGGGAGGTAGGACACCCCCGCCAGCACACTACACGTCCCCCCCCCCTCTTGTTGCCCTCGGCCCGGCTGCCCTCTTGACCCCGGCAATATACGGCTATTAGCCGCGCAATTAACCGGCCCCGCTGAATGCCGCGACTCGCGCCTGCAAAGCGCTGCTGTCCCTCCCGTTAATGATATGTTTGTAAACATCGTTCTGTCGCATCCCTGACTCGTTTTTCGGTGTACTACCCGCGCGTCTTTTCAGTATTCTCGACCTTGGGCTTCCTTTTTTACTTGCATTAACGCCTTAACTTACACATTCATTTTTAGTTCCAGGTGTTACAAAATAGGTGATTTATAGTCCAACGAGTACTGGGACGGTATTTGCCAACACATACAGGGCGAAGTCTTTGTCTCGACTGCTTCCTTAATGTGGGTGATTTAAGTTATAAAACAGCTGAGAGCCCCCCAATGATGTCAAAAAAGGGATTTGGGTTGGTTCCAGTGAAAAAATTTGAAAATAATCGTTGCCTTGCGTTTATATATCAAAATATAACCATTTACATAGTTTTTCCCCAAAATTTTACAATCAATATAGGTTATATAAAAATATAGTTTTCCCATTGATTACATTTAGTATAAAAGGGTATCAAAATAATTATATTTAAAACTTCCCCCCAAAATCTACATTTTACAAGATTACATTTCTTTACATCTATATTTAGGTTACATATAATTATTTTGCTTTAAACCATACTTAACTAAAATGGCAGCAAGGGCCCCCACCACTTTTAAAATGTTGATGGAACAGCAGTTCCTGCCCAAGTGAAAAACCTGTGCTGTCTCCCCGAATCTGGGCGAGACACCTGTATTTATATTTTATTGGAAATCATCTACAAAATTACAAAATTATCTTCACTCCGTCGATATCTGAAGTCCTGGAAGGACACCCTGGTGGTGAGTGATTGGCTGGCTGGCATCACGTGGTCAAGGTGATGTACGAGGGAGGGGAAGGGAGTCATAGATTTCGTGGGCGGCAGTGGCCCCGCAGCGCCTATACTTGCAGACCAGCAGGCCCGCCCAGTGAACGTGAGGAGTAACAATAACCAGGGAAAATGCGATGTCTCTATAGGTGCCAGCTTCTTATCTTGTACACCACCGACCAACATTTTACTTATTTTGCAACAATTCTTACGTGAACGAATATATTCGGGATAATACTTTAATGGGTTAAGGAATGCCCACCGCGTCCGTACAACCGTCTTCCAGCCAAGCGATTTACAAGCCAACTTCGTACATCCGTCGTAAGTTCATTGCTGCAAACTAATAAAAACAAAACTGTTTACAAATAGGAAAAAAATTCTCAATAAAAAGTGAACATTTTTTGCGGTATTGTGTTTCTAAGTACCCAAAACAACCATACACGTACGTAACGGCAATTAATCTATGTAATTTTTTTTTATGTCATACGAAGCATGAATTTACTATTTTCACTATTGCACAAAAGGAGCTCGTGTTTCCATAACTATCTATTAATCTTTAAGAAAAATTAAACTTAATTTCATCTTACAGTTACTTAAACAAACATATGCAAACAAAAGACAGTCAAAACAAAACACTGCATGCACTACACAGTCTTGTAAAGAACTTCATGCACTACACAGTCTTGTAAAGAACTCGGGATGAACGAGTAACAAAACGTGCTAATTTAGAAGGCTGTAAATTTTATCTGTTTGTCAGTAAAAAGTTTAAGCTTGCCAAGGTTTCGACGGTCGGACGGATAGAATTAATGGTCACCTCTGATTTTGCTGTTGGTCACGTGATTGACGGACGGATGCGGACGGACGGACGCGACGGGTCGTTGTAAATCCTGCCTAGGTGTGAAAGGTGGATATCATCTTGGATGTATATAATTCTGGCCATTATAGGCTTTGGAAAATGTAACTGCCCCTATCTGCGCATCCTGTAACAGTCACACTAAAGGCCATGGCAACCAATAAAGTTGGTAATGACGGAGGGAAAAGTAGTTCCATGTCTTAACGTTGAACTAGAAGTGTCAAGCAAGCATTTGTGAATAGTGAACTGGTTTATTTTGTTTGATGTTTTTCTTATTACGTGTAAGGATCAACAAATTTGTGAAATATTTATTTTCCTAATAATTTCACAGTTACACTTGTCTGACGCATGAACATAGTATTCTTACATGTGGCGGAAGAATACACGATGCTCATACAAGTGGATCTTTAGAAGGGCTTTCGCAAGTGCTAAGCTTACCGTGAACAGCCTATACTTATGTTTGAGATTAATTTTGAAAATTTGAATTTGAAAAGGTATAGGACATTTTCTTTCGGATACAGTTATCGTTTGGCTTCTTGTACCACAAACTCGACTATAGTTATTCGCAGAAGGTAACCAATAACTATTAAATCCCATTTATTCCACGCAGTAAACAATTAGAGCTAATATATTGTTATCAGAGTTATTTAAATCATCTGATTAATTTAGTACGCCTTGTCAGAGAAGAGATTTTTTTAATGATTCCTTAATACATTTTGTGGCGCAAAAACTGGTATCACCACAATGATTCGTATCTCTCCCGCTTAAAATGGACATTTAGTTTTTTTAATGTCATACCTATTTGTTTACTGCATACAAAAAATTTCACAGGCAATTAGTAATCGGAAACGGCCTCCATTGCTAAGGTCTTCATCGGATCACGAGATTTGATCTTGGCATGCCGAGTAATCCAGCGTGTCTACCGTTTTTACATTTAATTTTATATTTGTCTGGATATTGATTAAGCTGCCTACCTTCACAGTTGTCCTTCCCTTGTATACAAGCAGACGTATTCATAACCCCAATTTAAATACCCGTACCTGGTCTCCAACTAGTGTCACCTGACAGCAAAGGCGCTGGACAAAGCTAACACTGGAGCGTCTACGGTGGTCTAATGGTCAGACCACTCTCTGCCTAACAACTAACCACGTTTTCTGGGCACTTGTCACCTACCACCCTCCCCATCTATTTCGTTCCGTCACTGCTACATCGCCATCTCATCACCCCCCCTCCCCCCAACTGATGCCTACACCTAACCTGAAGGTCCCCGTCATTTTGGATTTAATGTCGGTTTCGGTGGCGTTTCTTGTACTGTCTGAGTGTTGTGCATTTTGAGGAGAGAAAAAATGAATATCATTAATATTCGCGAACTATAATTGTAGGTTTACATAATTATAAATGTGTGATTGAGATATTAATAGTCCTGCTTGTGGAGATAAAGAAAACGAGGCGCCTGAGAAGATACAAAAACACTTGCTAAACAGACAGGAGCTGGTCTAGACTTTTGGATTTTTTTTTGGGAGGGGGGAGAGGTTATTTTCCGATTGTGAACATGCAAGTCTAGGCTTTCGATTCGTGGCATGGGAGGAGGGCACTGCCTCATTATAATTTTAGGAAACAAAATTAAGTTAATCAAATAAAATTAGTATTTTTAACATTTCTGAAACGATTTCATCTCAGTTTTGGAAAAAAAAATAACAATACAGTTTCACGTAAATGTGAGGTTTAAAAAAAAAGGGGGGGGGGTCATGTCCCCTGTAGAACTTCCCCTCCCCTCCACCCTATTTTCCCTTTGGATCCGTCCCAGATAAACGATTATGTAGATTTTTTAATGAAGACGTAGTGAGGGAAGTACTATAGCAAAGATTTGTTTGGCTCTACGTACATCAAATGTTTAGGTTAATATAAAGAACTATAAGAACGACCGATATTCGAACCTTGTTAACTGAACAAAATTAATTTTGTTGGTTGTATAATTTTGTTTACTCAACAAAATATTTTTTTGGGGTGACAAAATATATTTTTGACATACAATCAAGTATTTTGTTTGCTGGAACAAACCTTTCTCTTAGTGTAAACATATTTTGTTGGCAAATTGTGGCTATATGTTTGTTTACACTAAATATTCGTTTAACATACTGAAACAACAAAATATTAGTTTCGCACAAACGCGGTTCTTTTAAATTATTAACTTGGTTTTTTGAACAAATTTATATTCATTTGGAGGAACTGAGGCTTGGTAGTACCAACAAAATAACGTTTATCTGAAACAAACACCACGCAAACAAATATACTTGGTGTAGCGAAACAATTATTTTTCTCAGTGTGCGCCAGTGGGAAGGGCGCTTCACGAAGTGAGTTGAGAGATTTGGGCGGCTCTTAACAACGAGGTCTTGAGAGCCGATGAGGACGAAATGAGGCGAGGGGAAATGCAAGGGCGGGGGAAACGGGAGATCCCCGAGAAAACCCCGCCGACAAACGTCATCGTACGTCACGATTCCCACTAGCGAAAATCCGAAAGTGACCCGGTCGAGTATTGAACCCCGGTTCCGCCTCGGTGGGAGGCGAGCAGTTTGACCGCTCGGTCACCGCGGACCCGTGTCGCTTCACGAGAGACACCACTGACTACGAATGTGAATCTTGTTGCAGGTGGCGCACTCTCTCCGAGCTGGTGGACGAGGTCCATTGTCGGCCGCTGAGGCGGTCTGGAGTCTCCCACGGGTTGCACAACGAGGTGAGCCCCTTCTTTATTGTACCTCCTTTACAACCCCCCAACCCCCTGCAGTAACTGGATCAACAAGAAATACTTGTGCTCTCTGCACGTATAGGCTGCCCATGATAAGGTGACTACTCTGTAAAGGCCTGCTTAGTTTTTCCTTTCAGCTAATTTGTACTTTTCTCTTAGTTTGAAGTTATTTTTTCACTGTCAACGAAATAATAATAATAACTTATTCACGATGATGCAGTAGCTGCATGCCAGTTTATCAATGGAAAGATCACGGGGTTGATTCCTATCTCGGGTAGGGATATAGCAATAGCGCTTAAAATTATAGCTAGGTAATTAATTACATAAGCAACCAATCTGGTTGTCTTGTAATGTTAACGGCTGCATGGTGTAAAATAGTTCATTATAAAGAGCACAATTACTTTAAGTGAAGAAATGTCTTAGGGCAAACACTCGTTTGAAGAATATAGTATCACGAAATAAGTTACCATACGAAATTATTGTACAGTATGCTTATTTCGGTAACGCTAATTATTTTCATTCTGTACTTTTTATATCCGATGTATTTTAAGTGTTGAAGTTTGAAGTCAGTTTATTTATCATAAGTTTTAATTAGGGGGGAAATGTGGAGTGGAGATATTTCGGGCGGCTCTTAACCTCTGGGTCTTGATAGCCGATGAGGGTGAAGCAAGGTGAGTATGGAGCAGCGCCGGAATGCAGGGGCGGAGAAAACGGGAGATCCCCGAGAAAACCCGCTGACCAACGGCGTCGTCCGGCACGATTCCCACGTGCGAAAGAAAACCCGGGAGTGACCCCGCCGGGAATCGAACCCGGTTCATCTTCTCAAGAGGCAAGCACGCTAGTCGCACCTAATTGTGGGGAAGAAATTAACATCGTTCAAGCAGTAATTCTGGCTGTGTTACTAGCAATAAACGTTAGCTTCAACTACACTTTCAAGGGTAGTTACGCCCTTTCGAAACAGACTTAGGGTATAGATCGTAATTGCATTTTCGACCTATTTTTTATGAGAAATCGCCTGTCGAGGTTTGTCGGTGTAACTTAGATACACTCTGTATAAGGCAGCGAGGAAAGGAGAGGAGCCTTGTCCTACTAGTAAGTATACACGAGCGCATAGGCCGTTCACGGAAGAGTGAGCACTTTTGAGGCCCTTATTACTTTTTCCTTTCAGCAATTTTTTATCCTTTAGACCACATTTTAAAATAAATAGTGCCATGTAAGTAACAAACACAGTGTATGCATTCCACCGCACTCGGAAGTTAATGTCTACGGCTACAGTAACATACATTCCAAATGAGAAGGCTTTCAAAAGTGCTCACTTTACCGTGATTAGCCTATACATACATGTAAGCACGACGGTACGGCGAGACTTCGGGCAAACTTGCTGCCGGGGACTAAGGCGAGGCCCAAGTCGACGCGCGAAGACAGGGCGGGCGGCCGGCGAGATTCATGACTGTGAGAAGGGGGGCTGGCCGCAGATTAGGGGCGTCGTCGGCGACCCCCCGCCGCCGGAGACGGATGGGCGGCAATCTGTAACGAGGTAATTAGCGGCAGGCGGGGGGACAGCCCGCGCGGGCAGCAAGGGCACATACCCCCTCTCCAGCGTCCGGGTCACTCCACGGGGAGTCTCCCGGTCGAATCCCCACGGGCTGCCCAACAGCTGGGCACTGATACTGCAGGAAGGCCTGGGTTCGATGTCGAGGCTCAGCAAGTCGACGAACCGATATGACCACGCTATCTCTGCAACAACCTTGTGGCTCTTTCGCTTGTCTATAGTTAGAGACCTGAAAAATTCGCGAGTTCAACGACCTGCAGGCTAGACTCTACAGACTTATATACAAATACGCCTATACCAACTGCACATTGGTTGTTTGCTGTCACAGTGTAATGCGACGATTCGGCCAGCGTTCTGCAAGGGGTGTGATACACCGTGTGGACCAATGGCTAAAGTCGTATAAACATACATGTTTTGAATTCTAGCTTGTTTCAAAATGAATCCTCGAATTCTTCAGGTGTATATCTATAGTAGCTGCAAGTGAAAATTATTGAATATATGTATGTGTGTGTGTGTGTATATATATATATATATATATATATATATATATATATATATATATATAAGCAAAACAACAGTCTTGTGCATTTTTACGAGGAAATAGTAGTTGGAGTAGGCAAACTGGTTTAAGGTAGATTCCCCCTCGCCATCTTGGATTTGTTCAATTTTTGCCATACTCTGGAAATACACAGTTTTGTAGCATGATTTTTTTTTTTTTGAAACGACAGAGCACAGAGCACTGCCTAGTTCATTGTCCGAGGTCAGTATTTCTTGATTCCTGTTAATATCGTCGCCTTTGTAATCGTTCGCAAGTAATAATCTCGCGTTTCGCCTCGACAGTTAACAGCTATAATTATAAAATGTAGGGAAGCTGCGGCAGTTCGGTGAAGTTAAGGAGGCTGTTATTTAGGATATGTCGTGCCGGAAATTTCAATTTACCTTCTGAAATAGAGGCTTTGGCTAGAAATAGTTCAATCCTATTTGACGGGTGTAAATCCGCCTTAATGTATTCACGTACGTGTTCCGCCTGCCTGGAGTTATTATGCGCTCCGGAAGATTCTAAATGCTCGAGGCTGTAAGACCGACTCTCGCTCACACACACCTTACCTCATCGCCTCTACGCCCAAGGCGCTGAACTGGCCTGCAGATCTTCACGTCGGCAACTTGCCTGAATGTGGTGAACCTATATTTTTATAGCACACTAATAATTGGTAAAAATTATGGCTAGTGTCTGAAGACAACTCAGGAGTTTCTAAACAAATATTCAACGAATAAAACAGATTGTGAAAGTACCCGTTTTAAACATTTACCCGGTAAAAATACCCTTGGAGTTAAATGGGTACTTGCAACTTGCCTTTGGAAACGAAAAGTTTCTTAAATGCTTTTCGTGTTTAGACACCACTTCTAAATACCTAACCGTGTTTTAATCATGTTTAATATCTAACCAATGCAGCGCATATCATGCGCCAGCCAGACGGATCCATTAACTGTTTCATTCTCGCATTGCTTTACATTTTTTATATGTTGCAAATACATGTTATAGTTGCTGCCCTTAAAATAACAAATAACTTATTATGTTATCACAATCGGTAAGCTGTAGGCTTTGTGTTCGATGATCCAGTGATATGAACCAGTCGTAATGTATAACAGTAGCATGCTTTACGAATCAATTACCCACAGGGAAGATGATTGGGCATTGCTTTCTTGTATGTTTCTTTTTACGACCGATGAG
This sequence comes from Dryococelus australis, assembly GCA_029891345.1. Classification (NCBI taxonomy): domain Eukaryota; kingdom Metazoa; phylum Arthropoda; class Insecta; order Phasmatodea; family Phasmatidae; genus Dryococelus; species Dryococelus australis. The sequence continues at coordinate 62,217,917 of CM057001.1, read as the reverse complement.
TGACTTAAACCGTTACAATTCCTATTTATGCTGATGTCAGGAAAGTACCTTGTTTCTTTTTACTGTACCAATTAGGATGCTTGAAACAAACCGTTAACTCTGTTGTATGTGACTGATCGGTTTAGAGCGACCAAGAGAGTTTATTCTTATCGCCGACTTTGTCTGGACCGGTGGTAGAATGCCTATTAGGATTTGGTAGGTAGTGATTTTGATCCTCCATGCTGCACTGGGGGTGTTCTGTTTTTTTCCTGGAGTGTTTTTTCTCATGCCCTATTCCTTACACATATTAGTGCAGTTTAAGTGTATATGTATATATATATATATATATATATATATATATATATATATATATCTTTTTAATCCCTCACGCATTACATTAAAATCCTAATTAGCATCTACGCATGAAAGGATATAATAATCTTTTCTAATCCAAGCTTCTCTTCATGAACCACTTTAAAACTTCTAATAATGTCACGGCAGGAGTTAATGACCCACTGGCTTTTCACGGACATCTTAATTTATTTAGGTTTGTAAAGAGGCGCTTCAAATTCTTACAGTAAGCAATCGAATGCTCGATCAGGAACAAGCATCACAAACAAGGGAGGAACAAGCATCACAAACAAGGGAAGATCTCAGATATGAGAGTTGGTTCCGATGGTTATCTTTAAAAGTTTCGTTTATAAAGCAATTAAAAAATAAATAAAACTGGAAACACATATATTCTTTTTTTTTTAAACTATCCAATGTTTACGTAAAATGCTTGTGAAACGCACGTATTTGGATGATGATTATGACGATGATGAACATAATAATAATAATAACAAAAATTATATCAGTAACAATAACAATTATTGCCCATAAAATTTACCCAACTTAGCGAGAGCATTAATAAAAAGAATTCGCTGAAAGTCTGGAACTCCGACAACTAAGTCCTTCAAAACCATGAAAAATAGATTTTTTGTTGTTGCCGCAGATCCCAAGCAACCCTCCGAATAAGTGGAATTCTCAGTGCCTGTTGATTCGCTGTTAATCGTGTATTTTTGTAAACAATATTTGAAAAAAAAAATTGCCTGTCTCTAAACTCATGTACTTTAACGTAAAAACTGACTTACACGCTCCCAGTAAAGTTGGCAGCACTGCATAAAAAGTAATTCCATGTTTTATCGTTAACGTCGTATATAAAACGCGATGTTTAAATTTGGGGACAGTGAATACATTTCAAATGAATTCTGTTTCTTTTTTGTGCACGCGAAACAAGAATTTTGATACAAGTGATTTATTTACTGTCTTAAAAATTTTCCAGTTCCACACCGACGTATGAACACTGTTCATGTCTGTGGCAGTGTTAATTTTATGTATAGGGGCAGCGAAACAAATGCACAGAGAAGTATATTCTAAGCAGAGCTTTCAAAACTGCTCAGTTAATTTCGAACAGCCTTTATCAGCACTCCCCTACCATTCCGATTTCTGTTTTCGTGTAAGTATATTTTAATTGATATTGTTTACTTCTGTTGTAAATGCACCAACGTAATATGCTCGCAAAAATATCTGCATTATTACGAAATGTTTGTCAACTCCATTTACCAATTTTTTCCGTTACTGCGTACGTAGGATACAATTAAAAATTATACATCTTATTGTATTGGCGATGCGCTAAGTACGAGTTATATTAGATCCACGTTAGTTTAAGTAGGTGCATTTTGATGGCTTTTCACATGCCACTAATGTATAGAGATCTGCAAAACTTTTGTTATTATTTGTCATCAGGCTAAGCTTCACAGTCCTGTATATTCCCAAGCCAGCGTGGTTTCTCCATTGGCTGCTGTATAACTCTGAATTCCCGCCCTTTCTGACTCAACTGAACGTGATTGGACCACACAATTGTGAAGTGTTCATTTATTGGCGAAGAGTTACCCAGGGCGTGTAAAATAAAGCATGGTCCAATAACAAACTTATTGCAAAGGTACACGTGTTTGAAGTTTAACGTGTCTCCAAATAATAACGTGAATTTTGCAGGCCTCTACTGATGTAGCTGAAGGCAACGGAACGCCACAGCAGTTCTTTTAAATTTCGCTTAGGCAAAAGAGCCCGGACGTCCTTGTGATATTGCTATCTGCATCGATGCCCAGCGACCGGGACGAAGGCGTGTCTCGGTGGACTGTGAGGCCTTATCAGTCCACAATAGCTGGTCCGCGGACGCTTGACTGCTGATCGGTGCACGTGACCCTTTGACGTCACAGCTCGCGTCTCGGTGTCCCAAGGTCGTTCGCGAACTTGCAACTTTCGTTCGTGGACGCTCGCGCGGACGTATTCTGAATTGTTTTCTTTTTGTTTACATTTTATCGAGCGCAAACGGTAAAAGTAAATAATGACGTATTGATATCGAAAAACGAAGATTGAATATATAAAACTCTCTATTTGATTAAAGACATAATCTTCAATCTCGCAGACGCAAAAACGAAACTTTAATAAATTAAAATGCAAAACTTACAGACTAGAGCAAAAAAAAATTCAAATTAAGTTAAATTAAAGAAAAATCAAAACGTATTAACTTCCATAACTCAAATTATAAAACAAAATATGCTACAAGTATAAATATTTACGAGTAATCTCATACAATTTATTGACGCGCCGATTTGAGTGCACTCTATCAGTATTTAAAACCTTAGTTTCGTACAGCGTCGAATTTGGTGCACTCTGGTACCAGTCATATTGTAAAGATGAGGTAGACCGATCTCGCTGGCTGCGCACAACCATTCTCCGTGTCCCAACATTGAACTGCTTTTCTACCCTCACGTCTAGAAAACATGGCGTGTAATGGCTTGGAGGTTAGAACACTGTTTGGTAAACAAGTGCTTTTGAAATGTTGTTATGCTTCCTCTAACAGGCTTGTAATGATTTTTCATTAAATTCAAAACGTTAAAGGTATTTTATTAATATAATAGTGCTTGTCATTTAAAAATTAAGATGTAAACAAACACGTTCGTCACTGTTGACCAATTGTGTAGGATTGGGGTAGGTCAATGTTGGGTGCGTGCCCAGAAGACGAATAAACGGTCTGCCTCATCTTTAGCCTATGGTGCCAGTATCCGAAAGCTTAGCTTCGGACGTCGTTATTGTAGACACGTTGGGATATGCGTCCGCGGACGAGCTATTGTGGACGAGGCCTGACTCTGAAAGCCGAACTCACGTTGGGGACAAGTGTCATTGTTCCACGGCAGCTGCCTGCAGTGTCGAGTGGAGCCCCCTGCCAACCCCCGCACACAGGAGTAAGGGGGTGGAAGATCGCCTCTTGTTCTCGCTGGTAATTAAGGTGACAGTTCCTCTTAACCCTCACGTCTCAGGAAACATCCTTCCCGAGGAGGTGACTGACTAATGGAGGGGGGAGGGGGTAATTCATCCTTGCAGACTGTGCGAGGTTATCTGCCAGGTGCGTTCTGCGCTAGGAAGGAGGAGACAAGGGGGGCTGAAGAGTTGCTTGGCCCCGACAATCACCAGGATGTCTTACTTACACGAGCAACTAAACTCTTGCTGTGGCGGATGTCGCAGGAGCTGTCACGTTCCTTACCCCCCCCCCCCCCCGCAGTATTCAGGCTAACGTGCTTCCTTGCGTGAGCTTTCGTAGACGTGTTCCGGCATTTCGGAGCAAGGCCGCCTGTTTAAACGGGAATACGCTAGCTTTGCTGTTTGTTACAGATTAGTGTGATACTGTTGTATTATTAATATAGTCTGTTTGTGGTTCCGTCACACTTTTTGAATCAAACCCTTGGAAAATCACCCTATGCATGAATTATGATTTTTTTTCTCCCAAATATGTCATTTATAACAAGCGTGTTATACTTATGTTAACAAAATAAAACCTGTTTTTTTTTGGATTAAAATTTTTATATATTATGTCTATATTTTATCATATTTCGTTAATAATTAGTACGAACAAAACATGGGGGAAATAGGTGTATTGGCAATGCCTAGTAATGAATTGTTCTTAAGGAAAATATTATTACAGTAAGTGCTCACAAATGAGGTGCATGGTCCCTGTGGTCTAACTGTTCGCACGAGGAAGAGGAACTTTAGCAGGGCTTCATAAACGTTGGAAGTAACCGTGAATGGACTATAGGTAGAGGCCTGCAAAATTCGCATTATAATTTGGCATCAGGCTAAACTTCACAGTGCTATCTATTCCCAAGCCAACGTGGTTTCTCCATTGGCTGCTGTATAGCTCTATAAAGTCACTCCCTTTCTTACTGAACTGCACGTGATTGGACTACACAATTGTGAAGTGTTCATTTATTGGCGCAGAGTTACCCAGGGCGTGTCAAATACAGCATGGTCCAATAACAAACTTCATCGCAAAGGGTACATGTGTTTGAAGTTTAACGTGTCCCCAAATAATAACGCGAATTTTGCAGGTCTCTAACTATTGGCATTGATAGGCGGGTGGCTCTCCCGACACTTTGCTGGCCAGTGAAACCATTTTGCTGGTGCATGTAGCTGGAGTTCCAGATATAAGCTGCTGTTTCACTCTTCTGTATTGTTACGTATTCTGTGACCGCACGAACAACCACTCTCCTTTGACGAGAACAATCTTTTTTTTTTAACTCTTTTAGACCCACTTAAAGTCACGGTTTCAGACATTGCAAACAAAAAAAATGTATGAAGCGTGCTATACTTAGTCGACACTACAATGTTTTTTGTTGTCATAGCCAATGTGCTGTGGGTTATATGTTCGGCTACAGTTATATGAACCAATTATGATCTAGACCAATAAGACGGTTTTCAGATCATTTATCCCAAAGTAAGCTCATTGGTTATTGAGGTTCACAGTGTGCAGCACTGGCAAAAAAAAAAAAATCACCTACACCTGCGTAATGTACACTATTGTGTACACTAGATCTGAATGATTTAATGGTAGACACGTTCCGGGAATTGCATGAACGCTGCGAAACGGCGAAAGCCCAACGTTGATGGTCTAACGGGACGCATCTTTCTTCTTCGCGGTAGACGCGACAAGCAGAAACTATTCACACGTGGCGACACGGTGCCGCGGTTGAAGTCTCTCTCGCTCATTTTTTTTACGCGTTCATTAAATTCTCCTGCCGAAAAAAAAAATAAATAAAAGAGGACTACGTCGGTAGTAATAGTAGTATCACTTGCGGGGGAGTGTTTGTAAGAGGCTTCCTCAGCGTTGCGACGTTGGTGAATGGGGAGTAGCTGTGTGTACGTGGCGCGCTAGACGAATCTGCCGCAGTGGAGCTACTCGAGTGTCGAGAGACGGGACCACGCCACGACCACGCGCAACACTGGCACATCTACATTATATATATATATATATATATATATATATATATATATATACACACACACACACACACACACACACACACACACACACACACCTACCGCAAGGGCCATAGTCGCCTGCTACATCTGTTCTTGGCTTCACGAGGGCACTTTCGAATGCCCTGCTTAACACTTTGTAGACTATGGTCGAGTGTAGCTCGAGCAAAGCTAATTTGAAAATTTCTTAGTTGTACAGAACAAAACTCGCATGGATGTGCAATCTTTGTTCGGCTGGTGTTTAACATGACCTCACAAGAACACCACAGCACAGTAAAATTATATTGCTAACGATATAATTTATTTTTATGGCCACACAAATGGACATGATTGACTGTAAATAATTTTATACGATAAAGGACATTTGATTGGGTCAGTATCAGCTCTGCTCTCCATTCGTTGATGGTCGGCCAATAATGAACGCTGGAAAGTACAGGATAATGTTTGTTGTGGTATGGACCAATAGGACGATGGTGAGTGGTGACTCACGTCAAATTTGTCTTAATTGCCAGTAAATGTGTTCAGACCTCAGCGTGTTAAGATCTACTTGTACGCACCTTGCGTATTCTTCGGCCGTATGCGAACGAGTGAAGAGATTCGGCCGTTCTTAACATCGAGGTCTCGAGAGCGAGTTGAGTATGGAGCAGCGCTGGAATGGAAGGGGCGGGGGAAACGGGAGATCACCGAGAAAACCCCGCCGATGAGCGGTATCATCCGGCACGATTCCCACATTCGAAGATCCGGGAGTGAGCTGGTTGGGGATTGAACCCGGTTCGCCTTGGCGGGAGGCGAGCAGTCTAACCACTCAGCCACCGTGGCACCTCCACCATATGTAAAATTATCATTGCCATACGAGCCTCACCACTTTCTTCGTGCATCGGTCAAGCGAAACTGTAAAAATACTATAAAAGTAAATATCTTATGAATCTGCTCATTTACACAATTATATGCATTTAAAAAATGACGAATGCAAAAGAAGGCATTCCAGTATTCACAAGTGTTTACACAACACTTTTTATTAAACTTTGACATATTGAATTACTTCCCCTCCTTCTTTACCAACTTTACCCGTCGCATTCCAGTCACTGCTCCCCTTAAAATACGTGCAGATAAGAGCAGTGATATTTTTAAAGGGTTGATTTTCAAAAACGCTTAATTTATTGTTAACAGCATATAATAGTAGTAACACTTTTGGAATCAACGTTTGGGAAAAAATATCCATGCCCGTAACTGTGAACATTTTAACGCAAATTCAAACTCGAGAACTTGCAGTATAATTATGCTACACATTTGGAAAAGTAGTTTTCTGTCTTAAAAGTTTACTTTCGGATTTTGGCAATAAGTATGTTTATTTTTGTTTCACGCACACGAGTAACCTACTTTAGTATCAAACAATTCCCCAGTGCCATTTGATTGACCCATCTCATAAGTACTTATGCCACGTCTGTGCTAGAATTATATGGCGGAAAAGTAGCCACGAAGATTTTTCAAAAGTTTTTAACTATCTGTGAACTAACTGCGATAAAAAAAAAAACTTGTGTGGTCTCTTTAACAGGCATTGGATGGACATTTGCAGCCCGTGATAGCGCAATAACACGCGTAATCTATACGTGGAAAGTTTCAAGAGATTTATTCCAGCACTGACTAACGGTTATCTAGGGACTGTCTAGTTATCGAATTACGAACAGTTTGTCTCATTTTGTACAGTAAATGAAGCGTGTCAAGAATGGCAGAGTTGACAGTTCCTAACGAACTGTCTGAATAGCAGTCTTGACGTAGTAGTTTTAGAAGTCGGTAATACATACTCGTATGTTGATTCGTATGTATCGTTATCATTACTGCTCTTGGCTGTTAATTTTTACGTAATGCTTGGGGAAATTTTTGAGTTCCTTACATAACCACTTCGTGCGTGTTTAGTTTTCTAGTCTAATTATGCAAATAGGAATAAGAATTAATTAAACCTGAGGTAAACAAAACAATAAAGATATCAAAACGACCGGACATTACGTAGCTAAATAAATATTAACTTCCCCTTCCACCGTAGAAATTGGTACAGGTTGGTGGTAACGATAGCTATGAAAAAGAAGAATCTATACATTTTTCTTAATTAGTATTTATTCACATCGTAGATTCTCACTTAATTTACATCGTGATATCATAGGGCATTATATTTGACTGTGGTGAAATAAAAACAGTTCGTAACTAATGGCTTCAGTCAGCATATAATATCGAATTCAACAATTTCTTTTGTGGATATTTACGTTGAAATTAAAATATATTGCAATCTAGAATTTTGAACAATTTTAAAGAAAACGGTAGTTTTTTTGTTATGAAACATTTCACAAAATAACTAACAAACTACAAGCTATAAACACGTATAGATATACTCACTTATTTAAACATAAATCGACACCCAAACGCATAATCATGAGCGATCGCTTATATAGACGCTTAATAAACTAGGCGAAGAACAAAGAATGTACCACTAAAAGGTCCTCAGTGCAAAGGACCAAATCTTATTTATTCCTCAGTTCTGCCGTCAGCTGCCCTTCCAGTAGAATGGTTTTACTGAAGTAATCCACGAGTATATGTCAGAGCACGCGAGCGGACATGTGGTCCTCCCAAACAGTTATCCCGATTGGCGTTTCACGGACCGCTGCGCTGTGTTTTCCAGCCCAGTTGCAGGCGAACGTCATTGCAGTTTCTTGCTGTGTGCCTCGCCACTCCGCTAAGCGCTAGGTCGAGACCTAGCGAATCCCTACACGTTAAAGGAAATGTATCAAAAATATGTCATCTAACGTTATATTTGTTTATATAGGATGTTCACGGTAAAATGAGCACTTTTGAAAACCGTATGTACGTTGTGTATTCCTCCGCCTTGTGTAAAATCAACATTGCCATGGGCCTCATCACTTTATTCAATCGTGGGTCAGGTGGTCCCCTGTTACAAATCTAGTAATTTTTAAACTTCGATTCATTAGTAAAAAAAACAGAAAGTGAACTAAATAATTAAGGTTATCACAAATGGTTACCTATATTCGGCGTTACGTTATGGGATTATTTTCAATCTGTCATCACCAACTTTACTGGGCGCATGTTACTCAGTGCGCCCGTTAAAACATATGCAGGCAGGGGCAGTGAGTTTTTGTATAAGGTTGATTTCAAAAGTGCTCACTTTATCGTGAACAGCCTTTAATTGATATAATGATCACGTAACGATGTTCACCTCTAAAGAGAGAAAAGGAGATAAAAGAGCATAATAACTGGCATTTTCCTTATTTCATTTTTCGATAAGTAAAATTTTCATTAGTTCAAACGAGCGTGTCTGATCACACAGCAGTATTAGTGATTCGTAATCGGATGGTCGTATGTTCGATCCCAGCCGTATTGGGGAGGAGGCTGAGATTTTCTACATGAATTTTTATCATTATCGGCAAACATTGATATAGTTCCTTAACTATGGCATCCCCGTACCTCACCGATAAGGCCATGTTAAGTTTCCATAAATAAAAAGGATAAACATGAGAAATGTGAGTGGGAGAACGAGTGAGTGAGAGGTTTGGGCAGCACTGAAAATCGGTGGTCTTCAGCGCCGATATGGAACAATTACGGTGTATAACTGTGGGGAAAACTGGAATACCCCGAGGAAACCTACAGTGGCCAATGGCGACGTGTCATGTTTCCCCACTTGCGAAAATAGGGAATTACCCGCTTGAAAATTGTAGAAATTGAGCTTACGGCAGTTTGCAGTGCAACAAAAATCCTGTCGCTTGTTCGTGATGTAGCACTTATCATGAACGCACGTTTCAAGTGGCGAATAAATGGAAATACTTTTGCAGTGGCAAATAGCACACAACTGCACATCTAAACAGAAATGTTAATGTTGTACCTAAGGCAACCAAATTGGAAATGTAATTATTATTTCGCACTGTTTTAACTTTATTTTTAAACATGTAACTGTGATTAAATGATTGAACATAACTCATCCGTACTGTTACGGCTCCCCTATGGGCGACCGTACAGCAAATTCACTGCTTACTTCCTACTAGAGGTCGTGGTTGACCAACATCAAAAGCCAGTTCCAAATTACACTGCAATTGACCCATCGATTTATTGGTTCATAAACATTTCAATTCTTGCTACAAACAAGATGGCAAGTCGACGGCCTAGAGTTGAAGGATGCGCGAGTTCAATCCCTGCCAGCTACGAAACTTTCTTTACTTTTCAAATTACGGTAAATTCCACAATATAAATAGTAAACTATCAAAAATATGTTTATTTTACGTAATTACTTGCCTACATTCAATAAAAGCAATATTTAATTCGCCACTGCAGTCGGCTGTCACTTATTCAATCAGTGAATTATTTTCACGTTACTAATTCAATCCGTGAATTCTTTTCACTGATTCTAATTAAAGTCATTTTCACTGATTAGAGCATTTTAATTTCACTGCGGATCAGTGGTTTCCCACTGATTCAAATTTAGAGTGTAATTTTCAGATATTTGATCTGAAAAGTAAGCAAAGGTGAAACAAAATTAACTAGGGATGAGTCGCAGCTACTGTAGGCCTATACCCTGTCCATTCCAAGGTGGCAACTTGTATTAATCCGCCGCCTGCTTTGAAGTATTGGTTGTATAGTCAGTCGCCACAGCGTTCGCCGTCTTGCAGAACACTGGTAACTTGGTGCGTTCTTGCCCCGAAACCAAAGCAATGAATTAAAATACTTTCGGACGAAAAAGATTTTACACTGAAATGCTTATTTAGTTTTGCAATTTAATAGAACATTAAAGAAAGCAAAAAAAAAAAGTATTTTATTAATGTTTCTGACATTTGATAAAATATTGCAAAATACAATCGGAAACTATTTTCTACCGCAATCGTAATGTGAGTTGACCAGCCGGCCAATGACTTTAAGTTGGTCACTGGCAATGCTTACAGGTAGTGAAATTTCGCGAAAATATTTCAAGACAAGTTATACTTCAAAACACTGTAGGGTTGACTGGCTGAATTACAATCTTACACGTGTTAACTGTCTGCACGCGAATCACGTAAGAGCCGTGCCGATGTTGCCAAATTCTGAGTGACGAGGTAAAAGATAAAAAACGCCTTCTCAAGCAGACAGCAAGTATTGAAGTCTACCGTGTACTCATATTCTTCATTTCGCGAAAAGTCACTAGCTCTAGCAACGTTAATCTCTTACTGCCGCCTTGGAACGGATGACGTTTAGGTGCAGGCACCGTGCGCGTGTTGTGCCACTGTCGCCCGCAGAGGCGACGTGTCGTGGCGCTTGTCCTTGTCGCCACAACACGCCCGATACGGTCAGCAAACACTCGCGCGCCGGCCCATTCACAGCCGACACACATCCCTCTACCCCACCCACACTTAGTGACCCGCTGAACGCGGCAACTCAACCCCCCCCCCCCCCCTCCAGACACGTCGCGTGGCGGCACACGGGGTGCGATCTCGCCACGCCCGCCCGCCCGCGTGTTAAGCCAGCACTGACGGCTGTGTCCCCGTCGCCTTGCCCCCCCCCCCCCCCCCCATCACGGGTAGTTTCGTCTTCATCACCTACCACCAGAGCCCCGAGTATTTCGCGAATTGATTCTGTGACGAGGTAGACCTGAGTCACTTGTTCTTTCATTGTGATTGGACGGCAGTTGTTTGGACACGCTCCGTTCAACTGTGAGCCGGTAGTAATCAGGAATTAGTCGGGTGAGTGGGAACTGGAGAATGCTCTACAAAGGCCTCACTTGATCGCAGCGACCAATAAGCAAATAACAGTGTCTCGAGCGTATAGAGGACTGTCAAGTCTAGCCTGATGTCACAACAATCCGCGAAATACTCGGGGCTCTACTTATTGGTTGCTGTAATCAAGTGAGGCCTCTGTGCTGGACTTTTAAACACTCACTCACGCTCCTGATTCCTGCTTATTACTGGCTCACAGTTAAACGGGGCGTGTCTAAACAACTGTCGGCCAATCACAACAGTAGGAGAAAAGAACAAGTGTTTGGCGTCTACCTCGCCTCCGAACGAATTGGTGAAATACTCGTGGCTCTAGCTACCACCACTCCGCGTTATGACTATTACAGTAGTGATGGGTAGAATCGAATATTTAGCGAGGCCGCGGTGGCTGGGCTGTTAGACTGCTCGCTTCCCAACGGGGCAAACCGGGTTCAATCCCCGGCCGCGGATCACTCCCGGATTTTCGCATGTGGGAATCGTGCCAGGCGATGCCGCTGGTCGACGGGTTTCTCGGGGATCTCCCGTTTCCCCCGCCCTTTAATTTCGGCGCTGCCCCATTCTCACCTCAATCACCACTCCGCGTTGTGAGTACTGTGTCAGTAGCGGTGGGCAGAATCGAATATTTCCACGAATCGAACATTTTGTATTCCAACACTTGAAAGAATCGAGAACTTTCACACGCAGCTTTAATTCAAGAACTGGCAAGGTGTATAGTATAGTATGAAATGACGCTACGATGAGTGTTACAGTGTACTTGGTAGGAATAAGACCATAGCGACCACCAGAAGACAAGCCAACCCCGTTCTTCTTTCTTGCTTGTTATATCAGCGCTCAAGCTCTGAACACGGTAGAAAATTGTTGGTACTGTACATTTTTGTTTGAAAGCCCTGCTCAGTTTCTCATTTCACCACTTTTCGCCACATAGTTGACTGTACAGTGAACCTAACGACTGGCATCAAAGCGTCGATCACACGACATTATGAAGTTGTTAAAAACTGGAATGCGTTACTATTAGATAATACACATTTAATGTAATATTTATAATAAAGATTAACTCTTTCCAGTAGGCACCGATTTAGGCCTAAATATTAATGAGCACTTTAAATTTAAAACTTTAACACATGAAACTACATTTCCTAATTCGTTACCAGTATGGTTTAAGTAATTTATTTTATTTTACTTCTAATTAAAATTAAGTTAATTGTAATTCGTAAAACTTCGAAGAGGTTTTTCTTTCCAGTGGCTTAATTATAAAAAGCAGAATTAACAGGGATCCCACTTAACTGTTGTTTTATGAGAAAATCCAGATAAAGTGTGTGGGAGTGGTTTAAATGTGGTGCAAAGTAACTCGTCAGAAGAAAAAATTTCCCCCGTTTTCTATCAAAGCATTTCGCGTGTACTCGACTCCTTTAAGAAGTTGTGCGGTTCTGTCTGTCGTAGAGTTGGAGGTCCAGCAAGCCTAGGTAATTTAGTTTCGCGGTGTTCGTATATCAAGTAGACGCGCCAGCGCGATAGTCGTTTTTGCTTGGGGCAAGGACTTAAATAAACCAAATGAAACAAATCAATTAATATGCTTGCACCACGATTTTCCCGAAATCCTTCGCGAACTGGCATGCATTAGCCGGCACGACGCGATTTACTGCCTCACAGACGCTACCGGCGTATTTACGGTGGTTGGATACTGGAAGGAGTGGGGGTAGCCTTCTCTAAGCTCCAACCCATTTGGATCCCTAAAAGAATCTCGCATCTTCTTCCCCTACCAAAGCAAGTCTACTCACCTTGGAAGGAACTGAACGAGAACTGCCACTTAATATAATAAATAATATAAATATATATATATATATCTCGTAAACATTTTCTGCGCGTTTTATGAGGTGGTTCCCGTGTCGGCACAATGATGGCTTCGTTTGTCTTCACCCCCACCCCCACCCGCCCCGCCTTCTCTTAGCGTGAGTGAGTGAAGAGATTTGGGCGGCTCTTAACAGCGAGGTCTTGAGAGCCGATGATGGCCAAGTGAGGTGAGTACGGACCAGCGCCGGAACGAAAGGGCGGGGAAAACAGGAAATCCCCGAGAAAACCCGCCGACTACATTACACGAAGCCACTGCAGTGCAAATTTGTCCGCCCGTAAACTGTTTAGTCCCTTTTATACTACCTGTTTTCAGTGGAGTTTTACAGGATACGAATCCAACATGTCTTGAGAACTTTGGTAGGAACGTCGGCAAATGAAGGCTGAAAGCTACGCGAAAACTTCACGCTAAAACCACAAGAGACAACGCATAGGCACTTCTCAGAGGAATCATAACAGTGACCTCTATGCCCTTTTGTGCATCGAGATTATCAGGAGTGGAATTAAGAAGGTGAAGGTAGATATTTGAAAAAAAAATTCCAGCAGGCTTTCACTGGAATGGAACCGCTTGGCAGAATCCACAGCTCAGCCGGCCAAATCGAAGCCAAGAGAAGCCGTTTTTACTGTGCCTGTGCTGGCATTCCCCCCCCCCCCCCTTCTTAGTTGTAGGCTTCGCTATCTGTGAAAAATTTTCTATTAAACTTCCCAGACTGTAATGGAAGTTTTTAACCTACACATTGTAAGGTAATACTACCATATATCAGGCTGCAACTATACGAATGTTTAGCACCGCTACAATACATAACTGGTAACTTCCATAGGCATTTGGCTGTTTCCTGAGCAAATGTAGGAACGCTGCCGTGTATGTATGGTAACAAACTTTATCATCAACGCTTCCTCACAACAGGCATACAATGGTGTGGTATATTTGCGAACAATTTCTTATGCCCGGATGCACCAACATCTTCCTCGATCCGAGATCAAATTATCCTAGTTTTGAAACAGGATCCAGTTTGATCTTGGCAACAATGTAACACTGTTGCACCAACGAAAGTTCATGATTCCGGATCTCCGATTCGTCGATCTTGGTTCCAAAGTGAGAGATCGAGATTAAGTATGAGACAAATTTTTCTATCGTTCGTAATACATGACGTTGTGGAAGTAGGCGTGTATTTCATAATAGATAGAACTACTAGATGTGCGATCTCCTATCTGTTTTAAGTGAATTATTGTTGTACGAATTTTACTGAATAATATTCACGTGTGTATAATGTTGTTTTAATTCCCCAAGAAAACGATCGAACGTAGTTCTATCTGTTGCCGTATTTTCAAACTACATTTGTCGACGATGGCTGCTGATCTCGGATCGAGATTTCGAACCGCCAATTTCGGTGGTTCGAAATGAACTTAATCTCGATCTCCAGTCCAGCTCTGAACCCGAATGGTGCAACAGTTTTCTGCGTCGATCTTAGATCCAATCTCGGATCTAGTTTCGAACCTCGATGGTGCAACCGGGCATTAGATTGTATAGGTACACTCAGGGAGGTAGTCGTTGCCCCAATTGCGGCCATGGCTGCCCAGTCCCTCTCTGCCGCGATGCATGCCTCCTTGCATGATTTCCCTTCCTCGCAGGCGTGCGGGTCTCAGCCCTAAGACGCACTGGATTCCCGTCCCTACATTGGAAGCACGTTTAACACTTACATAGTGGTAGGTTAGGAAGGAGAAGAATAAGAGTATTGTGAAGTATATGTCCTGGTGCTGGTTTTCAAAGCGAAATGATGATTGCAGGAAACATACTGCAAGGCGGCTGGGATGCCGTCTCGCCGTAGACAGACGGGCTCGGTGTTTTCTTGTTGAATTGTTCAAAAGCCAGCTGTACAAAGGCCGGCGGGCACATACACACGCGCGTGCGGGGGGGGGGCGGTTGGAAGGGAGGGAGGGGGGAAGGTAACTACCGCTGAATATTTTAAATCTGTAAGGGCGGTTATTGTATTCATGAGCCCGCTGGAAGGTTCGCCGGTGTGGGGGAGGGACGTATCACTAGGGACCGACCACATTACACCGAGCACTTGTCATGTGTTTACGCAGGGACCGCGAGTTCCTTAACCGACTGTGCGGTGAGCGGGTACACTCAGTGAGGAAAACATTGTGTCCCCCCCCCCCCCCATAATTTGTCCGCGATGGCCTGGTGGCAAGCTCCCGTAACAACCACCCCCCTCCCCCCCCAAAACTGTATTCATGGTGTGACGCGAACAGCGGAAGGATACGGTACGTCACGAAGTCACTTTTTTTTTTTTCAAATACATTTTTTCTTCTGTGGTCTTATATTACAGTCGTGACCGATATGTAGGAACGCACGATTTTCGATTTTAAAAAAATTCAGGACTATCTGTATTTCATACCACTTTGGCCCAAAGCCAATTTCGTGATTGGACGATTTACATGTTTCTCAGAGTATTGGAGTAACGTAAACCTAATTCTTATTGGTTAGACAGGTAAGAAAATGTTTTCTCGGAAAAGACGAGACCGGCAAGCAAAAGGAATTATGTGCTCGTGGGTTAAAGAAATATCGCATAATAACTACAAAGCTGTGTGATGGGTAGGTAAAGGCTGTTCACGATAAAGTGAACACTTTAGAAATGAACCTCAGAAAATAATTTTTTTTTTTCATTTTCTGGTTTTTTTATGCATCGGAGTGTATAAATGAGCATATCTGCAAAACATTTTCTTTTGTAATAATTCCACACTTGCACTTGACCGATGCATGATTAAAGTGACGTGGCTCATTGCAATGTTAATTTTACATAAGGCGTAAGAATACACAATGTGCATACAAGTAGATCTCAAGCAGGGCTTTCAAAAGTGATCGTTTTACCGTGAACAGCCTATATAGTGGTTGAGGTCTTAAGTTATAGGTTCAGAAGGTGCGGATTGAAGTTTAGGTTGTTACATATTGTTCCTTTCTTTCGTAAATTAATATAAATGAAATTTTTTTCATTTTAGTTTTGTTATTTTTTTTTTTTTTAGAATCATGTTAAAAAAATATATCTTTAGATTTCGCTACTTACTAATGTATTTGAAACACAATATTTTCAATTATAATTTTACAAACCTTGCAAGTCTAGTTAGGGTATCGTATTTTTAAAAAGAAAATCATGTGTTG
The DNA here is from genome assembly GCA_029891345.1 of Dryococelus australis. Lineage (NCBI taxonomy): Eukaryota > Metazoa > Arthropoda > Insecta > Phasmatodea > Phasmatidae > Dryococelus > Dryococelus australis. The sequence continues at coordinate 62,201,825 of CM057001.1, read as the reverse complement.
TTTTACTGCGCACGTGGCTATAGTGTGAGCAGATAAGTTTTATATTCCCGTCATATTTACTACCCATAGAGAATTATCAACAATGATTGCACCTTAAAATCACTCATTTAAGGCAGCCATTAACCCTCGGGTGTTATAACTTATTTATAAAAAATCACGAGTTCAATGACCGTCGGGTTAGAATTCTCAATTCCGTGAATACTCTAGTCGCTGACATTTGTCGTCTGCTGTTGATGAAACGAGAAACAATTCCAATTTTGGCTTGATTACACGTGTTTCAGTAAAATACTTGTGAAGTGTTTGTTCTTGGCCCAAAATTATTCCGGGTGTTTCTATCACAGTGTAGCCAACTACTGAAGTAAAATTATGACGAACCAGTGATTTGGAGCATGCCTGCAACACTCCACGAAATAAATATGTGAAATCTCTACTTGTCTATATTTAAAAATTATGACCTAATTGTTTTCCAACATTAATCACGGCAGAACAACACTAATACTAAACCAAATCCTGTAGCTACACGCAAATATGAAAGAACAAGATTTCGAATATAAGAAACCAAGTTGTCGAGAGTTAACCCAAAATCTAACGTAAATCTAAAACAATAGGAAAAGTATTTTTTCTTTTTAATTTTTCGCATTGTTATATTGTATGAAAGCAATTTAGATATGTTATTGTGCATTTTTTCTTCCCTAGGCAATAATCAAAGTCTAATTAAAATTTGTAATTCATAACTGCTCCTCATCAATCCGTAGGAAGTGTTGCAGATAATGTTTTGCACTTAAGAATACGTAATGATTTTGATTTCCCTGGACGTTTTTAGTTGATTTTTATGCAATCAGGCCTAATTCTTGTGTGTGTTCGAACTGACTACGACATACCCTCGTACACTTGGCCTTGATCGCTTCTGTAACTTACCCACGCCCCCTTGATCCCTTCTTGTCGAAGAGGGTATAACTTCAAACACCCGTATTCGTTTCGCAATTCGCAACAAATACGCGGGGAAAAAAAAAAAAACAATCAAACGCATTTTCTTGTGTTGCATCGTTTTGTTTACGGGCAACAGTGTTCAGCGGCAGGAAGAAGATTCGAAGCTGGTATAAACAATTGAAAAACGAAATTTACTGTGTAGGGCGAGTGAATCGGCCGTCGCTCGTGCGGAAGGGTGCATTCTAGAGCGCATCTGAGCCTTTACCGGCGAATTCGGAGAACGACAATATAACGGCACAGCCCCGATGCCCTTTTATAGGGCACAAAGCCACGGTAATGGCCCTTGACTGGTGAATTCGGAACACAGCCTTAGTTATTCCATACATCATCGCGCATTATTCGATGCATTATGTAGGTACAGCCGATGATAATTTTATTTTGAAAAAAAAATAATAATAATAATTCGCCGCTTTTGAGAGGTATTTTCGGTGGGTTTCCCTGTGCAGGATGTGTAGTTCCGCGAAGTCCCGCGCGAGAGGTGGCGAAACTCTCGCGAGCATGGAAGGAGGGCGTCACACTGCTGGGAGTTCATCTGCGGCGCTAGACAGACGGCAACCCCAACGAAACCACAGCACCGCGCGGCCTCATCACTAAGTCATGCACCGGGATCATCCGCATGACGACGGTGACGCGTCATCAAAGGGAATGCTCGATGGCGCAGCCCGAACAATAGCCGGGGGTACGGGCCCTCGACGAGGCTCGATCCGACGACCCCACCCGCCGTAGGTCTCCCTCCCCGACTGCATTATTCCCGACGGACGCCCTGTGTTCGGTTCTCCCCCGGTGCCTTTCCTCTTGCCGTCCCTTACGACAAGCTTTCTTTGCAGTCTGGGTGTAGGAAAACGAAAGGGAACGGGAGATGTGTTTGCAGATCATTGCCAACGTTCGTTTTAGCGGCTCCGCGTGCGCAACGCACTGCAGATTGTTGTGCAATCCCCCCCACCCTCCCCCAACACCTATTTTTAGCTAATGAGAAAATAAAATATGGAAGAGGCATGAGTTACTAAATGTTAATCGAAGAATAGAAAAGTGTTGAAATAAGAAGATATTCAGGGAGAAATTTGGGTGGCTCTTAACATCGATGTCTTGAGAGCCGATTAGGGTGAAGCGGTCCGCCTGGGTGGGGGGGCGAGTAGTCTGATCACTACACCACCGCGGCCCCTTAGCTCGAGAAGGATAATTAGGAAGAGGGACTCGCCGATAAAGGAGAAAGGTGTCGTCCAGACCATCCTTCGCCCTCCGACTGGCAATGTTCCACTAGTTCCAAGCCACGTCCACACTTCTCGTCCCACTTCACCTGCCGTTTCGCCCCTTGATTAAGTTTCGTTCTGGCGTGGTTGTGGATGGAGTTTACCTTCGAATTGTTGATGATCCTTCGCAACTTTGAGTAGTCAGCTAGACCCACATTTTGGCCTTACATTTGTGGATTGCCCAGTTTGTTTATAGAGTTTCGACATGTCAGCTCTGTTTTTTTTTTTTTATTGTAAACAGCTTGCTGTTCTCTTTTTGGACAAGCATGTGCGACGTTCAAATTGCACAAGATTGCATAACGAAGAGAGCCGCGTTTAACAAGATGGGGCCGCGGTGGTGTAGTTTAGTTAGTAAACTGCTCGGCTCCTACCTATGTGAATCGGATTCTACTACGGGCGGTATCGATCCCGGATTTACGCATGTGGGAATCGTACCGGACGATGTCGTCTTCCTTGCACTTCATTCATCGGACTTTTTCCTTCTGTTATGTACGGCACTAACCATCAATCATTTTCTGTGTAAGGTCCCAGATATAGGAGAATGCCGCTGAAAGTGTTAAAACATCAATAGTATAAGTGAAGTGGATTAATTTAGGCGGCTCTTAACAGCGAGGTCTTGAGAGCCGACGAGGCTTATTGAAGTGAATATGGAGCGGCGCCGGAATGAAGGGGTGGGGGAAACTGGAGATCCCCGAGAAAACCCGCTGACCAATGTCATCGACCGACATTATTCCCACTTGCGAAAACCCAGCCGGGCTTTGAACCCGGTTCACCTTGGTGGGAGGCGAGTGTGCTAATCGCTCAGCCACCGTGGCCCCCAGCAAGAGTAGAACGTCCCCGTCTAGAGGAGGTATAAATCCGAGCCCCTCTAGACAGCGACACTGTGACTTGAGCATTCTAATCTACGAGACGACGAAAAAATTTCCGATTTTAAATACCACGATCTCGGTTACGGCCTGTTCGCTGTGCGATTTCTCCTAGATATTTCCCCGCGCTTTCTCTTTAAATTCCCCGGTCGTGCCATTGTTTCCTAACAATCGCTGTTCGGATATCTCATTAAAAAAAGAATACTTGCAAACTAAACGAGAGAAAAGGTCATTTTACTTGAAGTATTGTTATTCCGAGAGTATGCCTTTTGAGAATACGGCGTTTTCCATTAAAAGAGAAAGCCAAAGAAAAATTTTATATCCAGTTTTCCAAGGCGGATAATTTTTTCCACCATTTCATGTACTAGTACTTGGGAAATGTACTTTTGAATTTGTCCTAATATTGACGGCAAATTCCACAGAAATGTCCAGTTTATATATGAACAACGGAACTGATCAATTGCGCACTTATGTATAACTTCTCCGCATTTCTTGCAGCTTCGAGTGCCGGGGATGAACAATGGCTGTGCTATAAACGAAGCGTTCTTGACCACTGTCGTCCGAAAACGACCGTAATTTTTGCAATTTAGGATAACTACGTCGTTTCTTACTAGTATACCTTAAAATATCTAGATAAGTCACAAACACCTGAAACAGATGGTAACATTTTATACGCGCTTCAGCGACAAGGGAAACTTTAAAATATACCGACTAGCCTATATGAATCAGTTTAGTATACTACCAACTTTTCTGCAGCCCTACTAAAGTTCAAATTGCCCGATATTCATCCGCCTCATGGGAACAATTGTTAGACAATTAAACCATCAAGCCATCGTATCGTTATTCGTACGCACTCAGTATAATAATATTTTGTGTACCAGCTATTTCTTAGTAGACATAACAAACACACATATTTATTTATCTTTCTTTGTTCATATTAGTTATAAACGAAATATTTTAATTTGTATACAAGATACAAATAAAAGTTCAATTTTACGCAAAATAAGGTACTTTTATGTTAACAGGTGTATAAAACGCTTGTAATATAGTATATATTTAGGAAACAATCAAACACGCAATACATGGAAACATTTTTCAAAGTGAATATGGTCTGGTGCTCGTATAATTTCAGTTCGTGTTCAAATCCAACTCGATAACGAAAATTGTAATTTAATTTATGTTCGTACACATGTTCAACAAACCACATTAAGGAATTAAAGTATTTTTTTCCGCAGTAGCACTCCACAAACAACAGAGATACTTACACGAGAATTAACATACCTATAAAAATGTCGGTAATTTTGCCAGACTCTTCCGTGAAATTCACGTGGAAGTTTGTAACTGAAAGACGGAAGCGACCGGAACTTTATGTAGGTTTCTGGATAGTCACTGACAATGCTTCTACGGTAATTCGTGGGCATTTTATAACATTATGTTATTACTAACGATAGGAAAATTTCGCGAGTTCAATGACCTATACGCTAAACTCCACAGTACTGTGTATGTTCATTGGCTGCGGCTTCAGAGAGTAACCAGCGTTACACCACACCCAGCAGTATGGGATTCGTTACGTGTTTCCTTGCAAGCCTGCTATTGGCTCAGAGGCGTCCAGGGCGTGTTTAATAAACTGTGATCCAATTGCAGAGGCGACTTCACTGTATATGTTTTTGACGACTCTCGAAATGAATTCGCGAAATTTTCCCATCCTTAGTTATTAAATTTTGTCTTTATTTGGCGTATCGTACCTAATTATAATAAATTTAGTTTTATCTGCGAATAGCGAGCGGCGTCTTGTCACAGCAGTCGTTATCAGGAGGCTGGCAGCACTGTCGGCATGGCTGTGAAGCTACTCGCGGTGTTGGTATCTGAACTCACTCCGCGCCCCCCCCCCCCCCTCCTCCTTTTTCAATCACGACGCTCGTGCATTCACCCGTGTGGTATCTGCCCCCCGCCAGTTGGGCCGGCCGGCCGGCTGGATAGCTAATATCTCCTCGAATACTGTTCCTGTCGGGAGTCTGAGGGACTGACCTCCTACCAGGGCGGTTGACCTCCCGCAGAGGATGCGCCGACATCAGCTGCCGCCTTCGTCACTGTCGTGTCCCCCGCCACTATACTTTTCGTCGTGAGTACGTCTTAAAATTTGCAGCCATAGTGGGTGGCAATCCAGAAAATCCGATGATAACGAAATCGGGGGGATACAGTCTGGCATTGCAGCTCCGAATATATCGTCTGCATACAAAATTCGATTACACCATTCGATTGCCAAAGGATCAAAGAATACGATACGTTGAGCGAGGACTGCGAAGCATCTTGCGCGACACGTGTGGTGCCGGGGTGGGGGGGGGGGGGCTATTTTGAGTTCGTTTTGCCGCGTCTCATAACTTCCGCGTAGCATAACTTTTTACTAGGAAGTGAAGTTTCAATCGACAGCTCTCGTCAAGATCAATCTATTGCGTGTATAAACACATTTGTGTGGCGTGGTTATGGTGAAATTCTATGAGCTTAATGTAAGAAATTTAGAAAAATTAACACAATTTTGGTCTATTCTAGTCAAAAAGCCAAGTCGAAATACAGAAATCGTATACGGTTGGAAAGAGCATATCAAAAGCAATCCAGCGATACCCATAAAACCCCATATGATCGAGTGAAGCGGTGCCGGGAACGTAAAAAAAAAAAAAAAAAACATCAAGGCGTCCAAGCGCGTCAACGTAGACGTATTCACGCAAAACAAACGGCCCGTGTCCCCAACACAGCCAAACCCAATTTTATTCGCACTTATTTGAAGTCCCGAGGGGCCTCAGTGCCTTAGTGGTCAGGCTGCTCGCCTCTCACCTAGGCGAGTCGCGTTCGATTCTCGACGGGGTCGCTCCCGGATTTTTGCACGTAGGAATTGTGCCGGACGATTACGCTGTTCGGCGAGTTTTCTCGGAGATCTCCGTTGCCCCTGCACTTGCATTCCTGCGCTGCTGTGCGCTCACCTCACTTCACCCTAATCGGCTCTCAAGACCTCGATGTTAAGAGTCACCCAAGTCTCTCCACTCACTTAATTAGCCGCAGGTAACGTTTACAAAAACACATTCAGCTGACTGTCAACCTGCCCGGCGTGTCAACAGAAAATTAAATTGTCATGTAAACAGTTGTCCGCGGGGTTAGGTATGTGTGAATAGAGTAGTTAGATTTTGTGTGTTTAACTTCATTTCGGACAGCATGGCGGATTTAAAAATTGCAAAAGTTCCCAATGGAAACCTGAGTAAGAAAAGAGCCGATTTAGCTTTGTTCTGTTCTGGGACGGATAACGTAAAGTTAAAGGCTGTTCAAGATAAAATGAGCACTTTTGAAATTAACCTTAGAAACATGTCACTGCTCCTGTCTGCATATATTATAACGGGCGCACTTGGCGTTATACCCTCAGTAAAGTTGGTAACGATGTATGGAAAATAGTTCCATATCTTAACGTCAAATTAAAAGTGGTAGGTAATCATTTGCAACAACTTAAATTATTTCTTTCTCTTTGTACTTCTTTTTAATGTATCGATTTGTAAACAAGAGCAGATTTGTGAAATGTTTACTTGTTTAATAAATTCAAAGTTTCACTTGATCGACGCATGAATAAAGTGATGAGGCGTATGGCAATGTTTATTTTACATACGGTGGAAGAATACACAACGTGCATACAAGTATATCTTAAGCAGGGCTTTCAAAAGTGCCCATTTTACAGTGAACAGCCTTTAGAAAGTATGTAGTTCTCTAGGTTAAACCTCTTTATAGGTATGGGCCACTTAAAGGGGCGGTTTGGCGAGGCCAGCGCTGGTTCCACCGGAAACTTTGTCCGCAGGGATACATTTAGAACAGCTGTGAAAGAAAGTGCACTCGTTCGTCGACTACACTATATATACCAGTTTAGATAGCTGGGCCGGGGGGGGGGGGGGGGTTGGAGTTCGCGAACCAGGCGCGGTGGGTCCAGCCGCCGAAACAGGTGGTAGTACAGTCCCCCGCTCCTAATCACTCAGCAGGCGAGTGGCTGGTCGATGTACCGTGTACACATGGCGAGTCGGGCGAGGGTAATTACCGGTATTCGATCGTGTGCACATTAGCACCCGCGGTCCGCTGCAGTCCTGTCCCCCTCCCTTACACCTCTCACCAACCCTTATCAACCTTCCTATAGGCTGTTCACGGTTAAATTATCACTTTTAAAAGCCCTGCTTATTATCTACTTGTACGCACGCCTTATGTGAAATTAACATTGCCATGGTCCTCATCACTTTACTCAAGCGTCGGTCAAGTGAAACTGTGAAATTATTAAGAAAATAATAACTTTAAAAATCCGCTTACTTGTACTCTTCGATGTATTTAAAAAACAGAAAGCGAAAAAAAAAATTTTTATTTATCACAAATGGTTACCTAACACTTTTTATTCGGCGTTTGTACTTTCCAGCCATCGTTACCAACTTTAGTGGGCGAATGCCACTCAGTGCGCCCGTTAAAATATGTGCAGGCAGGCGCAGTGACTTTTTCCTTAGGTTCATTTCTACAATGCTCATTTTATCGTGAACAGCTTTTACCATCCCCTCGTCATAAGCATCGCCACTCCGACAGCTTACCTGGCGACGCTACTTCTTCATCAACGCCTCTTTATAAAAAAAATCATTTTTATAACAATGTTGTATAATAATAATGCGAATGAAAAGTGTACGTTTGGGATATAGTGGAGAGGAGAGATTTGGGCGATTATTAACATCGAGGTTTTGAGAGCCGACGAGGCTGAAGTGTGGTGAGTATCGCCGGATTGCAAGAGTGGGGGAAACGGGAGAGCCCCGAGAAAACCCGCCGACCAGCGATATCATCTGGCACGATTCTCAACATGCGAAAATCCGGGGGCGACTCCGTCGGGAATCGAACCCTGTTCGCCTTTGTCTGCTCTTATGACCTCGATGTTAAGAGCTGTCCAAATCTCTTTACTCACACACTCTGCTGTTTTTCGTAGAGGGAAAACGGGTTCGAGTGCTCGTTTAGCTGCGCCATAGCCATTCTTTGCGCCGGTTGTACCAATATCGCCCCCGATTCGAGATCAAATGATCCTAGTTCCGAGCCAGGATCCAGTTTGATCTTGGCTCCAATGTAAAAGTGTTGCACCAACGAAATTTCATAATTCTGGATCTCCGATTCGTCGATCTTGGTTCCAAAGTGAGAGATCGATATTAAGTATGAGACAAACTTTGCTATTGGTTCGTAATATATGACGTCATGGAAGTAGGGGTGTATTTCATAATATATATATAACTACATGTGCGATCTTTGATCTGTTTTAAGTGAATTATTGTTGTATGAATTTTACTGAATAATCGTATAATATTGTTTTAATTTCCCAAGAAAACAATCGAACATAATTCCATCTGTTGGCGTATTTTCAAACTACATTTGTCGACGATGGCTGCTGATCTCGGATCGTGATTTCTAATCGCCAATTTCGGCGGTTCGAAATGAACTTGATCTCGATCTCCAGTCCAGCTTTGAACTCGAATGGTGCAACAGTTTTCTGCGTCCATCTTAGATCCGATCTCGGATCGAGTTTCGAACCACGATGATGCAACTGGCCCTTTGTGTTCTAACAGTGACCTACTTTTCTGCCAATAGCAGTATCAGTAATAACGTGGAAAGGATTTGAGATTATAACACTGTTCACGTAAGCTAGTGCTTTGAGACGTCTGTACGTCTTCTTTAACCAAATTGTAATGCAATTAGAAAATATTGAAGTTAACCGGAGTCTTTTATTCATATACGTATGTTGAAAATTCGGTTGTAAACAAACTCGTATATCACTGTTCCCCACATGAGCTTTGACAGTTGTATTAGTGGGACAACGTGAGGACCATGCGCAGAAGACGAAAATCGGCGTACAAGTACGTCACCTTGAAAGGTGGACGCGAAATCATCCATCGTATCCGCCGGTCACGTGGTCTTCAACCAATCGCAGGGCAACTTTTTTTTTCTATCAGTCAATTCGTCAAATATTTCTCAATCTCTAACTTTTGACAGACCGAAGGATGGGCCACCGCCTTCCGACCACATTCCGTTGACGCGAATAAGCACTTTGTAAATATAAATGCAAGGCGGTGGATCTGTGTTTTTCTAATAATTGGTGGTAAATTCAGTAATTTAAAATGTAAACAATAATTCAGCATAAATTCTTATCACGTAAAAAGATCATTTCCCCGAAATGTTTCTCTCTCTAGAAAATTTATTCCCAACCAAAATATATCTCCAACTAAAGAAAGATGACGATGTTAAGTTGTGAAACTGAAATTTTTCCGTACGACGGATTGGCAGACGATGGATTTAAAAAAGGTCTAAGCAATAAATTCGTATTAGGCCTATGTTCCTAACCTACAGAAGGTAAGATAAGTATAGCAATGCAAACTGCACTTACATACAATAATGCAAGGCAGTGAATGTTAATGTAAATCAAATTTAAATATTATTTAATACTTTATTAACCCCTAAAACCTTCGGCAATTATCAAATTTTTAGTCTGAATACATGAACATTTAAAGTGGTTATCTGTCTAATAACTAGCACCGAGGCCAACAAGACTGCATGTCCAAATTCATCAAGCTTGGTGCCAAGGGTAAGTGAAGTACGTAAGGATGCAAGTAAACAAGTGTACAGGGCCCAAGTCTATGGTTTTTTTCCATGATAGCACGGGCGCACGTGCAGGACAGCGGCCGGCGGCCAATGGGCGGGGACTGTGTTACGGCGTCGCCTGCGACCAATGGCTGCGAAAGAAATGCCTGTGATGCGGCGCGCGACTCCCCCACCTGGGCCAGTCTAGAGCAGGAGTAGGTTGGAAACGTCTTGTGGGGTGGGGGGGGGAGAAGGAGGAGGAGGAGGTGGGGGAAGTCCCAAGACTGCCTCCTTCTTCATGTTCCTTCGTCCCGACAATCTTGGCGCACAGTTGGCGCTTGCGCGGGCGTAGCCTTCCCCCCTCTCCCATCACGATCCAACCCCCCTTCGACCCTCCAAGGACATCTCCCACGCGCTCCCCGACGCCTTAGCTTACCGACTATAGTGAAATACCTGAAAAAGTCGCGGATTAACTTTGGGACAAGCGAGGATTGGAAAACCCTTACATTTGTGTCACTTTTTCCATTCGTCCACGCTTTGTTTAACACCTCGTGGAGAACCCTGGGCCAAGGTGAAACAAATAACAAAATGCACGCTCAATCGTCGCTCACCTCTGCGGGTGCGAGTAACCGGTGGGCAATCGATATCGGACGGTTACACATAAGACCGTGGAGAGTAGCCCGGTATCGCAGTCATTGACTGGAACAGGGTAACCTATAACGACAATAAAAGACTATACCAAGGTAATAATGCCTAGTGCAAATAAACGATTTTTTAAATGTAATACATTAAATATAAACCAAAGAATAAAGCCGGTGTCCGGTAGTTTAACAAGTCGGTGACTTCAGAGAGGCAACAAAGGAGTGGTGGAAAAGGAGGGGGGGGGGGGGGGCTTTATTGTTACCCACGTGCAAAATATAATAAACCTGACCACCAATCAGCGCCTACTCAAATGGTTGGTGGCATATTTTATATATTCACTAAGAAATTGTTCGTTTTTCCAGGATGAAATTTACCGTATGTGCTAATCCAGAATATAATCTACCCCTGTACCAATTTCATTCAAATCCGTAGAGCCCTTATTACGTGATTGAGTAGCGAACAGACATACAAACTTTCGCATGAATTTATAATATTATTACGATTTATTGATACGTAAAATTTATATGAATATTAATGTAAAACGTTTAAAACGAGAACGTGTTCGTTATTGACGCGAGTAATCTCAACGGAAATACAGTTGGATGGATGGCAGCGGGATTATGGCTGGACACAGTTTCGTAATTTCAGTTGTTGTGCTGCTTGGTGTTGCCACTTGGTTACCGAGACATGGTCCTCGAAGACCCCCGACTTTTGGCTATAGGCTGTTCACGGTCAAGTGAGCACTTCTTAAGGCCCTCCCACCAGCCATTAAACCACCAATAAGTATATCTTATTGCAGCCTCGGGCACCTAATTTTTAAGTGCGGTGAAATGTACACACTGTGTTTATTGGTCACATTGCAATGTTCATATTAAAAAGAAGCAGGAAGATGGAACCTGGACGAAAGCGAAAATTTGGAAGGGCGTTAGAAAGTGCTCACTTTGCCGTGAACAGCCTATGGTTGCCAGACTGCCTGGTTTCCACGCGGGTGTGTCGAGTCCAGTGAAATTTCGGGTGTTCTCGGCGTATGAGCACGCGAACCCCCCTCCCCCCCCCCCAACAACTCTTGGTCATGCAGGCCGTTCTAGGCTAGACGAGCACTTTTGGAAGCTCTCCGAAGGATCTGCTTTCGTCATCGTTTTGGATCCTTTCGCTGCAGGTACCTACATAAGATTAGGATTGCCATTAGCCGTCTCAGTTTGTTCATCCGTCATTCAAGTGAAAACTGGAATTTATACGAATGTAGATACGCCTATGTTGTTTAAGGTTGAAGTAAAACAACTGCCTATGGAGCACTGCACATGTTTGTACAATGCGAAGAACTCCTAAAAACAGTAGTACGGGCACCATAAAAATTGCCTGAAAGTGCGATTTATGCTGTATATGAAAGAATAATGTATATATTTTGCAACATTATAAAATATTTTACTGACATAGTTTTTAAATGTAAAAAAATAATAATAATAATTTAACAAAATTTATGCGCATTTACATTCTGGATTCTTCGGAAAGAATAACTTGCAAGAAAATCTTCGCCATGAAATGCTGTCATAATGTTTACTATGATTGTGTGTGTGTAAGAAAATTGTAATAATATTGTAGGAAATTATTTTTTATAATTATATTTATGTGCGTCCATTTGTCACAAACTTGTATGGTTGAAACTGAATTAAATAAGGTTAATTATAAAATTTATACATTATTACTATGGTTTTATTACACATTATCACAGTAAATATTATGACGATCTTTCTTGAAGAAGATCTTGTTGCAAATTCTGATTTCCAAAGCATCCAGCATGGAAATGCTAAGCGCATTTCCATGCTGGATGCTGGATTTTAATCGAATATTTTTTTTTTTACATTTAAAACGTCTATATTAGTAGAATATTTTATAATGTTGCATAATATATACAGTCTTCTTTCATATACAGCACAAATCGCACTTTTTTGACAATTTTAATGGTGTGCGTACTACTTTTTTTTTAGATCTTCACATTCTACAATCGTGCAATGCTCCATAGGCAGTTACTTTACTTCAGCCTTAGCAAAAAAAAAAACCATCAGAAGATCAGACATTTACATACTACACACTCAAAACAACGCCAAACCTTATAGAACTAATTGCATTTATTGGCTGCCAACTTAACTGGCAGCCTGCATGCGAATGTATAGCAAACGTAGTAAATATGTATTTATCGCCAGTGATTTTTTTTTCTCCAAAAGTTTATTTCCAAAGTGTTTATTTTGATATGAACAGCCTTATGTTCACGATGAAAGAGCATTTTCGAAATCAACCTTAGAAAATTGTCGCTGTCCTTACCTGCACCTGTTTTACCGGGCGCACTGAGTAACATGCGCCCTGTGAAGTTGGTAATGACAAAGAAAGTAGATCCATGTCTTAACGTTGAAATAAAAGAGTTAGATAAAACATTTGTGAAAACTGAAATTACTTATCTTGTTGCTTTGTGTGTTTTTTTCGACGAATTTAAGTGTGAGAATTACCAGGTGTTGTTTGGCGAACGGCCTTCCAACATTTTGCTGGCCAGTGGCTGCCATTTTGCCGGAGTTCGTAGTATTAGTGGTTGTTTCATCTCTGTTAATCTTAATTACTTTGTGACTGTACTTGATGATGTAGACTCTTTAGAACCAGGAAAATAGTGATTTACATTGTCTCTCAACACTTGTGTGTTAAAAATATTTACAAATCAAACACTTTTTGATGTTTGGAATTTTGTGTATAGTCTATTCGAGGTTTCTTCACACTTTTTGAATTAAACCTTTGAAAAATCACCCCATGTATGTCATACTTGGTTATTTCCTAAATATGTTATAGGCCTATATCATAATAGTTTTACCTATATACTTCTGTTAAAGTAAACGTATTTTATTTTTCGTTAAATTGAACATTTACTTATATTTTACATCTAAATTGTAATATTTAATAAATGAATAGAAACAGGGAGAGAGTTGGTAATGCTTAGTAAGAAATAGTTCTTACGTAAAATATTATTGAAGGGACAGCCCACGAATGCGGTGCGCTGCCCTTCGATGTAATTTAATAGGCTTAGTTAAACTTCGTTTGCATGAGGCGGAGGAATATCTTGAAAGTATAACTTGCGCAGGGCTTCAGCAAAGTTGGAAGTCACCGTGAATGTACTAGGCCTATAACAAGAGGAAATAAAATGACAGCACTACTGTGTTGGAGCAAGTGGACTTTGACCTTTGTCTATCGCTGTCTGATCGGATAGACATGATTTATCGTAAGAGACCTTACGAACTTGAGGTATTTAATAGCCAATTATTTATTAACAACACGTTGCTTATTGAGACTTCGATTTGGCCTAAATATGCATGTCGAAAATTGAGACAATGACTGTAAATAATGGCGGTTAGGTAATAACATGCAATATTCGATAATTATTTATTTATTTATTGCAAAGCTTAACGTGCCACCTAACAGTACAAGACCAATGACAGGGAAGCACGTGGACATACAGCACATGACGCATAACATAAATAAAAATAATATTCATACATAGAAATTATTAGAAAATGTCTGACTCTTATAGTTTCCTAAATACACACTTGAAAAAAAGGCAATTAATTTAATCTTTTTTTTTTTTATATAGAAACAAATTTATGTACCTTCAATGGATAGTTTCACTTCCAATAGTAACAAACGTAAGTGAGTGAAGAGTGAAGAGATTTGAGCGGCTTTTAACCGCGAGGTCTTGAGAGCCGAAACAAACGTATAAGTCCAGTTCCGGCTTCCGTGCCTAAGCAACTCGGTAAGTGCGGGCAAAAGCATAACTGGCCGAGGTTTCCTCCACGTGGCGACGCGAATGCCCACTCAGTAAACACGAAACTTTCGTGGGCACGGAAGTTTCACGTGACAAAACCGCCGTCGGATTTCCAACAAACGGCGGCCAAATTAACTATCAATTGTAACAGGCGAGGTAAAGTAGGCCGCAGACGTGGGACACACAACCACCCACGAGGTGTCCATTTTTTTTTTTTTTTTTCGTTCCTTACTTTGCGATCTGTTTGATAAAAAAAAATGGCGGCCCAGCGCTGGCAGGCTGGCTGTCCGACCAGGGGCTGCGTAATTAGTATACGAGTGCAGCTTCAGAAATGCACCGACAGAGTGCAGTTGCGGCGCGCGAGCTGACCTTTATGAGCCCTCCCTCCGTCCCTTTAACCCTTCGTACAGCCGGGACACGAACCCCGGGCCGCAATGCTCACCCCCCCCCCCCCCCCCCATCCCCCGCAGCCCACCAACTACCCCTTTGAGCACCACCAGCCAGCGGAAGTTTTTCAAGGGCCCTTGCAGCTGTAAACGAGAGTTTGAAAATAGAGGAAAGCGGCCGAGGGCGAGGGGGTTATGGACGTCCAGGGGGGAAGGGGGTAGGTAATCTTTTGACCCCAAGAGAGAGGAATCCGGCATTGCGCTCTCTCCGAACCATGGTCAGTTGCAGGAGAATTTTTACCTCGTACATGAACTGAAAAGGCCTGCCATCACAGGCCGGCTTCGAGCTCTGCCCCCACCCCACCCCCTACACCACCTCTTATCTGCCATGCTTTTTAAAAAATGGCCCTCGGAGTTTATACAGTCGTTTTCCCGTTCGTCGGCGAGGGCAGGGTAAATTATATTAAGGACCGTAAAGCTATTTCATGACGTTTATCACCCTGTGGGTGCAGTGGCTTGTTTTTTTTTTTTCGGCAGGATTTCACTTTGTGGGTTACACGTACGCGTAAGTGACCAATCAGTAGCTGTACGGCCGCGGGTTTATTCCTCTCCCGCCTACTGCAACTAACGCGCACGTGATAGCCACGGTACTGTGATGTGATGTGTAAAATACAGATTATTAAATGCATGTTTAAGTGTCCACTTGCAAGGAGAGGAAAATAAATTTAAAAAATTTATATATATATATATATATATATATATATATATATATATATATATATATATATATATATATATATATGCTAAGCAGCTTGTTTTGTTTGTCGGTTGAGAAAAAGAAATGCTTGATGCCAAAACTTTCTCAGCTCTTCTTCATGTTAAAAACAAACAACATTAAGTACTAATTTAAAATATATGTAGGCTATCTCTGTATGAAATATTACAGTCTCTAGTCTACATTCTTTTTTTTTTTTTAATCAGATTTCCAACGGGCTTCATGTAGCGTTTTTGGCCCTTTTACTGGTGCATTTGTTTATCTAGTGCACTATATTATGTCTATAATTCACAAGAATGTTCTTAGTTTTTATATTAGTCACCGGAGTCTTAGTCACGGAAAATTAACTTAAAACTGCATAAAAACCGTGTAAAATGTTACGTTAACAGAATAGTGACTAGGGAAGTGGAGTGAAAATATTTAGGCTACTCTTAACAGCGCGGACTTGAGAGCCGATGAGGGTAAATGAGGTGAATACTGAGCAGAGCCGAATGAAGGGGCTGGGGAAACGGGAGATCCCCGAGAAAACCCGTCGACCAGCGGCATCGTGGGGCACGATTCCCAAATGCGTAAATCCGGGAATCGTGATTAGTGGCCTTTGAGAAACACTACTAGTGTTTTCACTCAATTTTGCACGAGGAAATTATATTGTAAGTTTTTTTTTAAATTATCAGCTAACGAAATGGACAAATGTCTTTGGGACCGTAAACTATTATTTAAATTATTATTATTCAGATAGGTGAGTCTGCACTTAACTTAACATGAAAATATTTGTAAAATTATTACAACATTTATCTTAAATTTACTCTGCCCAATAATATGTAAACAATTTACAAAATTTTCACGATTCTTTCTGCAAAAATGTTGTGCTATGCAACTATAAACTGCAATACAGCAATGCTAGAGAAGGGAGTCGTATCCTACTTAGCAGGCGAGTTGTTTGGCACACACCTTTAAATGCAGTTTCGTGTTCATATGCAAGATGCAGGCCTTAGGCTTACCTTATTCCAGGTGCATTGTCCGTTAAAGACACAATAAAGTGAGCACTTTAGAAATGAAGTTTAGAAAAAAGCCACAGCCCCTGCATGCATATATGCATATATTTTAATGGGCGCACTGAGTGACATTTGCCCAGTAAAGTTGGTAACAATGGAATGAAAGTAGTTCCATATGTTAACGTCGAATAAAAAGAGTTAGGTAACCAAAATAATTTCTTTCGTTTTCTGTTTTTTTGTTATGCATCGAAGTTTAAAAAATGAGCAGATTTGTAAAGTATTTACTTTCTTAACAATTTCATAATTTCATTTGACTGACGAATGAATAATGTTATGATCCCTATAGCAATTTTAATTCTACATACGGCGGAAGAGTACACAACGTGTATACAAAAATATCTTAAGCAGGGCTTTTAAAAGTGCTAATTTTACCGTGAACAGCCTATAACTATATTTCACACTACAATACTAATAAAACAATGCGTACTGAAATCGAGCTAAATAAATATGTGGTCTATTTCAGTTATTCGAACAACCCCATCTCACTAAATAAAAGAAAACCTGTCTTAGAAGAAAGACGATGTAAAAAAGCGAGTTTTCGCCGAGCATATTTTAGACTGTAATAGTCTTTTATGTGTGGCGTTACTGTCGGAATATTGTGGATATAATTTATATTCTCTTATCTACACGTACACACTATAAAAAATCCATTCAAAGTTTTCTATACGTTTTATTGAGGATGTTTAGTTTACTGTAACACAATTTTTCTTTAATTCAAAGAGAAGGCTCGAGAATCAGAGGTTTGCTGTTGATAAATATTGCGTTCATACGTTTTGTTTTATGGCAATACTATCTTCCTATACAGAGTGTCTTAATTCCCATTACACAACGTAAGGGCTTGTAGTGGGGACCAAGACGGTTAAGTTTTGCATAGGAACTTAGGTGCGGAAACATACCGTTTCCCCGCGACAAACAAAACACCACATCACATATTGACCTCTCCCACGTCTGCAATACACACTGCTCACCCGACTTGACTCCGCTAAACTACTTCCTGTGGGGCCACATGAAGGGTGTGATTTACGAGACTCCTGTGGAATCAGAGGAAGACCTGCTGGCGCGGGTTATGGCTGCGGCGTATCTTGGACGTCCAGATATTGGTGATCGTGTGTACCAGAATATTGTACGTAGGTACCGTGTTTGTGTAAGACGTCGCTGGTCGTCACATCGAGCCCTTCTTGAAAGTGGGCCCTGAATAAAAACAACATACAGCTAGGGATTAGGTTCTTACTTTCTTGTAGTTATGCCATTAGATCAGAGTAGAGTCATCCGGAAGGGTGTCTAAACCAACGCAATCCAATGAAAATGGAAGGAAGTGAAATGTACACATGTTTGAAATCTAGCTTGTCCTTAAAGTTATTCGCTAAGTTTTCTTGGCCCTACACGTGGCTACACTGACCCAATTTTTATTTTAACATTGAAGTCACCGATTTTGTCTATTGATTTCAGTTAACTGAATTCTACAAAGTAAACAGTCGTCCAGTGGCAGTTGTACTAAGCACAACTGTGGACGGAACAAGTCAGCCTTTAACCGCAACACCAGTGTGTTAAACAATTCACAACAGTAGTTCCCCGTCAACTGTCGGCTAGCTTATACGCGTGGGCCTGGTTTTGTGATACGTAGGGACGTGCAAAATTCGCGTTATTATTTGGCATCAGGCTAAACTTCACAGTGCTGTCTATTCCCAAGCCAACGTGGTTTCTCCATTGGCTGCTGTATAGCTCTATAAAGTCACTCCCTTTCTTACTGAACTGCACGAGATTGGACTACGCAATTGTGAAGTGTTCATTTATTGGCGCAAAATTACCCAAGGCGTGTCAAATAAAGCATGGTCCAATAACAAACTTATTGCAAAGGTACATGTGCTTGGAGTTTAACGTGTCCCCAAATAAAAACGCAAATTTTGCAGGTCCCTAGTGATAGTTATTTTCTTTTCTAAATCAGTTTACAGTGAAAACTTTTTAATGCAAACCTCACGGGACCTTGATTTTCCCAGTTTGTTTTAATGTGGTTTTAATACGCAATGCTTACAATAATTATAAAGAATTTCAACAAGATTAAATATTGACTGTGTGATCCAGAATATTATAAAATAAGACATTTTTTGTCACCAGAATGACCTATTCCACCAGTGGACTTGAAATTACATTTTAATATAAATTTAAAAAAAAAATTTTTTATCAAGCTTGCAAAGAAATATCGAATTCCGTATATCACTCCAAGGAGAAAGAAGACAATTCTGTATAAATGGTAACTTTGCATTGAAAAGGTTTTTATTAAATAAGTTTAACTGTAATAATTCAGGAGCTGCCGAGTGTTTGCTACTGATGAAGTAATTGATAAGGCGTGCATATCTAATAAAATATCGTCTATTCCACACTAACATAAATATGTTACGTGCAAAGATAAACTTGCAAATTTTTATTTTAACTACGTATACACTTTCCCAAGAGTTACAAACTCTGCAACATTATATTAAAAAAAAAATGTCTCAGTAATGGAGTTTTAACCCTCACAGAATTTTAGAATTTTGCGGCGGTCTCTACTTGACTCCGAACTTACTAGCTCCTGTTTTTAGACCACTTGCAGTTAGAAATTCCACGTAGAACATAAATTAAACATTTTTCTGTTTTATACGCTTAAGAGAATGTCTGTGGCCTGCAAATCTGTCACTCAAAAGGAGTGGTAACTGTAAAAGAGTTAATAATGCAGTACTGAAGTATAAAACGTTTATAAAGCGTGCGAGATACAGCTCTCAATACTACTGATCTCTACGGGAAGGAAAACATTCCGACAGCGAGAAGAATGGTGCCAGTACTTCTCCATTCATGACGTCCACAAGTTCATCGTAGATGTTATACACTGCTGTCTGTAATATATTTGACCAATCTTATTTGCAGTCGTCGTATCAACGTTCACATTAGCACAGGGCATGATTCAACATGCCTGTTCAGAGGACGGTAATAACCAAAACATATAAACTGAAATATCTGTGTTTTCCAGGCGAATGCTATCCCAGGTAACAAAGCGTAAACATTTTTATAGAGTCTGAATTACGAATGTATTGGTATAGTAAAATTCTTTTACCGAGTGTCTCCTTCCCTTTCTATTTCCCTACTATGTCATACTGTTTCCCCCTTTTCTCCTCCGTCTATTGTTTCTTTTCCTGTAGTCTCCCCTTTTATATTTATTTTTCCAATTGGGATTTTGGTTAGTTTCTCCACCTGTACGTATTATCATCTTAACGACTTATTTTATTCGTATCGAAGTTTCTTTAATTTAATTTATTTTAGTATATATTCTTCTTATTGCAATAAAGAAATTTATCAATAAAAAATTAAGTTCAAATGGAAGGTAGGAGAGGCAGAATAGGGGAGGGCTCTCTGGAACGCTCGTCGCTGGAGGAAGGGAAATCAGGTGACACTGTTGGCGCTATACACACCAATCTGATAACATCGTTCTCTAGTACGGCGCTGTGAGTAGCCGTTGACGTGACTTTCGTTTTTTCGACAGGTACTAGACCCGCGCGGAACAGTTCTCGCCCAACCGCACCCCGCTGCTGTCACTACTGAACTGAACAACCCCACCCCTTTGTGCAGTGGCAATAATGAACTCTTCCGACTCGCCCGACGCGTTTTGAACTTCTGCGCATTATTTTCTCAGTTCGATTTTACTATAGTTTCTCGTACACATTAAGAAACGTAAAAACAGAATCCAGCTATGGATTGTGTGTAGATGGTAAGTAAGAGTTCTGACCTGTACCTCCAATATACCATTAAGGGGCGCTAAACCCAATGAACGCTTCCTCTGTCTGCGCATTTACCACCTAAACGTGATATCTTTTTTCTGAATGTTGGATTTATTACGGGTGCAGTCAGTATTTAACGGTCCTTTCTTGTACGGTATATAATTCTGGCCTTGCAACAGGGGGGGGGGGGGGCAAGGCGAGTCTAGTCTAAAAACGTCTGGGCACTTGTTTGTGTCAGGAGGATGCCCCGAAGAGGGGGAAATAATGCGATTGTCATCAGCGGAGAAGTACCGCAGATGCATAACAGATCGCCTTTGCGCGCGAGACTTATAGGGTGGTTAGGGAAGTGGGAGGAGGAAAAAAAAATTCGTAAGCCCTGCGTGCAAGAGCGGGACGTCGAAACGAACGTTGGAGTGAGAAGGGATGAAAGAGTGGAAGTAGGAGGGGGGGGATAACCTGCAGTATTGACTCGTGGGGTCACGACTCTTTTTGTCACCGGCACATTAATTAGTCGTTGGCGCACATGCGTAATGAGAGAGAAATACTGCGGAACCCCCCCCCCCCCCCCCCTTCTTCAGTCCCTTCCCAACCCCTACGTCACAACTAACCCCCTACGCCTCGCGGTTTTATTCCTACCTTTCAGGCTGTGTGTGTACCGTCGACCGCCCCCGGGGCAAGCAAGTAGAGAAGGGGAGTCTTTGAGGGAGGGGGGTGGGGGGTAATTAACAAGCTCGAAAAATTCCCGGTGTACCGAGAGAAAGTACCGGCGGGATGATACGGCGATGCTCGGCTAAACAAGCCCCAGCCAGGGAAGAGGGTTGCCAGACAAAGGCCGCGGCTGCACTAGTCCGCCCAGCACTGCTTGCAGTTTTATTTTTATTTTTATTTTTTTCGGGCGGAGGCCAGTTCTCACTCGATGTGTCTCTTCCCCCCCCCCCCCCCTTTTCCACGTCACGCTTTGTAAGGCTCGCGACCCCATGCCACAATGACGCCAATCTCCTGTGATTCTCCATTTCCCATACTCACTTGAGCCCAATCGTCCTCCCGGATCAAACATCTTGGTAAGCGATGACTCAATAGTTAACCATTCAGTAATAGATAGGGGACCTGCAAAATTCGCGTTTTTTTTGGCATCAGGCTAAACTTCACAGTACTGTATGTACTGGAGCTGGCGTCGTTTCTCCATTGGCTGCTGCATGGATGTGAAGTCACTCCCCTTTCTAAGTGAACAGTTGTGAAGTGTTCATTAATTGGCGTGTCGGATAAACAATGGTCCACTGACAAACGCAATGCCAAGGTTAAGGTGTTTTATAAGTTTCGAATGTCCTCAAATAATAACGCTTTGCAGGTATCTAGTGATAGTGCTCAAACCTTTGCTGTACGTAACATTATTACTCATGGTCCAGCTGTTTTCTCGAAATTTAAAATGGGGAATATACTGATGCATCCACCGCTCGTATAGGCTGTTCACGGTAAATTGAGCACTTCTGACAGCCCTGCTTAAGATCTACTTGCATGTAGTACGTATTATTTTGCCACTTGTAAGATTAACATCGCCGTGGGCCTGATCACTTTGTGCATATGCGTCGCTCAAAGAAAACTGAGAAATTATTATAAAAATTAAATATTTTACATATTTGCTCATATTTACTCTTATATGCATTTAAAAAAAAACAGAAAGTAAATCAAATAATTTCTGCACTCAAAAATATGTATAGGCTGTTCACGGTAAAGTGAGCACTTTTTAAGGCCCTTCTCTAAATTTTTCCTTTCATCCAATTTCTATCTTCCTGCTGCTTTTTAATATAAACATTGCAATGTGACCAATAAACACAGTGTATACGTTTCACCCCCATCAAAAATCAATGCCTGAGGCTGCAGTAAGATATATTTATTAGTGGTTAATCACTGTTGGGAGGGCCTTAAAAAGTGCTCACTTTACCGTGACCAGCATATACCTAACCGTTTAGCTCACATATTAATTTCCTAGTTGAAGTGTTGCAATCACGTGATTTTTTGGTATGAACTGTTCTTGGGTCCAGCATTTATTTTTCACCCAATGAACAACGTGCTGCTTGTTTGATGCTATTGGCATTAACCAACAGTCATGTCGAAGAGGTGTATACAAATAAGGTTAGCCACAAGCAAGGCTAGTCATTGGTGCCCTGCTGTGTACAGGTCCTGTCATAACTGTTATTATTTTGCAACGTGTCAACGGTTGTAGACACGGGAACTGTACTGGTTACCTCTTCCGATCCAGTGTTGAAAGCCGTGGAACTACTTTCCCTCCTTCGTTACCAAATTTACTGGCCGCATATATCAGTCGGCGTGCCTGTTAAATTATATGCAGTTAGGGGCGCTTGTCATTTTTCAAAGGGTGATTTCCAAAGTGTTCATTTAAACGTAAACAGCCTATAAAAAAAGTCAGGGTGTAGCTATGTCGGATATACGGCTATGAGTTCTACGTGAACACGCCTGCGTTAGCTGGTAATATTTTCTTTTGGGTATGGGAATGAGACGAGAGTAACGAAATACTTGGATTTCGTGGCTTAAATCGACCGATCTTGAAGAGATCTTTCGTTTCGTTTGGCGCCGAAACCAGCGCGCCAGCACATCGATGATGCGGGGCGGGGGGATTGCCATTCCCGCATTCTAACTATAGGCTGTTCACGGTGAAATGAGCACTTTGGAAAGCCCTGCTTGACATCTACTTGTATGCACGTTGTGTATTCCTCCGCCTTACGTAGAATTATCATTGCCACGGGCCTCATCACTTTATTCATGCGTCGGTCAAATGAAACTGTGAAATGATTAAGAAAGTAATAATTTTAAGTTATCACAATTGGTTTCCTATCACCTTTTACTCGACGTTAATACGTGGAACTACTTTTCATCCATCGTTTCCAACTTTACTAGGCGAATGCCACTCAATGCGCCCATTAATATATTATATGCATGCAAAGGTAGTGACATGTTTCTAAGGTTCATTTATAAAGTGCTCACTTTATCGTGAACATCCTTTAAGCGTATACACTGGTATAGTACATTTCAGAATAATTTCTTAGAGTACACGTAGGAAAGTTTCCTATCAAGATGACCTCGTTTAAAATAAAATTAATATGGAACAACTAAAAATCCTAACCCAGAAAACTTTTGCGTCCGCTGATATAGGCTAGCCTATGAATTACTAATGAATTAATATATTGTGGAGTGATACGTATTACTTTTATCGTGGGTTTATAGTTTCCAGTTACAACAGGTATCATCACTCTCAGAGGTAGTACATTTTCCAAGTAAGATCCCTCTTAATAATCTCTCCTTGTTGAGATTCGGTTCCAACTTCATGCTCTAGGCTAAAAACAGATGACACGTCTTCGTATATTAATTATTTATTGCTGAAGAATATTTATATGAATTTTATTTTCATGTACGAAATTTGGTGGTTTGATAATTCACACTGATTGTACAGCGTTCTTTATTTACGCGTATGTTTGTATTAATAAATTGTGGTATATGTGCAACATCTGCAAAAATCGTAAATCACGTTGAAGCTATTGCAAAACGAAAGTTGTTGTTATATGCGCAATATGAAAAACCCAAGATTTGAACTGAAAACAATGAAAAAGTTTTAATTTTCACATGCTATTTACTATTTGTAACAAGATAGGTTTCACACTCCATGTTCTAAGAAATAGCACTTGATCTGACAACAACTCAAAAAAATATATATTCAAGTCTATTTTCTTCATGCGAAAATTCTTAAAGTATATACAACTTGTGATTACCAGCAAAATCACTGTACATTATTACCCATTCTGTTAAGCCACACCTATGTCATCGATATCAGTCTAGCTACTAAACAAAATAGTGCGTATGTAGTGTATTTCTGAGTTTTGACAGTGTCAAATCATAAAACTTTAAAAACCCATCAATAGAGATCTGCAGTATCTGATTTCATTCGATTTCTTTCAGAATTTTGTCTCGGATTCGCAGCTTGTACGAAAACTTCTCCGAGTTAAACCTGAAACGTGAGGCTCTAGAGAATGAAAAGTTATCTTGGAAAATATTAGAAAAGACTGAAGTAAAAAATGAGACACCGCAAAGGAGCATAACTTAGTTTTATTGAAAATCGTTTGATTTTCATCTATGAAATCCCATCAAGATTCCATACGAGGAAAATTCTGTTTTTAAAACGTTTTGTATACGTGTTATTTTAAGGGTTTAACAAGTGAAATTTCCCTGGAAATTATAGTTAGAATTTTTAATTTATGTTCTTAACATCGAACGACTGTTGAACCAGTTCTATTAAATATTGTATTTATGTAGTTGTTTGCTTACGTGCGCCTGTAGCCTAAATCGCCCACTGTTAGCCGAATTGTCATCGTCCCTGGATTAGAATTAAACAGTCCCGACTTCGATTATTCCGGAATAACCCAAGGTTTTTATTATAAAAATGGTGTTAACGTGTTACGTAACATTTATAAATGAAAGATGTTTGGGTTCTGAAAAGTGGGAGTAAACATATAAAAATAAACAAATTACAAATATTCGTGTAGATCCTATCTCTAGCACGCATATTTGAATATGTTAAGAATCCGAGGTTTTTAACTGTTGTAATTAAGTATGCTGACGCTACGTCACAAAAAACCCAACCATACTTTAGGGGAATTGGGGCCACGGTGGCTGAGCGGTTAGCCTGCTCGCCTCCCGCCAAGGCGATCCGGGTTCAATCCCCGGCCGGGTCACTCCGGATTTTCGCGTGTGGGAATCGTGCCGGACGATACCGTTGCTCGGCGGGTTTTCTCGGGATCTCCCGTTTCCCCCGCCCCTTCATTCCGGCGCTGCTCCATACATCAATCACCCTCATCGGCTGTCAATACCTCGACGTTAAATACCTCGACGTTAAGAGCCGCCCAAATATCTTCACTCACTCACGTTAGGGGAATTACTTCAATATACATCTTATTCAAATTATTTAAATTTGAGAAAAAATGTGAAGAATGATATTGCGTTAAAGGGGGAATGCTACGAGCCAACCGAGATAACCCTCAGTTTTGTAAACGACTAACATGGAACGAGGTAGGAGGGGGTAGTTCGTTTCCAGTCCGTGCTAATTAACGAGTTGAACTGTGAACGCAGTTTCGAGGCAGGCTGCAACCTTGTTCCAAGCTCTTTGTGCAACTCACAAAGTGCATCAGCTCTTTACATGTAAATTATAAATCCAGGGCTTGCAAATAGGGAAGGGAGGGGGGAAAGAAAGGAAAAAAAAAAAAAGTGGAGGAGAGCAGAGAAGAATATTTCAATTTTAAACCACGCCCCGTGTGTAGAGCTGTTTTGTTAGTCTAATGCCAGGATAACGTAAACGCCCTACAGCCCTTGTACCGCTAATTCTGAATCACTGGCGTTATTTTCTCATTCGCAGCGAAAGAGTTGTATTTTTGTTAACCCAGAAATGCGGTCACGTGTAACCCAGAAATTAAATAGGCCTACGTATTGACGTATGTTTTGTCTTGCCCGAAACAAATTTAGTGAGGAATGAGAGTCGATCAATTTTTTCAACCATTTCCCTGGTTAAAAATCCGAACATTCGAAAAACGTAGCTTAGGTTTTGTTAACTTCCTTAAAAACTATATTATTGTTATGGACAATAATATTGGTAAAACTATGATGCGACAAAATGTTCTTCAGATATCTGTAACCTTATTTATTTCCTTCTTTCTCCGAATGTAGTAACTGTACGCACACCTATCTTTGAAGGGCACTTTCTTGCAGTAACGGGACCCTGAACGGCCTGGCTGGAGAGTGAAATGTTAAACGTTCACAGCAGCCAATATCTCCCGCGCTCAGGTTATTTCACGGATAATCACTGCTTCTAGACATTATTTCAAAGCAATTCCGCCTTCAGCTTACATTACACTCCACCTTTACCGTCGGTGTCGGAACTAATTACTGATTTCAAGCACGGGTAAAATTCCCAATTAGTTGGCTTGCAGCCTGGTGATATTTTTAGCACGCCAACTAGGCGATGGGGATATAGTTTTGTCGTATTTCTGCATTATCGATTTTCGTTCCGCAGAAAACGCAACTAAAGAGCGCGTCTCGGGCGCGCATAGTTCTCGCGCTTGTACCGTCCCAGGAGCAGCAACTTGTGTAACGCGATTCAAGGTGTGGGTCAAAAAAAATAAGGGCGGGGCGCGAAATAATTAAGCGGTTTTTCGTTGTTCCCCTAGAGGTGGAAAAGGGGGGGGGGGCGAAGGAGGTTAGCAAAAATCAGCGCCTTGTGCGCACATTATCGGCTTTGCATTTCCGCGAGTGGCCCCGGGAGGAGGGAGAGGGAGGGGCAATTTGCGCTCAGTACATTCACTCAGTGGCTTGACGTTAAAGAGTGCCGGAACGTGGTTATCGATCCGGCAGAGGGCAGGCGGGGCTCAGGGGTGTCCAGCGACGCGGCAACTCGGACCGCGCAGCCCACGTCACTCACTCAGTCGCGGGGGTTAAGTGGCGTGATGCTAGGGAGGGCCCCGCCACACGTACTCTAGAGATGAGGGTAGGCAGAGTTTCGTATTCTTCTTGTCCCCAAAACCGACTCGCCCACCTCCAGCAGTGCGCCCTTGCTTGTGAATAAAATAGTTTTTGACTAACTTCAATATATTAATTTGCTTTAAAACTACGTTAGATATATTGTACAAACATCTCAAAGCACTTTATTACACAGATATAACTTCAAATCCTGTCCAGGTTATTGTTTCATATAGTTCTACTGCCATTAAATATGATCATTGTTGGAATACGGAGAGTGGCAACTGTGCAACTATAATTAGCACTCTACGCCATTTTTTTTCCTCTACGTGGTTGCCAACCTGTAAACAGAGAACTCCGCTATGCCACAAGAAAAAATATCTACCAGAATCCACTAGGTTTTGAAAATATATTTAATCATATTTGAATGCATTTTTTTTTAAAAAGCTACGTTTTCTTTGACACAGTTAGATGTGCATGAGGTGCGTTATTATGCAGAGACAAGAACGCTTGGGGGGGGGGGGGGTTTGTAACCGAGCGGATTAGAGCCTGCTATATTATGTAAAGAATAACAGAAAACATGGTACGTTGTGACCACTTTTCCCTTATACCCCTCATATTTACAAAGCCATACACTACTATCGACGAGAGTACGTCTCCGTAGTTTCTTCTGCTTTCAATAATAGCACATACGCATAGATACTATTATCTCTTTTACATAACAAAAAAAAATTAGACTCGCGGTTCCTTACAGTCAACACCTCTGTCATCAAATTTCAACATTATGTAAATTACTTACCGCGTTCGGAGAAAATATAGCTTTGCCATTTGTTCTTTTAAAGATTAAAGGCCCATATATATATATATATATATATATATATATATATATATATATATATATATATATATATATATATATCAACATTAAGCCATTTTGTCGTTGTAGCTCTAATACGCACATACGCACATGCTCACACAGATCCTTTGAACTTTGAAAATTAATTAGTCTTCGCAGTGCTGGGTTTACTGAAGGACTTAAATATTTTGCTATCAGTTAGTAGGAAGAATGCAGCTCTGCGTTCTCAGGTCGCCTGCATTACCCCCGCCATGAGATAGCGACCAATAGCAAGATTGGCTGTAACCGTCGTCCAAACTCGCAGATATGTGGCGAGTAGTACATACTGCAGTCTACCCGCGGTCTCGTCCTACTTTTGACACAAACCTTTGAAAAATCACCCCGTGCACGACTCGTTTGGTTGTTTCCTAAATATTCCATCCATCACAAGTGTTTTTGTAATTGTGTTATTGTAAAAGTATATACATTATTTTGGGTTAAATTGGTCTTTTACATATACCTATCAATTATAATATTTAATTTATAATTAATGGGAATAAAACATGGAGATAATAGGCATGTTGGTATTATATAGTATAAGACTGTTCAAGGCAAAATGAACACTTTTGAAAGCCCTGCTTAAGATCTACTTGTATGCACGTTGTGTATTACATCGCCTTATGTAAGATTAACATTGCCACGGGCCTCATCACTTTATTCATGCGTCGGTCAGAACAAACTGCAAAATTATTTGAAACGCACATATTTTTATACTTCGATACATTTAAAAAACAGAAAGCAAAAGAAATAATTTAAGTTATAAATGGTTACCTAACACTTTTTATTTGACGTTAAGATATGGAACTACTTTCCATCCATCGTTACCAACTTTACTGGGTGCATGCCAATCACAGTGTGCCCGTTAAAATAGACGCAGGTAGCAGCATTGACATTTTTCAAAGGTTGATTTCAAAATTGCTCATTTTACCATGAACAGCCTTTAGCTAGCTTTGTTTGCACAAGGCGGAGGTATACCTTGGAAGTAGAACTTTAGCAGGGCTTCAGAAAAGTTGGAATAAACCGTAAATGGACTATAATGGGTTTGAGCGGCATCAGAAATTGATCTCCTAGTAACAACCACCGAAATATTGCGAAAGGAGATAAATCTTAGAAGCGGATCAAACCTAAGGAGTCTAGTATCCGAAGACAAATGCCGTGAAAGACTACGCTCTATATTATAATTACATAAATCGTGAGGCCATTCACCTTGCACGGGTAGTCTTGTCAAATAATGATGTCTCGAAACTTCTTGTCGGAAATATTTGTATCTACGCATTTTAGCTGCACCACGAATAGGCAAAACTAAAAACTTTTTTTTTAAATCTTGCTCCTTAATTGCTTACGTAACTCTAGTAATTTTAGCTAGTCATGGTTAGCCTCTTTTGAAACCTAAAAATAATTTTTACGTTAACAATGCCTGACCTATTTGCAGTAATGTAGTCAAGCGAATTACACTACTTTACTCCGTATGTTGAAGTTCTGATATAAATGTTTAAATGAATAATGTGCAGGAAAGAAAAAAATGGTTTTAAAAATTGTTGTACTTCGTACACCATCTATGACACGAATGAGAAACATATAGCCTCCTCAATCTGAACATTATTAAACACCGGTCTTTATAAAGACTCTATCTTAGTGCAAACTTCATTCGTCTGTTATAACTGGTTAATTACTTCTCACGACTTAATATATCTTACAAGGAGACACCAGAGATTCGCAGTTAAAGTATGTTCGCTTTCCTGTTTTCCCACCCACTTTCGGATGTTGCATTAGGCATATTAAACACATGTTTGTTTGCTTACAAATTGTAATCGTTTGATGTGTGTGACTTCAAGACGTAATTAGCCATTAAAATTCATTTCTCTGCAGTTTTCCAAGGTATCAAAATTTCAATTTAAATGGTTACCTACACTTAATTGTAGTCGTAAAGCAACAGATCGACGAGGAAAATATTCAAAGCGGGCTACGATGAGATCTCCAGAATTATGATCAATTTTCAGCCTCTTAATTTAATCTCTCTCGCAATAATGATTTGGCACGTTCGCTTTGGACACATTTGTATGCTGGGATGAAATTTTAAATATGGGCTTGATAACTATCGAATAACTGCACAAGGTTGATATGTGACGTAATGTAACCAACCTTTATTCTTGTTGTGCAAATTTGAGTGCGTGTGTGAAACCGTTGAATTGCCTTACAGAGTGTTAGAAATTTACGTTTTTCTGCGGAAGTATAAACCGTGTTTCCAATGTGCTGATCTATGAAAAGAACGTACATTTCAGACGAGTGTTGAGTGCTCTCAAGAAGTCATGCACATTAGGAACATCATTTTTCAGTACTCTAAAAAAGGCTAAAAACTGTATTCTCAAAGCGTAGTATTTCAAAATATAAAAATATACACGTCGGATGTACGTACAAATCTACTCAAGGTCCCTGCATTTAACTTCCTACAGACTTCCTACCAATATATTAATAGGGTCGCCGCTGAAAGTCCGATAGGTACACGCAGTGTGACGAGAACACTGCACGTCAGTTCAGAGCCTTGCGCTTAGTGGCGATTGCGTACTTGATGCGAGTAGCAGTGTCGCCTTTAACGCTCTTGCGCCTCTCGGCCTCAAACACAGAAAATAAGCTGCACAGGTAGGCGGGAGCAAGTTTTTGTGGAGCGCCTGAAGGCACGCAATCAGCAATGCTGCCCAGGTAATCGGAACACGTGCAACTCTCGTCCTCAGGCGCCACCGTACTCAGGAAAAAAGAGCCGAGGCGTGGCATAACAATCAGGCGTTACAACTTTCCAGTGTATACCAGCAACGTCCCCATTATCATTATGCCTATGCATTACGAAAATATAAAGTTAATGCTTCTAAACTACCTTTGCAGTCTTCAAAATAAAGTTGGATTTTCATTCTTGAAGTCGCTCACCACACAAAAAAATTACCTTTAATTCTTTTATGTCCACTTTAATTTATAGTTTCAGGTGTTCCAAACACATTTTTATGCGTGCTGTATTTAAACAACACTTATTTTGTTATCACAGCCAATTAGCTATAACCTTTGTATTCAGCTATGGTAATCTTAAATATTCATAAAGAAAGAAATAGAAGAATCTACGAATCAGTTATCCGCATGGAAGATCATTGGACACTGAACTTCGCAGTGTGTTCAGTGCCAGCCGAAAACAAGCTCTCTGTGCCTTATGTACACAGTTATGTACACTTGAGTCTCAATGGGTTAAACCGTATGTAAATAATAGTTTCTGTAATCAATTTAAGGGCCGTGACAACATTATACGTTATCGAAAACACGCGTCAGTTCAGTAAGTAAATGCTGAACACTACCCATTGTTCAACTAATTGTTCCAGCTTGGCTGTTATTTTACACTTCCATTTGATTTGTATGAGCATTCCAATAGCGTTTTTTTTTAAGTTAACAGAGTTAATCCCTTTTCTGATTGACTTTTACCAGTGGTTATTTAAATGTTTTAAAGACAAAAAAAGCTAATCTCTTAAAATCAGGAGAATTGTGAATTTTTTGTTACATTCGGGATTAAATATTCTATTGTTAGAATAGGGAATTGGAAGAAATACACCCGGAAAAAGGGCGATATCGGTCGAGCTCTCTAGGTCCGGAGCCCCGGTCCTACCGGATGCGCTTCGCGCAGGTGCTGCAAACAAAAAAAAAGTACGATGCGTGCTGTACTACTTGTCGACAAAACCCTTGTTCTGTTGTCACAGCCAATGAGCTGTAGGCTGTGTGTTCGGTTAGAGTTACGTGGACCAATTATGACCAAGCTAGTAAGACGGTTTGCGAATCATTCACCTACAGGTGAGATCATTGGTCATCGAGCTTCACGATGTGCAGCGAGACCTAAAAAAAAAACCTACACGCACGTAATGTACACAAATGTGTACATTGGGTCTGAATGGGGTTAAGTCGCTCCGACACTTGACTTCCGAGATTTGCAGGCAGATAGCTCATACACGCAGCAGTTGCAGTCATCCGGGTCACGAAGTCGAATCTGAGTTAAAATGTTTCGGAGGCTAACTGTATTGTTTCGACAAATAAAATAAAGGCGACAACGTAGGAAATATGTGAAACTCAAGACCTTTATTTGTTCGCCGTGTTTGCACACGCGGGTCGCGTGCAGATTAAAGACATTCAAAACTATAATCTATCCACGGTTGCTTCCAACGTTTATAAAACTCTGTTAAAATTCTACTTCCAGAATATTCCTCCTCCTCATACATGCAAAACTTATAAAATTACACAACGGAGCCACGGACCGCGTTCGTGCGCACTCAGCGTAATAATATTTTGCACAAGAACTACTTATTACTAGGCATTACCAACACACTATTTTGTCTCTGTGTTTATTCATGTTAGTTATAAACGAAATACTATAATTTATAGATAAAATATAGGTGAGTAAAAGTTTAACTTAATCAAAAATAAAGTAATTTAATGTTAACGCGTGAATGAAACGTTTGTGATACATGTCATATTTATGAAGCAACCAAATACGTCACACATGGAATGTTTTTTTCAAAGGTTTTATTCAAAAAAGAGTGAAAGGACCAAGAATAGATTGCAATACCAGTTGTCAGCAACAGTAAAACGAACAGCGAAACCACGCGGGACGATGGACGTACAAAAGAAGCCGAAGAAACTGTGTGAGATAAGAGAAAATACGCTGTAACTATTAACTATTTCGCTTGGTTTGTAAGTGGTTGAAACACGTGTATTTCGTGACACTGACTACCCTGTTCGCCCCCCCCCCCCCCTCCTAGACCGGCGGGGCAACTCAACACGTGCCACAGTGAGGCAACTTCAGCGCTCAGTCCCAGAGTAGAACTGTACACAGAGACGAGATCCAAAATTTAGAGATGTCCTCTATTTGCTCGGCTGCCGATTTGTGAGTAGGTTACCAAGCGCTGATTGACGAACAGCGTTCCTAAATTTTTCCGGAGTGTGCGGTCGTTAGGGATGTTCAGAAGATATCGATATATCGAAATTACTATGTTATGTAAATGATATATCGATAAATATCGTCGATATATTTCAACAATATTTTATCTAAATCAATACATTTTTCTACGTATCGGAAATAAATATTTTTAAAATGCTCTTTTTGTTTTGAATGCAAACATTGAATTATAAAATTACTATATTTACTTAGGCAACAAGCTTAAAAAACAGACGCCACATCTTTCAGCAATGCCTCGTATCCTCAATATATAGGGCCTAATATTCAAAGCAATTTTACATTTGTTATTAGTCCTTTAATACATAAAACATAAAATTACGATCTACCGAAAATCGATATTTTTCTTTAGATGTATCGTTTAATAAAACTGTCATTTTGTAAATAACCAATATAAATAATATCGCTATTCCACCCCCTTCCCGATATCAACATATCTAACGGCAGTTTCGCCCATGTACTGTATACTTGAGTATTCTGTGGCTATGTCTTTACCAGTGGCGTGTGGTGAACTGTTGCAAGGTAAACTGGTGCTTGCTCACTACTGTACATCCTCGGTGCACGCAGCAGGAGCCAGTAACCACCGCGCAGCCTGGGGAAACTGAATGTATTTCGACCACTCACAAGCGAGCAGCAAACGTCTTATGGCGACAGCTGCCCAGCTGCGTGTTACTGGTGGGTGTCAACTAACAAGTAACAGGGTAGCCTACAGTCCAGAGCTAACGCCAGCTTACCTCGCAACATTTCACCACACGCCAGTGGTCTTTACATACGTTTATTTTTTTAAGTCCATTGGTTCATGATAGCAGTATATTTATATAATATTTGTCATAACTTGTTTTCCAAAGCGTTTGTCGAAATTTTTGGCTCTACAAGACATAATAACTTTTAGCACCTTCGTACGTTGTTAGATATTCACTATTATTATTATCTCTATCATTATTCTCGGAGCACTGATGGAAGAAAAGAAATAACTTTTGTTTTTTTTTTTATCTGCAATCAGTGCTCCGAGAATAACGAACATAGTGAATTTGTAACAATTTAAGAAGGGGCTAAAAGTTATTTACGTCTTGTCGAGCCAAAAATTTTGAAAAATCCGCTGTGAAACAAGTTATGACTAGAGCCCCGAGTATTTCGCGGTTTGATGAGGCATCAGGTTAGGCTTTACAGTCCTCTATACACTCGAGACACTTATCGTCTGCTTATTGGTTGCTGTGATGATCAAGTGAAGCCTTCGTACAGGACTGTTCACATCTCACTCACACTACTGCTTCCTGATTATCACTGGCTCAAAGTTAAACGGGACGTGTACGAACAACTGCTGTCCAATCACAGTAGCGGGAGAAAATAACAAGTGCTTGAAGTCTACCTCGTCACAGAAGGAATTCGCGAAATACTCGGGGCTCTAGTTATGACAGAAATTATGTACGTACACTACTTTCGTGCACCAATGGCCAAGGAGGTAGTTGTGAAATATTTTCCGCGAATAACATGTGCACGATGTGCCTGTTCGTATTCGCCGGCGAAAGAGAGAAGCGAGCGTGCAGTTCGAGCCGCGCCCGGGAGGAAGTGCGACCTCGCGGCTCGGACACCGGATTGGCCGGACGCCGGCCAATCACGGGCGCCGCCCAGGTGCAGATCCCTCGGCCGGTCTTGCCCGGCCAATCGTGGGACAGGATGGGTGTTGGAGCAAGGACGGGCGTGCCGAGTGTGGTGGCTTGGAAGAGTGGTTCCCGTGGAGCAATGCCCCGTGGATGGTGTGGGGGAGGGATGGACTGTGTAAGGGGGGGGGGGGGGCGTGGATCGCATCAGTAGCCGACAATAGCAAGATTGCGGCATCTCCGACGCGGACAAAACTGGCGCGGAGAGCCATGTTAAAAAAAAAATAAATAAACAAATAAACTTTAGAGGTGCCTTTGCGATTTAGAAGTGGGTCGCCGACAGGTCAGCGCAAAAACGAGCTAAGTCGTCTCGGATGATGGGATCGTCCGTGCCTATTTACAACACCCCCTCCCTTTCTTAATTATTATTTTTAAAATGTGGCCAGCCAAGGCCGGACACTTTTACTTATTACCAGAGCACCCGTGCCCTTTCTAGATAATGCAGGGGTAAAGACAACGTGAGAAATTTAGAAATGAACCTTAGAAAAAAGCCACTACCCCTGTATGCATATATTTTAACGGCGAACTGAGTGACATCCATCCAGTAAAGTTGGTAACGAAGGATGAAAAGTAGTTCCATGTCTTGACGTCGAATAAAAATAATTAGGTTACCATCTGTGATAACTTAAAATTTATTTAATTCGCTTTCTGTTTTTTTAATGCATCGAAGTGCAGATTTTTAAAGTACCACACATTTACTTTTTTAATAATGTCACAGTTTCATTTGACCGGCGCATGAATAAAGTGATGATTAGAGACCTGCATAATTCGCGTTATTATTTTAGGAAGAGCTAGACGCCATTGCACTATACCTATCTGAACACGACCCGTGACTACATTGGTCGATGGCTTCTATACGAGGCCATGTGTATGTGTGATTTTGGTACAAGCAATTGGTCACTCCGCTTTACTATTAGCTAAAGAAAGACTTTCACATAGTGCCACAAATACGCTCAGCCATTGACAGACGCCAGTATAGCGCAGAAAACTTTGGAGTTTAGTCTGCTGCAGAAAAATAACGCGAATTTTGGAGGGCTCTAGTGATGAGGCCCATGGCAATGTTAATTTTACATAAGGCGGAATAATAATAAACAACGTGTATACAAGTATATCTTAAGCAGGGCTCTCAAACGTGCTCATTTTACCGTGAACAGCCTATATAAGTGTTAGCTCTTTAGGCTTGGTGTGCTGTCGGAGCCACGTAATTTTCAATTTTTTTTCCTAGTCTGTTTACATGCAGTGTCTTTTTACTTTTATTTCCTTTTTTTTTATGCTTTGCTATCGCCTCCTTGGAGGAATGCACTACCTTCACCTCTTTATTAATCACTTCTAGTGCTACCTGCACGTTGTCATAGGGAAGTTGCTATCCATCCAGTTCTCTACACTTCCTGGCATTTTTGACTACGTCTCTGCCTTACATAGTAGCTATGATTATTACATTCTTCTACCTTCATTGCAGACCTACCCATCAGTCGGTGCGTCGCCGGTCTGTGTAAAGCGTGGACGTTAGTTTAAGTTACGTCATAAGTTAGTTTACAAGCCTTCCCCTGGAAAGTCTTCAGCCCTTTCCTATTCCAATTCTACGTTCACTCCCTCAGTTGTGTCATTCAATGCAATCTAAAAATTTTTTTTGTACTTTTACAAGAATAATCCTTCGAAACCCAATTGCCAAGAAAAATTCTTTGTAAAACTAAAAAAGAGTTTTCTTGTAAAATCTGCAAATATTTCTTTTTAATATTACAAATGAAAGACTTGTATTACGACTGGCATTATTGAGAAATGTACATTAATGTGCTTTTTTTCTTAAAAAAAAACAAAAAAAACAAAAAAAAAAAAACAAATGTGCATACGAAATGTGCATACTTTTATCCAATTAATTAATTAACGAAAATTTCGTATCAAAATTGTAAGAGGATTTTACAATATCGGCTCCCGATTGGGTACAAATTCTCGCAAAAGCTGTAGAAATGAAGGATCGTGGCCTTAACAACGATGTGAGAGTTCTGTGTATCTAGGAAACACTAACAAATAATGAATAATACGGCAACGTTTTATTGAAATTGTCTTTTTATTGTGATTAATTGAATTGTTTAAAGTGTTTTACGTTATTCAAACTTGCAATACATTCCTTTTTTCACGCAGCTATACTTTAGTATAGTACAAACATTTTCTAAGGTCTATTACAAACACGGACCTTGTAGTTTTACAAACGAATAGTTTTACATGAAAAATCTTTGTACTGTTACAAGCATCCGTAAAATTACAAATAATTTCTCAGTAAAAATTACAAATTTTTTTAGAGTGTTTTGAAGGGGGGAAGGGGGGGGGGACGTGGATTCCCGCGGAGAGGGGGCGTTTAGATACGTTATCCAGATACGCAAGCACGGAGCGCCGCTACTGGCGTAGGGAGATAGCATGTTTCTATTCCGGTTGGCGAATCGGTCAAAGGCTGCGCTTATTCGCGAGGCAATTAGCACCGGAATCTCTCTCTCTGAACATCGCGTCTAGTTATGAGTTCCGGAAACGCTGCCGATAAACTTGCGCCTAATTCAGTGCATGAACCGTCGCCTTTGTAACAGTAGCTTGACAGTAAGCGATAGTTAAGGTTAAATTATTTTTCTTTTTTCCTAATGTTCGTGAGATGGTACGTCAACACGAATTTACATAGTCTTCTCCCATTCGTTATTAATAAGACTATTTATGTGGCCAGATGGCGTTATTTACACGGGGAAGACGCTTGTTTGGTACTCCCGGCTTATAATATTTAAGAAATTGTACAATAATTCCTTAACACTTACCAACACCTGTCACATAGACCTAGATTTGACACGATAATAGTTAAAAAAAAAAATTTTCGGGGCACAGTGCGATAGAAATGTATATCACTGCCTTTGCCGTTCCTTAACAGCGAGCATTCTACGTGGCTTCAACACATCCTCTCCCAGTACTGACCCCAGAGGGTATTTCAGGAGCACTACTTTACCTATTCTGTCTAGTTGTCTATCTAGGCCCTTGAACTAATTTAGACCATGCTTCATGAAAGATTACAAATATTCGTCTACCACGCAGCGGAAACTAACTCTATTTATGCTGTACACGGAGAAGCGAGCACTTTTCAAGCCCTCGTTACTTTTTCCTTTCAGCCATTTTTTTATCCTGTAACCAATTTTTAAAATTAATATTCCCGTGTAAATAATAAACATAGTGTGTAAATTCCATCGTAATGGAAAGTTAACCTCTATTTATTCCACGTGAGAGTGCTTTCAAAAGTGTTCCCTTTACCGTGAATAACCAATAATAACACTACAGTACAATACACTGAAGTATATTCACGTCGCGACCGCAATAAACCAATCACCTATCTATGTTGGACATCGTAGATCTTTTCCTGTCACGCTGCTTACCATGTAAATATTCTATCGTACGGCACAACACTCTTGGGAACGAACTGTAACAAATCAAATAGGTGAGATGAAGTGTGCACTGAACTGTACACTCTAGATCTGAATTGGTGATTTAAATCAGTACAATCATTTGTACTGTCTCTTGAGTTAATGAGATGATATTTACTGGAGAGTCAGTATACTGCAACGAGATGTTACTGCCAGACCAGTGCAATCTACTAGGAATCAGTAGAATAAATTGACCATTCTCAATTTCACTCATTCAAAGGGAACGGTTGCAACAGATCTGCAGAGAGATGCATTGATTTGGATTTTTTTTTCTCAGAGTTTACGAAATTATTCGCAAATTTACCACCCCAGTGTATTATATGGTGTTTTGTGAGAAAGCGTAAATGGGAAATTATTTTCCCGTGCATCCATGGAGGTGTTCTTATATTTACTCACGATAGAGTCAAGTGCTCGTTATCCATCGCTGCCATGTTGCGTCGTCTGCTTTTACTGAGACTGCCTGACCTCCCGCACGTCAGTAGCTTCAGCCGGAAGTATAGCCTCCAACCCAGACGCCACAACGCCATTTGTCATTTTCTGATCAGCAGAATCACTATGTAAAGGAACACTCGTCAGCAATTGCAGCTGTTGTCAGTACCAAGTGGAACACGGTCTAAGTATTACAGACTGACTACAGTGGTTACGAGTCGGGAGGGAGTGCTTAAGAGACGCATCATCACACGTGGAATTATTGCAAAAATAATTTAGGTTTTATATATATGGTAGCTAGAACATAAGATAGTTTGGTATGGAATTTCAATCCATTGTATTCAAGAAGAAAACTAAAATTACAACTATGCGAAGGAAAACGAGCCCAAGCCCATTTAGGCGCCATCATGCCACTTGATATTGATTGTGTATTAGTGTATGTAGTCTATATATTTTACTTGTCCTACACTGTACACAGCTGTGGCTGACAGTCTACAGGATATTAAAGTATCTATGAATGAACACATGAGATGGCAAGCCGCCGGAGAGCAATGGTAAGGGCTGTTGAAATTAACCTTAGAAAAAAGTCACATATAGTTTTACGAGCTCTCTGAGTGGCATGCGCCAGTAAAGTTGGTAACGATGGAGGGG
This sequence comes from Dryococelus australis, assembly GCA_029891345.1. NCBI lineage: Eukaryota > Metazoa > Arthropoda > Insecta > Phasmatodea > Phasmatidae > Dryococelus > Dryococelus australis. The sequence continues at coordinate 62,163,101 of CM057001.1, read as the reverse complement.
AAATAGTTCCATGCCTTAATATCGAATTAAAAGTGTTGGGTGTATATATATAATAATTTAAATTAATTATTTTGCTATATGTTATTTTTAATGCATATAAGTGTAAGAATTTACATATTTGAGAAATATGTACTTTTCTAATAATGTTATATTTTTACGTAACAGACGCATGAATAAAGTGATGAGGCCAATGACATTGTTAATTTTACATAAGGCATAAGAATACACTACGTGCATACAAGTATATCTTAGGCAGGGCTTTCAAAAGCGCTCAGTTTACCGTGAACAGCGTATACGTACGTGGTCCGCGCGGGTGAATAGTCGCCTGTCGAACGGACAACGGGGCCGCCCCCGTGCGCGGAAGAGGCGAAGGCTGGACGCCGCGGCATCGACAATCACGCACCGGATCTGGGATCTTCTGGAACGTGCTTCCTTCCCCACGCCATTCACTCGCTATCCTCATCCTGCCACCACTTGTCGGCCATCCTGTCGTCCCTCCCACCTCCACCTTTTGACTTTTTCCTGCTGGTACAAGGGGAGGGGGCAGCGGGGAGATACCATTTACCGGCGTCATTCTTCCAGGCCCGTCAACCATACGAGCACCTTCCGGCCCTGGCTGAGGTGACACCCCTCACCACATACTCGTCCGCCGACACAGGACGTCCTGTGGCGACGCAGACCAAAGATGAGGTAGACCGATCTCGCTGGCTGCGCGCAACCAATCTCCGTGCTCCAACACTGAACTGCCTTTCTGCCTATAAGACTAGCAAAAACGGCGGGGATTGGATTTGAGGTTAGAACACTAGTTAGCAAACAAGTGCTTGAGATGTCTGCGTACTTCCACCAACCAATTTGTAATGCAGTTGGATTGAATTAGGATTGGTGAAAGTATTTTATTCATGTGACCTTGACAGCTGTGTTCATTTGGGAAAGATCAGTGTTGGGGAATAAACAGCCATGTGAGGCAGCCCTGTGGTCTCTGGGGGCCGGAGTGGTGAAGTGGTTAGACTACTCACCTCCCACCCAGGCGAACCGGTTTCGATTCCCGGCGGGGTCGCTCCCGGATTTTCGCATGTGGGAATAGTGCTGGACGATGTGGCTGGTCGGCGGGTTTTCTCGGGTATCTGCCGTTTCCCCCTCCCTTGCATTCCTGCGCTGCTCCATCCCCACCTAGCCTCACCGTCAGAGGTTGTCAAGACCTGGAGTTTCTCAACTCCACTCCGGTGTCGGCACTCGGGGCGGGCGCGAGGAATTCCAGTCGGCGTTCTTTCTGCGAACGGCATACCGCGAGCCCCCCCCCCCCCCCAACCAAGAGTATTGTTTCTCCACAGTGGCGGAGGGACTCGTGTCGTATTGAAAAGAATTCCTCGCCGAGCTGTCGACAATAGTTCCGCCGGCACATCGCCACAAAGAACTACAGTCGTCGTACCACGCCACTTCGCGGTAATGATTCATTCCCGAGGAAATCACTGTCCCGCGTCGTGCCACGCGCAGGAATGTGCTCCACTGTTATCTCGACAACAACGATCATGTTGCGAGAGACGAGGATTTGTCACTTCGTTCTATTATCTGCGATGACTTCGCTCCTTCTGCAATACTATGCACCATTTCATATTTGATTTTGCAATGCGATCATTTCAGCACTACAAAAATCAAGCTCTTTACATCTTTCAAGTCTATTCACTTACTTTAGGTATACTACGTTCAACGTACATTGGCCTAACCCTCCCCTCCCCCAAGCGGACGTTAACCAGATTTTGGCATATGACCAACATGGCGGACTTTGCTGGTCACCGGCAGGTTATCTCGGGGCTTTCCTGTTCCACTGCCCTTTCATTCCGCCGCGCCCGCTCCATCTTCAGCACACTACACCCTCACTGATGCTCAAAACAGCGCCGTCCAAAAGATTCGCAACTGGACTCAGCCCATCCCCCCCCCCCCATGCCTTTTTCGAATTGTTTCCAGCACAAGCCATATAAAACTATTTCACCAGGTTGGTTTAAAAACTTCATATAAGTTGCTGCGTAATGCACACAGTTGTGTACGCTAGATCTGAATGGGTTAAGAAAAGTTACGCGTCTGTATACATTTTTCAGTTCCTCCATTTCCCTCTAAAGCATGTTTTTGTGATAGTGAAAATGGCTCAAACGGATGTTTTCACGGTCACTTTTAGGTACGACTATTTCGGTACAAAACATAAAAACGGAGTAGGGACGTGCAACAAACCTGTATTTTTATTATTACATCATAAAATGGTAGGATCTCCGCTAAAAGTCTCATAGTAGAGGCGCGTTATGGACGGCAAGACTGCACGCCAGTTCAGTGCATTGCGCGTAGAGGCGATGATAGAGTTGATGCGCATTTCTCGGTCTCCCCTAGTAGCCTACTCCCGCGCTTTTAGGCCTCAGACGTGCAAAATTCCTTCAACCAGGCGGCCACCTTAACCTACGTAAGTACCAACACCCGCAGCCATGTGTGTTTCTATACGTTTTCCAGCTTGCCCGGACAGGCGTGAAATGAGGCCAACATTGAAGGCGTGCAATTAGGCGACATCCTGTGTGTTGAAGAGTTTAGTGTTTGGCTTGGCGGCGCGGCGGTCTGCAGCAGAAGGGGCATGTTTAAATAACTAATAAGACGGGTATCGCACACATTTCAGGATGCTTCCGCCCACCGAGAGCGAGACAATGTTTTATTTTCCCGACAGCATACGTAGTAGACCACGCTTGACGTAGCACTGCGAGCAGGGTTGTCTGGCGAGGGGCTTGGCGAGGGCAATGTAATGCAGCACACGCCAGGTGCTTGTACAATACGAGAAGGTGGGGGTTGGTGATTGTCGACGGGGAAGAGGGGGTGAGGAGGTAGGGGCGGCCTGACAGACTCGCACCTTTTGGCAAGGTGACAGCAGCTGTTCCATACAAACCCTCCACGTCATCTCGGAGAGTTGGGGAACCGCTTCTCTACGCCCTACCTCACCCTCTTCTAGCCTCCTGTAGCGTAGTTCCGTTTCTTGCACCTGGGGCTTCCTGCCCGCTGATCCGGTGAGATACCGGTATGATGCTGTGTCTGGTGTGGCCACAATAATGACTTGCTACCTGTCCATCGTCAATCGCGAGGTGCCGCTCCACCGGTATGTTTGTCCTCGCGCCCCACAAAAAAAAAATGCACGATGTTCAGACTTCATTTTACTACAGAGGGTCTACGCACCCTACCTTGTTGCAAGCCACCTTCTTGAACATACATGCCTTTGGGTGTACACGAGATCGAGCACATGACCGAAATATATTCAAACCCCGCTATCTTCACCTAAATAAGTTTCGGGGGAAGACATTCCTACTTTCTCAACTAACCCGTAACTTCTACTTGAAGCTAGTAACTTATACGCGATATTCCTCCGCCACGTCAAGCGACTGGGACTCAAGAACCGACTGTAACTGATTCTGAAAAGTAAGCTATTCGAGCAGGTGCTTGCATACAGGTTCTGTACAGACGAGTTTCGGAAAGTCCGGCGTACGGTATAAGTAAAATACATCGTTCGTGGTTCGAGGATGTCCTCATTGCCGGGGCTTAGACTGAACGCATTTTTTTTTTCAGCGCAGTCACCAAATATGTGTGGTGAAGTTATGCTTGATAAAACTGGACACTTGTTGCTATTTTCTCACTGCACCAACTCGTGTTTTCAATCCATATAATCCTCAAGGGATAAAAATCACCTACCTTTCTCATCCATTTTCTAGGGTGTACCTCCCCATATGCATCCCATAATTATCTTTGTGCTGTCATATATATATATATATATATATATATATATATATATATATATATATATATATATACATACATATATATATATATACACACACACGCATGTGTGTGTCGGGGTAGTTGGTACATGTGTCAGTGTGTACGTGTGTCAGCGAAATCTACGTAAACGCATATATATATATATATATATATATATATATATATATATATATATATATATATATATTACGCATTTCGTTGTCGGCATGTCCTAATGGCCTTGTATTAAATCCACCCGATTTGTGCTACGCTCTGTATACTAGTGAGGTGTGTTGTCTACGTTCCGGACTTTTATAATTTTAGTATTAATTAATGAATTAAATTTTCGAAAATTGTGTTATTTTGGGTAATGCCACCAGGCCCCATGGGGAGTTTTTCGTTAGTTTAAACATGTTGATTAATGGCACATCAAGTTATGCAGACCGATTATGATTCCCCGTCACAAAATTTCATGGAACAAGTGGTTCGATAAATTATATTAAATAATTATAAAATTAATCGGTTTTGGAGTGTTTGCATATATTCATTGAGATTGCAAATTGATTCCAAAACCCAGTATACGTTATTGCCATTCTCTATTGAATTCCGTGAGTAATTAGGTACTGGAGTTCAAGTGACATTTGAATACCCGAATTCTAAAGCTAATTAAAAATCGCACGCGCACATACAATATCTTTTGGCATAGAGAATACCCAACTGGGTTTGTAAATTGGGATACCAAATAGTAAAAAAAAAAAACCCTGGTCTAATTTCCTGAGTTGTAACGAAAAAAAAAAAAAACTTCTTTGCTCTGTATGAACTGTTGTATAGGCTACTCACGGTAAAGTGAGCAGTTTTGAAAGCCCTCTCATTTGGAATTACGCTCAACAATTTTTTTCTGCCTTAGACGGTAACTTTTGAGTGCAGTGGAATATACATACTGTGTTTATTACTGCATGGCAATATTTACTTTAAAAGGTGTTTAAAGGATAAAAAATGGCTGAAAGTAAAATGTAACTAGGGCCTCAAAAGTGCTCGCTTTACCGTGAATAGCCTATAGTGTTGTGTATTATCAACAAAAAAAAATTTCAGAAGGCATAATAGCATAGATATTAGCGTATGTCTCATTCTCACGTTCTGAAATTGTGATAAAAAGTCTGGCAAAATCAATATAAAGTTCACATCAAGTAAGTTCATATGAAGGGAAGCCAACTTTAACTAAAAGTGGCCCTTAAAGCGACGAGTGGAACTAAGGGTTACGAGCAAATTTGCCCTCGCCCCGCATCGCAAGTGCCGCCATTACCCTCCACTGAGCATCCCTTAAAATAATAATAGCCCATGCAAACCATGAACAATGTGTGTAGAAGAAGACGAGCTGAACAGCCGTGGGAAGATAACGCACGAGGAGAGCATAATGAAATATTCCCACGTCCAACACTCTCAAGACTCGAAGCGAATGGAGAGGGGTTGAGCTGCTCTAGTTACACTTAAACTAAACGCGTTGTTTTCTTTCGTCTTTTTTTTTTTTTTTTCAACCCCCGAGGCGGGACCTCTTCTCGTCAGCCGCTTTTCACGGATCGATTGGTTGGAAAAGTTTGTCACTTGGAGCCAGGCTTTGCGTCCTCTTTCCAATCTCCCGAGCGCGTGTGTGTACGGCGGGTAATGCAGAGGCCTGGAAAAGGTGGAAAGGAGGGGGGGGGGGTAGAGATTCCTCCTCAGAACAATACGGGTCGTGGAAGCAAGGGGTTGGTGATGTACCTCCTTGATGAGTCCCGGAACTTTGTCTTCGCTACTTGAAAATGTTTGTACCTGGACTTTATGTTCCCGCGGCCGAGCTGAGGCTTCTTGTCCGACAACAGTGGCGTGCTCGGGAATCCATAGCGTCATGCTGGGAGGGGGAGGGGGTATGGAGGAGGGTAAGTATGAGTGAAGACATCCTGGAGTCTTCGCGAAGCATCCACGGACCTTGTTCGGGGCGTCGCGTCGTCTCACGTCGTGCTTTCCCGAGCTACTGAGATGTTCTGTTGCGTTGACCTGGACCTTAAGTGGAATGGTGCACGCTAACCGTATATTTATATAATTTTGGTCATAACTTGTTTTACAACGGATTTTTCAAAAATGACGAAAATGACAACTTTGTGAGCCTTCTTACACTGTTACAAATACACTGTGTTCGTTATTCTAGGAGCACTGATTGAAGATGAGAAAACAAAAATTTTGTTTTCTTCCATCAGCGCTCTGAGCATGACGGCAATAAAGATCTAACAACGTAAAAAGACGCTGAAAATTATTAGTTGCGTCTTGTCGAGCCAATCGTTTCGACACACCTTTTGGAAAACGACTTTTATCGGAAACCGGGTAAATATACTGCTTTCATGCACAATTCCCGTTAAGGTGGCAGCCTGGGTAGGCTGCAGAAAGGTGTGCTAATCTCTAGCAGAAAACGTTTTATTACAAAACAGTCAACCCCATAAAATGGTACGGTTTCCGCTGAATGTCTCATACTAGAGGCGCGTTAATCGACGGCAAGACTGCACGCCAGATTTGTGTTTTGCTCGTAAAAGCGACGGAACATTCTAAACACGTGCCTTGGTCGCCCTTAGCGCTCCCGCGCTTCTAGGCCTGGGGTACGCGAAATTCCTCAAGCCAGACGACGCTCTTAAAAAGTAAGCAACTGACTCGGGCATCCAATTAAATGCTTAAGGAAAACCTTATTGACCGGTGTATTTTAATATTAATAGCAGTAAAATGTTGAAAATAATTTTTCAAAATATTTTTAGCCTGTTACCGGAGTTCAGCAGTGCTTGGCACTGTCCAGTTCTGTTAAATTAAAAAACTAGTAGTTACAAATGTTTGGGTCTTCTTTTTTTTATATATATATATTTATGGTTCTGAAAGTAGGATATAACGTAGTGTCACTTCGTTACTTTGTTTGCTGCAAGTCGAATATTTACACAATAAACAACAACATCTACACTCTTGGCTGGTCAGTAAAATATTTGCTGACAACTGAATAATCAATTTCCAAAACGATCCTTGTCCATGTATGTACGTACATTGATTTTCGGGAAACAACAAAAAATGTATATGGAGTGTGTTCCTTAATTTAGCTGTATGGATTTTGGTATGGATATTACTGTTGGTCACTAACATTGTCTGTAGAAATAAGAGTCCTCTGAAACCAAGCATTCCCCTTTAAAATGAAATACATTTTATTTAATGTTTGCGGACGAGGGCTACTTTGGAAATGGACTGGATTTTAAACCTGCGTTTAAACGGCCATCACGCTGTATTGGACCTATAAATAGAGCCCCGAGTATTTCACGGTTTAAGGTGACAGCAAGCTAGGCTGGGCAGCCCTCTATACACTCGAACCATTATCGTTTGCTTGTTGGTTTCTGTGATAAAGCAAGGCCTCTGTACAAGACTGTTGAAACACTCACTCACGCTGCTTCTTCCTGCTTATCACTGGCTCAACACTTAAATGGGGCGTGTCTGAAGAAATGTCGTCCAATTACAACATAAGGAGAAAAGAACAAGTGTTCGGAGTCCACCACGCCTCCGAATGAATTCGCGAAATACTCGTGGCTCTACCTATAAAACATTTATCATTCCATAGGAAACGCTAGGAAGGAACCAACAGGACCATTATTGTAAACTGTCATATCTGTGCACAAGTTACGCTTTGGAAATGGACTACTCACTCATCTGACAAATACACAGCACTCGTCAGGGCAAGCATTTGCCATTTTATATGTCGACGGAAAGTGAAAGAAGAAGAGACGGGGATGTACAGATGCCTTCCAAGGGCCAAATCCAAGCGAAACACAATTATTTATATAAATTTGAACGACGCTGTTAGTATAAGGTACATCCCTGCCTATCCACATTATAGGGGGAAAAAAAGGATCATTATTTGTACACAAATAATTCTCGTTTTTAGATTGGAAAGCATGCCTGATATTTGTTACAGGCTGTGTGAAAGAGAACAACATGATATAGATTACAGTGACTCATTCCCTTTATTTAATCATAGCGAAATTAGTCGTATATGTAATAACTTTTCAGAATAAGTTCCCACTATTTTCAGATCTTTTCAGCTATTTAAAGGACTAACTGTAAAAAAAAGGCTGCGTACGTTATGAACGTCAATTATAAATAACGTGGTTTTCAGCAGAAATTCGCAATATTCGCTCAAACAAAGATTTACAAGTAGAAATTAGAAATGTCGTGGGTTTGCACGCAGTTCCCTAATGACGCGATGATACTTAAAATTCATTTTCTTCCCCAAAAATTTTCTCGGAAAAAGTTTTGCGCCACGTTTGTAGCGAAAGCAGACTGAAATCTGACAAAAATTTCCAGGCAACTTTGTCTTTTGGTGGCAACTTTACAACTTCGACCAATTAAAACTTTTTCGATAAACACTGCTTCGTGTATCAACAACTCTTCGTCCATTTATTAAGCAAAAATATTGTGTTGGGCAGACACATTATCTACGTTGACGGGGATTTGTCGAGTAGTTGTTCGTCCGCGAAAATTAAGTAGTTCTCCGTTTATTTGGAGGTTTGTTTCTCAGCTTCGGTATAAGTGAATATATGTATAAATGCGTGAATTTTACAGAAATTATTGATGAAATACATTTAAGTAATCAGGCACGCAGCGAATGAGGTGGCGCAGTATTAATATCCTATGGCCTCGTATTCAAGAGAGCCTACGTTCGAGTCTCTGCCCCGGCCATTTGGATCTCGGTTTCGCATGGTTCTTTGAAATCATTTCAATGGTATTCTGGGATTGTTTTTCTTTGCCACAGGAGCAACGGCCGCTTACTTCCTCGATCTTGGACACCGGAGAAACTTGTTCCGATTCTAATGACCCGCTCTCGACGAGACGCAAAATCGTAAACAAAACAAGGAGAAAAAAATACTTGAAGTACGTGACACATGTATGTTCAATAACGTTTCTCACGCAGCTAGGTATAGAATCGAAATTACTGAGAGGATTATTCGTCTATAATGATAATAATATAACTTTTTTCTTTTTAGAAATTACGATAACCAGGATATTAAACTAATGGACAAGGGAGTGCAAATGCTCAAATTGGGTGATTCCATTGGCATCTACTTGTATAGGCTATTCACAGTAAAATGAGCACTTTTGAAAGTCATGTTTAAGATCAACTTGTACGCACGTTGTGTATTCCTCCGCCTTATGTAAAATTAACATTGCCATGGGCTTCATCACTTTATTCATGCGTTGGTCAAGTGAAACTGTGAAATTATTAGAAAAGTAAATATATTACAAATTTGCTAATTCTTATACTTAGACGCATAAAAAAACAGGTAGGAAAAGAAATAATTCCAGTTTGCACAAATGGTTACCTAACACAATTTATTTGACATTAAGATGTGGAACTATTTCCCATCCATCATTATTAACTTTACTGGGCGCATGTCACTCAGTACGCCCGTTAAAATATATGCAGGCAGGGGCAGGGACTTTTTCTAAGATTGATTTCAAAAGTGCTCACTTTATCGTGAACAGCGTTTATTGATTGTATTGTAATGTATTGTAGAGGGCTTATTAACGTCCCCCAGTTTTATGCGTGAAGGCTTATCAAGAGACGGCTAACAAACTAACTTATGACCTACCTTAAATTGACACCCGTGCCTTACCCGAGATTCGAACCCAGAATCTGCCGCACCCCAGAACGGCGGCGCACCAACCGACCCCTCCACGGGAGGTCGGCTTCTTGGAATGAGAAAGGAAAACCAGTTCGACAAAAACCACGCCCACAGTAGCCAGCCGCGGTGGTGTAGCAGTGAAGGATACTCCCTCCCGCCAAGACGATCTGAAACGTGTTCAATCCATGACGTGGATCACCGAGATGTTCGCATGTGGGAAACGTGGCTGACGTCGCTGTTGGCTGGCGGGTTTGTTCACTGTACTCCCATTTCATCCTGCCCTTGCACTCCGCCACCGCTCCATCCTCGGACCATTCCACCTAGCTGTTTAGCGCAGACATAAACCTGTCAATTCAACGCTCGTTGTTATCGCCCGGGGCGAGGTCGATACGTACGGCAGTAGGCTAGCTTTAAGGTGAACCTTCCCTCGCTTCTATAAATTATTAATTTTTTTTAAAGAAAATTCCGAAAGCACCCCTATACATCCAACCAGCTATTGACCTTGAACTGCATTACAGTAAGATAAGGAAACTACGAACTCATAATTACACCACAATATTAATTCAACCAAATTTTGGCAAAATCAATGTTGTGACGCAATTATGACGTCATAGTTCTATCGTTATATCTGTACTGCATTGAGAAGTCAATAGTTGTTTGCGTATAAAGGTAATTACTTTCGAATTTTTTAAAATGTAAGCTGGAAAAACTAAGGGTCCAATATGGTGGGGGAGACTCCCCTTAACCCTTTCATTCAAAGATAAATATAAAATTCCAGGCTTTGCAACATACAAATCTTTTGTTCGGATCTGTACTGATATCTAGAGTTACGGAATACGGCAACGTTTCAGGGGCTAAGAATACTATGTAGCTGCGCGTCCAAGGTCAAGAAGCGAGGGAGCGATACGGGCGACACTAACACGCACGCCTAGAGCATCATCGCTCCTACGCGCAAGGCGTGCATGGTTTCAGTCCTAACGCTTTACTGTGTAAACTAGATCTGTAACTGTGGGGTTTTATTACACGCGATGAAAGTACACAGACGAAACTACCTACGTATTATCGTACTTTTCTCTTACCGCTTAAAGAAACTTCATAGGAAAGCTTTAAAAATGCGGAATATTTGACCACGTTCACGATTGTTTCCCTCCATTAATACAAAAGTAAAAAGATAGCGACATAGACAACAGTTTTTTTTTTTTTTTTTTTTTTTTTTTGACATTCGTATTTCCAGAACATTTATTTACCTAGACACGCGTTTAGGCGTAAACAACGGATTTCATAGAAAACGTTTCAGTACATAGGACCCTTAACCTGAAAGTTACCGCCTCACGCTACGGCCGTTGCTCTACTTGAGAAGTTGCGAGACAACAGTCGCCCAGGGCTTCGCCCCCCACCCCCCCCCCCTTTACCAGCGCCAAGAAACACGCTCTCCTCGGCGGTCTGACCCGCGTGGTAGACCACGGAAAGATGCCCTCCTCCCTACGGTAAATAGTTGCCGGAGCAATCACAGTCTTGAGGGGGGAAGCCCTTCGACTCTACGGTTTGGTCGCCGGCACGCGCGACTGAATGTGTGAGCTGAGGCTCTCACAGCCAATTAAAGGAGTTATGCGAAACGCAATCAAGGACGCCCTCCAGCTGTGGACGAAGAGTTAGGATTGTGGTGGGGGGCGGGGGAGGGTGGAGAATGGATTTCGGTTCCTGCCGTTTGTTTCTTCGTGGGCGGGGGGGCACCGGGTTCGATCCGAAACCCGCCACGCCAACTTTAATTAACTTGGAGGAAAGTAGCCGTGTTAATTACTGCAGGCGATTTTCCTCCACCGGCTGATCGTCAAGTTCCTCCCGCGTTTTCGTCGGGGCGCGGACCCGACGCGCACCGCCCGTGGGCGTTGGGCGAACCACTTGCTAGGTACGCGAAGGCTCACCGTATCGAACATATGTTACACTGTTCACCCCCCCCCCCCCTTACCCAGCCTCAAAATTCTAACCTAAAACTTTTCCATCCAAGGGTCGAGAGACAAGCATCTGCTACTCCTCGTCGCCGGACCACATCCAACAAAGAAGAGTGTTTAGCGTTATTACATTTCACGTAGACACATTGAGACAGGGAGCGCGTCGTTTTCCCTAAAATCGTTTTGCCTAAAAGTGTTTTTCACCTTCATTTTGCCTAAAAGTCGTTTTGCCTAAAAGTCATTTGGCCTAAAGTTTCGCCTAAAGTCGTTTTGCCTAAACTCATTTTGCCTAAAGTCGTTTTGTCTAAAATGTTAGTCTCTCGCTTAACTTCACAACAGTAGGTACGCAGTTCAGTAGGTCTACATGACGCACAAGAATGTTATTTTTCGCCGTACTCTACACTGCGGTGCTCAGTATCCAATGATTTAGAGACGTGTGAAATTCGCGTTATTATTTGGAGACACGTTAAACGTCAAACACATGTACCTTTGCAATAAGTTTGCTAGTAGTCTATGCTTTATTTGACACGCCCTGGGTAATTCAGCGCCAATAAATGAACACTTAACGATTGTGTAGTACAATCACGTGCAGTCCAGTCAGAAAGGGAGTGATTTCAGAGCTATACAGCAGCCAATGGAGGAATCACGTTGGCTTGGGAATACACAGCACTTGGTTTAGCCTGATGCCAAATAACGCGAATTTTGCAGGTCTCTACCAATGATCTTCCCTGTTGGTAAATTAATTGTAAAACGGGATACTATTCTCGGCGGTGTAGGCTTCATATTATTATGTCTGAACGAAACATGTTCTCTGCCAGCGTAGAGTACAGCTAGCGTCAAAATATCACATATGTAGGGCTCGTGATTTTTCGCGAAAATATCGGAGCACACAGTAGACTTCAACACTTTATATACACCTCGACTGTTGTCATACCTCCATTGGTGTGATGGTGCCGTTTCCACATTTGACCGAGCCACTCAGGATTCTGTTACTCTGACAATGAACCTTCGTGATTCGTGCGCTATCAGTTAACACGGACCAGAGATCATGTTACAGCCAACCAAAAAAGGTGGACGACGCTACAGTGTTTTGTACTGTATCTTGTCTCGAAATCTTTTCGCGGAATATTACTGCCCCCTATAGGCTGTTCATGGTAAAGTGAGCACTTTTGAGGCCCTAGTTACTTTTTCTTTTAGCAATTTTTTATCCTTTAGACCACTTTTTAAAATAAATATTGCCATGTAAGTAATAAACACAGTGTGTATATTCCACCGCACTCGGAAGTCATTGTCTAAGACTACAATACAATATATTTATTGACTATTATTCCAATTCAGAGAGCTTACAGAAGTGCTCACTTTAACGTGAACAGCCTATACTTATATGCCACACCTGAAGCCATAAATGAAAGCGGGGCTGGTGGTTGTTTGTGCAGGTACGTAGCTCGTTCACGATAAAGTGAACACTTTGGAAATCAACCTTTGAAAAATGTCACTGCCCCCTGTCTGCATGTATTTTAACGAGCACACTGACTTGCATGCGCCCTCTAAAAGTGCTCACTTTACCGTTAAAATCCTGTGTAAGTGGCGTGGATATCCCAACTGCCGCAGAAACGATAATGTTATAGTTATAAGCTGTTCACGATCAAATGAGCACTTTTGAAATCATCCTTAGATAAAATTCACTACCCCAGACTGCGTATATTATAACGGGCGCAGTGAGTGGCATGCGCCCTGTAAAGTTGGTAACGAAGGATGGAAAGTAGTTCCAACATCGAATAAAAAGTGTTAGATAACCATTTGTGATAGTTTCAAATTAATTCATTCACTTTCTGTTTTTTTTTTTTTTTTTTTTTATGCATCTAAGTGTAAAAATGAGCAAAATTCGTAAAGTATCTATTTCCTTACTTAATAATTTCACAGTTTCATTGGAACGATGCATGAGTAAAGTGATGAGGCCCATAGCAATGTTAATTTTACCTAAGGTGGAAGAATAGATCTCATGTACACAAGTAGATCTTAAGCAGGAATTTCAAAAGTGCTCATTTTACCGTGAACAGTTTATACCATAGAAAACCGAAATCGGTATAGATAGAACGGGTGTCCAATCGAGGTCCTTCCGAATACGTGCCCGAAAGTTTATAATTGCGCCACATCGCGGTTGGTTCGAACACGTGTAGAGTATAGTGTATTCGTGGTTTCATCACAATTTTTGAATCAAACCTATGAAAAGTCCCCTTATGTACGACGCGTGTGGTGTTTTCCTAAGCATGGTCCATTCACAGATTCTTCGGCCTTTTCTGAAGCCCTGCTGAAGTTCTACTTCCAGAATATTCCTCCACCTCGTGCAAACTAAGCCTAACTAAGCATGCAGAATTACACCAAAGGACAACGCATCGCATTGTGCGCTTTAAGAGTAACAATATTTTGCATAAGTACTATTTCGCTCGAGACGTTACCAACATACCTTTTTTCTCCCTGTTTTTTTTCCTTCAAATGGTTCATACATTTAGCATTATAATTTACAGGTAAAATATGAATAATATGTCAATTTAATAGGAAAAAAAAATAACTTTTATAAATCATGTATAAAACGTTTGTGATACAGGGCGTATTTAAAAAATAACTAAACACGTCATACATGGGGACATTTTTGGAAGGGTTGATTCAAAAAGGCCGAAGAAACCGTGAATGGACTATATGCCATGTTTCACAAACGTTTTATACTTGTGTTAACGTAAAACTACCCTATGTTTGGTTAAATCCAACTTTTACTTATGTTTTATCTTTCAATTATATTATATTTATAATTAATATGAATAAAACAGACAGAAAATAAGTGTGTTGGTAACGCCAATTAATAAATAGTTCTTACGCAAAATATTATTAGTGTGAGTGCGCACGGATGAGGTGCGTTGTACATTTAATATAATTCTCTTGACTCGGTTAAGCTTTGTTTGCATGCGGCGGAGGAATATCCTGGAAGTAGAACTTTAGCAGGGCTTCGTAAAAGTTGGAAGTAACAGCGAATGGGCTGTATGTAACGTTGTACAGAATTTTCTTCGTATCGCTAAGTGAAGTCCTGTGGGAGCATTTCACCCAATCATATATCTGTGTATCTATTAAATATGAACAGTGATAATGCAAATCTTATCAGAGTGACGAAACGCAACTGACAAAACACTTTTTGCCAATCATTTTTGTTTCGCCGGGCCTAGCGGCACATTAACATGCGGGGAACTGCGTTATAGAAAGAGGTGCAGTTGACTGCGTAGGTGACGTAAGATGATGCGAGTGACAAAGGCGTTGCCGTGACTAAAGGAACTAGGGGGTCGACTTCTACCCCTCAGCTTTCTTCCGCTATTCAAGTCCCTCCGCCTCGTCCTACAGAAAAAAATGCTCACCCCCAGAGATGTTTTAAGGCTGTTCAACTGACCAAAAATAACTTTCCATATTTTTAGGGTATTTTATAAATTTGTTTTATTACATAGAATAGAAGTTTGATAGAAGTATAAAAAAACATTGAAAATTAATTCACAAACTTAATTACATGAATTTATTATATGTCTTTTAGCATACAAATTTTAAAATTTTCCATAACTATCATATTTTTCTTCAGTTGAAGATAATTCCTGATGAGGTTATAATAAGATAAACAAATGTCATAGAAATTCTTCAATTGGTACGGACGTAATTTAATTTTATGTCTTACAATAAAATTTAAATTCGAAATAGCTAGAAGTTAAACCCTAATGTCTGGCGATCAATATGCCAGACTTCAACGAAATTTTTTCGTGGTGTTCCTAAGACTTCCTCAAACATTCCAGCTGAAATCAAACATATCGCTCGTATAACTTTTCGAAATTTGTTTGCCATAGTATTTAAGGCTCAAAAGCTGATAATTCTGCTAGAAAAACGTGTGGAATTTATTTTTAAACAGATTTCTTGGCATTTATATCAAATTGTTATTTACATTATGTCACAAAATCGTGAAATATCTTAAAGATAAGAAACGAATTTTAGCCACCTGAACAGCCTTAATGCACTGAGGGGTCGAGTCCCTCCCTTAACTTCAAAACCTCCCTCCACCGCGATCCTGCACAAGGCACCTCCTTTCTTCTCTCCGGCGACAAGGTTCAGGGAGCGCGCTAAGGTGCGTGTGCGTGTGTGCGTGTGTGCGAGGGAACAGGGGAGGCGAAGTAAGAATGAGAGTTCCCTACGTAAGGATTCGTGACGTCACCACCGTTTAAAAGGCAACAGGACGGCAAGGTGGGCCCTTCCATTCATGAAGACGTCGTGCCTCCGATGTCGGGCAAGTGGCGTGCTGGCTGGTTTCAAGGACGTCGTCGCCTTACACCTCCCCCCCTCCCGACTCATCATTCCTTTTTCAAACACCGCGTTCTCGGCCACGCCCACTTCCGACAGTGGCGACGCGAATAAAAACAGCCCAGGCAGTTCATTTCCTTTCTAGTGGGACCCTTGCGAACCCACTATATAAAAAAGAAATACTGAGGCTGAACGCGATCTCAGCTGAAATAAAGACGAGTTCATTTTGTGACACAATTCTTCTTCACTATTGTTCAATTTAATTCCTGTTTCGAATGTAACCCTGCTTATTTAGACACTACTGAGTATTTGAAACCTCTTATTGAAATTGGAGGAAATCTGAATTATATATATTATATATATATATATGAAATTAAGTAAGTCCTTCCTGTTGGCAGCCTATGAGAATAAAGAAGGAAGTGAGAAGTAAAATTAGAAAACTGACATTCAGGTGACTTTATTTTATTTATTTTTTTTTATTCGTCTACATAAAACACCAAGCTAGATTTTTCTTTTTCTTTTAAGCAGAAGTATAATTTTCAGTAACCTAACAAACGAGTGTACAAAAGTGAAAGTAGCGACAAATCGACGTCTCCATTACAAAAGGACGTTTGAAATGTATTAATTTACGAAATCAAGAAAGGAATTCTAACACATTGCAATGTTAAGACTGATACTTATAATCACTGAAATGTTGCCTCAATCTCGTGTTTCAGTATAGATGACAAAATTAATTACAATACATTCCACCAGTATTCTTCGGGCCTAATTTAAATTATAAAGTTGCGAAAGCGTTTTGTAAGCGTTCGCAATCAGCGGCACTATTGTCTTACCTCGCATAGCGGAACAGACAACTGGAAATTCTAACGCGGTGTAACCGGAACAAACGGATTAAGTCACTTAAGTCTTTACTTCTTTTTGATGTGTCACCGGTGCAGTGTTCTACTGGGGACTGTCGCCTACTTGGGCCCGGTGGAATGAGGGAGGACAAAGAAAGCCATCAACAGACGGCACGCGCGCTCGCAAACAAACTGTTGTGGCTTGAAGCATAGAGTAGGGACAGCTGTGCTTGCTCAGCCGTGCACTGGTCCTTCCTTCTTAAAACATTTGACGCGCTTCCTTCCGGTGCGCCGAGCAGCTCGAGGAAGAATCCGGTCGCCTTGGAGGCCCACACCTGTTACCCACTACATCGCCCTCCGCCCTCTGCCATGCTTGTGTGTCTCTTGTATCGGATTACGTCACCTCAAGGGTCGAGGGGGTTTGTGTGGGAGAAGGGCCTCCTCCCCCCCCCCCGTGTCTTCGACAGTCAGCTGTCTTGGGCGCGTGCCGCGGGCTAGGAGCAACACCGGCGCAAATACACATACATACATACACACACACACACACACACACACCCAAGGCCGTAGAACACAGGTCTGGACACTCGCCTATCCAACAATGTTAGCGAATTGACCTCCTTATTGACTGATTTAGTTCGTGCAGTAGCCGCAGAGCGCTGCAAGCACAAGCACCCGCACCAGAACCTGCAACTTTTTTTACTATCTATGCATGCAACTAATGGCTAGGGTGTATTTTCAAAGGTTCTTAATTCGCTTCCAATCGGGAATGGACTATAGTGTTGTTAGTGTTGCTGGTATAGGGTTAGCACTATAGAGATATGAACGTCATTTCCCCATTTTAAGATAAAAATTGTTATTCCCCTCCCTATGCTAGGCATTGCAAACATCACTACTTCGGTAGCAGCGCTCTGCGGCGGGCTCATGAACTAAATGGGTCAATAAGGGTGTCAAATTTTCAAGTCAGTGTCCAGACTAGTCTTCTACGGCCGTGGTCCTGACAAAACCCGTCGACCGAAATCTCGTTAAAAAACGAACGTAGAAAAATTATGTTCAGTTAAGAATTCTGATTAAGGGGTTTTTGAAATCATAAGGGTGTTGCCAGTTTTGAGCCATAAAATGTATTCGTCGTTTATTGACGTAGAATTTTACTAGGGAGCGGACATTTTCGCGAATTCATTTTACGCCAAACTACGCTCCAAACCCGCGTATATTTCTGTTACGTTAGCAGCACGACCAGGTGAATTGTGGGCCAATAATATGGACGTACGACAACAAACACAGAATTCCGTGCCACCTTGTCTAAGGTAAACCTGGCTACAGTCTATTCACGAAAAAAATTTAGCACTTTTGAAAGCCCTGTTTAAGATCTACTTGTATGTACGTTGTGTATTCTTCCGCCTTATGCAAGATTAACATTGTTTTGGGCCTCATCACTTCATTCATGCGAAGGTCAAGTGAAACTATGAAATTATTAGAAAAGTAAATATTTTACAAATATGCTAATTTTTAAATTCCGATGCATTAAAAAAAACAGAAGTCGAAAGATATAATTTAAGTTATCAAAAATGGTTACCTAACACTTTTTATTCGACGTCAAGATGTGGAACTACTTTCCATCAATCGTTGCCAACTTTACTGGGCGCATGTCACTTAGTGCGCCCGTTAAAATATATACAGGTAGAAGCAGTGACTTTTTCTGAGGTTTATTTCAAAAGTGCTTACTTTATCTTGAACAGCCTTTACACACTAAGACAGCAACCAACAAACAAATAGCTGAGGTTTGAAACATAGTGAAGTGGAGTCTAGCATACAAGTCGTCTAAAACGCGAAATTTTCCTGTTCCTATATACCAGCCAGATGATTGAATAACTGTAATATTAATGGAGTACCTCTATTTGTTTACTACATGCAATAAATGTGAATTATCTTTAAATGTGTCTTATGAAAATAATATCAGAGGCGATAGTAGTAGTCCTACAATGACTCAAACGATGTTACCGTTTATAAAATATAATTAAATAAAATCGTATGTCCTTACAACGTCACGTTTTCAAAAGTTAATGCCAGACATGGATAACGAAAGAAAGAAATAATCCCAAATGGGGTCCAACTATATTCTGTGCCAAGTAAATATTTGTGAATACCGGGAATATTTATTTGGCTTACTGTATTTATAATGCACATGAGTAAGTCTAAAAGCGAGCAAATTTGTAGTAAACACGCTTACTTTACCGGCGCATGAATACAGTGATACGGCCCATGACAATGTTGACATCACAAATGGTGTAGGAATACAAAAGTGTGCGTACAAGTGGATCATAGCAGGCCTTTCAAACGTACGTAAAGAAACGCTCCCATATCTGTAAATCACCGAATTCGTGAAGCACAGGTGGGTGACGGAATATTTAGGATTCAAATGTCCTCGGGCCTGTGTGGGCATAAGAATAAGAAAAATAATTCACAAATAACGTTATTTTGAGCTCGACTCCTGCACTGTACTGGTATAGTCTGTTCGCTGTTTCTTTGCACTTTTTTTTAATCAAACCTTTAAAAAATCACCCCATTTATCACGTGCATGGTTGCTTCCTAAATACGCCATTTATCACAACCGTTTCATACGTCTGTTATCACAAAAATACCTTTTTTTTTAAATTGAATTTAACTTTTATTTATTTTATTTATAAATTATAATATTATGTTTATTATTAAAATGAATTAAAACAGGGAGAAAATAGCTGTGTTGGCAGTATCTAACTAGTAAGAAATAGTTTATATGTAAAATATCATTAAATTGATTGAGCTCGAATACGGTACGTTTTCCCTCTGGCGTAATTTTCTAGACTCGGTTACAGTTATTTCTACAAGAGGTTGAGAAAATCAATGTTAAGAGTTTGGCAATCAGAAATTTCACCACCAGGTAAGCGCTAGTGTCGCATGTGCACCAGATTTTCTCTATTCCCTAAGTTAAAGAACAGGATAATGGCAATAATCATGAATCAGATATTGAATAACGTCGTAACTAAGTAAATATTTCTCTTTTATTATTCGCGTAGCTTCAAATTTTAGTCATAGGACTAAGTCAAATGTTGAAACACTGCGTACATATCGGCAGAACGTTTCCCCACGCCACTCTCCCATAAGAAATCACGTTTTGTCCCTAACTCGAGTAGAATAGACCTTGACTCGGTTAAGCTTTGTTTGCACGAGGCGGAGGAATATCCTGGAAGTAGGACTCAAGCAGGGCTTCAGAAAAGTCGTAAGCAACCGTGAACGGACTATACTCAGAGGTCGCAGACTGTCGCGTCCGTACACTGAAGATGCGTTAGACCGAGTATTCGTCTTCTGCGCATGTACCCAACACTGACCTATCCCAAAGGAACACAAATGCCAAGGGTCACATGGTCACACACTGACGAACGTGTTTGTTTACATTTTAATTTTTAAAAGACAAGCACTTTTATATGAATAAAACACTTTCATCAATTTGAGTCTAATCTAATTGCATTCCAAATTAGTTAGAGAAGAGTGTGCTAACATTTCAAGGCACTTGTTTTCTAAACAGTGTTCTAACCTCAAACAGACTGTCCACGTCGTGTTTGCCATGGGTATTGGCAGTTCAACGTTGGGAGACACGGAGATTGGTTGTGCGCAGCCAGCGAGATCGGTCTACCTCATCTTCAGTGTATGGTCGCGTGAGGCACGCTACGTCTGGAGCTGGGTGTCCTCCGGGCTTCGAAGCCAGCTGTCTCACCCCCTCCCCCCACCACACAAATACAGAAAGACGCCCCGCACGCGCGTGAGCTCGTGTGTGGACAGCTGCGTCGTTCCCCCTACTCAAGGTTCACGCGGGTGCAGGGGTGTCCTGGGTCTGGATGTGGGGGGGGGGGGGGGGTTGGCCAAGCCGCTATTTGCACAAGAAAATGAAATTCTCCTCCCCGATGCATGCGGGGCGGAAGACAGGGACGATAGTGGCTGGCCCATTGTTCGGCGATGCAGTGAGGGGGACGCCAGCTAGCCACGCAATAAAAGAAGTTTTCGCGTCGCACGGGGCTCTGTGGGGGTTGCTCTATGTGTTGGGGGGGGGGGGGGCTGGTGGTCGCCTTTTCCTCCCTCCAGGGGGAAGTCATTCGCCTGGGCTAAGGCTGCGCCCCCTGCCACTGTCTTTACGAAAGCAAGGGAGGGATGGAGGGGGTTGGGATGCTTGCCCGCCTAACAAAGCCCTGGCACAATAGTAGATTAGGTTATAGGGGGTGTGCCAGTACGTTGTGGATGGGGAGAGGGGGGTCGAACGACGCGTCTCTCTCTTCAGTTTTTATTTTATCCAGGTGTGTGTTTCTGGGCTCAGTCGGGAGGGGAGGAAGGTTTCTTTTGTTCGTCGCTAGCACACGCGCCACGTATGTGAGGGTTATAAATAGCTCCTACTGAGGAAGGGCGAATTTCCCCTCCCCTAAAGCACCTTCGCATAGGGCACGAGCCGAACCCACGCTCCCGTCAAACGACGAGGGATGATGTTAAGTTTTGCACCCCCTCAGGGTCCTTTCAAGACTAGTAACCTACATCGGGAGGTTTTCTGAAGACACCGTACTGCCGGCACCTGTGGGTTTAAAGACTCCTGAATCCTCGTCACAAGACATTTAATCGCGCGACCTACATCCGCCGTATAAAGGTCTACCCCCCCCCCCCCTTTTTCCACCCTCCACCATGCAGTCCTTTTCTTGTACACAAAGTTCGCAGTGTTGTGAGGGGTTTCAGACCTTCTGTAAGCAATTTGTCAACTCATCCGAAAAGAATTTTGCACGCGCAGTGGTGAATCGAATTTATCGGGTTACGAAGAACAACAAAGAGCGGCGTTATTTTTCATAGATGCCTTTTGTTCGGAAAGTCACGAAAATTTATAGGTCAAGCTATATCTCAAAAGAAAATTTACTTTTTATGTGTTTTGACGTGGTTTTATTTAGCTGGGGCAGAAAACGATTTAGGTGCCATGAACGAAGTAAAGATGCTTTTCAGTAAACTGAGTGTCTGTTCACTATCTGAAAGCTCACGCCAATAGACATGTCGTAAAAATTCAAGTTTTATACTATCTTCAATTTTACGTTTCACTGTTCACGCCTTGTGGTTGAACGTGTTAAAAAAAAAACCTCTGCAGGCATTTAAAATTTGCTCATCAGTATAGAACCCAGGACTTCTGTGCTAGTAATTCATGCTGCCGTACAACCTGGCCCATTAGTATTATGCGAGGAACGTTTTCAGAAACTACCATAGTACCTGATGGTAACGATTAAATTAGTTTTATACTTTAGTGTTGTTTCCTACCCAGGACGCAGTTAGTCATAAATTTCCTTTCACGTCCATCAAGGTACGCATATTATAGGCCACGTTTATAAAAAGTTCTAACCTACTTCGAAAAATTTTTTACGTTGTGGTTTATGAGAAGAAATGGTATAAATAGGAACCAACGTAACTCCGCGATTTCGTGGGCTTCTTAACGCTTTATACCCGATTCTGTGTTTATAAATTGAGAAATACAGATACTGGGCTCGAACCATCAATTATTTGACTTCCCGGTTGCGATAAGGTGATACCTTCGCACGTATGACCATCAGCGATCTCTTAAACCACTTTCGGAAAGTCACCAAAGTGTCGGATTACGGCTTCCAAATCTATCATAGAACTCGTACAGAATCTCTATATCGTGACATTGCTCGTAGCTGAGGGTATTCTACCATTATTATTTCAGCAATAAAGTTTACGACATTAAACGTTTATTATTGAAACCATGTCAAATAAGTCTCTCAGTGCTCGGAAAACAGCCGACTAGTCCTCGTTGGGCCTACAGGAGGGTAGAATGTTGTAAAGTTATAAATTCTTCTTACAAATTATTTTTCTCATTTTTTTTTTTTTTTTACCAGAGTATATCACGTACACTCTGAGGTATTAGAAATTACTTGCTTTAACGGCACACGGGAGCTGTGACGTGTAGAAGACGTAAAAGGAGCTCGAAATTATAATAGTTGAAAAAAGGAAGTCTGCGAAGACGCTGTTTCCAGACAATGCATCTCGGGTTAAATACTTCACAAAACAAACTTCTCCTTCGCAGGCGAAATAATGAAAATCCTTGTGTTCTGTAATTAACAAAGAAGGGCTGCGTCCTAATCACAAGGCCAAATAAGAAAATGTGGCAGTAATTAAGACGGAACGGTGACGCCACGTTGTTGGCGAAGTGTCGTCTTGGCAAACAAGGTCTCTCTCTGCCGACTAAAATAAAAATAGACGAGGGGGAATTCTAGACATCATCTGTATACAGCACATCCCACCCCGGGTAGTTAAAGAACCTCTCTGTTACTTGTTGAGGGTATCAACATTTATTTATTGTGTATACTAAAACATCCCTCTTCATATATCAAACGACTCCCAAGATCAAAGCATTTCATAGAGAGTTCGTATAAGATATATTTCAATTCAGCTATGTTAATTAATTTTCACTTACTTGCGAAAATAATATCTAAAGGTTATCAAAACGCTTCTAAAGAGTGACTTGGTATTAATCCCCCCAACCAGCGGAACATCCCTTACGAATCCATACTTGAAAAAAAAATACACCAACAACGCCGAAAACCAATAATTATTCGAGTAGTTGTGAATTCCTCAGAACATTTTTCTGTGTTAAAACGTTTTTTTTTTCTGAAGACCTTTACTTGCCATCTTGTTTTTCACCTTTGATTTTTTTTTTTTGCTGAGGTATTGGTTTAGTAATCGTTCTTTTAATGATAACAAATTTATGTATTGCCAAGATAGAGGGTGGAACTAAACTTTACCGACAAACTTCATCAGGTGATTCGTCATCAGTAAATACCCTTGACAGTGCAACTGAAACGTATATTTTTTGCTAGTAAAACAGCCAGAATGAAAAATAAATACACTGGATAAAGCATTATTGAACGGTACAAACCATAAAATATCGGGCATGCATATCAAACCCCTTCCATAAAAAAGGATGGTTAGGAATCCCATTTGTGCATTTAAAAATGCAACTTAACTACCCGATATATATTTTTTGTTTTTCCTGGGGCTCAGTAATCTACCGAAGATTTATCATAACGCATTAATTTCTCTAAAATAGTGAAATGTACTGTAAAAACACAAGACAGCCTTTTTGTGTACCATGTACGGCAGATTACCAATCCGCAGGAAACAACAGATGTATATGGCTGTTGCATTTTTAAATGCAGAAATAGTATCCAGCTCCATCCGTTTATATGTAACGGGGTTGATATCTGCACCCAATAAATATTATAGATACTTTTTTTTTTGAGGAATCACCTGCCGAAGTTCGTCAGTAGAGTTCAGTTCCATCATGTACAAATATCATGTCGCAACCATATTTGATTAATCGAATATATATCACTGGAGTGACGATATACCACAAACACTAATCTCAAATACATTTCTTTTTCTTTCTTTGTTTTAAATATTTCCACATACAGTCTCTAGCCGCAGCAAAACTGAAATCGGATTATCCATTGTTCGTCTATAATAGGAAGGAAACTATTACTATCTACTGAAGAGAAGCTGTTATTAGACGGAGGGTAGGGGGGAAGTGAAAATCTAACATATTACAGGAGAAACGCTAATTTTTAAAGTTATGAAAAGGAGGGGGAAGTAAATTATCAAAGCAGCATTTTTTATATGCATAAAAATGTATTCCGCTTATGTGTAGTTCTTAAACAATTCTAAACACGTGTAAAGACAATTTAGATCTACGTGAGGATATTTGTGCCTTTCATCTGAGATGCAATCTATTTAACGGGTGACAAAAAATTTAATTCCGGAATTGGCATGCTATAAAGTGTGATGGGGTAAAGTTCCGTTTTCGAAAAAAAGAAAGAGTTTGCAAAGATAACGCCACAGGAATGCCGTTTTGTACCTCTGTTGTCCCTAAGATGAGACGGAATATCAGGGGCAGCTGACCCGTTAAAGGAAAGAAAGATTTATCATGAAGAAAGCAGTTTTCTTGGCGACGAGGAAAGTGGCAGGGTGGCTGAAGAGATATAAAAAAGTAGCCCGAAGGGGAAGAAAACAAACGTAAGGAGCAACCTGTTGCCGTGGGAAGATCCCCGGAGGAAAAGAGCAGCGGAATGACTCGATTAGCGGAGATTTCCGGGAACATCTTGGAGGGTCGGAATCTTAAAAACAGCTTCCGCTAAGGGAAGGGGCTTCCTTGAAGGGGGCAGGGAGGAGGTTGTAAGAAGGAAGGCAGTGAAGCAAGTCGTCTTGGGAACCAGAGGGTGGCTGCGACGATAGAAGGAAGGAGCAACAGATGCCTAGCTGAAGGGCGAGGGGGGGACGGGGGGCGAGGGATATCTTGAAATCTCGCTCTATTTTCCTTCGTCTTGGCCAGGGGGAGAACCCTCCAACAAAGGAGCTGCTTGTAATGACACCCGAGTCTGTGGGACTCGCAGAAGGGGAGAGCTATGACTTTAACAGATTGGTTTAGTTTTATACCTTTACCCACTGCGTCCAGGCAGACAATATTTGTCACCTGACTTATCCGAGATGTTTTTCTTTTTCCTCGTGGGCTCCAAATTCGTCGAAAGATGAAGATGTCGCTGCTTGTGTTTGTGCGTGTATGCGTGTCAGTTGTATCAGCTGGGTTAGACACTGGCCAGTCACACTACGGCCTGTGTAGCCAAGGTCCTGTCTTCGAAACGTCATATTCTGGATTCACTCTTCTCTGGTTGGCATTTACGTAGCTGTACAAACAGGCTGCTCACGGTGAGTCTAGTGGTAAGAAGTACACTTCCCTAAGTAAACTCGTCAAATCACACACTGTGAAACTGTACTGGAATTGTAGTATACAATATGCCGATTGCACTGTGTATGTGCGTGTGTGTGTGTGTGTATGTATATATATATATATATATATATATATATATATATATATATATATATATATATATATATATATATATATATACATGTATGTGTGTGCTTGTATGTGTGTATATATATATATATATATATATATATATATATATATATATATATATATATATATATATATATATATACATACACACATACAAGCACTAACAATTTCAAAAAACATTATTCAAAATTTTTATTGAACTCTTTAAAACTTTTTTTTTTCAGAACGGCTTTGGTTTCCCAGGCTGTAATATGCAACCAAAACAACATGAGAAACAAACAATAATGTGACTAAAACACTCTGTAATTACAAATATATATTTAAAAAAACTGTAATTTACTCACCCAGCCATTAAAAATCAAACAAGAAATTTTAAAAACCTACAAGCAGCAAAAAAAAAGTTACAGCAGAAAAAGGAATTTCAACAACATTCGTACGACGATCGACATAGAACGTGAATCAAATATACACTCACAAATATAAACAAGAAAAGACCGCAGTGCAATAAAAAAAAACATACCCACAAACATTAACGTTTGCGTGGATAAGGAAAGATAAATAAGTCCGAAAAGAACTTACGCGGAATAACGAAGAGAGTTTATTTGCAAACGCGACAAATAAAAAGGCAACGTGTGAAACAACACGAAGAAGCACGTAAATCGTGACTTTTCTGAAAAATGCTACCTGTTCCCGTCCTCAGGTGACAATAGTTAAGACCTTTAGTTCAAAATAATTACGTCTATTTGGTAAGTGCTTTTCAATTTTCTGTATGCCAGGTTGTTTATAAACGCAATCTTGAACTGGTGGATGGAAGGGTATAGTCAGTTAATTACAGTATGAGTCTAGGCCCGATACCGAGCGCTCTATAGTCACGTATGGTAGACTGGGAGTGGCAGTGGTTGAAACACTGTACGCTGTAGACCTCGGGGGAATTTACTATCGAAGACAGCTATAAGCTGTTCATGTCAAACTGAGCACTTTTGAAATCCCTGCTTAACATCTACTTGTATGAACATTTTGTATTCTTCTGCCACATGGAAAATTATCATGGGCCTGATCACTTTATTCGTGCGTGGGTGTGGTGAAACTGTGAAATTACTTAAAGAACAATTATTTTACAAATTAACTCATTGGTGCACTTATATACATGAAGAAAAAGCTGGGAAGCAAAATAAATCATTTCAGTATTCACAAATGTTTACCCGACACTTTTAATTTAGTGTATACACAAGGAACTACTTTCGCTTCGTCGTTACCAACTTTACAGAGCGCACGACAGAGTGCCCGTTAAAATATATGCGGGTAGGTGTAGTGACATTTATCAAAGGTTGGTTTCAAAAGTGCTCAGTTAATCGTGAACAGCCTATAGACGTGGCGAGCTGCTATGATGCCCCGGTTCTGATCCAGTAGCTAGTAGGAGGACCAGATAGTATGTAGTGTTTAAGAGTGGGATGGACCCTTGAATTTTCTGTGAAATAGTTGTTTGCGCGAATAAGCGTATCTCGGTAAATAAATGTTCTGCAAATACGACTTCTTGTCATAAAAGATAAAAAACAGTTATCCATGCCCCTATTTTTTTTCTGTTTTCATATTAAGTGTATTCTTGGAGAAAAAATCGTGAAAATGGTCAAATATCGCATTTTTAAAGCTTGCCCATGCAGTTTCCATAAGCAGTAAGAGAAAAGTACAAAAATACGGGCGTAGTTGACCTGTGGTCTTTCATCGCGTGAAATAAAACCCCACTGCTACAGATCTGATTTGCACAGTACAGTGTCAGAACGGAAACACTTCACGCCTTGCGCGTAGGAGCGATGAGGCACTAGACGTGCATGTTAGTGTCGCCCGTATCGCTCCCTCGCTTCTTGACCTTGGTCACGCATCTCCATCCCACTCTTAACGTCTCGTCGACGGCGAGGTCGTTATAGACGAAGCAAGTTGCTCGGAGAAACTGGGATGGGGATGGAAACGGCCATGTCCTGTGGTAATTAATCATACCGGCATTCGTCTGGCGTGATCTCGGTGAAACCATGGGAAACCGAGATCAGGATAGCCGCAACGGAATTCGAACCCAGGTCCTTTAGGGTGCAAGTGGGTAGGTTTACCACTGCGTCAGACGTGCGTGCTTAGGCGAATGACCTATCAGAACGAACTGACAAATGCTTCACGCTGTAGGGTTATAGTCTACTCGCGGTTTCTTCACACGTTTTGAATCAAACCTTTGAAAAATCACCCCATGTAAGACGTGATTGGTTGTTTCTTACATATGTAGTTAGTGTATAACATGTTTTTTATACGCGTGTTGACATTAAAGTACCTTATTTTTTACTAAACGTAACTTTTACTTAATTTTTATTAATTAATTTTAATGTTTAATTTATAATTAATACGGACAAAACAGGGAGACAATAGGTATGTTGGTAATGCCTGGTAAGGAATAGTTCTTATGCAAAATATTATTACACTGAGTGCGCACGAATGCGATGCGCTGTCCCTTTGATGTAATTTTCTGAACTTGGTTTGCGTGAGGCGAAGTAATATACTGGAAGTAGAACTTTATCAGGGTTTCAGAAAAGTGTGAAGTAACCATGAATGGTCTATACCAACTTTTTCACGGTTAGCATAAGGGGCATTTCCGACAACTTGACACACATATGACCAACGAAATGATCAAAGAGAACTATTAAAAGAAAGAATAGCTTTTAAATGCCATCTATAATATGTAAAAGTCAGTATTATACATCAGTCTACATTTTCTATAAACATGCAGGTAACACAACGAAATATTAGTTGAAATTGCAGTCGTAATTCACTGTGATTTGAACATTTGTTTTATTCGGCTTTGAAACAGACGACACCAACACACGCTGGAAGAAACGATACTGTACACATCTCGACAAGCGCTACTTCCAAGTGCCTACTAGTCGACGAATGCCACCAGTAGGTGTCAATTGTAAACATCCGTGAATATTGGGTTAGATAATCAGAGTAAATGCTCTTGTGTTAGAGGAGGTGTGTTTATTAATATTCAGTTTATTTTCGAAGAAACGCGAAATACGGGCTGCGTGATGTCCCGTCCTATTCCCGTACGGAAATGGCGACAATACGGGACAGTTGGCAACTCTACTTCACAGACGCCGAGTATCACCAGGGCGCGGCACTATAATCTGGATCAATTCTCGCCAGCTGAGGGGCACTGCGTTGCTATAGGCAGTTCACAGTAAAGTGAACACTTTTTAAGGCCCTCTAACAGGCATTAACCATTAATAAACATATCTTACTGTAGCCTCAGGCATTAAATTTGGAGGGTGGTGAAATGTATACAATGTGTTTATTGGTCACACTGCAATGTTTGTATTAAAAAGCAGCAGGAACATGAAAATTATTTGAAAGTAAAAATTTAGAAGGGCCTTAAAAAGTGCTCACTTTACCGTGAACAGCCCATAAAAAGCAAGCACAAGGAACACATTTGTAAAGATGGCAAGCGGAGAAAAAAATTCTGAGGGTCAAGACTAAGGCAGGATTTACAACGACCCGTCATATCCGTCCGTCCATCATCCGTCCGTCAATCACGTGACCAACAGCCAATCAGAGATGGTCATTAATTCTATCCGTCCGTCCGTCAAAACTTCGGCAAGCTTTAACTTTCGACGGACGAACGGATGAAATTACAGCCTTCTAAACTTGCACGTTTTGTTACTCGTTCATCCCGAGTTCTTTACAAGGCTGTGTAGCGTATGCAGTGTTTTGTTTTTGCTGTCTTTTGTTTTCATATATCTGTTTATGTAACCGTAAAATAAAATTGAGTCAAAATTTTCCTGAAGAATAATTGATACTTACGTTCGGAAACACGAGCTCATTTTTATAAAAGTAAAAATAATATAATTATGCTTTATATGCCATGAAAAAAGTTTTTAATCCATTTATTTCCGTAAAGTACGAGTATGGTTGTTTTTGGTAGTTAGAAACACAATACAGCAAAAGATTTTCACTTTTTTGGAGAATTTTTTACTATTTGTAAACAGTTCCGTTTTTATTAGTTTGCAGCAATGAACTTTCGACGGACGTACGAAGTTTGGTTGTAAATCGCTCGACTGGGGGACGGACGGATGACGGACGGACGCGACGGGCTGTAGAAAATCCTGCTTAAGAGAGATGCAAGGAACAGCCACCGTCCTGTGATGGGATAAAGTCAATGTGCGTGGTTGCTGGCGGCTTGGTGGAGTGCTACGTACTACGGAGCCAGTCGTCGCACCCACAAGCTAGAGCTCCCTCGACGGCGGTCGTCTTGGCGGGGGCTTTCTTCGAGCGAGGAGGGAACTATTTCTTCAAACCCCCAGCCACTCTTCCAAGCCTTAATTACTTCGCGTCCATTGTTCGGGAACTGGCCGCATTGTTGCGCCGTTTTCGCTGCAAGGGGGGGGGGGGGGAAGAAGCAAGCGGAGTTGGGGAGGAGGTGTTGACGAAGTAGCGTGTAAGAGTTTGAGTACTCTGATGGGGGGGGGGGGGGGGAGGCTGTTTTGAAAATGTTTTCGGCGAGACCATCAGCCTAAATGTTGCCGTTGTGTCTCCTAAAACAATGCGGGCACAACTTCGTCTTCAGGGGTGGGGTGGGAGGGGTGGCGTTATCTTGTCTCGCTGTGGGGACGGGAGATCCCCAAGGAAGTAATCTTGGTGTGAATGTTGCCAAGGGGCAGTGAAAGGGAAAACGCATAAGGGAGGCAGGGAGGGCTGAAGAAAATAGCTTGTCTGCGGAACCTTACAATGCGCCTCCTACCCCAGCTCGGACGAGTCTCGGCCCGAGAAGACAGCTTAGCCTTGGGACAAACGAATTAACCTCCTACTTCCTCCTCCCTCCACGGGTTGATCCTAATCGCTTAGTCAAACTTGATACGGAGCGCCTGGGGGAACGAGGCAGGGAAGCGGAATACAGAGGTAAGTTTTCTGGAGCTACCGTCCTCCTATGTAGCACTCCATGCTGCTGGGATACAGCCCCGCCACTACGACGTATACAACGACTAGCCGCTGCCAGCGTTTGCCGAAAACTGCCGCTGTTGAGTTACGCATTCGAGAACTTGTCATGTACGTCGAATAGTTTCGCGTAATATGCCTTCAGAATTTACATGTATTATATGCCTACGTATTCTTAACTTCCCAACAATATTGTATTTGGGCGAGGTGGAGGTTTGGACGGCTTTTAACTTCGAGGTATTGATAGCCGATGAGGGTGAAGCGAGGTAAATATGGAGCAGCGTCAGAATGAAAAAGCGGGGGGGGGGGGGGGGGAGATTCCCGAGAAAACCCGCCAACCAGCACGATTTCCACGTGCGAAAATCTCGGCAACATCCCACTGGGAATGGAACCCGGTTTGCCTTGGTGGGCGGCGAGTACCCTGAATAAGCTACTTTGGTAAAACGCTTCTGTTTTTATTCGACACAGTTACGACATTTCTTCCTGTTTATAGCTTTTTGAAGAGTCGTTCAGTGGGTGTCCAAACCAACTGAGAGCCGAACACGTGCGTATACGTTCGTAAAGTCTTAACATTCCACCGAAAGAATTTGCGAAATTCATGGACCTCTAGTCATGGACGTAAGTATAGGTTAGTACAGGAGTAATCAAGAAAGTCCTCGCCACGTGAGACGGAAGGCGACGAGCACAGCTACCGTGCAGGTGGCAGACCCCTCTCCCCCCACCAAGTGTCTAAGCGGGGTCGACCCCGGGTTAGCGTCACTCACCTGCGCCCCCTCCAGGCCGTGGCGTTGACACCGCCCCACAAGAAGACGGCCTGGAAAGCGCCGACTTTCTAAACGTGCTCCGGCGGACCATGCGGGCCGAATGGAGGTCTTCAGATAAGCCATTAAACTCGCGCCTGCCCCACACCGCTGGCATGGTTTGACGCACTCTTCCCCCACTCCCCAAACCCTTCTGGGGGCTCCTCCGGGTCCACTGCACCACGTTAGGTAATTAGGCCGCCGGCTTGACGACCCCGATCACAGCCCGTGAGTCCTGGACCTCCGACTTGGACACATTCTTGGGGATTGTTCGTCAAAAGTTGGACACAGCTTTAAACATACGAAGATGCTATAAACTGTAAACATCGTTATGGTGGGCTCGTGTACGGACGATTATGTACTGTACTCGTCTCTGGAGTTGGCCTTTATAATTTTTCATTCACGCAAAAGAACTTTGTCAGATAAAATGAACTCTGCACACGCAGGCTTTATGCCGGTTCTGATTACTTGAGATTTTCAATTTAAAATGGTTTACCCAGCAACTGTTTTTACCGAGAATTATCCGTAAAACATAACCAGAAGTAATATGTTAATTTGAATGGATTACAGCTGCCCAGCGTAAACAAATTATAAATTTCGGGCGAATCTCAAGAGCGATGCATGACGATGACTGTTCACGGTAAAATGAGCACGTTTTGAAGGCTCTGCTTAAGATCTACTTGTATGGACGTTGTGTATTCTTCCGCCTTACGTAAACTTAACTTTGCAATAGGCCTCATCACTTTATTTATACGTTGGTCAAGTGAAACTGTAAAATTATTAGAAAAGTAAATATGTTACAAATCTGCTCATTTTTACTGTTGGATGCTATTCAAATAGATAACAGAAAGCGGAAGAAATAGTTTAAGTTATCACAAATTGATTCCTAACACTTGTAATTCGAGGTTACTTTCCCTCCATCGTTACCAACTTTACAGGGCGCATGTCACTCAGTGCGCCAGTTAAAATATACGCAGGGCGGGGCAGTGACATTTTTCTGAAGTTGATTCTTAAAGTGCTCACTTTATCGTGAACAGCCTTTAGTAAAATATTGTCTGTAAAATAAGTGTTTGGCCGTATACGCGCGTCTTAGTGAGTGAGCGAAGAGATTTGGGTAGTTCTCAACAGCGAGGTCTTGAGAACCGATGAGGGCGAAGCGAGGTATGGAGCAGCGCTGCGCCGGAAGGGTAAAAGGGGGGGGGGGGAGAATCGTGAGAGCGCCGAGAAAATCCGCTGACCAGCGACATTGTCTGGCACGATCCTCTCAAGCAAAATCCGGGAGCGACTCCTCACGGGACCGAACCTGGGTCGCCTATGTGGGAGGCGCGTAAACTAACCACTACACTACCGCGGCCCCCCGCTTCTTAGTAAATAAATGTTTTGAGAAGAAAACTTTTTCTCAGGAGATTAGGTCTATATAGTATATATAGGCCTACATAAATATATCTACATATCCCGCTATAGGTTGTTCACTGTAAAGTGAGCACTTTTTAAGGTCCTCTCAACAGGCATTAACCACTAATAAATATATCTTATTGCAGCCTCAGGTATTAAATTTTGAGGGTGGTGAAATGTATACATTGTGTTTATTGGTCACATTGCAATGTTTATATTAAAAAGCAGCAGGAAAATGGAAATTGTATGAAAAGAAAAACTAAGAAGGGCATTAAAAAATGTCCACTTTACCGTGAACAGCCTATTTATTCCTGGAGAAAAAAATCGTGAAAATGGTTAAATGTACCATTTTTAATGCTTTCCAATGCAGTTTTCTTAACCGGTAAGACAGAATTACGATTATACGCACGTAGTTTAATCTTTGGGATTCCATTGCGTGTAATGAAACCCTACTGTTACAGTGATATAATTTGCACAGTACAGCATTACGACGGAAACACTGAACGCCTTGCGCGTAGGAGCTATGAGGCGCTAGAAGTGCTTGTTAGTGTCTCCCACACAGCGGATTCTGCAGTTTAACAGTTTAGTCCAGTGGCTTAGATCGCATGTAATATAAAATCCTGCTACGTATATACAGTATTTTGTGTGGAATTCAGCTTTCAGGGGATGAGAACCATCGCAATGGTTCCTCATGACCAGACGTGACGCCGAGGTGTTTAAACATTTTTTTTTACTAGGGATTCCCCTTAAGACGTTGGTATTCGCCCACAACAAAGTCGCGGACAGGCAAGTTATAGCAGCCCAGTTCACAAGTGCCCTGCAGACTGAACTCTCCCGACGCCGCCACGCAACAAACGCCACGGAGATTATTAACATGAACAAGCGATCGCCTCTGGAATATTATGAGAGGCGTTGATAATGGAGAGTTCATACACGGGGAAGGCTTGCTGGCTCCCCTGGTTGTTGTCGATGTTCGGTAACTACCGTGGCGATATAGGCTCGCACCCCCTGGCAGGGGGCGCCGTCAGCAGATGTGTGTTCGTCGACGATGAGGCACCGAGAGAACTACTGTGCGCGGGGTAGAAGGCTTACAAGTAGATGGCGCAGGGGGGGTCGGCGTGTAGAGACCACGTGGCCCGCCGCCCTCTTCGATCACCATCAAAAATTGAAACAGACAAGAGGGTGGAAGGCAGAGATAAAAAGGAACCGGGCGAAAGGGGGAGGGTTTCCGCTGGGAAGGGTTCCTACGCCCTGCCGACAGCTGAGCTGGAGCGGCACAATGGGAGGGATGCCCTTTCGCACGCGGCGCTCGTCAAAGAAATCAACAAGGAGGCCTCGGCGAAACTGTTCCAGTTAATCAACTTGCTCGTCCAAGGGTAATCACAGCTGGCCGACGAAACACAACGAGGGTGCAGGCGCGTTGGGAGTATTGACGTTTATTTGCGCAGCGTCGTGACATAAATAAAGCCTTAGGAAACGTAATATCACCCATCAGCTCGATTTGGACGTAAGTTTCTGATTTCATCATAATGAAGAGATCAGGACCATCTCAAAAAAAAAAAAAAAGGTTCAACACGAACTATACTCTTGAAACTTTTCATCCCTCGACGTTCTCTCTTCGTTACCCTTCGAGATTAATGGGGCGCATTAATAAACAACAGTTTTAAAAAAGACTGTCCGATGCTTGAAGATTAGAAATGATAGTGAGCTGGTATTTATTGATGAAGACCACCAAGGGAGTAATTTTCATTAATAAATGTGTATGTTACACTAAAATTATATATATATATATATATATACATATATATATATATATATATATATATAGTTTTTAAGCAGTTTATTAATAATCTTTTTTTAGTGGGCTTTTAAGTCGGTAGGCTAATCAGGAGTGACTTATATGATAAACAAAATTTAACGTAAGCTCAAATGTGCAAACTTCACTCATATCAGTGATACATCCTAAATTCGTGGCATATAGACGACCTCGAATCCCGACCTTCTTCGGCTGCACATATAATTTGGTCGAGTTACTATTCACTCCTACAGGCTATTTACGGTAAACTGGGCACTTTCGAAAGACCTGCTTACGATATAGTTCTCGGATTGCATTGTATTTCTCCACTATATGTAAATTTAACATTGTATTGGGCCAGATGACTTTATTCATACGTCGGTCACGTAAAACTGTGAAATTATTAGAAATGTAAATATTTTACAAATTTGCTAAATCTTACACTTACAGGAATTTTATAAAAGAGAGAAAGAAAAAGAAATAATTTCAGTATTGACATATGTCGTACTAATACTTTTTATTCAACGTTAAGACATGGAACTATTTCCCTTCCGTCGTTGCCAACTTTACTGAGCGCATTCCAAGACATTGTGTGCTCGTTGAGATATATGCAAGGTGGCTGCAGTGACATGTTTCGAAGGTTGATTCCAGTAGTGCTCACTGTACCGTGAATGGCCTTTACTGCGTGGAGTCGTCGTCACTACAATCTATTCGCGGTTTCTTCACACTTTTTGAATCAAACCTTTGAAAAATCTCCCCAAGAATGACGAGCTTGGCTGTCTCTTAAAAATTACTTGTATCACAAGTGTTTTACACTTGTATTAACATAAACGTATCTTATTTTTGGTTAAACTGAACTTTTACTTAAATATTGTCAATAAATTATAATATTTAAAGGCTGTTCACGATGAAGTGAGCACTTTTGAAATCAACCTTAGAATCAAGTCACTGCCCCTGCCTGCATTCATTTCAACGGGACGGGCGCACTGAGTGGCATGCGCGCAGTAAAGTTAGTAATGATGGATGGAAATTGTTCCATATTATTCAACATCGATTAAATAGTGTTTAGGCGACCATTGTGATAACTTAAATTATTTCTTTGCTTTCTGTTTTTTTTTTTTTTTTTTTTTTTTTTTGTTTTTTTTTTTTTATCGAAGTTTACAAATGGCCAGATTTGTAACATATTTACTTTTCTGACGATTCCGCCAGTTTCAACTGACCGACGCATGGATAAAATGGTGAGGTCCATGGCAATGTTAATTTTACATAAGGTGTAGGAATACACAACGTGCATACAAGTAGATCTTTAGAAGGGCTTTCAGAAATGCTCATTTTACAGTGAACAGCCTAATATGAATAAAAACAGGGTGGAAATAGGCCTGTAAGTAATGCTAGTATAATACATTCACGGTTACTTCAGCCTTTTCTGAAGCCCTACTAATGTTCTACTTCCAGGATATTCCTCCGCCTCGTGCAAACTATGCGTAACAAGTCTGGAGAATTACACGAGAGGGACAACGCACCACATTCGTGCGCACTCAGTTGTAATGATATTTTGTAAAATAACAGTTTCTCACTAGATGTTACCAACATACCTATTTTCTCCCTGTTTTTAATTCAAATTATTTATCAATGGAGCATAATTTACTTAAGGGTAAGATATTAATAACATTTCAATTTAACAGGAAAAAAAATAACTTTTATGAACACAAGTATTAAACGCTTGTGATACAGGGCGTATTTAGGAAATAACTAAACACTTCATAAATGGGGAGATTTTTGGAAGGGTTGATTCAAAAAGGTCGAAGAAACCGTGAACGGACTATAAGAAATAATTCTTATGCAAAATATCATTACAGCGAGTGCGCAGGAACGTGGCGCGTTGTCCCTTCGGTATAATTGTCTAGACTCAAGCTTTGTTTGCATGAGGCGGAGGAATATCCAGGAAGTAAAACCTTAGTAGAGCTTCAGAAAAGTGTGAACTGTAAGACTTGACGCCTTGGCTTGACGACATCCCAGGTCAGTCGGCGAGTGCGTCCACGCGGGAAACGGCAGCTGGAGGGGCGGTGTTGCCGTCGTGAATAAGGGACGCCCCGACATGCCGACGCAGTGGCGGTGCACGCGAACGACGCCCCCTCCCCCCCCCCCCCTTGGGGTTGCCGGGGGGATGGGAAGAGGGACGTGGGGAGCATCGTGGGAAAACCTGCGTCGACAGCTGTACCTGGTGTCATTTGCAAGGCGTCGCCAGCCGAGCGTGCCCGCGAGGGTGGCTGAGCTGACGAGTCAGCTGTTGCGCTCTGGCCGCCCAACCCCTTGCGGTCGACGTCACTCCCCTCGGCTAAAGCATACCTGTAGACTACGCCAGGCGTTGCCCTGCGCTCCGGATATTCCTACACGCACACAAAACGTTTAGCTGTTTCCATGGTAAAGGCTGTTCACGATAAAGTGAGCACTTTTGAAATCAACCTTAGAAGAATGTCACTACCCGCCTGCAAATATTTTAACGGGCGCACTGAGAAACATGCGCCCATTAAAGTTAGTGACGACGGAGGAGAAAGTAGTTCCATAACTTAACGTCGAATAAAAAGTGTTAGTTAACCATATGTGATAACTTCAAAGTAATTCTATAGCTTTTGTTTTTTTTTTTTTAATGCGTCGAAGTTAAAAATGAGCAGATTTTTAAAATACTTATTTTTCTAATAATTTTACAGTTCCAATTAACCGACGCATGAAGAAATCAATGAGGGCCATGACAATGATAATTCTACATAAGGCGGAAGCACACACAACGTGCATGCAAATAGATCTCAAGCAAAGATTTCAAAAGTGCTCATTTTACCGTGAACTGCTTATAACTGCAGTATTCCCTCAGCCACAGCTGACGTTTGAAAAAAAAAAAAGAACACTATGGGTAGTAACTGCTTAGTTTATTGCAGATGGCGTTTTTCTTGGGACTATAATTACTGTTCTTCGTACAATGCGAGGAGGAATATGGTAACGTGAACGACTAGTGCGTTGTCCCTCTGGTGTAATGTTCTAGACTCAGTTAAGCTTTGTTGGCATGAGGCGGAGGAATATCCTACAAGTAGAACATAAGCAGGGGTTCAGGAAAGTTGCAAGTTACCGTGAACGGGCTGTAGAACTGAAATGGTACAAATTAAAAAAAAAATTCAGTTAAGTAGACCTGTATGTTATGTTCAAGCTTTTATTTTTTAATTTTCGGTCATAAAGTTCGATTGCGAAGCTTTGTAAATGAAAATTGAAGGCGGAGATAGAGGCGCGGAAAATTCCTCTTTCGCAAATCTCGTCGATAATGAACAAAACTTTGGAAATCTAGGCTTCATCCGGCGAAATCAGCTGTTTGAAGAAAAAAAAGGGGGTAGGGGGGATGAAGACTGGCTAAAACCTGTGTACATTTCCTGGAAGTAAACCCAGTGCCTGTTGTGCCACATCCGCGGACGGCAATCGCAGACCTGCATGATCTGCCCAAATGCGCCCTCCCGCCATCTCTACCTGTTCACCTTGCTCTCGATTCGGCTTCTTTCATCAGGCGCGGCCGCTGTCGTCTGACGAAACTGGGGCATCATCTCTATACCAGCGACGCACTACGCTATACCCGCATTATGAGACCGCGTCTAGGATGCCAACTCCCGCGCCCGTTCACTGCTAACTAACTTATTGCTTGAAGGCAAGTTTCATAATTAATTGGCATACATGAGTAATGGAGAAGTGACTAGTGTCACTGTAAGAAAAAAATTCCGGTAAACTTGCTAAACTGTCTCTACAAATGACCTCGCTGTCGACGAGACGTTAACCCTTTCAGTCGTAGATAAATATATCATTTTAGGCGTTGCCACATAGAAATCTTTTGTTCGGAACTATACTGATATCCAGGCTACACTTAGCCTTACATCGGGACCAACAGAAATCTATCTGTGCTTTATGTTACTGGCAGCAGTGGTTTATGAGGCTACGAAACATAGCTTCAGCAGCGAATTAATTCTCTCACAAGTAGGGAACCTTTCTCATCTGTGACTAAAAGGTAGGGATAGGAAGATTTCGCGAATTAATTTAGAGGCAAGATAGACGTCAAACACATTTACAGAGAAGTCACCTTTGCAATTGGATCACAGCTTATTAAACACGCCCTAGACGCCTCTGAGTCAATAGCAGACTTGCAAGGAAACACTTAACGAATCCCATACTGCTAGGTGTGATGTAACGCTGATTACTCTCTGAAGCCGCAGCCAAATAACACACACCAGAGACTCAAGTATACACAGGACTGTGAGTCTAGCCTACAGGTCATTGAACTCGCGAAATTTTCCTATCCCTAATGAAAGTGTTAAACCCTACTATCTACATACATTTAGCCATTTCTGTTATAAGTTACTATATATGGAAAACGTGTCGTGAAATGTAAGTGGAGTATGTGTGGCCTCACCGCGACAAGTACCTTCCGTGGAGGGGGGTAGAAGGTGACGTCACGCGTTGGCAAGACGAAGGGAGGGGATGGGACTGCCGCCCCGGGGCCGGGGTGAGAATCTGTGCGGCCCCGCCAAGATAGGGCACGGCGACGCGGCGCTCGACCATTGTGCCTGGAGCGCCGGAACCTTCTATTGTGGCCGCACTTCCGGTGCCGGAGAGCACGCCCTCCCCCGCGTTACGAGTTCCGGCCGGATCGCCCGCGGCGGACGCCCTAGGCTCTCACAAATGCGCACGACTTCCCCCCCCCCCCCTTGTCCCGTGAAGGGGTTAAGGCGCACACGCTTGCAGCAAGAAGTTCTCATTCGTCCCCTCCTCCTCCTATCGACGCCATTGTGCTGCACCGGGTATCAAGTCACGGGGTCGTGCATAGGGACCTCTCGATTACGGCGGTGTAGCGGTTAGAACACTCGCCTCCCACACAGGCGAACCGGGTTCGATTCCCGCCAGGGGTCGCTCCTTGATTTTCGCATGTGAGAATCGTGCCGGACGATGCCGCTGGTCGGCGGTTTTTCTCGGGGATCTTCCGTTTCCCCTTGCCCCTTCATTTCAGATCTGCTCCGTACTTACCTCGCTTCACCCTCATCGGCTCTCAAGACATTGATGTTAAGAGCCGCCCAAATCTCTTCACTACACGCCACTCCATTACGACGAGCATCACGAGGATTTGTAGCTCAATTCCTGAGTCACACTTACTTACTGGATTTGAACCTATGTTCTGGCTTCGCCTTAGGGGCTAACCAAGCAGCTATAGGGGTGCGTAACTCAAGGTAGAGATTGGGTTAAATTCAAACGTCTTTATAAAACCCAAATAAATAACAATTAACACAGCTCTCTACAATCGTTGAGTTAAAGCGGGGGAGTCAATTATGATAACTGCTAACCGATTATGCAAGAGGCCACTGTATTATTAACTATCTAAATGCCTGCGAAACTATCGGAACTTGTTCACCTTAATCTCGATGCCGAAGGCTGTTTTGCATCACGTCTCCGCGGCGGAGGTTCACTGTACGTCCTTCTGCGGTCCTTCTTGACCCCGCGGTGGTTGACTGGCGTCAGGCCTGGTTTAATGTCCCCGCCGGCGCTAAGTACTCGCCGCGGGTTTACTAACTTAACTATGTTTCCAAAACGTCGCTCAGCTTGTGGCCTCACCCTGATTGCAGCGATGTGTCGCTTCTTGTGCGTGGGCCAGTGTTATGGACATGGCTTGCCCACACAGTAACAATAAGTAGGTGGGTGAACGAGGCTTAACTTCTCGTCTACAGTTGTTCAAAGAAACAGGCACTGAATCGGCAATGGCCCGCAGAAATGACCAAACCCAGCAATCTCCTAAGAGTTATTTCGGGAAACCATCGGAAACCGGAATCAGGATGGCCGCTTCGGGATCCGAACCCACACTCTAAAGAAATTATTCGCAAATTTTCTATATGAGTGTAAACGTAGACTGAGAAAGCGCAAATGGTAAAGTTATTTCCCATACATTCATGCTGGCGTTCCTACATTTGCTCAGGAAACAGTCGAATTCGTAGGAAACTTTCCCAACTTTGTATAGTAGCGGCGCTAAACATTCCATATGTGTAACCAGATGAGTGGTATTATTTCCATTCGATATACGGGTTGAAAACTTCCCAATTCAGTTTTGGAAGCTTACCAGAAATTCTTTTTAGAGTGGCAGCTCCTCCGAGAATTTACCATTGCAACACTTCGCTCAGTATCTATGTACGACACACAATGTATTTTTGTTTACCCGGGTTTAGAATCTAAAACAAATTCATATAGGCATATACAGCTTCAACTTTGTGTGATAATACAGGTGAGTATTGTGCTTCCACGGCGTCATTGGACCTGGCGCTCTTTGGAAGTCACTGATGGATTGTTTTTCTGTAGTCATTAAGTAGGAATTCACTAGCACGCTCTTTGACAAGAGTTTTATAGATAAACCGTATGGATTTCTACTACTAGGTGCTTTATGGAACGTTAATTTATGCTGTTTTTTTTTTTTTTTTTTGCTATATATATCGTTAACTGATCTAAGCGAAAATTTAGTGCGTTTTAACACTCAACGTTATTAAAAGTGGCAGCATTAGTGACAAGATATATGGACATTACATGGTTATGGATTCTAACACAGGACTTCCCGTACGTAAACGAAGGATCTTGATAAAATTATAACTGAAGTCGACCAGAGTTGTTTCCTACCAGTACTACAACGTCAACGTTCTTATCATAAATTACATATGCAACTAAGTGATTTTCTTAGTACTCTTATAGTGCCGTGTACAGCTCGGGGAGAACATTGCATTCGACTGGCGTATTTCGTGTTGTGTGGCAATTTAATTGATAACAGATTTTCGAAACTTTATAGGAAAATATTGTTTATTAACAAATGCATATCGGCAATTGCATAAAACTAATGAATACATGCTTTTATAAATGTATACGCTTCTTCATAAAGGAACATTCCGTCTTAATTGAGATACAAGCTTTAATTATTGCGGGTCCAGTACTTATAATTCTGAACTGACATACTAGAGTGTCCATGTAAGAATACCAGCTTCCAAAATTTAAACTCGTAATAAAATTATTTATGTGAATTGCAAATTTTAAGTCGGTAACTAAACGTAATGAATGGCAAAACAAATTAATCTATTAACAGGACATTTGCATAGTTTAATGCTGAGTTGTTTAGTGGTCCATTCCACACGGTACCAGAAGCACACTCTAAACAAGTCGTGGTGAACAACGTGCAAAATCATATATATCCCTGACCTGAATGTGGTCGTCGATGTTTGGAGCCAAAACTCGCTGGAAGTGACGTGTTGCTGCGAGAGCTAACAGTAAAGTGTTCACTGTCTGTGGTTCTAAAGGCTGTTCACGATAAAGTGAGCACTTTTAAAATCAGCATTCGAAAAAAGTCACTGCTCCTTGCATATGTTTTAACGGGCGCACTCGAATGACATGCGCCCAGTGAAGTTGGTAATGATGGAGGGAAATTAGTTCCATATCTCAACGTCGAATAAAAAGTGATAGGCAAACACTTCTGATAATATAAGTTATTTCTTTCACTTTCCATTGTTTTTAATGCACCGCAGTGTAAAAAATGAACAGATTTGTAAAATATTTTCTTTCGCGATTATTTCACGCAGTTTCACTTGTTGAACGACGCATGAATAAAGTGATGAAGCCCAT
The DNA here is from genome assembly GCA_029891345.1 of Dryococelus australis. NCBI lineage: Eukaryota > Metazoa > Arthropoda > Insecta > Phasmatodea > Phasmatidae > Dryococelus > Dryococelus australis. Next base: position 62,120,962 of record CM057001.1, on the reverse strand, counting down.
GGCAATGTTAATTATACATAAGGCGGAGGAATACACAACGTGCATACAAGAAGATCTTAAGCAGGGCTTTCTAAAGTGCTCATTTTACCGTGAACAGCCTATAACAACATCCACTGTCATCACAAGTGAGCACGTGTCGTCGACCAAGACGTTACAGCGACAGTACTCCAGACAGGTGTGCGGGAGACGGCCCCGCCACAGCTGGACCCATGACGAGGCTACAACATCTCCCGGCGCTTCTCCGGAGACGTCCGCGAAATGGATGGTTCATTGTGCCCGCGCCGAACCTGAACGCCGTATCGCATTACGTAATAGAGTACGGGGATAGTGTTCCCGCGGAGAGGAGAGAGAAGAGGGTGCGTGTTTGTCGACGGAGAAGACGGGTGGTCAGCGCCGGCCCATCTGCCGCCTGCGCCGTCGACGGGAGGTCATCTGCCCTGCGACAGCCGCGCCGGCAGCTGAGCATCTTGTCCGTCGAAGGGGAGGAGGGATCGCGTCTCGAAAATAAGTCGCGCGGCAGGCGACGACTGGGCGGGGCATTGTGGCCTGACTCGGCGGCGATTGTCAGCAACCCCCCCAGGGCCAACCCTTCCGACACCGGTGTTTACGAGTTCGACCAGTTCTTTGACCCCTTTCCGAACTTCCAACCCCTTCCCTTCCTTTTCTTCCCCGCAAAACAAGTTCTTTGGTGCCGTCGGGGGACCCCTTCTGCTGGCTGTTTGTCGGTCCTGAAACAGTCGCCCCCCTTTACTACGGCGGTCGCGCCACCTTGAGCCTAGCATTATTGGGCGAGTCCCCCCCCCCCCCCCCCCCCAGTGGAAAAATGATAAGCGGTGTCTGGCCTGCAGGCAGCTGCTCCAGAAGTCTCTCTTGTTTCCCCGCCTCTGCCTCCTCGAGAACAATGCCGGCACGTGTTCGTACGTGGCTTTTAGACCACTGAATTATGTGCCAGACACTTCGTTCTGGGCGGCCGAACTGAAAGCTTTGTTTTTCACCCATTAAAACGCGTGCGCGAGATAGAAAGAGGCTCGGTATCTAATTGACGGCAGGGTCATTACAAATAGGTCAGGCTATTCGGACAAGCAGGGGCATTTTCTTAGAGTGATACGGAAGTAAAGAGGGTTGGACTGGGAACTAAACACGTGTCCTCGCGAATGCGGATCCAGTGTGAGATCACTGTACGCCTCGTTACTCGGTTTAAATGCGCAACGAACTTGTAGGTCTGAAGCGCGTTACGCGCACTCTAAATTCGAATCAGTGGTTTTCCACTGATTCGCAGTGAAATTCATCTACTCGAATAAGTGAAAATATCTCCACCAGATTCTTTCAGTGGAAAAATTTCACTTATTGAATTAGTGACGTGAAACGAATTCACTGATTGAACAAGTGACAGCCGATTACAGTGGCGAATTAAAGATTCTTTTTTATTGAATTTAGCAAAATAATTACGTGAAATAAACATATTTACGATAGTTTACTATTTATATTGCACAATTTACCGTAATTTAAAAAATTAAAAGAAAACTTCGGAAGTGGCCGTGATTGAACTCACACACCCTTTCCACTGCGCTTATCATCTACGCTACTAAATCGAAGTGCAAAATTAGAGGAAATATATGTCTTATAATTCTTAACGAAATCGTGAAGATTTAAATTGCATGCCCTTGGATTTATGGAATTTTTGCCGTACTCTAGAAATACAGTTTTGTATCGTGTTTTTTTTTTTTTTTAACGACAGATCACTCCCTGGTGCATTGTCTAAGGACAGTATTTCTTGATTACTGTTAATAACGTCGCTTTTGTAATCGTTCTCAACAAAGAATGTCGCGTTTCGCCTCGACAGTTACCAGCTAAAAATTAATAAATGTAGCGAAGCTGTGACAGTTCGGCAAAGTTTAAGAAACTGTTATTCAGGATATGCCGTGCGGGAAATTTCAATACACCTAATGAAATAGAATCTTTGGCGAAAAATCGGTAAATCCGAGATACGGGTGGTAATGCGCCTTAATTGGTACCGTTAGGGTGGTTAAAACGAACAGTATAGAAATATGAGTGCACTTTAAACCCTAAACAGAGCACTGTGATGATCACATAAGAACGAAATGAAAGACGTAAAAACGGAATGAAAGGCTGGATGTTCATATTACCTCGTAAAAGGGTGTTTCGAAAGACAAAACACATTTCTGGAAGTTTATTGTATTGGTTTTATTAGTTTATTCGTTGTTATTTTACTTGATTGGTATCTACACGATGTTTAGCGGCCATTTTTAAACGTTGTTTGACGGCCATTTTTATCGTTGTTTGCCGACCATAATTACGTGCTGCTTAACTGATCCATCAGTCAAAGAACAAATCAGTGAAAAACAATGAGAAAAATGACTTATGGATCAGTGGAAAATTACACTGAATTAATAAGTGAAGGAAATCTGGCATTTTTTCACTGGTTCATCTGTTAAATTCACTGAAATGACTGTTGAATAAATCAGATACTGTTGGTAGATTGAAACAATGAAATCCTCCCTATTTCAGATTTAGTGTGTGCAAGGTTTTGCAGGAGGCCTCCAAAAGTCGTATTGAAAAAACATGGAGGCTGCTATTACTTACGAAATCACGTCTGTCACAAAGCTCCACAAAATGTATTGAAATTAACTATAAAAACAAAGTAATGTTGTGTACCCACCAGATTCACCTTGTAAGGGACCCCCTCCCCCACCAACTTCTTCCCTGTTCAGTTATATGCCCCGCAGGGCAGGGGTTTTTTTCTACAGAGAGGTCGTCTAGAGGTGCGGCGTGAGAGTTTTCTCGGGGTTATAAAGTTTCCACTCCTACCTCAAACAACGTCACACATTCTTAAGGTTGGTCGGGAATGACAGGTGTGTCTGTCGAACTACGCACCTGGCTCCCCCAGTTGCCATCCTACGCTTTTGTTGTACATGTTGGCTGGTGCGTACACATACGGACGTAACAGAGTTTCTGGTACATTGATTAATTACGTGTTATTTGTTATTTAATCACATTGGAGCCTTGGACGTTACTGCTTGAAATCTTCCCTGTAAGTAGCATTTGCATATTCTTCACAGAGGACTTACAAGTAACCTACAACCATCCTGCACACACACACACACATGGCAGCATAACGATATGCCAACTTTATTGCTTTAGAGGACTATAATTACAATAATTAAGATTACAAGTATTTTCTTTTTAGATTTTAGTACAATATCTACTGAACGGCCGTAACTAATGGATGGGAAATTGGAAAAGGCCCATATTGAAAGACTTAACCGCCATTTAACCGGAATGGGGATGGAATAATCCTGTTGAGAAAAATTACTTCCATTGATCAGTTGGTCTCTTTCTACCCCTTGACTCCATGATCGTAAGTCAAGTATACTTCTACATTATGAAAAAACCAGTCATCTACTTGTATTGGTCATAATACAGTGGCCAGGGCTAAGGTTATATTCTACTCGGGTTAGGGGCAAAACGAGTTTCTTATGGAAGAGTTTGGAATAGGGAAAATTTCTACCACTATAGGCTATTCACAGTAAAATGAGCACTTTTCAAAGCCCTGCTTCTTGAGATCTTCTTGCATGCACTTTGTGTATTTTTCCGCCTTATGTAAAATTAACATTGACATGGATGGGCCTCATCACTTTATTCTGCTTCGGTCAGGTGAAACTGTGGAATTATTGGGAAACTAAATATGTTACGCATCTGGTCAATTTTATACTTAGCTGCAAAAAAAAAAAACGGAAAGACAAATAAATAATTTAAGTTATCAGAAATGGTTACCTCACACGTTTTATTCGACACTAAGATATGAAACTACTTTCCATCCATCATTACCAACTTTACTGGGCGCATGTCACTCACTGCACCCGTTAGAATATATGCAGGCGGGGGCAGTGACTTTTTTCTGAGGTTGATTTCAAAAGTGCTCACTTTATCGTGAACAGTCTTTAGGTAAGCGCTAGTGTTCAAAAGAGGTCACGATCAATTTAAAATTTTAAGCTACGTGAATAATAGAGAAAGATTTCACTTGGTTAAGTATTAATTTTATATTTGATATATGTTTATTACAATTATTTTTTTACGTAGAAAATATAAAAAATCCGGTACAGATGCGACACTAGTGCTTACCTAGTGGCGAAAAATTTTAGTTGCCAAACTAAAAGCATTGAGCTTCCCAAAATGAGTATAATAAGCCACAGAGATCGAGTCGCGTGTACAGTATGTACGAATAAATAAGTTTGTAAGTTATGATATATGTACATAGTGCAAATAATCTTACGCAAGGGAGGAGATTAAACTTGCCATTTACTTTATCATAATTTTTTTTAGTTACACGACATGATGTAAATGTGAATAAAGGATTGTAACAATCGGGTACTTTTCTACCCAGCTGTGAATTGGCCCTAATTATTTTTAATTACTGCAATTTAAAGTCCCTGATTTCTGCTAATCGGTGTACGGCTTACGTGCTAGACTAACAAACACTTGCATTATCAAAAATGGGCCCTAGCTCCTGCGTTCATTACATAGCTGAGATATTAACCTGGAAACTTGTAATCTTCTGAAAACTTCGGCACGCCGTTTTTAAGTGTCTACGTGGTGAAAGTGTTTGGCCTTTGGTTATTATTTTATTCTGGTGAGGTATGTTGCCACTCATTATACTTTTAATTATGCCATTCCACTCCCGAATGCCTGTTTAAAATGGAGGGATCAACTAACCACTTTCTCGCAGGTTGTCAAAATATTGTATAATAATGAAATTACGGTTATTCGGTGATTACAAAAAATTTTTAAAAGCCCTATACTTTCCTAAAAACTGAGCAACATTTAGTGCAATTTTAGTTCCTTCTTTGCATTACGCTGATCATAGGGGACACTGAAGCATATAAGTCGAGTGGCCTATTCCTGTCTACTAACACAACAAATAATTCCAACATTATAGAAATCTCATCACATCAAATAGTCTGGATATTCTTGCTCGTGATATCGCCATGTCCAAGGACTTGAAGTTCCTCTATCTGTCATTGCGACCGGTTGGTAAATAATCGCTTACTGTCCTACTAGATAAATTATGGGGTTACTATCACGCACATAATTACGGATTAGCGTTCGCCGGACCCACGTTCTGCGCCCGCAGGTGTAAGAACGTGGTTGCCGCGGGCCCACGGTCAGCGTCCGGGAGTGTACGAGCAGTCGGGGGCCGTGTAACCACCTGGCCTAAGACATGTGTAAGGGATAAGGAGCGTGCCCGCATCGCCCGCCACTGCACGCGCCCCTCCTAATGAAACACGCCGCTCTGAAATCACCTGCCCTTCCCTCCCCCCTCCCCCCACACCAGCAAGCCTCAAACTACACCTCTCTGCCAAATACATCTTTCTGCCTGCCTTCCTCCTCTACTCGAGCCCGCTAAACACCGCCGTGGCCCCCCTTATATTTCATTTCTCTAACTCGCAGTAAATTAGCCGAAGAACCGACTAACCTTTATTTACACAAAAGGTTTTCCAGCGAAACCCTAAAGCCATACAAAACTTCTTAGGGGCGAAGGCGATACATACGTACAGTCTAAAAACGAGCTATGTGACCAATACGTGCATTCTTATAGTTAAAAAGTACAAGTTGTAACTGCTGTCTCAGGCAGAAGCTGAACGATTTTATAGGTTCCATTGGAATTTATTATACGCTACATAGCTGGACTTAATCTTATAAACATTTTAAATGTTGTCATATTTACGATGAACTACAAAATACTCGGAATTTCTCCTGCGACAATACACAAAGACAATTTAATGGCGGGCAACTTCATACATGGACTGCTAGTTGCTTTCAGCTCGACAAGAAAAATGTTGGAAAAGTAATGTTGCCTTAGCGGCTTCCACAAAAAAAAAAAAAAAAAAAAAAATGAATTGGACACAATTTATTGGCGTGATGCTGGTGTCGTAATTCAGATTCAGTTTGCATGGAAGTCGTTTCCAAGCTGGTCTTGTAGACGAAAACAGGAAACGCAGCGGGCAGCACGCATATCTGCAGTCGTTGCCTCGGTCAAAGTATCTAAGCGCTAAGGCACGAGATTCAGATCAAAAATATCGGCTGACTCCTCCGTGTGCTGGGAAGTTTGCTTGGGGTGCTCTCATCCCTCCCCGCACTTATTCTGAAGCTTTGCGCAGGAGGTAACACCTGTGTATGTGAAAAATCGGGTTGAACTGTACCCCGGTCTACCTACACAGTGTCTTTGGCTAATTGCCAGTCACCACCCGCCGAAGTTTCGGGTGGGTATTGGGTGCGGGTTTGGGAGGGGTAGGGGGTAAAACACAACATTACTAATCAACAATTCACACCTTAGCTCACTGACCTCTCCGCAGAAAGTGTGCGTCGAAGCAGCAAACGTGGGATCAGTCTGATTCCAGCCACTTTCAAAATTACGCACAATTTACATTACCGCATGATCGCCAAGCTACGACGGTCGCTTGGTACGTTCTTCCGCCCTCCTGCTCTCCACTTGAAGTGGCCACGCCGCTTTTGTGACGTAATGGGCTTTTATCTTATTCCTGCGGGGTCTCGGGTTTCGCCTCACAAGATATTGTGCTCGCGCCTACCGATCTCGGGGACCGTGAAATAGGTTTCCTTTGGAGCCGTGGTCGCGGGGGTGTTGTGTTGTGCCTGGCCCGAGGCCCCCGGGCTTGTCAGGACAAATGACCGCCGAGGAGTCGAACCCGTCCCCCACTCTCACTGACATAAATAACTGGCCACAATGGCGCGGGCTGCAGTGCGACGTCTTCACCTGTCACCTTCCGCGAGCTTTGTCGGCGTCAGAGAAGTCGTTAATAACTCCGGCATCCACTAGGGAGGGAGAGTTTTTAAACGGCCGGACTGAGTGGTCGTCTTCCTGTTCACACAAAAAGCCCGGCAGCGAATGTCCCGGCGAAGAACGACGACACTTCGCGACGGCTGTTCCACTCTTTTGTTGTCGCGAGGCGGACGTCTTCGCATCTCGGGGTTTACTTAGCCGGCCGCTTCTCTTGAGGCTCGGCCAAGCATTACTCAATTATCGTTCTTGTATGTTAGTTCTTCGGCCTGCCTCCTAATCTACAAGAGGACGCGGAGTAGGAGTTGAGTTGAGGGATTTGGGCGGCTCTGAAGGCGAATCAGTCTCCGCCATCTTGGATTTTCGGAATTTCCGCCATAAATTGCATCGCAGATTTTATATTTTATGTCGGGCTTCGACAAAGTGTAGGACATTACATTGCACATGTTCCACAACATGTATTCCTAGATTACTGTCCCAGGACCATTTCTGTAAACGAAAGCAAGAAAAAATTATTTATTTTTTGCCTTCAATCACTAGTCGAACAACAATCGATTCTATAGAGATGTAACAGTTTTATTAAATTTAAGGAGCTATTATTTATGTCATGCGAGAAATCTCATTAAACGTTCTTAAATGGAACTTATGGCAAAAATAGCGCAAATCCAAGATGGCGGGGACTAATCCCCCTTAACGACGAGGTCTTGAGAGCCTATGAGGGTGAAATGAGGGGAGGATGGAGCAGCGCCGAAATTCAAGGGTGGGGGAAACGGGAGATCCCCACCAGCGGCATCGTCCGGCACGATTCCCACTTGCGAAAATCCTGAGTGACCCGGCCGGGGATTGAACTCGGCTCGCCTTGGTGGGAGGTTGGAGTTCGATGAAGGTATGCGATCTGATTGCGTCTCAGGGCTGGGTCTCGTACGCCTACGCATGCAGGATGTATACGGACTACAGGGAGACAAGACCGCGATATGGAATCACGGTTACCTCACATAATAACTGGTTCCCGGAGCTTGTGACGGGAGAGGCGAAAACTGACGTAGGCATAGCAGAAACTCGCCTGTAGAAAGGAGGTTAAGACATTCAACACGAACTTAGGCTGTTTTTATACCAATTAAGTACTATAACTGGCCTGGACGTATTCTAATTGCATTAAATTTATATTAGAGTAAGTGTACATATATATTAAAAGTACTTGAATAAACATTGTTCTAACCTTAGATCATGGCCGCGCTGTTTTTGGCAGTGTTGTTGGTAGAAGAACAGCACGATGTTTGAACGCGAATATTGGCTACTATGTAGCCTGCACGCGCACTCGGCACATCCCGAACCCACAGGAACACTCGCCAGTCAACGTCGCTCAACAACTCCTCCCTTCGGCGGGCTGTAGGACTGTATTTACATCCGCGCGAATCTTCTATGCATTAAACCGTGCTTAGGAACGCATAATGATAACGCGACTCAGCATGGAGATCGAAACGTTTCTCAACGGCTGGGGCAATCACCGACCTCGTCAAAGGTGTTAGGTCATCTCCAGGAGTGAGTTGTCTGTTTAATCACTGGCGCCTTTCTGCTCAGGTTAGGAACGAAACGACATTTCTTATGGGACAGTTTGGCGAAGGTAAATTTTTTGCTGCAAGTTGCGCTGGTACTTCAAAGAGGTCGCTTTTAAGCTGGCGGTTAATTGAGAAATTCTATTTATTTGTATGTAAAAGTACGTGTTTGGTTCGAATTGTGATATATGTATACTTATACCCTAGCCAGAATTTAAATATTAACACTATTTACTAAATTCACGCCCTCCAATGGCGTTTACAAGAGCAAACAATAAAATAAAGCCGTGTTTGGCATTGAGCTCTGAAAAGCAAACTTATTTAAATGAAAAAAGTCCCATATTTAAGTTCGAAATAAAAATAGCTGTCATTAAAAGGAATTTTGTACTTTTCTCCTTCCTTCACAGAAAAAAAAAAACTAAATATGATATTTTTTTTACGATTTCACTTTTTTATTCAGTTATCATGTTTAAATTAATTAATTGTGTAAGCAAACAGCAAGTGGTTTGTTAAATATAGTTTACGGCATTATATTAAACAACACGTGAACAAATTTTTTTATATTTCCAATCTAATGAGAAGAACGAAGTTCAAGTAGGAAGATTTTGCACAGTTATAGAGTATTTATGTTATGGAAATTGCCATTATCCCGTTTACTAACATAATGGGAAAATCCGTTACCATTGCGACACCACTGTACTCTGTTGGCGAAAATATTTATTTGCCAAACTGAAAGCATTGAGCTCACTTTTGAGGCCCTAGTCACTTTTTTATTTCAGCCATTTCTTGTCCTTTAATCACATTTTAAAATAAATATTGCCATGAAAGTAATAAACACAGTGTGCATATTCCACCGCACTCGAAAGCGAGTCTCGTCTTCTCGCGATTTGATGGGTCGTCGTAAGGGCCACTGATTTTTCGCGTAGACTTCAATACCGTATACACACCTCGGCGGTTGTCATACCTCTACTGGCTGCTGGTGTCGTTTCCGCATTCGACCGAGCCACTCTGGATTCCCTTACCTTACTCCGAACAATTAACACGGACCAGAACATTCTTCAGCCAATAAAGAAAAAGCTGGACGACCGCACAGTGGTTTGAACTTTAACTCGTCTTGAAATCTTTTCGCGAAATATCACTGCTCCTGGTCATTCTCATTAACGGCTGTTTACGGTAAAATGAGCACTTTCATAATCAACCTAGGAAAAAATTTCACTGCCACTACCTGCATATGTTTTAACTGGCGCACTGACCGGCGTAAGCCCAGTAAAGTTGGTAATGACGGAGGGGAAAGTAGTTCCTCGTCTTAACGCTGAATTGAAAGTGTTAGGACAATTTTTTTTATATATAATAAAAGGATTAATTTTGCTTTAAGATTTTTTTATGCATAATACGAGTAAAAATGAGCAAAATTAAGTATTCACTTTCTTGATCAAATTACAGTTTCACTTGGCCGACGCATGAATAAAGTGACCAGACTCATGGCAATGTTAATATTACGTGTTACGTATGTTTAGAGAGTACACAATACGTAGACATGTAGATCTTAAGTAGGGCTTTCAAAAGTGTTCAGTTTATCGCGAACAGCCTATACCTGCAAGTGACAGAGATTTGGGGGGGGGGGGGAGGGTTGGAAATGACGCGTGAAAAAAAAAAAGGGGGGGGATACAAAGGACCGGCGAGCCGCAGCGTTACTGTCGCATACGCTGTAACGCAGTTCCAGAGCTATGTAGACGGGCATCTTAGGCAACCATACACGTACTTGATAGTCTTTTCTGCGCGATCATTTGCCTTTGAAACAGATACCATCGATTCTGGTCAACAGAATTTTGAAGCTGAGGTTCAGAGAACTGGATGCGCGGAACTGTTTAGATCAACTGTAGAGGTGTAGTTGAGCCAAATACATAACAATAATTACAGAATAATTCTGTACCTTCAAACCTACACCACGCACCACAATCTTATATCACATTCGTTCTAACGGAAATTTTTTTTTCGCCCTCCTCCATCGTGACAAAACAAGAGAAAGGCCTCCAAATCAATTAATTACGAATTTAATCAACAAATATCGACTGATTTGGTACGAATTTCTGTCGAGTGCACATTACAGAAATATTGCTCGATAAATAACACATTTGGGCACTGCTCTCCTCGATTCATAATTGGAAGGCATAACCAGCAACGTATGTCATAGTTGTAAGCCTTATTATGCACCACGCGACGTAAACAATAGTATACTCTTGGTCCTCTACGATTTACGCAGTGATCTCGATTCAGCATGCTATATAGATTCTCAACAGATTATAATTAGAGACTGCGATAAACATTAACTCTTGTTTCTGTAACGACATTTAGCCTTCATTTTACCCTGCCATTAATTAATGGTGATAATGGTTACGTACCGTTACAACGGCTCTCTACGAAATTGAATATGCACGTCGATTAAGTCAGTGGCGGTAGTATGCTAACTCGCAGAAACAAGCTCCATTTACGTTTCATGCTTTAAAATATTCCTTATTTTTATAACTAACAAAATTTCATATAATTTTCAATGATTTTGATATATTTAACGTGAAAACGGCCAAAGGAAAATTAATGGAAGAATATTTAAATTATTTGTGCGCTAATTTTAAACGCTCATCTTGGCATTCAAAAATTTCCTTAGTAAATATTAATTTTACACTTGTAAGGTCTGTCTGAAAAATTACTGCTCTCTCTCTCTCTCTCTCTCTCTCTCTCTCTCTCTGTCTCTCCCTCTGAAAAATCGTGTCCATCAATCTTATGTTTTCACCGTCGTTTATACACATACAAGGCATGAGTGTAAAAATAACAAGCTTTAAGGCCCGAGGAAGGGAATTGTATCGCAAATTCGATTAAATAGATCAATTACCTTGATCATGTAGGCTTACGTCCTTACGGTATTTTCTAGTTGTTCTTTGAAATCATATGTTATTGCCTAATAGCTAAGAGGAAGTATCAAAAGACAAACAAAGTTGCAGATGATTGAACTGAAACTGCCAGCAAAACAGTTTCGCTGATAACGATGGTAATACGATGGCGTCGGAGAGGCTAGAAAAAAATCCTTTACATCCCACTTAAAGAAGCGAGTTCGCGGAGAATCAGAAGTACGTAGGAGACTTCTTTATTAGTGAAATTACCATGAATCATGCTGTAAAATGCAACCAGACATGAAGATCACCAAATACAGTTGAACTCCTGTTAGTTGAGCAGACACCAAAATATGTGTACTATATCAAGTAGTGTATTTTTGCGAGAGCATACTCATAAGTATAAAAAAATCAATTTAACTCCGAGAACTTCGGTTTGTCTTATTGCATTGCGTAATTTTGTTCAGGGGCTCTCATTTCGGAAAGAAAAATGGACGAGTTTAAGGTAGAGAAAATTACCATACAAACCGCAATGCACGCGTTTTAAGACTGTTAGTCCCGAATAAAAAAAAAATCGCCATTCCAAGGAATGAGCTGTCAGCTGGCGTAGTCTGCACCCTCGTCACAGGCCACCTTCTCCAGCTGCCTTGAAGGCAACCAGCGCGTACGGTCAAGGACTAGGAAACAGCTGTTTAAGAAAGGATGTCTTAGATTGTGGAGGGGCGTGGGGTGGAGGGCTCCCCCACTGGCGTCGTACACGCAGCAGGAAGCGGGGCGACCTTGCGGGGCGAGGATCTGGGCGCGGTGTCTTGCATCGCGGGGCGGGGATCTGGGGACCTGCAGGCCGTGACGTGACGTAAGACAACGACGGCCCGTAGTAGCTCGCTATTGAGCGTGGTCGGGGCCACACTAGCCGAGGGAAAGAAAGAAAGCTTCCGCAGCGAGCGGAGAGAAGGACCTCCGTCGCGACGAGCACATAAAAGAGGATGGACGAGAGAAGGAAAAGGGGTGTTTGTGCGGGGAATATTTTGATTCTAAAAAGAAGTGCAGATGGGTAGGGCAGAGAGGAAAAAAAAAAAGAAGGGGCTCTGAGGCTGCTCAAATGGAACACGTGCCCTGCACGCGTCCCTCTTTGCAGAGGGGGAGAGAGAAAGACGGGTTGGCTTGGCTTGGGGGTCTCTGCCCCCACGCTCCCCCCCCCCCAACTGCGCAGGATTTCTTTTTCTCAATGCGAGCCCCTGGAAATGAGTCTTTGTGCACCGAGGGGGAGAGGAGCAGCTGATACGTGTTGCTGCCCCCTCCACTCTTCAGGAGCTAGGGGTTTGCAGGGGGTGCTTGGTTTGCCCCCCTCCCCCTTGATACAACCTTCCCTCTCGACGACCTCCTGTGTCACCCTCTCGTGACGTAAAGAAAGCGGGGAAGGGCAGGGGCGGCGAAGGTCCTAGCCAGCTGACTCCTACTACTGTCGCCGTGTCGCCTTGTTTACTATCGCGCCCAGCATCCAGCATCTGCTTACTGCTTGCTACCTCCGTTAATGCAGCCCCTGCCTGCCAGGGTGCGTTGCGACGACTTTCCACAAAGCTTCCATGACCCTCATCCATCAATCAAACTGACTTCTTATTTACTCCTCCTCAGACGTAATATACAGCCCACCCACCCGCTTCCTCAAACTATTTCTACCTTCAAATGAAGCTGGCAAACAAAATATTTTTCAACTTACAGATATTTGTACTATATGGATACGCATTGAAGCGCGAGGGAGAATTTTCTATTATGTGCAGCTTAACTGTACTAAATGATGTTTCGTGATGACTTATTTTTCGTTTTCGTCATACATATTCATTTCGTGGACTGTCCACGAGAAGTAATATTCCTAAGACTGATAAACATTGCATGTGTTTGTTCAACTACAGAAACCTCATGGTTGGTCACCAAATTGGCTTGGCATATGGACGACCAAAATGAGAAGTCCATAGGTGATATTCTACTAAGATAGTGAACCTCTGATTTAAACTCATTCTGAAAAATCAACGAAGTGTCTCACTAACATATGTCAATTATTAATTCACAGAACAACGCTGGTAAAGAAAGTGTAATGGCAAATCTATTTTCCTTAACAAATAGAATTAAAATATTTTATTTCACATTAATTATATATTTAAATATGTTTTACCGTTAGCCGTTATTTAGTCCTTTTCTTCCCGATCAGAATCATAACTTAAGTACCAGGCTCCGGCAATGTTGGAGATTTTCTTGAACAATAAATAAGATTCCTGTGTGATCAGGAATCAGGAACGCTGGACATGTAGCCGCTACTCAACTCCTCGTATAGAACATATCTTTGTTGATTGGACGGTGTCTTCCAGTGAGCGACAGGTTGACGGAACGTGTGAAAGACCGCTTCGTATTCTGCCAGCAATATGTGCTGGCTGATGTCGAAGCAGGGCGACTTTTCAGACGCACTCGAGTTCCTTGGTTCGGTGCCGATTTGGCTGAGAATTTATAGCACCAGTTCTTACTTGAGCTCTCATCCCAACATTATAATTTGCTGATATCATGAAATACAATACTCTAAAGAGATACGAAACTTTAGCTTTAGTTGTTACGAACGAAAGGTCCGCCGTTCGTGCTAGTTATATGTGACTGATACTGTAATTAGCTGCAGGGCTATGTGAGAGCTATTTGGAGGAACAGTTATACAGAATGTCAATGAATAAGTGTTACAAATTACTAGGGGTGGCACATGAGATGAGGTGGAGCATATTTTATTGAGGTACCTATGTCCGGAAATGTCTCCTTATACCCAAGAAGGGCGATTATAGGGTTTAAGGGTGGCCTCAGGTATAGAAAAATGTGCATGTGAATCAGCATTGTAAACAAATTTATTACACGTGGAGAGAGTACAGCAGCGGCTCAAAATCGTCTCCTCCGCGTTCGATGCATGTTCTACAGCGCCGCAGTATTTTGAGGAACACATCATTGAAGATGGCCGGCATGTGCTTGATGATTTCGAATGCTGCACGAAAACTGGCCTCAAGCTCTTCTCTGGTATTCACAGGAGTGTCGTACACCAGTGTTTTACGTGGCTGCAAAGGTAGAATTCCAAAGGCATTAGGTCGAGGGAGCGCGGTGGCCAGATAATGAGACCTCCTACTGTGCGTCAAATCAAATGGGGCAGTGAAAAACAACCTTCAACCTGTAGTTATAATGCCCGGTACATGTTGTTATACTGCTCGGTTGCCACCGTGTTGCCGACTAACGCTGCTCACTGGTATCGCCGTGTTTTGATATAAGGAGGCATTTCCGGACATGGCTACCTTAAAAAAAATATGTTCCATTTCATCTCATATACCAGCCTGTATAACTTCCTCACATCTTTTTATCCTGAGGTTTAACATGAATGAGCTGAAAGAATTCTGGCTAACGTCAAAGTAGGGTGCAAGAGCGACCAGGAGTAGACTACCCCGAGAGAACCCCCATTTTACGGTATGTCCGCCCCTTTTCTCCTACTATAATCCCCGTCCGAAACTTCCAACTTCATCGGGGCCAAGGCTAAAGTTGAGGATCTTCGCATCTGGAAACTGTTGGATAGCAACTGGAAAACACCAAACCCTAGCGCAAGAATACATGTTACCTTGCTGTCACTATGTGCTTACAGATAAATTAAAGACATTATGTAATAAAATGAAATATAAAAATTGGAAATATACTAAATACAGCTCATCAGCAAGAAAGGTAATATATGCCTCGTTTTATAAATGTAATAGTTTATGGATCAATAGTGTTGGGTACCAAATTTCAAAATAGATGTATAATTAAAAAATTAAGGGCATTATAAAGATTCATAATAATCAGGTTACACGACATGACATCCACTGCATCATTTGCAGCAATAGTAATATTTAACAAAATAATACCGATCGACTATATTGTAACAAATAGAAATATAATTTACAATTTTAAATACACAGATATAAAAATATACATAAATGAACAAACTTATAAAGGTTCTACACAGGATAACATCGGCTGGATAAGTAGTATAGATGATGGTGAAATATATAGTATAAAAGAGATTAAGATGATTGTATATAAGGATGTATTAAGAACATGGAAAAAAAATTGTGGGAAGATATGGAAGGAAGTATTGGAATTAAAAAATTATATCAAGAACCTGGAAGATTGGTATAGAATCAAAGCTATGATGAGTAAAGCAATGAAGGGAATTATTAGTGGACATTGTCAAACTAAG
Source organism: Dryococelus australis (assembly GCA_029891345.1). Classification (NCBI taxonomy): domain Eukaryota; kingdom Metazoa; phylum Arthropoda; class Insecta; order Phasmatodea; family Phasmatidae; genus Dryococelus; species Dryococelus australis. The sequence continues at coordinate 62,105,449 of CM057001.1, read as the reverse complement.
AGTTACCTGGAAAGAATTAATAAAACAAACAGCGATATATATATTATGTATATACAAACAATATATATATGGTGGGAGAGAAGGAAGATTATTACCCTTTGATTAAATGTAACATTTTTTAATTATAAAGACGTGTGTAAAGAATTATAAAAGTATGTGGAAGGAATTTATAGAGTAGTCAAAATTTTTAATGATGATTTGTTATATTAGGTTGGGAAATGGGAGGGGGGGGGGTAGGGCAGGATGAGTTGCTGATTGCGGTGCCAGGCGAGGCCAGTGGGGCATCTAGGTAGCTAGACAAGGGCCCCGGTAGCGCCACGTAGGAGCAATGAAAACCCTGTTTTTGGGGAAAGGGGAGACATATTAGGATAAAGTCTTGTCTACTTGAATTTTATCGGGTTGAATGTGTTTTATGGTTTATAATACCAATAATTTTAATTTACAGTTTTTAACATTTTGGTTTTATTATGTTAAATTTTAAGGTTGTGTATTCTATGTAATAATTTTAAATTATTTCTATAATATTTAATTTTTCCTGATAAATGGATTGTAACGTACATAAATAACATTGCGGTAGGGGGTGGGGTCGGTATGACAGCCTCCCCGTGGCTCCCCGCGGAAACTCGTAATTCCAGGCAAATGGTCACCTCTCCCTTCCGCAGGGATTCCCGAGCGACCTGATGGATAACTATTTTAAATTTGGAATTTTAACCTTTTGTATAAGTTTTGATCTTAAAAATTTAAAATTTTGAAATAATGATTTTATTGTTTTAATGATAAAACGTCCCCTTGGCGGTGATGGATTGGTTTTAAAATGATAATGCTTATGGAATATTATTAAGTTTGGAGAATTTTTAATATGTTAGTGATATGTGTGCTAGATAGGAAGCCCCGGAAAGCCTGAAGGAGGGTCATGGTGTTATTTACTTGTTACTTGTCCCTATGTGCTTCAGTTTATACTCGACGTTATGAACCCTCGCTATGGCGCGCGTGCTCTAATTTCTGCTGCGGCTGGTACAGAAAAGCCTCAGCCGTCGTGGCAGATGGTGTTCCAAGTCGCCAATTTCCATCTTCATTGAGAAAAGGCAAAAGGTTTGTTCGCGAACCACATGGGGAGCCCTCCCTTGTCGAGAGGGTGAGGCCTTCCCGCTAGCTCCCTGCTCGTCCCTGGGACCACCCCATACACCCCTCCCACCCAGAAAATGCGCACCCCTTCAGCCCCCTCGACTGGAAAAACCATGCTCTTTTTCCCACCCTACTTTTCTCTTGTTGCAGCTTTTTTCTGGTCATATGTGTGCCGCCCGGGATAAGAAACATGGCCTCGGGTGGGTAAAATCCCTTACGGGAGGGCCCTCTGCACTTTGTCACTTTTATGACGTCACTCACACACGCACAAAAAAAAGTTCAGCACCCTTCCACTCTCCCCCGTCGCACGTCAAGAGAAATAAAAGTGTTCCCTACACCTCCTGTGATCAAAAACTCCCTCTCCCGGAGTTTTGTATCTGATCTTGCGACAGGCCGGGATTGCGCGGCCATCTTGTAAGAGTGCGGCTCCGGGGGGAGGTTCAGACGTGCCACGTGCCCTATTTCCATATGTAAGCAACGGGAGGAGCCCCCCTTTGGTCGAGGGGGCCATTGTTCGACCACCGACTGTGGCGGGGTGCAAGGGGGGGACATGCATCATCGCCCGCTCGGCCGTTGGACTCATCTCGACGCCCTCCGAATGTTTCAAAGAGAATGCTCCATTCTTCCCCCGAGGGCAGCTACTGCTAAGAGGGGGAAGGGGGGGGGGAGACAGACCGTCTAAGAACGACGGTGTGACGTCACCACTCGTATGTCCGTGATTCACTCACTCGGCTCTTAGCAGCGTGGTGTGTCGCTCTCCTGCCCGAGTGACAACCCCCATCCTTCCTTTCACATCCTTCCCCTCTATCGTGTTTGCCGGCAAGTGGGCCAGTGATACGATTAAAGAGGGCGATATTGCTGCCCTAGAAAATTACATTAGCTGAGAGCTTGGGGGTGGCGAGCTGAAAATCGATGGTCGTTGAACGATGTTGATTCTCACCAACGTGTGGAAGAAACAAGGGTACTAGGAGGAAGGACCCAATAATCATTTTCTAACGGTATCGCCAGGGGCAGTCATACTTCGCGAAATTATTTCGAGACATGTTACAGTTCAAGACACTGTGCGGTCGTCCAGCTTTTCTGATTGGCCGAAGGATGTTCTGGTTCGTGTTAACATTTTGCGGGCGAATCACGAAGGTACAGTGTCAAAGTTACGGAATCCTGAGTGGCTCGGTCAAATGCGGAAACGACATCAGCTGCCAATACAGGAATGACAACAGCTGAGGTCTATATGTGGTATTGAAGTTTACTGTGTGCCCCGATTTTTTCGCGAAAAATCAGTGGCCCTAGGTATCGCTGATTATCTACAGCAAAGTAGGTAGAATAAGTAAGTACGCATAAGTATAATGCGATGTGCATGATAACTATATTAATCTGCAGGCATTATGAACTAAGGACATACTTTACATTTGTAGCTTATATATTTGCCAGATGGTGCGATAATCTACGTATGGAAAACCAGGATCAACGTTGAATTTAATGCTATAAGAGGTTTATTTTTCGATAATGTTTACTCCTCTCTACCGTGTTGCATGCCGTGTTTGTAATCTAGCATTACTTCAGATAATTCGTAACTGGTAGCCAGTCAATCTGAAGCATCCGTTATGTATCAGCCACTATCACAAGCAAACTAAGTTCTTACACCGATGGTTTTCACCAATATATGTTTTAAGATAACAACATAGCAATTACGAAGACTGGACATATTTTTACAATAGAAGCCAACTTTTCAATAGGGAATTAAAATAATGAACCATAAAACTACGCAGACAATACTTCGGGCGGCTGAAAACATCGAGGTTTTCAGAGCCAATCAGGGTTTGAAGTTTAGCGGAATTTAAGGCTAGAAACTTCAACTGGTGTCTCGGAAGAGGTTCGCAGTGTTACCAATATTTTCAACTGTTGACTAAATAAATTATTTTAAATAGAACACGGTTACATACATTTTATTAAGTTTTTATTTTATTTTTAAAAGTGGAATTTGAAAATCTTCACTTTGGAGAACTTATGACTCCTTCGAGAATACAGTAAAACAGCAGATATCATTGCCTATATAAAAGTCTAAATTCATGTTCTATGAGGACTACCTTCATAAAACTCGTCGGAGACTCCCAGTTACAATATGAGAAATGTCTTCTACAGTAAAGAGGTTCTTGTGCCTTGCAATAACATATAAGCTACCAGATAAGTAAAGAGGCTCCCTGGTATTATATAAGTACAACTGCTCATGACGTTGTGTTGCGTATTATATGCACTGTATGCAAAATGCTGGTACTGCAATGGCCACAGCATACTTAAGAATACAGATGCGAAACGGCAGCTTATACCGGTAGTTACAACTGCACACGCCAGCAAAATGGCGTCACTCCTGCAAAATTTCTGGAGCCATAGACTTAAGGTGGGGTAGACCGATTATTCATCTTCTGCGCATGCATCCAACATTGACCTACATCAAAGGAACAGAACTGTCAAAGTCACATGGTCAGCAGTGATGAGAGCGTTTGTTTATATCTCAATTTTCGAAATACAGGCATTTTTGTATGAATTAAATACTTTTATTAATTTAAATTTAATCGAACTGCATTGCAAACTGGTTACAGGAGGTGTAAAACATCTGAAAGCACTTGTTTACTAATAAGTGTTCTAACCTCAAATCCAATCCACGCCTATTTGGCAGTTGTGTTGGCAAAAAAGCAGTTCAATGTTAGGACATGGAGATCGGTTGTGCGCAGCCAGCGAGATCGGTCTACCTCATCTTTAGTCTATGACTGGAACGACGTTCGCGAATCAGCGCTTTGTAACCAACTCTCCAGCCGGTAGCCCAGCCAATAGAAGACCTTCCGCAGCATGTAGTAGCCAATCAGACACAAGGCCCATTCCAAAATCCTCACGCAGCCAATCAGAGAACGATTACGATCACGTCGTTTCACCTCTGTTGACTTACCAACTATGGGTCAACGCCTGCTAAGGAAACACACAAACGAGGGATGGGTGTATAGGTATTAAAACTCAGGGGAATTTTGGTGAGAGTACCGGATTAAAAAATTGTTGAGGGTGTGAGACGTGTTGTACGCCTGAGTCATTGAAAAGTGTACTACGGTCAGCAGCGAACTTGCGAATCATCGATCGACTCTCGTTTCATATCCCTTTCTTCCTTCCTTCCTTCCCGTGCCACCCCCGCGGCGATGTTTGCCCGTGCATAGCCCCCTGCAAGCTCCCCTCCCCCGCTCCCCCTATTATACATGCAGGCTGAGGAGAAGACCCCTCCCTCCACCCGCGTAGCAGCAAAGACGCCCGCCCGCCACTGCAGTTGGTTGCTTTTAATTCTGTACCCGCCCTCTCACCCTCTCTCTCCCTTGCACTGCACGTGGCAGTGCCATAGAGCACTTCTTATACAGAGGCGAAACTACCGTGCCGCACACGCCACAAAAATGGCGACACATGCCAGCAAAACGTCGGAACGCAATTCGCCAATCGGCGCCTGGTAACCTACTCGCTCGTCAGCAGCCCAGCCAGTGGGGAACATTTCGCCGCATGCATTGGCCAATAAGACACGAGGCCCGTTCCCAGAGCCTCGCGCAGCCAATCAAACAGTGGGTTCGGCTACGTTAAAGGAACTGTCACGCCACTTCGTCTCTGTGTACTTTACGTACTCTAGGTGCAGTACTATGCACATCTACAGCTCGTCTTCGTCAGCTTTGCGTTGCTGATATAGTAATCATCGAAGATTATGCACACACACACACACAGATGTATGTGTATAAATTGATCCACGCAATAGGTAGTTCACTATCAACTGAACCTATTTTAGAGCAGTGTTGCCAGACAGCTTTACGAAATTAACCCTCTGATGTGAGGCAAAATAACAGTCCCCCCCTTTTTTTTCTTTAATAAAAAATTAATTTTATTTTCTGAATGCCCCTTTTTATTCCAAACGAAAATTCTAATCATATAATATGTGTAACTGTATGCGCATTATACACTCTGGCTCAATCCTTGTCACATGCGCATGATTTATGCAGTTTTTAAGCTTTTTATCAATTAAAATTACATGCTACCGACATTACCATTTGCAGCAAACATTAAAAAGAACGAACTAGTATACAATATTTATGACGAAAATGTATATTTAAAATGATTAAACAAATACCACTATAATATTTGGCTTTTACAGTATGTAAGACCTAATTTTCAACTGTACATGTAAAATGACTGTTACATATGAAGATGAACATATACAAACAATAAGTTACCCTTGAAATATAATTAAGCAACATATTTGAAGTTGTCTTTCTTCACATTGCATTATTTTGAAGGCCTATATATTTAATTCATTATGAATAATTCCTAAAGCACTAACACCAAGACTCCAACAAAGATAAAAAAAAACCTTTCGTCAAGAAACCCTCCTGTAAAGAACTCCTCCCCCCCCCCCCAAAAAAAAACTTTCCCTAATAGCCAACCCTCCCCTATAAATTTTTGGGGAAATTTCCCATCACCTCCTCCCCCCCCCCCCAAAATAAATCAAGCAACGCCCTCATGGAGCTACTTCTCTGTGCATTTTGTATAGGCTTTATCTGCTGTGTGCAAGATTAACATTGCCATGTGCCCGTTCTCTTTATTCATGCGCCAAGCAAGTGAAACTGTGAAATTATTAGGAACATAAATAGGCTGTTAATAATACCTATACGAGTTTGCATCCTTATGCGCATAAAATAATTTAAAACAAAGTAAAATTAATTACTGTTCACGATTTTAAACACTGCACTGTTGATATAAAGTTAAATCATATAACTACTTAACTTCAATAAAGTATATATTTTTTGGGTAGATGATCGTATATTTTTGTGAGAGGATATTGTTGTAATTAACTGGCCAATTAGAAATAGCTCACTCCGATACCATTCATATGTGATTCGCGGGCAGACACAAGTAACACCAAAAATTAGCCAATCACGAAAACTGGTCTAAGCATTGGAAATACAACTGGCCATGGTACCTTTTCGTGAAAATCAAGACATGGTGGTGTAGTGGTCAGAATGCTCGCCTCTCACCGTGGCGAAACGGGATCAATTCCCGGCGGGGTCGCTCCCGGATTTTCGCATGTGGGAATCGTTCCGGACGATGACGCTGGTCGGTAGGGTTTTTCTCGGGGATCCCCCGTTTCCCCCGACCTTGCATTCCGGCGATGCACCATACGCCCCTCGTTTCACCCTCATCGGCTCTCCACTTTATCCACGTGTCATCCAGTTTTTTAGGAAAGTGAATGTATCATTAATGTGCGAATTTGTTGTCTTATTTGTATAAAATAAGAAACACGGATTTCTGTATCCATACTGATCTAATCGTGGAACAATTTTTCTTGATTCTCGACCAACTTAACTGGAAGCTTGCATGCCAGTGCGTGTTGTGGCGCGTGTCATTAAGGGCAGCGATTGGTTTTTTCAAAAGTAGATTTCAAAAGTGCATACTGCACCGCGAACAACCTTAACCAGTGTTGACGTGGGGACACGACCGTGTTCCTACAGCCTGGAGACGAGGCCCGAAGTCAAGTCAGGGCCAGCATTGGTTGGAACGGCACCGCTGGAAGGGAAAGACGAATGTCTAACCCCCTTTTTTTTCGCTCCCTCCCTCCTCCTCTCTCCGGTACACCTACCTTCCTTCCCCTCAGATCTCATTAACAACTCGTCACTAATTACTCGCAAAGAGATTGCGCGATCCACCCCTCCCCCTTCAGAGCACCCCTCACCCTCCCCAGCTACCCTCCAACTCGCGCTCCTCCGCGGGGGGTGGAAGGGACGGCAGACGAGGGAAAGAAAGAAAGAAAGAACTGGAGGAACGTATCAAGTGGAGCAACATCGGTGGGGCGTAGGGAAAAAAGCAGGAAGGCGATGGATGGCGCCCTAGAGCCCGCCAGCACTTCCGCGACGCTCGCAGCGCGCGTTTTCTTAAGGAGAATCCCCTGGTAAAAATTTTTTTTATTGAAGTCTCAAGGTCACATGTGGTCGTAAGGACGCACTAAGACGGGGCTCTCCCGAGACTGCGGTGTGCACGGCCGGAAGCTGAATTTCTCGCAAATCGGATCCGTAACAGTAAAATATTTTCACACGCGATGTAAGCCAGTGGATTAAACTACAAATGCCACGTAGTAAATTTCTCCTTCCCACGAGTAGATACGTGCAAAATTCGCGTTATTATTTCATGACGGACTTGACTCCATAACACGCGTGCGTTTGTATCGTGCTTGTCACTGGATAACAGTTTCGTTTGGGCACCACCTAAACGGCTTTGGACCAATAACAATCAACTAACAAAAGGCTGGTCCATTCATTCACGTTATATCAACTCCGAAGGGAAAATGGGTCTTCAGTGCTGCAGAAGCCAATAAACAAATGCCACCGACGCGAATATGTATAGATTGGTGAATTCCAGCGTGCTGCCGAAATATAACGCGAACTTTGCAGCAAATCGCGCAGGAAAATACTAAAAACGTAACAACCATTTTCAATATATTTCTTCTCTTCGAATATCCTTAATACGATGGAAGTAAAAAGTGGCTGCTGTGGATGGTAATTTTTTACCTTTCCTGGAATACGTCGTCCTCCACGATATTTATTTTCTGAGATACACGTTAACGCGCAAACATTGATTTCACAGACAATATTTTGCTAGTGTCAAGCGAATGAGTGCTGACTGTTATTTCAGCTCTTTGGAACGCCTGCAGAGCAATCCGCAAGAGTGTGAAGTCGGACAAGTATCTTGCGATGTGTTACATTCCGCATCTGTACCGTCCGGCAACAGAGTATATAAGTAGTCTGGGTGAAACAGCCTATTATAATTCATTCACGGTTACTTCACACTTTTCTGATGCCTTGCTAAAGTTCTACTTCCAGGATATTCCTCCGCCTCCTGCAAGCTAAGTTTTCAACTAAGTCTTTAAAATTACACCAAGGGACATCGTACCTAATTCTTACGCACTCAGTTGTAGTAGTATTTTGTATGAGAACTATTTATTACTAGTCGCTACCAAAACACATATTTTCTCACTGTTTTTATCCGTATTTATTATAAATGATGTATTATATTTTATATATAAAATATAGGCAAAATTTCAAATTAATGAAAATAAGGAGTGTTATGTTAACAGAGGTACAAAACGGCTGTAATACATCGCGTATTTAGGAAAAAATTAAACACGTTGTACATGGGATGATTTTTCAAAGATTTCATTAAAAAAGTGTAAAAAAAACATCAAATAGACTATATAGTACGAACTCCAGCCGCACACTGGTCAGCAAAATGTCCAAATGTCGTTCGTCGGTCAGTGCCTGGCAACTTACTGGCAAACTTGGCAGCCCATAGCCTATAGGAAATCTTTCGCAGCACGCGGCGGCCAATCAGACACAAGGCCCGGTCCTGAGCCTTGCGCTGCCAATCAGCGAACGAAATGCCCACATCAAAGGAACCGCCACGCCCCTTAACGTCTGTATTATTACTAGAGCCACAAGTATTCCGCGAATTCATTTGGAGACGAGGTAGACTCTAAACACATGTTCTTTTCTCCTACTGTTGTGATTGGGCGACAGTTCTTTAGACACGCCCCTTTTAACTGTGAGGCAGTAATAAGCATGAGGCAGTAGTGTGAGTGAGCTTTGCACAGTCCTGTACGAAGTTCACTCTTGATCGCAGCAACCAATAAGCAAACGATAGTTTCTCGAGTGTATAGATGACTGTAAAGCCTCGCCTGCTGCCACAACAATCAGCGAAATACTCGGGGCTCTAATAATTACCTGTTCTGTGGTGGTCCAGCCATACTCTCCGTTGGTTGCCAAAACCTCCGTCCGTGCAGCCAACATGTGGCGGATTTGTCACCAAATACGTGTATTCTATTTTCCCACAAGTTCATTCTCTGAGCTCTTCTAGATATTCTGTGACGTTTGAAGTTTCTGTTCGTTCCTGGCCTCTTCCTCTACTGCACGAATAAACTCACCCTTCCTCCTTGACTTGTTTAGGATAGTTCAAAAACTGGGTTGAGTCGTCTCAACCTATTGACACTGGTCTGAAACACAGTGCTCAATTACGGACACGTGCTTGCCTTACAGGATCAATCAGAATCCTCACTTGCCACTGAAATGGGGCAGTAGCTTCATACATGTATGACAGCCAATAAGGAAAGAAAACTGTTGGATGTTGGATGTGTGTACAGTACGTTGAACCCCAGCAGTAACTTTTTCCTCGATAAATCATCATCTCTAGTAATCTCGTAGATCTTCACCTAACCGTAATGTCGGGTACGTTCCACTCAGCCTTATTTGAGAAAACATGTACCTTTATTCGACGGTACAGATTTTCCAAAAGCGATGGTCGCCTTACTTGGCGATATTCCTTGACCGTTGTTTGCACCTACAGGAAGCTCTGAAGTTTATACCCAGAGAATTGCAGAGCAGTATATTGATTTCATAGATCATTGACAACGGCGTTACTGAGCTCCCCATTAAAAAAAAACTCCTAAAACTATCCATTGTCTTGGCCGGTGCAGTGCGCCTGTCCTATTACCTGTCAGACCGCTAGATGTTAAGACGTAGTGGTGGATTACAAGAAGCCGAGCGTTGCTGTGAACATTTTGATTAGCAGTTTCTTCAATCAGTGGCATCTTCATGTTGAAACCGAGCTTTGCTTTTTGCGACTTCTGCAGGTTTTATTGCCCGAAGGCCGGCATACCTACCATCCTCCCACACTGCAACAGTACTCCGATGAGTAAGACAGTGTACTGCACTTTCTCCTCTTCTCACTTCAGACCATTCCTTTTCTTAGTCCCTTTACTCGGTATTCTACCGATTTTCTCGGTAAAACCTGCCCTCCTTGCCAATCAGAGATATTACCACTTCTAATTTAGAAGCCTTTACCCGAACACCCCTGCATGGGTCATCAGAAATTTGCTCTTATCACTTATCGTATTCCTCCAATCGTCTACCAATTTTAGTGGCAAACTAATTCCAAATCTTTTGAAGAGCTTTATTCACCATCACATTTTCAGGTATTAAGTGAATGCCCTTAGCTTCAGTGATCTCTTCCAACCATTGACTTATGTCGTCGGTCTTGAGAGATTCCGTGATCACATGTTGTAAAGTATCGTCCACTCCACATACATCACATAAAGGAGATTACTCTGACCGCAGACTGTGAAGTTTCGCCTTGAAGAAGTAATTCATGTACAGTCCATTCTTGCCTTGATGTTCGGCAGCAACTCTACAGTAAGTATTTCTTCCGCGTTCAGAAGAAATCCAATCCTTTAGCCATTTCTGGAGAACTTCACTCAAGATCTCTTCCTTAACTTCCTTTCTTAGTCTTACTGTTCGCGCTTTCTCCGCCGTGATACCTCGGTATCTCACATACTCCATCTGTCAGTAAAGAAATCCAGAATCAGCATATAGATGTTTGCTGAACATCTCTTGCTTTTGAGTTGATGCATCACTTCCTGCCACCAGGCATTGTCGAATGCTCCATATTGTTTCCCATACGTTATGCCTTCAACTTCTAGAGTCATCATTAGTCTTCTGTTTATTAATTTCTCGAAGATTTTTCCCAGCACCGGAATCAATGTCAACGACCAATGCAATTTAGGGTTCTCAGAATCCTTGTTATCGCTGTTGAGTAATATCCTTAGACATCCTTGTTTCCAAGGGGCAGGGGACACACCGGTTCTGAGACAGTCTTTATATATCCCCAACAGATTATTCTTTATCTTGGAGTAGCATCTCTTAACTATTTCTGCAGTAAAATCATCCTGTGTTTTACGTTCTTCGTTTGGCAGACCACTGCTGTTAACTCTTCCAGGTCGAATTCTGGCATGTTCCCAGTATCTGGAATTATAGCCATGGACTGTCTCTTCCCAGCATTCTCCCCCCCCCCCTCATCCTATGAGTCATCAGGCAGAAGAGTGTGTAGCAGTACATCCATAGATAGATATTTGCAGATCTGTTATTATTTCACCATTATCTTTATTACATGGTGGGGGGGTAGCGTTTTTCACTTTATTAGAAGCCAGCTTATACACCAGGCTAAATGGATCCTCATTTCCGGCCTGCACGACAAATTCTTCCCATGACTTGGTCTTCTTCTGCCGAACCCTGCTGAAGTTTGCTTGTTTCTTTTGCTTATACGAGCGAGAGAATTGCTTACGCTCTTCTCCCCGTAGTCTGTGAAGTTTACTCCTTTCGCAAGTATTTTCTCTCTGTCTCCAGATCTCTGTCCCCAGATCTCTGTCCCACCATGACAGGTTTGGTAACACATGCGTAGACTTCTGACGGTTCTCTTCACATGTGTCCTGAATGACCTTGGTGATAGTTGCGACTCTTGTTTCCACATCCTCTTGTTGCAGTTCAGGACATCTTAGCATTCTCAACAGAGCTTGATCAAAAGTAAGCTCTTCTGTGGATATCGCTGACTTCCCTTTCCATATTCGAAGGGCTGTCTATCCTTCCAGCAACATACATCTCATAGACAATTAGTCTATGGTCACTAGAACTTTCATCTAGTACTTTCCAATTTCCGACATCCTTAGCCTGACTGTTCATGACAGCTATGTCTTTATATGTTTCTCTGTGTCATGTACATGCGAGACTGTTACAGTTAGCGTATTACAGTTAGCGTATAACATCAGTATGAACTGATTGGCAATCTCACCGGCCTCATCAGTCACAGGGGATTTCCAGAGTTCTGATTTGGCAGTTACATCCGCGCCCATTATTAATGGCTTAGTACGGAATGTTTCAGCCATTATCTACCATTTATCTAGGTGCATTTTCATATCATCCCCAAACTGAAAGTAAGAGGATACCAACCAACATTCCGTTGTGCGTGTTAGAAACACTAGACATCGTGACCACATCCATATTGGCTCTCAGTACTCCAGCCTGGGGACGTACCCTACTGGTGAGCACTGTACCTTGCAATCCCACAACATTCTCAAATGGCACGTATGGCTCTTGAAACATGACTATGTCTAAGTTATGTTCCATAACAATTCTGTTCAACTCTGCAGCAGCCACTGCTGACCGCTGCATATTGAGCTGCCCACATCTGATAACGTGAGTACAGGCCATAGTGTATTCTGGTAACACATTCTTACGCCTAACCTGCGGAGTTGTACGTGTAATTCCAAGTCCTCTTCCGTGGCTCATGCTCGCTTCTTTTTTTTCACGCCGTGCCTCAGATGTCGTGCCGAGGGAGGAGGACTACATAAAACAAAACTTGAAAGACGTATTTCCATGAAGAGCGACGTTTCCTTCAGCAAACCTCTCAGAACCTTCATCCACCCCTACCTCTTGTGTGTTATGATGCCTTCCACCCTCGCCCTTCCTTACCTACATCCTCAACACGCCCTGCCCCTCTCCGTCACAGATCCGACCGCAAAGTTACCACCCTCGGTGTCTTTTCAGCGACGAGGGGGAAAAAAATCCCCGTCACAGAATGCAGCATTCCACGTGCCGAATATGTTCTCTCTTGCATCGTGTGTCTGCCGAGGAAGGAAATCTTACCCTGACTGAAGTAAGAAAATTAATTGGACGGTTCCTTTTTCGTGGTTTGGCGGGATTCAGAGAAAGAAAAAAGCATGGCAGCTCATCTTTACAGAACGCTAACAAGTGACGCAGCCAGAAACGGGGATGCCAAAGCAAAGGACGCTATGCAAGTGGTAGATTTCAAATCCTTCTTTGGAATAGCAGCGTAAGAATATACCTTCTACAACTGGGGGAACGAATTTGCTGCTTTAGGCCCGAATTTCTTAAAACAAACAAAATTAATTTTTTTAACTCTCTATGTGGCACGTTATGTTACTTCTGTTCACAAAAGATCCTCAAATTAAGAGCAGATAATTAATTAAAACTGTCGTAGAGTTATTTTTAAATTTGAAACATATACAACATTCGTTGTAATACGTTACTTTTGTAAGGTTGCAAATGTGTTATGAGTAGGATGAATATTATTTTGACGTAAAATTTATCATTGTAATTTGAGACAATTTCAGTATAGTGAGAATTACAGCAGCTGTACGATAAACGACGTAAGAAAGTCGGAAACCATAAATTGAAATAATGTTGCTGAACTGAATTACTCGAGTCATTATTTTCTAACCATTGTGTTAATTCCGGTTGCTTTTCCGTAACCGTGCATTAAAAAAGCATGCACAACTATTGGAAAAATTTCCCAGAAAAAGAAATACAAACCTGGCAGTAATGACATGATGTACTAAATTAAAACAATAATGCAGAACTGTCTGAGTCGCTTGTTGCCAAATTTGTTTAACAGATTCTTTTACCGAGCAAGTGCAGAGCAATTCAGTAAAGTGATCCAGGAACTTAGAGGCACTCGTGAGTTCTCTTTTCATAGAATGTTTTAAAGCAGGTAATCACTTGAAAAAGAAGAAATATATTCTATTTTGTTGTGCCATGATGAGTTCTTGAAACTAAGAAAATCCATTTAGCGGGTTTACAAACAAAACAATAAGTACAAAAACTAATAAAAATATTGTAAAACCAACCATAATACATAAGTAATGAGGATTTTTTTTAAATTTATATAGGTATTTTAAATATGCTTATTAGCCATTCCGATTTTATACAGCTAACTAGAATAAAATGATGTGGGAGGGGTGTGGGGGAGAACAGGGTGGTGTTAGATGCTGAACTAATAAACTTATGCATATAACTACAAATGTCACATGTATGCGTAGTTTATATGAGATTCGAACCCGGAGCCTTGTGATCTAAGTAGCAAATACCAAAGCGTGATCGTAATTTAGTAATTAATTCCAGTTCATGCTCTCACATACTACACCCGTAGTAAATGCTATGAGTAGGAACTATATCTGCATGTCTTATGACCTTGCCTAGATCAATAAAAAATACGAATGAATGTTGTATCTATGTTGGATGCAAATTTCCAGTTGATAGTATATTTATTTACCCATATGGTAAAATAAGTATACTTGAAAACAGCAAATTTTTTGAAGGTAGAATTTCTTTAAGACTGAAAATTTGGACAGAAGAATTTTTTTCTCGGATTTTGTGTTTTTCGTCTTGTGTCCATTCCTTCAGACATTACACAAGCAAACAATTATTCGGGAAATTATTTCACGGTGCTGGAAGAATTTTTGATCACACGAAAGCCATAATAGCCTTCCTCGTATGTAGATGAATCAAAAAGATAAAACTCTACATATTAGGTCCAAATTCACAAAGAATCGAAACAAAAAGGTGGGTATACGCATTCAGCATTTAACTGGGAAATATAAAAATTCCAGTCCTTCTTAAATGATTACGAATTCTAGGATACTTGAAGCTATCCACAATTTACTTTTATAAAATTGAAAATTTTAAATAACTTCTCTGGTATTTTTCCTTTGCCTATGCCTTTGAAATGATAAATTATTCCCAAAAGGCAAGTCAGCCTATACCACAATCTTTCTTCCAGAATTCACTGCCATAGTTTACCTATATTCTATCTAATTCATGCGCAGTTTGAAAGGAGTTGCTCGATAATAACATCAACAGTTGTAACAAGGCATCTGGTTTAACCTTTAACAACTTGGCAAATAGATTTGTTAGTAAATTCTGCACTCAGATCGCTAATACAAACATCCGACTGCTATACGGCTGGTACAAACATAAATATTGATCGTATTTGCTACATTGACTGCTTGTAGTTGAACTCGATGATGCGAAACACAACTGAAGGAAATACCTGAAGAGAAAAGAGGTGAGAGGTAAGTTTAGTCTAATCTCGACATGCAGTCTCATCCCGACAACAACATTTTAACAACATTTTATCATAAAAAATTCGTGTGCTTCAAATCAAACTAATTATGAATTAATATGCTAGTCTTGGATTTAAAAAAAATATCATAGAACCGCAGAATTACTTCTGACAAATCACGTTTGAAAATTTTCGAAAGATGGTCAATATCTTACGTGTATATTGCATTTTTACAACGAATTTCACACTTACACTGAAAAAAAAAAAAATTGGCCGACATTTTGGTTTGAATTAACGCATTTCGAACGCCAACTTGTACACGTTCATGAGTAGCGAAAGCGTAAAAACCCGTCATGTCTTCAACTTAAAATTTTAATTGCAAAGTAAACTTATAAGCTGCTTTTTGAATTTTGACTTTCTTATTGCATTCAGGTGACCTCTACGAAAAACCTTAACACCATGTAAGAGATAATTAGATTATCATTAATACGTTAATTACATGATTGTATTTAAAATCATAACTGAATAAAATAATATAGAGAAGTCTTACAAAACAAGTTTTACAATACTCATTAAGTAAAACTTTAAAAATAATTAAACACAGCTTTTCTAAAGACATACAATAGATTTTTGCGACAAAAAAAATAATTTTAATATGTGTATGAGACAAAATAATGATATGAATATAGATGTTTTTGAGTAGGTATCTTCTCTGACTGAAACTACCAAAGTTTTATTTAAAGATTTTGAAATTATTGTAATGTAAAATTTTAACTACATATCTAGATGTCAGTTTTTTAAACGAACTTCGGCATTCACTTCTTAATAATACTGACATTAGTTTTCTAGGCGTCTGGAAAACATAAACGGATATTACTCAGTAGAACTGGACATTTTGAATTATGTAGGTATAACTGTGGAAATTATTACATTAGTTTTTTGTTCACTGAATAATACAGTGACAAATTACTTTCATCCCAAATACCAGGAACTCTTAATTAATTAATTTTTTTTTTCAATTAGTGCCATTTTTTCTCATCGCGGGCATTGCTGTTTGGAATCAGGAAATGCTTGTATTAGTTGACTGACTCCCATCTCTTGAGTTCATCAGTTGGAACACAGATGACAGAGCAGGTTTCTCACAAAAGCTTATTTTTCCGTGTTTCACTATTCATGCCAACCTTTGCCCTCTAAATGTAAGATCTGCCAACAGGTCGAACTAGCCATCGCCGCAAGATTCTGCGGTAACTTTAGATTACACTTGAAGAGGAGAGTGGGCTGGAGAGATTTGGGCGGCGCATAACATCGAGGACTTGAGAGCCGATGAGGGTGAAGCGAGGTGAAGCGGGGTTGGGAAAACGGGAGATCCCCGATAAAACCCTCCGACCAGCGGCATTGTCCGGCACAATCCCCAAATGCGTAAATCCGGGGGTGACCCTGCCGGGAATCGAACCCGGTTTGCGTAGGTGGGAGGCGAGTATTCTAACCACTAAACCACCGC
This sequence comes from Dryococelus australis, assembly GCA_029891345.1. Taxonomy (NCBI): domain Eukaryota; kingdom Metazoa; phylum Arthropoda; class Insecta; order Phasmatodea; family Phasmatidae; genus Dryococelus; species Dryococelus australis. The sequence continues at coordinate 62,089,068 of CM057001.1, read as the reverse complement.
GGTTCCTACACTAGGAAAAAAAATGGCTGTAAGGATGACTGCACCTCTTAAACGCTCTGCTGGTGCAGTAGCGAAAGAGATAAAATACGCCAACAGCTGTGCGACGGCGCCCGGTTGAAAGAGCCACCCCTGGCCCATGTACGCCCACCCCTTCGGCTCTCCATCTATGGCACGAGTGTTGTATTTACCCCCTTAGCCGCCGTCAGCCAACCCCCTCGCCATCTTCCAGCCTCTCGTAGCCCACAATAACTCATAAAACCCGGGCAAAAGTTGCCCGTTCAAGAATCGACCCGGGTCGCTCGGCGGTTGATGTCGGTGGAGGGAGTGGATAAGCCAGTCCATATATGAAGCACTTGCTGCAGCAAGAGGGGGGTTGTGTGTGTGTGTGTGTGTGTGTGTGGCGAGAGGCTGCCACGGTTAAAGGGGGCAATAAAGGGATGCGGCCTGGCCGGGCAGCTTTGCGGGAGCCTGGCAGAGTATCCGATGCAGTCCAGGTTGCGATCCTGGCCATGCCTGCATCTGCCCGGCGGTGGTTATCGCAGAGAGAGAACGGGGTAGAGCGCTCGTGCGAGTTGCGTATAGTAACCACTTTCCGTGTTCCAGCCACATGCTATAAATATGAGGTAGGCAGATCATTCTTCTGCGCATGCACCCAGAATTGACTTACCCCAAAGGAACGCATCTGTGAAAGTAAAATAACTTAATTTCGTGTGGGGAGTGCGCCCAGGGCTAGGCAGCACCCTCCTAATGACTGGCTTACAAGCTGGCACCCGCAGGTTCCCGTCATCCCCGGACATGACATGAAATGAGGCCCTAGGACGGAGCGGGGCTGGAAAACAGGGGCGGGGGAAACGGAGCAACCCGAGAAAACCCGCCGGCAAGCTGCATCACCCAGCACTATTCCCACATACGGATCAACATTGTTCTGTTTATTTTATTTCGAGGGAAAAAGAAAACAGAGAGACAGAGAGGGGAAGGAAACAGCTGTGGTGGAAGGATACATTGCGGCCGTGCTACTTTTCTATGACTGCCAAAATTTACTCCACTTATATGAAATAGACTATAATGACAACGTGCACGGACAATACCACACAAGTGACTGGTTAAGTAGCGACATACTCGGTAATTCCTGTATCCGATACCGAAAGTATCTGATACTTCGTAACATATACAATTCTGCATCTGTATTATTTAGAAACCGGTAGAGAAAATAGGTGTAACGACCCATCTCTAGCTCGATCCAGCCATAGACTAAAGATGACGTGGATAGATCTCGCTGGACGCCCACAGTCTCCGTGTCCCAACATTGAACTGCTTTTCTGACAATACGAGAGCGGCGTGGATTGGATTTGAGGTTAGAACACTGTTTAGTAAACAAGTGCTTTGAGAAGTTTTTACACTTCCTTAAATCATTTTTGGAATGCAGTTAAATTAAACTCAAATTGCTGAAAGTATTTTATTTATGTAAAAGTGCTCATCTTTTGAAAATTAATATTTAAACAAACATGTTCATCATTGTGCGTTCCTTTTGGGTAGGTATTCGTTGGGTCCACGCGCAGAAGACAAATAAGCCGTCTACGTAATTTTTAGTCTATGGGTCCAGCAAGTGTTTGTGTGTCCGGCGGTTGGCACTGGGTGTCAGGGCGGAGGGGACCATGGGGAGTTGCGACTCCACCCTTGGGACCGGACATGTGTCGGCGCTGAGGCGAGGAGGCGTTGGCAAGACTGGCTTGCGCGCAAACCACGTGCGCGATAAGATAAGGCGGCTGTACTGACTGCTCGCTCTGGTCCAGGCTATCCACGTGGTGATGATGATGATGAAGGCGGCCCCAACGGGGATAACATCCTGACACCGCTCTTCACTGTTAGAGTGCTGCAGAACTGCCCCTCCCCCCCTCCCCTTCGTTTCGCGAGTCATCTAGTTTGTCCTCTCCGGATATATCGTCAATGCCTCCCCCCCCCCCCTAAATCCCCTTTCATTTGCCCAATATCTGTAGGTCATTCCTGTTTCACTGAGTACGTTTGAGAGCCTTGCGTTAGAGTACCTCGTGCGTGCATGGTTTTTCTTATTTTTTGGCTGAGAAGAGCGGGATCTATAAGGGCCACACTGGCACGCGATACAAGTGCGCCTTCGCCTCTGAGCGCATGGCTCTGAACCGGCGGGCAGTGCCCTCGTAGCGCTGCGTGTACCTAGGGGGATTTCAGCGGCGACCCTATCATTTTGTTGATGAAAAGTGTGCAGCAAAGTTCAATACAGTCTCCTATAGTAATTAGGCTCGTGTTCGGCTAGTATATTTTGAGATACGGCAGTCTGGAAAAACAGTTTTTTTTTTTTTGAGGGCTGCGAAATTAATATTTACAGCATGCGTGTTAACTTTAAAGTGTCATTTCTTCCTCGCCTGAGGCATGATGTATTTTCGTAGATAAACATACTGGGGCACGTACAATGGTATCGCCAAACAGACAGGTTTTCAAATGCTCTGCAACGCAGTTCAATTAGCCTCTTTTGCAGCCATTCTTCGTTTCGTAATATACTTTCTGTTCCAAAGTAATTATTGACAACGTTTCATTACAGAAAATTTGCATTTCACAAGTTTTTTAGAAATATTTTTGTGCTCAATTTTGTACTATGTGTTGTTTGCTAGTTGTAAAAAATCAAGAACCTATTTACATTTCATCAATACGTTTCTGTCTTCTTGCAACCTGCAAATAACACACAATAAAATTTAGACACAAAAGTATTTAAAACACCTCGTAAAATGTAAATTTTCTATAACCATATATCTTCAGTAATATCTCCCGAGGCTGAAATTATGACAAGGAAACGAAGAATTTCTTTATTACAGGCAAACCCGAGCCTTAAGTTATACTTTATCCTCTTCTTGTATCCACCCGACAAACTTTACATTGACAAGGGCCTTAATAACTTTATTAATGCGCCAGTCAAGTGGAAACATTAAATTGTTAGGAACCCAAGTGTTAATAACATGCCTATTTTTACTCTAATGTGTATAAAAACACCAACTTATTTACTATCAATTTAAACACTACTCTTGCAATAGAAAGTCAAGATTTATAACTATTTTATCTCATTTGCTGCCTACTTAACCGAGGGCATGAATGTATTTCACTGTGTACGGTAGCATACAGTATATGCAGTTAATGAATAGTATATTATTTCAAAGGTTGTTTTCAAACGTGCTCACCTACTGTAAACAGCCTATATCAAATCTTACACCGTATTGTAGGCCGTTCACGGTAAAGTGAGCACTTCTTAAGGACCTCATAACAGGAATAATAGCAAATAAATGTATTGTATTGTAGCCTCAGATGTTAACTTTTGAAAGTAGTGAAATATATATACTGTATTTATTAATAACATGACAATTTTTATACCAACAGATGGTGGAAAGACAAAAATTGGCTGAAAAATAAAATTTTAGAAGGGCCTTAAATAGTGCTCACTTTAACGTGAACAGACTATACCAGACAATAACCTAGCCAGCGGTATACCAGAAGTGGGAATTTAACTGTAAACAGCTAACTGCCCGAAGGGTACACAGAAACAATTGCGCGTCTTTACTTTAGAAACATGTTTCACCCTCCTCAGGTTTTCAAAGCCCAAAACATTTTCCAAGAATAATGTTTTGTGGGAAAAAAGGGGGAGGGGGTTAGGGTGAATTTTGAAATTTTCGTCAAAACCATACATAGGTGTCCTAATGCTAATATGTTGGCTGTACTTTGGGAACTGTACTTAATTTCAGGAAGTAGTGTGTCAAGGATTTGAATTCATTCTTGAAGTATTAGATTCACAGGCAGCTCGCACGATAGGAGATTGATGGCTATAGTCTATTCACGGTTTATTCGCACTTTTTGGCTCAAACCTCTGAAAATTCACTCCATGAAGGACGTCTTTAGTTATTTTCTAAAGATGATATGATATGTAGAACAATTGTTTTATACCCTTGATTACGTAAATGTATCTTATTTTTCGTTAAATTGAAGTGTTGCCAGTATTTTATTTATAAATTTTAATGTATTATTTATAATAAATATAGGTAAAAACAGCGAGAAAACATGTGTGTTGGTAGCACCTGGGAAGAAATAGTTCTCATACAGAATATCATTACAACTGAGTGCGCACGAATGTGGTGCGTTGTCCCTCTGGTGTAATTCTTAAGGATTGGTTAAGCTCAGTTTGTAGGAGGCAGAGGAATATCCTGGAAGTAGAACTTTAGCAGGGCTTCAGGAAAGGCTGAAGTAACCGTGAAAGGACTACACTCGCCTCTCACCAAGGCGAACCGGGCTCGACTCTCGGAGGGATCGTTCCCAGATTTTCACGCGTGGGAATCGCGCCGGACGATGCCGCTGGTCGGCGGGTTTTTTTTCTCGGGGATATCCCGCTTCCCCTGCCTGCCCTTGCACTCCGGCGCTGCTCCGCACAAAGCTCGCTTCACCCCCATCGCCTCTCAAGATCTTAATGTTTAGAGCCGGCCAAAATCTCTCCACACTCACCACAAACGCGGAGAACACCTCCACGTTGGCTGGTCCCTTGATAATATAGTTTTTGATGTCTGAAACCTACTCGTTGTTTTACAACATTCTGAGGAATTTCCAAAGCGATAGGCCCGGGGCAACGTGGCCGTGTAGCAAGCGGTATAGACTGTTCACAGTAAAGTGAGCATTTCCGAGGTCCTAGTTACTTTTACCTTTCAGCCAATTTTTTTTAATCCTTCAACCACCTATTTTAAATAAATGTTGCCGTGCACATAACGAACACAGTTTGTATATTCCACCGGACTCGGAAGTTAAAGTCTAGGGTAAACATAACATATATTCATTGACTGTTATCCCAAATAACAAGGGTTTCAAAAGTACTCACTTTACCGTGAATAGCCTATAGGTAAGTTGTATCATAGGTTCCTCCATGCCGGCTCAGACGTAGCAACACTGGCTGCGGATTCTACTTGGCAACCTCTCCCCCTCCCCCCCCCCCCCCAGCAAAAGCACGAGCCACGGTAAACAAACGTCGAACCAGCCGATTTTGTGAGGGGGGGAGGGGGGACATTGTGACTGCGCCCCAGAAAGGAAACCTCTCCCCCTTGTAAATTGCCAATAACACGCAAGATCACGTCTTCCGAATGCGGCCCCGTGGCCTGAACAAGATTAGCCGGCGATGACGTGGCAAGAACGCCTCGTAATAAATAGATTTCCATTCCGGGATATGGGTTTCTCCCTTTTTGTAGCGAGGCGGCCACGCGCTTCTAGCCGGAAAATTCCACTATACAGTCAATTCACAGTAACATCTAACTTTTCTCAAGCCCTGCTGGAATTTCTACTTTTTGGATATTCCTCCGCCTCATGCACACGAAGCCAAACCAAGTTAAGTTTAATTCTACTCAGGTTGGAATGATCAATGTTAAAAGTCTGGCAACCAAAAATTTTAGTCATTGTGTAAGAGCTAGGGTCGCATGTATATTGGATTTTCTTTATTTTCGACGTTTAAAAACCAAGTCTAGAAAATTACACCAAAAGGACAACGCGCCGCATTCGTGCCCACTCAGGGTAACGATATCTTGCAAGAGAACTATTTGTTACTAGTCATTACCAACAACCTATTTTCGCCCTTTTTTTGTTCATATTAATCACGAATGATATTCATATAATAATTGATGTATAGAGTATAAGTGAAAGTTGAATTTAACCAAAAAAAATAAGGTTATTTTATGTTAACACGAGTATAAAACGCTCGCAACACGTGCCATATTTAATAAACAACGGAGCACGTCGTATACTGGCGCGATTGTTCAAAAGTTTGATACAGGCTATTCACAGTAAAATTAGCACTTTTGAAAGCCCTGCTTAAGATCTACTTGTATGCACGTTGTATATTCTTCCGCCTTATGCAAAATTAACGTTGTCATGAGCCTCGTCACTTTATTCATGCATCGGCCAAGTGAAATGGTGAAATTATTACAAAAGGAGATGTTTTGCAAATCTTTTTATTTTCACACTTCGATTCATAAAAAAAAAAACGTGAAAGAAATAATTATTTAAGTTGTCGCAGATGGTTAGCTGACACTTTTCATTCGACGTTTCCTTTCGTCGTTACCAACTTTACTGGGCGAATTTCACTCAGTTCGCCCTTTAAAATATTTGCAGATACGTGCAGTGACTTTTTTTCTAAGGTTGAGTTTAAAAGTGCTCACTTTATCGTGAACAGCCTTTACAAAAAGTGATAAGAAACCGGGACTCGACTATACTTCCTTTGTGGCGCGGTGAGTAGCCGACCGTCGTGTGGCAGCACCATGAGGCGTCGAGGGGGTTGGGGGTTCGCCAGTTTCGCTGAACGGTAAAAACTTAAGGAAGCGTGACGTCAAGGTTGAGAAAGCCTAGCTGGTTTTTTTTTTGGGGGGGGGGGGGGGTCAGCTCGACAGATGGCCGAGGCGAGGCGCATAGCGCACGAGCCGCCGCCGTTGGTAGTTTTTCGGACGCCAGCTTGCCAGTCCGTTACTTAGCGCGGGGGTAAGACAAGAGGGCGCGTCGGGCCGGGCGAGTTAACAATGGGGCAGAAGAAAATTTAAAAGCGTGGGGAAACCTTACCGGTCGCCGGCAAGACATATGGCACCCACTCCTCCTGACACATGCTGTTGCGACGGAAGGAAGTGGCACCGGCTAACTCGGAAATGGTTTCGTTGCGTTGACACGGCGGTGCACGCGAAGGCGCCTGTCTAGGAGAGAGGGGGGGGGGGGTGGTTTGGAGGGGGTTTATCTGCCAACTAATTGTAGGTGAGGCTATAAGGGATGGGGGAGTAGAGGGTGATCTACCGGGCAGATGTGGAAAATACGAGGGTCGTTACTCTTGCCGCGTCGGGGGGAGAGAAAGGAGGCGGAACCTGCAATATATTCACGCATGGCGCATCTGTCTCGTGAGAAACAATTCCACGTAATGTTCTCTCACGGGAACACTGTTTTTAGTAACGGTTTCCCGTGCGTAGGGGAGGAAGGGACGCCTTCGCAACGACGTTTTCGGAGATGACGTGCACATTGAGCTTCTTTTTTGTATTGTCTTTTCTTCTTCTAGCGGCGCTCTTGCGGACAACAAATGTTCACTGTCGATTGTAGTGAAGTTAGTAGGTTAATGTTAGCCAAGAATTATTTCCTGCAAAAATCCCTAGACTGTTATCAATCACCTTTTGAAAAGAGTGGAGATACCTAAATTGTTGCTGTCTTCCTATAAAAAATTTGCAAAAAAATTTATTTTGAAAATATATAAACATTTTCTTGATTCTCTGTTGTGAATCCCTATAGCAGATCTTGAGCTTCTTTTTTACATTATTAAGTTAACTTCAGGTTTATGCACATATTTTTTTTGCAAGCTTTGACGAACATAGTAATTAACAACCCTTATAGCTTTAGCTTATGAACCTTTTTCCACTGTCTATTTGGTAATAGTCTTGTTTACCCTTCTCGTACTAATATCAGTTATAGTCCGAACACTAAACCTAATGCACAAGAAAAAAAAAATCGGTAAATTGTATAGTGAACAAGTAACTGAAAATATGTATTTCCACATGCCTCCTTGCGGATATTTTTGTGACCTCTCATTTTCAGTTTAATTGTGAACGTTTATAATATAATAGAATGCAAGTACATATAAATAGTGATCTGCCATAAAGATTTCCCATTGAAACCTCTGGGATTGAAGAAAATAAGCACCAAATACTGTCCAGAAGTTACTTTTCAAAAGATTTTGGTTAGTCGCCAGGCATGTAAATACTCTTTGAACACTGTTTTTTCACTGTTGGGAAGTTATTAAGAACGGAATACTCGTGGCATTTAACAATGTCTGGTGGCCGGATGTTTTGTGGCAGTTGAAGAGGAAGTAACGCCCAGAAAACGTCTATAAGGTGTTGCTAGAATTCTTCAAGGACAAAGTGACATAGTATATAATCTGCACAGGTGCAAGTCAAGAAGATATTGACAAAAGGTTGTCCTCAGGGATCGGTCTTAGGACCTATTCTGTGGAATATGTTATTCGATGGGCTGCTGGAGCTGTATTTACCAGATAGCTGTACTATTTTCGGCTACGCCGACGATGGACTATTCTTAATCAAAGGCATGGCCAGAAGACAACTTGAAGAGGAGGTAGCTATGGTATTGGACAGAATATCAGCATGGTCAAGAAAAGGCAAGCTGAACTTCACAAGCAAAACTAAGATCATGGTGCTGAATGGAAAATTACAGAGGAGGCCTACAATGAGGTTTGAGGAGTAGTCACTCCATGAATACAAATACCTGGGAGTCATTCTGGATAACCTTCCTTGGATTTGTGCAATATGTCATAAGAAAGGTATTGGTAGTATTACATAAGCTAAAATCATTAGGGAATACAGAATGGGGCCTAAATGTCTCTACACTAAGGGAAATATATAAGGCTGTCTTTGAAGGAATAGTGGCTCATAGAGCCATTCGGCGCAGCTTGCTGTGCTAAAGGCTTATAGAGCGACAGCCAATGAGTCACTTCCTGTACTGGCAGTTGTCTTACCTCTAGATTTGTTGTTACGTGAACGAGGACTCACAGCTGAAAGATTCAGAATGGGAAGATTGTCGAATGACGGCAGGAAGGAAATCAAGCAAAGACACCTTCATAAGATGGCAAGTAAGATGGGACAACTCTGGGAAAGTAATAGTTGCTTATGAGTTGCTATCCAATATGGAAGGGAGGATTAAAAGGATGAAGTGGTTGGCAATGAACCACTACAGCTTGCAGATGTTCAGTAGTCACGGGCCAAGTTTCACAGTCTTGGGTTAATCACCTCCCCATTGTGTGATATTTGTGGCGTAGACGACAGATTTCAGCATGTGTTAATGGAATGTCTGAGGACCGAAGACTTGCGAACGTGGCTTCAGGGGGTGGCTGATCGGAGAGAACTGTAGTTGGGCTTAAGAAGAGTGATGGCCGATGAGGACCTACATAAGGTGTGGAACTGTTTTGTAGCCAAAGTAGGTAAGAGGCTTGATGAATTTGACCAGTGGCAGCAAGACAATTCTGATGGCCCATCGGGCAATGTTCGGGTAGAGGCTTCATGAAGGAGCCGGAGTATTGTTTATTGGCGAGAAGGGAAGGTTTTACCGGGAAATCCGGCAGAAAGTCCTGTAAGATATCAAGAGCAGAAGAAGGCACTTAAAGATGAAAAGAGGAGAAAGTGCCATGCTCTGTCTTACTCACATGTGTACAGTTGCAATTGGAGAGGATGGAGGATGTGCCGGCCTTCGCGCCGCAAAACCTGTCTTTGGGAAGACTCGCTGTTGAGCATAACAGCAGCCTCTTGGGTAAGGAGTGCCGGAATCATTACCGAGTTCAGCAGGCAGTAAGTCTGACTTTGCAGTCATCCCTCCATTACGAGCCGCAGCAATCTGATTTACTGACTACAGAGCTTATGCAGAAAATCAGACATGACTGAAAATAAATTTCCGTGAATAATTTCCTTCTGCCGAGGCTTCAAATTGTCCATGCCAAAAACTTATACGTATGGCATCGTAAAACATCAACTTGTAAGGAGCTAGAAAATTCTACTTACCTTTCATTTAGTCTCAAAATTGACTGTAACCCCTAAACAGAATACATTTTCTCCTCAAATAAATCTGAATATATGAAGAGTTTGTGTCCGGAATGCTGGCCCACACATTTTACAGCATGGAAATCCCAATTATCGCCAAACTGTCCTTACAAAATCACATCAAAACGCACATTTTTTAAAACCTTATGTAATAACTCAAACCTCTAGGAAACCTAGAGATTAGTTACATGTTATGAGGCCACTCTTTAGTTAAAAATGTAGGCCCATACGATTTGACCTGTTCCATCCTGAATACCCTTACTCAGTAATGAAGAAAAACTAATATGGAAGTTTTAAGTCTACTCGGTTATCAAGTGAATTCGGGAACTATCCACTTTCTGTTCACTGACCTTTCCATGTGACTTCACCATAAAATTTATCTCTCCATAAGCATCGCAAAATAAACAGTAAGTAAGAACTGGGAAAAACTCAGCTGTATTTGTCCATTGTTTGAAAGGAGCAGAAGTACTGTACACAATGCTTGCTGAATTCCAGGCGAAAATTGGTATACCATTTATTACTCTCGGTGCGAGATTTTATTTCAGAGTTCCGAACCTCAGGTTATAGACACGGACGTGATGGGCGTTTTGAATTGTAGAATAGGCGCAGGAAGGTACTGTATGCTTGCCTTCCCCCAGTTAGTATTCCAAAATAATCAAACACGTATAAAAATAATGTGGTACAAATTGGAAGTGAAATTCAAACAGTGTAATTGTAAACATAAAAATTAACCCCACTTTTATGGAATACACGATAGAGTATTTAGTATGTGAGTATGGAGACAGTATAATATAGCACATTATTGCAAGAAGATAATTTATTTAGAATAAAATGTATTTTAAATAAAAGTGTACATACAAGTATTTATTCATGAAGCGTGAATACTATTTACTCGCGCATTGAATGTCAGCTTATCACATTTCACCCTGTGACCTCCCCTTACTTCCTAAAAGGGGAGCGTGTGCGATGCCATGCATACGGCTCGAGAAGTATGCATCTCTGTAGCTGCATGAGTGTACAAGAAGCACCTTCAGTGTACATGATAGGTATAATATACGTCGTCATATACAGCTAGACTCACAACCATCCGTCGCACCCGTCAGTTGTCCGTCCGTCCGGCGGACGCGTGATCTTCAACCAATCGTAGGGCAACATTTTTTCCTATCCGTCAAATATTTACCTAACTGTGACTTTCGACTGACAGACGTAGCTGTGTTTATTTGTGTCTAGTGGTAAATACAGGAATTTTAAATGTAAAAATGTAAGTATAATTCTTATCACGTGAAAAAATTATTTCCTCAAAATATTTCTCTCTTCAAAATGTAGGATTTCTAACCAATATATATCTCAAAGTAAAGAAAGATCACTATGTTAAGTTATCACACTGAAATTTTGCAGTACAGAAGGATTGACGGACGACGGATTGTTGTGAATCGCTTTCAACTGACGGACGAAAACACAGACGGATGACTGATTGACGGGCGGATGACTGACGGGCTACCTTACCTCTACCGTGCCTGAATGTGGTCGGGCGAGAGTTTCGCCTCGGTCTCTCTCGTGCCTGTTAGCGCTGGTATCGCGAGAGCCATGGACCATCGCCTCCCCTCATCCCACCCCCAACTACTTTTTTCAACTACCCTCCCGACAGACCGCCGGTTCGATTCCCGCCCTCGACTATTCAGGCGGTGGATTTATTATTTTCTTTTTTTTTTCGCGTCTCCCAGGCACGGCCGACGATAACTAGCTGCAAAGCCACCCCCAGGGGAGTTGCGCTGCAGTTGCAACCCCGCGCCAGGTTGCAGCGAGAGGCAGGTTCGATTCTCCCGGGCAGAGTGGAGCGGCCATTGAAAAGAACTCCCCCGACTGGGGCTGGGTCCAGGCTCTCGGTAGCGGAAGCCAGCTCGCTCGTCGACGACCCGGTCAGCTTCCGCCGAGTCTGTGTCTGCCCCGCGGGTGTGGAGGTGTCCGTCGACGAACAATGTACCCTGCACCGCGTCGCCAACTGGAATGCCTCTACGAGAAAAAAAAATCCTTCGTATAAAATGGGACGTCTCCATGACCCAGAACACATTATCAGTCGCTTGCTTCCCCAAGCTCCCTGCTTCAAACCTCTCTTTGTATTCTGATCCCTCTAAGGTATCTTACACGGTTGCAAAAAATAACGAAAACATATATCGTTTGAATGGACGGGATGGTTGTAAGCCCGGAAAAAAATATTGACTGGAGTTAGAACAAAGTGATTCAGGGTCGGACAACAGCTCTACGACTTGCGGTTGAAGTAAAGCAACTGCCTATGGAGCACTGCACCCGACTGTACAACGGGAATAACTCGTAAAAAAAGTAGCACAGACACCATGAAAATTGTCAGAAAAGTGCGATTTATGCTGTATATGAAAGAAGAATGTATATATTTTGCCACATTATAGAATATTTTACTAAAATATACTTTTTAAATGTAAAAAGACTTTAATCGATCGATAGACGCCGCATTTTTAACAAAATTTAAGCGCGTTTCCATTCTGGATATTTCAGAAAGCAGAATTTACAATAAAATATTTTTTAAGAAAGATCGTAATAATATTTACTATGATTGCATGTGAGAAAATTGTCATAATAATGTAGGAAATAATCTTTGTAATTTATTTTTCCTTAAACTGACGTAAATAAAGTTTATTATAAAATTTATATTATACATTGTTATTACAATTTTCTTACATGCAATCATAGTAAATATTATGACTATCTTTATCGAAGAAGATTTTATTGAAAGTTCTGCTTTCTGAAGTATCCATAATGGAAACGCGCTTAGATTTGGTTAAGAATGCGGACTCTATCGATCGATTAATTTTTTACATTTAAAAAGTATATTTTATTACAATACTTTACAGTGTTGTAAAATGTACAAATTCTTCTTTCATGTGCAGCATAAATCGCACTTTTCTAACAATTTTCATGGTGTCTGTACTACTTTTTTTAAATGATTTCTTCACGTTGTTATAGTCGGGTGCAGTGCTCCATAGGCAGTTGCTATACTTCAACCTTAACGGCGTTCGCCTACATGATGAACTGGGCATGTAATACATGTTTAAAAAAAAAAAAAACAATTTCACGTGCGTACAATCTGTTTGCACTCGAGGAGAAACAAAACTTTAGGCTAGGACTGAATACAACTTCCAGAAGAGCACTCGTGTTGCAAACACTGTTACGTGAGAAACTGTTCCAGGTAGACGGATCCTTACTACATTCATATGTTTAGGTTACAAACGTGTATTACACAACTGCTGACGCTCACAGGCTTCAAGTTTGATGATCTAGTGAACAGAGAGACTGTCATCTTCTTCCATACGAACTTATTTCTTTCCAAGTAATACAGCACAGGGAGTTATTTGAATCACTGGATGGCCATAATTGGCTGTACACGCTACATTGAATGTTCTGTAAGAAATTACTTCACTTGGGTCAAAACTGGCCATATTTTTGGCTTATTTACAGTCTAAGTGTTTTGATTGGAAAATATCTGCCACTTCTAAAAATGTAGTAGGGGTCCTACCAGAAGTGTCCGACTGGGTGAACTCCTAAATCTTATCTCATATTGACTAACAGTATAAGCTTGTACGTGCAATTCTGGAGCACATTGTGAAAATTAATGGAAATTGCTGTGATTAAGTGTCTTCTTTTTTACACGCTCCGAATATTTACTTCCGTGGGTAGTTAAATTACTGCAATATTTCAGCTTTTCGTTGGTAATATGTGAACTATATACATACGACAAAAATGGCCCGTGAAAACACTGTAACTGGATATAATAGTATAGGCTGTTCACGGTAAAGTTAGAAACTTTTAAGGCTCTCCCAGCAGGCATAAAAATCCAAAAATTATTTTTGTTGTGGCTTCAGATGTTAACTTTCGAGAGTTATAAAATATATATACTGTGTTTATTAGTCATATTGCAATTTTCATACTAACAATAGGCTAAGTGATACAAATAAGTCAAAAGCAACCGTGAACAACCTATAATCGAGTTTCCAAAGGTAATTTTATTCGCAAATATCTTTTTTATGCTATTATGATTCCATGTACTAGCCAATGTGGAGGTGTGTTGTGATGACACAGTTTGAAAGAACCATCTTATCGGAATGCCAGACTAGTTACTCTGCACATTTACTGTTATTTAACTACATGTCATTGATACGTCGCGCGGTACTCTCTCATTCAGTTCACTGACGCACACGTTGCAACAGACAAGGAATAACACACTACAATGCAAGACCCGCAGTGAGGATCGGGGTATCGCCAAACAGATTCTATAAGCAGTTCGCAAATTATCACAACACTGTGGACTGTTCTTACACATGAATGAAACCTACATTTGTTGGATGCTTCCCTCTCATTTGCATTTAAACCCACGGCCCTCATGCATGTGTACTGTAAAGGCTGTTCACTATAAAGTGGGCATTTTTGGAATCAACCTTAGAAAATGTCACTGCTCCTACCTGCACATATTTTAACGGGCACCCTGAGTGACTTGCGCCCAGTAAAGTTGGTAACGATGGACGAGAAGTGGTTCCGTTTCTTAACGTCGAATAAAAAGAGTTAGGTAACCATTTCTGATAACTTAAATTATTTCTTTCGTTTTCAGTTTTTTTTTAAATGCATCGTAGTGGAAAAATGAGCAGATTTATTAAATATTTACTTTTATAATAATTTCAGCTTCACTTGACAGACGCATGAATAAAGTAATGAGGCCCATTATAATGTTAATCTTACATAAGGCGAAAGAACACACAATGTGCATACAATTAGATCTTTAGCAGAGCTTTCAAAAGTGCTCATATTACCTTAAATAGCCAATAGGTGCCTGAAAAATTTTCCTGTTGAATTTAATTAATGATATACTCTGAAACGGTTTATGGAAACAAAAGAACAACACTGATTTTTAATCCGTCGTTGAAACACAATTTTGCTTCCGCTTCCCGACATTGTGACATTTAAACCTAATAAGGATGGAAACTCTAATTATTTCAATGAAACAATTGTATGACAGCTATAGGTTTTAGCGTTTTATCTAATCTCCGTTCCGTGGCACGTAACTTAAACCCTCAATACAGCAACTAGTATAGACTCCAAAATATTTGCAATGAACTAGTTCTATAATCAGAGGAGATTCGTGACGAACCAACAGTCGTTATTTGTCTGTCGAATAAAGTAAATTCGCCGGTGTTTTCAAAATAATTGTATGTCGGAATAAAATCACGATGAATATATAGTCTATTCGAGGTTTGTGACATATTTTTTAAATGAAACCTTTGAAAAATCATCTGATGCATGACATGCATGATTGTTTCATAGTTATGTCTTGTATCAAAAAAGTTTTTAACTTGTTTTAGCATAAAAATACCTAATTTTTTTATTAAATCGAACTTTTCGTAATATTTTATCAGTAAATTATATTAATTCATTTTTTATTAATGTGAATAATAAAAGTGAGAATATAAGTGGTTGGTAATTCCTGGTAAGAAATAGGCCCCTAGTCCTTATGCAAATTATTATTCCACTGAGTGCGTACGAATGCGGTGCGATGTCCCTTCGGTGTAATTTTCTAAGCCCGGTTAAGATTTATTTGCATGAGGCGGAGGAATATCCTGGAAATAGAACTTTAGCAAGGCTTCAGAGAAGTTTGAAGTAACCGCGAATGGAGTGTAAACGCTGTTCACGATAAAGTGAGTAATTTTGAAGTCACCCTTATATAAAAGTTACTGCCCCTGGCTGCATATATTTTAACGGGCGCACTGTGTGACATACGCACGGTAAAATTGGTATTGATGGGTGGGAAGTAGTTCCATATCTTAACTCCGAATTAAAAGTGTTAGATAACTATTTGTGATCAATTACTTTATTTATTTCGCTTACTGTTTTCTATAATGCATCGAAGTGTAAAAATCACAAGATTTGTTCCATATTTTCTTTTCTAATAATTCCGCAGTTTCGCCTGACCTACGCAAGAATAAAGTGATAAGGCCCACGGCAATGTTAATTTTACCCATGGAGGAAGGATACAAACCGTGCATACAAGTACATCTTAAACATGGCTTTTAAAAGTGCTCATTTTACCGTGAATAGCCTATAGTAAATTTTTATTCACAAGTAGCAAAAACGTAATTTGGCAGCGAGTATCGTTGTCGAGTGATGCAAGCGATCACGTGTTTTCTCTGCGACTCGGCAAGGAGCGAAGCACACCCTCACGCTGTCTCCAGGAGACACGACTATGGCGATGTCGTACGAGGACGACATGTGAGAAAGGTTTTGAGGGAGGGGGGAGGGTATGTTGGAAGGTTTGTAGAATCATCTCCTTCCACACGGCCATCTTCTGCAACCCCTCGCAAAAACGCACGCACGCACACGCATCCTCTTCAACCGGGGGCTCCCCGTCTCTATCTTACACTCTTGTTTTCCTCCCTCTGCACTCTGGCAGCCCCTTGCTTTCTTTTAGCCTTGTCACCCCCCCCCCCCCCGGCTACCCGCTGACGCGCGCACACACACACACACCCGCGCGAGTACGCGCGCTCTTGCAACCCTTTTTCTTTCACCCCCTCGAGCTCTCCTTAGCGGCGCGGGAGGGGCGGCGCAAATGAAGACCACGGGGAAGAAAATGGGGTGAGACTTTGGACTGGCGAGGGGGGACGGGGGCATTGATTCTTGAGCCGGGAGAAAAACAGAAAAAGCAAAAAATCAATACGAAAGCAAGCGAGAGCTTGCAGGGGGTGGGCGGAGACGCGGGTTTTATGACTACCCCTACCCTCTGCCAACCCCATCCCCGGCACAGATTCTTTTCCTGCTCGCTGTGGTGCAGCACAGACCCACCACGGGAGGGGGCAGAGGGGGTTATGGAAAGAGGGTCGTCGCACGAAACAAGAGTCTGCGAGTGTATGCAGGTGGAGGGACGGAAGGAATTTTTTTTTTCTTCGGAACGTGGATATAAAAATTGAAGGAGCCTAGGCAGAAATGCGAGTACGCGGACATTTTGTGCTCGTTTGCACCACTTTCTTCTTGGAGTTCCCGGTGGGGGAGAGAATGTGTGTCTTCCCCCCTCCTCCCCCTCTTACATCCTACGTCGGTGGAAATCCTACAACTGCATACAGTTGAAAAGTGACGCGCGTGGCAGCGTACGGTAGCTCGTTACTGCAAACTGCATGCGTGGCGGGGAGGAAAGACTCCCGTTGATGTAGAAATGTGCGCCGGAGTTTGGTTGCGAACTGCCGCGTAGGAACAAACGGTCGAGCCCTTTACGCTCTCGCCCTCTGACGTGCACGTTCTAAACTGTGAACATGGCTGGGGACCGGTGAGTTTTTACTTCAAAGCAGCGAATATTATTCTTCTGGAATCAATGAAAGCCTGTTGATCGTTTCAGTACATAAAATGCACGGACTTTTCAATTACGTATACTACGTACTGATTTTCTTCGGGGACTATTTTCGATTGAATTAAACTGGTTCGCGAGTTGTTTGAAGTTTGTTGACAGCGTTTACAGTGAGTGCTATTGCACTGGCACCAATCTCATTAAAGTGTAAGACATGATAGCAATGGAATTAACGAACCCTTTCTAACCTTTCATATGTCTTAATAAATCCTGCCTACGCTACTTTCTGTCACCTGCTGAAATTAGGTCTGTAACGTAGCAAGATGACATAACTGCGTTCTTCCGTGTTAGGCACTGCAGCTCCAAACATCCTGACACTAGTCGGAATCAGGCGTGTGTTTTTGTTTCATTATTATGCGACGTGACACAGATTATCTACTGATGTCAACAAATTTTATACCGGCGACGTTATGACGAAAGCGTTTGGGCAAGTTTTACGTTTACCGCCACTTTTTTCCTTACTGAGATGAAACCATATCTGTAATTAACGTATAAATCCCAAACCACTACGTTTAACAACTTCTTAAATCTTCTTGGGTGATAAAGGGGAGGGGGGTTAATCACTGATATTTTCAAACACTTCTTTGGAGACAATTTCTTACCACGGCTTCGGAGTTTAACACCGTCTAATGACCTGCAAATATAAGTATTAACAGTAAATCTAAAAAAAAATCTCCTATCTGAGTAATATCAGCATTGATATAGCTTAAGTATGAAATCTCATTTACTTGAACTATTTAAACTATGCGAGTATTAAATTGCAGAAAACTACTAAGAGCATTATTTCTGTTTTCTATATTAAAATACTCCGAAATCAGGTACTGGTAACCGGAAGACTATTAATGAGCACAGTGACAATGCTGTTGCACATTGTTCTGGGAACGATGTGAGCCTTATTGCTCCAACGCTACAGTACGAAGAGCAATCGCCAACGAATAGGCACACAATTAGGGCGGGTATAAATACAGTGCCATAGACATAAACTGGGTGAAAATTAACTACTGCTGGCGTAGGATATAAGAATTTTTACCTTGACGATAGTGTACAATTGCAAAAAAATCGATTACCCTTAAGGTGCCATCTTTTTTTATAAACGTTTCGCAATTCATGCTTAGTTAACCACAATGCATCAAAATTAAGTATATATATTTTAAAATATAAAACATATTTCATAAAAATTAATTTAATTATGTTGCTATTAACAGAAAGATACTGTACTAGGGCTGTATTGTCTACTTCTAATTTTCATTAAAAATAAATAAAATATTTTTGGCCGTTAAATATAGTGTTGAAACACTTTTCAGTATTCAGTATAATTCACGATTTACGTGGCTCGTACCTGATGCTGCATCAGAGACGCATCTCCTAGGGGACGATTTAAGCGCTCGCATCGGCAAGCCGCGCCACGTCGCAGAATCCAATCGAGGGGATTTGGGCCACGCTCCCCCCCCCCCCCAAGTCTCCATCGGGTCCTCGTTTTACATCTGCGAGCGGCAGTTTGGAGTCTGCCTGCGGGGAGGGAAGAGCAGGCGGCGACTGGAGGGAAAAAGCGAGACTGTACGGTGCGGTCAAAGGAATATGGCACGGTCGCACGGCGATGCAGAATAAGGTGATTAGAGCGCAATTAAACGGATTTCCAGTCGCCCTGGGGCTCGCTCGCTGCGACGCAGCCCCCGGGCAGGTTACTGTAGGTGGCCGCCGACTGCTGTGTACTCTACACGATCAAGTTAAAATCCATTATTCTGTACAAGGTTAGAATCCATCCTTCGGACACCCCTCAATTCCACAAAATGACAGCTCCCTACGTTTACACAAGATGCAAGTAAACACCCCATCTGATTGTGCTGGGAAGTAGCACAGAGTGAGTGAGTGAACGAGTGAAAAGATTTGAGCGGTTCTTAACATCGAGGTATTGAAAGCTGATGAGGGCGAAGCGAGCTTTGTATGGAGCAGCGTCGGAACGCAAGGGCGTGGGTTAATGGGAGATCCCCGAGAAAACCCGCCGACCATCGGCATCGTCCGGCACTATTCCTACATGCGAAAATCATGGAGCGACCCGGCCGGGTATAGAATGCGGTTCACCTAGGTGGGAGGCGAGTAGTCCTACCACTACACCGCCGCGGCCCCGAGCACACAGTGTTTTACAATGGCAGACCGCACGATGGCGCCACGAGCATACGAAATCCATTTCAGAGCTCTCTTATGTTGAGCTTAGATTTTAACTTCAGAAGCTTAGAAAATTTCTTTGACAACGTCGTTCGTTCTCTGCTGTTAAAGGCTATGCACGATAAAGTGAGCACTTTAGAAATCAACCTTAGAAAAAAGTCACTGCCCCTACCTGCGTATATCTAAATGGGCGCACTGAGTCACATACGCTCAGTAAAGGTGGTAACGATGGATGGGAAGTAGTTCCATATATTAACGTCGAATAAAAAGTGCCAGGTAGCCTACCATTTGTGATACCTTAAATTATTTTTTTCACCTACTGTTTTTTTATGCATCGAAGTGTAAAAATGAGAAGATTTGGAAAACATTTTATTTTGTAATATTTCACAGTTGCACTTGTCCGACGTATGGATAAAGTGACTAGGCCCATTGCAACGTTAATTTTGCATAAGGCGTAAGAATACACAATGTGCATACAAGTAGATCTTGAGCAGGGTTTTCAAAAGTGCTCATTTTACCGTGAACAGCCTATTAAGGTCATGACCGACTTGCTCCCGATTATCCGCGCTTCAGGTCCAGTGTCTAGTCTCCTTGCTGTCTACGTGACATTATGAGCATCAAATAAAAATCACCGATCTCTGCCTTTTCTGCTTCCCTTATTTCAGTCTTGCGGTCGGCTTAGTGGTTTTGCCAGCAAACGTTGATATAGGCCGTTCACTGTAAAGTGAGCAATTTTTTTAAGGCCTTTATAAATTTTTCCTTTCATCCAGATTCATATTACTACTGCTTTTTAATATAAACATTGCAATGTGACCAATAAACACAGTGTATATATTTCACCGCCTTCAAAATTTAATGCCTGAGGCTGCAAAAAGTTATAATTTATTAGTGGTTAATGCCCGTTGGGAGGGCCTTGAAAAGTTACCGTGAACAGCCTGTAGAAAATGTTGCCGCTAGATGGTTCGGCGTGAAAGCCTGGTGGGAGGCAGAAGGACGTAGGGAGTCAGAACAGTGTTCGGCTCGAAGTAGGGCCAACAACCTCACACACGTCCTGCTACAGAGGATGCCAATAAAAACTGTCTTCCGTCGGCGCGAGTGGAAGGGGTGCAGCGGCCACGGGGCGAGGTACAGTACTTCCTGAAATACCTGCACCCCCTCACCCCCCCTAATGACCACTGGTGAACGCGGCGTGGGTGACCAGCGGTCCTTGAATCCGTCTCTCCGTGCGTAGTTTTACCTCTCTCTGTCTCTCTCCGGGGCGCACTCGGGCCTTCCGGTTGGTGTCTTTTCAGCGGGCGCTCATTACCCCCAGTGCGCGCCGGAAGCCGGCGAGGGAAACAATGTGGCGTGTGTATGTGTGAGAGGAGGCGGGGGGCCGGGGGAGATCGCGTGTGAATGTCGCAGGAAGCGGCCGATGAGGCGGCATTGTGGTCCACTCTCCCCGCCTGCACTCCGTCTCTCTCTATACACCTGTCTGTCCCCGGGTCGTCACATCCTGCCGTTGTAGGCGGTGGTCTGCGGGTGCCGAGCACGCCCATATACCACCCCGCCGTCGTCAGGCATCTCCCCCCCCCCCCTTGATCTTCCACGAGCACCGCTACACAGTGCCTAACCTAACCCTTTCAGTCAAAATAAATTAATAATTTAAGGCGTTGCAACAGACATATCTTTTGTTTGGAACTGTACTGATATCCAGACGACGCTTTGTCTTACATAGGAACCAATATACATCTACATGTTCTTTCTTACTGGCAGCAGTGGTTTATGAGGCTACGGAAGATATTTTCATTAGAGGATGAAGTTTCCCACGAGTTGGGAATTTTCTCATTGGTAGAAACCTGAAGAATTCGCGGATTAATTTCGAGATAAGCTAGAATTGAAATCGCGTATGTTTATATAATTTCAGCCATTGGGCCGGTTTGTGACACTTCCTGGAGAAGGCTGGCCCAATCGTCGCCTTCCACTGCGACAGCAGACAACCAATGTGAAGTTGATGTAGGCATTTTTTTTTCATAAGGATGTATATAATAATAAATGCTCATGGGGGGGGGGGGGAGAGGAGTGAACCCAGGGCGAGGCAACACCCTCCGAATGACGGACTTTCCAGCTGGGACCCGTAGGTGCCCGTCGTCCCTGAACGTGACATGAAATGAGACCTTAGGATCGAGCAGCGCTGGAATGCAAAGGCGGAGGAAACGAGAGTACCCCGAGAAAACCCGCTGGTAAGCGACTTCGTCATAAGGCTGTAGAGTCTAGCCTACAAGTCACTGAACTCGCGAATTTTTCAGGTCTCAACTCATTGGCCGGTATGTTCTGCTGTGTAGTGTAGTGTAAAGCATTTTAGCGACTTCAAATGCTACGTCCCAGATAGAGGATACTTTTGGCTGAAAGAGTTAAGGCGAACCTTACCTTGCCATATTGGATTACAGGTTTTCCTAGCTTGTTTATGTTTTTAAATAAGAAAATTTCACAAGTACTTCCATGACCGACCATTCGCGGTTACTCCCAACTTTTCTGAAGCCCCGCTGAAGTTCTACTTCCATGATATTCCTCCGCCTTATACAAACAAGGCTTAACCAAGCTTGGAATATTAAACCAAAGGGACTACACACCGTATTCGTGAGCACTCGGTATAATTATATTTTTCATGAGAACTATTTCTTACTAGGCATTACCAATACACCTGTTTTTTCACTGCTTTATACATATTAATTATAAATGAAATATTATAATTTATAGACAAAAAATAATTAAAAGTTAAATGTTACCAAAATGACGTCTTTTTGCGTTAACAGAAGTATAAAACGCTTGTGGTACATGGAATAACCAAACACGTCTTAGATAGGGCGATTTTTCAAAGGTAAATTACAAAAGTGTGAAGAAACCGCCAGTGACTATAGCTATTGACCTTACACAGTAGTACAGGTAAGACATGTGAACAACGAACTCACATTTGTGTCACAATATTAATTCTGCCAATGAGTCAATATTAATTGTGTCAAACATTGGCAGAATTAATATTGCGAGGTAAACACGAGTTTGTTGTTTAGTCGTTATGTTGCAGCCAATATGTTTTTTTTTTCTTCAATAAACAAATATGTTAGTGAGCACCAAATTGCCTAATACATAACTGCCAATCTACGTTAGTGAGCAACACAATCTGTGCTTCACCAGCAACGAAATTTATTCCTGAAAAGCATCAGCCAAATAATTTTCGTAACCACCACAAAAACTCTGCTTGCAGTCCAACATAGTGCGTTTTCAAGCAAAATTACAGAAAAAAAACATTGGGGTTTCTACAACTAGTTTAAAAACATTATAGTAACGGATTATTTAGTCAAAATTTAACTGGTTATGATTACCATTGAAGTTTTAATCGTCATTATCTTTAAAATAATAAACAGAATTTGCTGAATTATACATCCTCGACGTAGTGTAGAAACAATTTTAAAAAAAATTCGAGAAAATATATATTTGAAAAAGAGGGAGGAGGGCAGATAAGGATAATATAATCGCACACAAAAATGCAGGTATGCGGAGACACATGATGACTGAAAAACTGGACTTGTGGACTGTGTGACATGTGGAATCACGTTTGCATTATATGTAATTGCTCGATTAGAAACTTAGTTAATGTATTTTCATGAAAAGTGACTAGTAACCGGCAGTAAATACTTGGTTTGGTTTTGTTGGTTACAAGTTTTATCTTTATCCCGTTGTACTTGGTGATCACCGACGTTAAACTCAGGCCTCAGAAAAACTCTTGTGTTTAGATTCGTATTAAAACTGATGGTGCTCTGGATGTGTCCACAAGATCCTACATTTCGTGCTACAAATTCTTCTTTCGCCAGTTGTGTCTCATAACACATAGCCTTAAGATGATCCTCCACCCTAATCCTACCCCGAAAAAAAAAGTGCTTCGAAAGAAATCTATTACAATCATAAACATGTACACACATAATTTTGTAAAGTTTCGTACCAACTATAAAATCTTGATGCTCAGTACATCAGTAAAAACTATATAGCTACGCATTTGGTTTGCCCGGTTTTGACGATATGTGACACATTGCAGTGGCTTATTTTCCTGAAGAAACTCTAATGTCTGAGAAAATAAATGCATAACAGAAATGCTAAATTTGTTAAGTATGTAATATCTACGTATATGTACACAGAAGTCCACGAGTACGCGTAGTTTGAACTGGATTTCGTCCTTCTAAATTACATACTTGGTGGTGTTAAAACAATTTGAACTGAAGTATTGTGCTGAGGTACGTTAGGAAGGCGTAATGTTAGCGGTTATCAATCTCAACTCAGGTGCCGCCTTGCGGAGTAAAGTGAACGTTCGGCCGGTGAATATTTTCGACTGCATCGGGTCAAGTAGGTTGTGCTAAGGTAACAATGTTGTGGCGTGGATCAGTGTGCATGGAATCAGGTAGTCATGGAAACGTTTCACAGTTGATGTATTATTACACTGTATGCTACATTATTGCATATCCTCTTGTTTGTTATTATAGTCTATTTTCAAACCTAGTCACATTGTTTTGCGTGAGGGGCGTGCCCTTTTTAGCAACTGTTCTCTGTAAGTGTGGTTCTTATACCTTCCTTGCTTTAACAAGTGAAATAAATGTGGCTTGCTGAAATATCAAGAACCATTCTGAAGTAGCATTACAAAGATGAAGCACTCTTCCCAAAGAAACGTCGGAATTACTTACAGGCAAATAAAACTTCAGAGGTAGTGACAGCGAAAGAAAAGACAAAAAAAGACAAAAGACAAATCACTAAACACTTTGAACTTGGACCAGAAATGTTCTGTTTACAATAACAGGAATCCTTAGAGTGAAGTTAGTGTTGTGATTTTCACAAGTATTCTGAATTTGTATTGCGTATTGCTTGAAATTGAAAACTGTACAAGTTTGCT
Source organism: Dryococelus australis (assembly GCA_029891345.1). Lineage (NCBI taxonomy): Eukaryota > Metazoa > Arthropoda > Insecta > Phasmatodea > Phasmatidae > Dryococelus > Dryococelus australis. The sequence goes on along the minus strand of CM057001.1, from coordinate 62,064,944 downwards.
CACAATATGTCATATTTTCTAGAACTTGTGTGTGTGACTTGGAATCTTGCATACTGAACCTCATCTTGTTGTTTCGTAAATAAAGTGTTTAGGTAATAGTATTTGGTCGTGTTCTTTCGTGGAAAAGAGTCCTTTTGTCGCCCTGCAGTGTAGGACGTACAAGGGCCTCAGTAGTTAGGAAAACCCGAGGGACAAACAAAACAAATGACCAGAACAATGATACTACTACGTATTAGACCTACATGTACACTCTAAAAGTTTAACATACTAACGCACATGAGGTATGATAAATTCAGCAGCTCGTTTAGTCACTTGGAAATTCTCGGAAAGACTTCACTGTTTGTGTAACTTTACCGTAACATTATTGGAAATCTGTACTAATGCTCTACAGTATAATGTTCTTCCCGCAAAAAAAACAGTTCTCTCTCTCTCTCTCTCTCTCTCTCTCTCTCTCTCTCTCTCTCTCTAAGTCATAAGATGAAACTACTAAATTCTTTAAATCCGCTCACTAACGTGTGTAGCCTGTTATTTTAGCTAATTCCCACTGTCCCTGCGCCACGAACTCTGGTCGGCTATCACTAAGACGTTAAGATCGCGTGGAGAGAAAAAATGAAGCTTGACTATTTGAGACTGTTTACAATGACTCAGAGTTGTATTACCGAATCAGAACCCACTTGATTAAGTCCTATCGCCTTCATCCGAAGAATTCAGTCAACCATCAACAAATAATGGTTTTCAGTTACACGTATATCTTAAGAATCGT